>JALIRH010000002.1:14965243-15565243 GCA_023055505.1 Callipepla californica brunnescens
ATCTTTTACTGCCATCATAACCTCTGTGGAAACTATAAAGTAAATTCTAACACACCACAGTTTCATCTAAAATTTCTGTTTACCTCTGAATTTTTGGTAGACACCTATATTTATTTTGTGATTGAATGACTCTTCCAGCTATGTGTGACAGTCTTTTCTGGAAGATATTAGCTAACTATGTGCAAGAAAAACATCATAACACCTACTGAGTCAGAAGCTTGTTACATCAATATCTATCCATTACTTATGCAGAGGCGTCTGAGACTTAGAGTTTACTAACTGTAAATAGTGTTTTACTCAGTGCCAAATTCAGTATTTAGCAAAGGTAATTCTTTAAATAAATTAACACTTTGTAGAAGGAAAGCAGAATCAGACCCTCTGCTAATTTGATTGCTTGTTTTACTGAAAATAATTTGACTTCTGTAAAGGCAATTGCCATACATAATTTAACAATTCTCTGCTCTAATTGAAGCAAATCTCTGATGTACAGTTGTGTGCATACCCTGTTCTCTATGTAAGTGGTTACATGATTTCCTGCATTTGTCTTTCATAAAACATAGAAAAAATGTGGATTTCATGTCTGTCCAAATTCACTTTCATCAGTTTTCTCTGAAGTGGAATTGCCAAGTCACATCCTGAACCACTGGTTGTGTACCAGTTGAAAAGACCTGGCTAATCCAGGGAGCTCAGGTGCAAGCAATGCACCTGAGTGAAAAGCAGGGACATATCCAGGTTCCATCCCTCCTCACCCCTCATTTAAGGGTTAGCAGCCACAGGAGTAGTATCTCCATGGATTTTTTGTGGTATTTTACACTAGAACATAAGATTCCAGTTCTACTTTGCTAAAAGAGAGGAAAACATTATAAAAAAAAAATAAACTCAAGAATCATTGTGACAGTGGTTTTTTTGATAGCTAGAAAGTGCATGTGCTACAGAGGAACTGCTTTACAATGAACCGTGATAGCAGAGGGAGAGAACTGAAGGCAAAAGGACTAGATTCTTCTAATGGAGAGGCAGGAAGTTATGCTGAAACACTGATAATGAGAATGTACTGCAATAATGAGAAAGTACTGCAATAATAATACATGGAGTTCAGATCATTTAAATGATTCAGAAGGTGCTTTTGTACACACTTCTCCTCTTGCTGTTAAGTGGAAGAATGCTTTGAGTTTGAGTAGCGCAGTTTCTTTCTGGAGTAGCTTTTAATACCATTTAAAGGGGTAGGGTAAGCACTAATGATTCATTTTCCTCAAAAATAACTCACAGAGATGGATGTGCTTATCCCACATGCATATATTATATTTTCAGATATTAAAATGTCTTAATATTTGTTAAAGTCTCTAAGAGGAAAATGAACATTAACTAAAACAGAAACAGTTTCACACCATACCAGGGAAGCCTTCTTTAATTCATACCAATTTTTGCAAAGTGACTCATTCACACTGTATATGTGATTTTGTGATTCAGCCCAATATGATTTATAGCTCTTCTAATTCTCACTGATAAATATTGCCATTGAAGACACTTTTGTGTTGTACATTTTGCGTACCATGTGACCATGACTCCAAGCATTAGCGAACAGACTTCCAAAAACATAACTTAGCATGAAATATAGTTCAGTTATTTGTTATCCGTGTTACAGTTAAAACAAAATCTCAAAGGATGTTAAGACGCTATCATGCTTGTCTCTAGTTATAAAGTCTGAAAAGGCACATCAGAAAGAGAATAATGAAGGAAGAGAATGCTGTGAATTGATTTATTTGATATCATACAGAAAAGTGATTAAGTGATTTAAGTGATTACTTAAACTGTTAAGAGCTCAGATTTAGTGAACTGTCCCTCAATTATTTGTTCATTAGATAGCACTGAGTTTTGTTTTAAGTTCTTGGACGTGTATCATAAGGATGTTCTTAGGAAAAAGGTATTACTTCCATACTCTCTGATTCCAATGACATTGCAAAGAAATGTCTCTAATCCCCAGATTTCCTTTGGATTAAAAAGAAAAAGAAACTCATAAAGCAATATGATTCAAAGGACAGGGATGTTCAGCATCCATGTAGAGACTTATTGAACTGCTGAGCTTTAACTATGAAAACTGAAATCCCTTCTCTGAGTACTATGAAAAACTGAGCTAATGGTTAATTCTACCACTTGATGGCTTTTTTTTTCTTTCTTTTTTTGTCTCCTAGTCTTAAAATTCAAAACAAAGTGCAACATGATAGAGTATATACACAAAAGTAGTAGTTCTTAGGAACTGTGTGTTGATATCTTGAGACTGTCTTAACTACAAATTTTGGCTCAAGGTAAGAGAAATAAAATACAAATACAATAATATAATGCTATATATATAATAGTGTAATGCAATAGTATAACTCACAATAAGTTAATATTATAGTAAACTAATATAGAATATAAACATTTTCAAATGAATAGAGAATTACTGAAACTGCTGTTGTTGAGGAGTGTCTAGTCTCACTAATTTGCTAAAATGCATGCAGGAGGCAGTAAGGAAATGTTTGGGCCAGCAGAGATGAATTAAAGCTAAAATGTGATTTTGTTACATCAATAATTACATAAACTAGAAATCAGAAAAAAAAAAACCCTTATAAAATCTGAAATAAATAAAGTGATTGTATTTCTCTGACAAGCATCTGAAAATGACAAGTAATGTTAGACTTAGAAAACAAAATTATTATTAATTAAAAAACAAAACAAACAAAAAAAAACAATGGTTGGATATTGGGATAAGGTTCTTCAATAGAGGGTGATCAGGTACTGGAGCAGGCTCCCCAGGGAAGCGGTCGCAACACTGAACTTACCAGAGTTCAAGAAGCATCTAGACAATGCTCTCAGTCACGGTCTCGCTTTTGGGTGCTCCCATCCAGCCTGGGATATTTTATGATTCTATGAAAAAATCTGTGGCATTCTTGCAATGGCCAGATTAAGAACTCTGATTTATTGCAAGAATGGTGTTCAATTTTCTACTTCAGAGAAGACTGAATTTCCAGCATAGTTTACAGTGTATATAGATTCTTTGCTGTAGCTTATCTTTATGGTGCAGAAGATGGTATTAAAAGAGAAAATTTCTATATGTCCTGACATTGCTCAAATGTAGAGTTTGTTTTCTCACTTTTTCTTTCCTGATTTATCAATATGTTATTTGTATATTGCATGTTCTGTCTTGTTCAGTATCTTGAAAAAAGATAGATTTGAAAGAGATTTATTTCTGTGGTGATAATTATTCATCAGGCTTGTTTTAATGCATGTGACCTCTTTGACCTTATTTTTATTTTCAGTGATATTTATGACAAACTGATAAAACCTGTACAGGCACGTGCAAGCTTTCAGATAATGTTCTGATTTTAACATTAAGCAGCTTCTAGCTGATTAGTGTAATCGTATTGCTCATTATTTCACTTCTTTATTTATTTTGCATTTTATGTCCTGCTGTTTTGCACCATTTCTTGTTCTTTGCTTCAGTTTACAAGAAAACCTTGTGATTTTGTCCTGAATTCTTTGTATTACATATGTGTTATATACAGCAAGTTTATACATGCAAATAAAGTACAGTATTTATTCAACTTTTATTTCATTATATGAAAGAGTAATTTCTAAAACTACTTACTTGGAAGTAAATGGGGGTGGGGGGAGGGAGAGAGAGAGATGTTATTAATTTTTTTAAATAATTTGTTTTTAAAACACTAACTTATATCTGCATCTGTCTTCCTAAATGCATTGCTGAAACTCATAAAAAGTGCAGCTTCACTGAACATTTTAACACTGTGTGTCTACAGGTTCTTATACTTATCAGCGTGCAAGTTATGAGTGTCACAGTTCTGTCATTAAACTTGATAAAAATACAGGAAGCATTTGAGAGCAGAAACTCAAGCCGGATTTCCTCATGCAATTGTGCCCTACTTTCTAGTCACATGCCATACTTTGTTCACTCTGTAATGTTTTCTTCATCCTTTCCTAAATGTGACTTCAGTTTCTGCATTGAACTTGATTTATTTTCTTCGTGATGGGAAAGCTTCCTCTGGAGTGGTGCACAGTGCTTCTTACATGAATCAAACTAACACGTATCTGAAGGTGATGGCATCTTTTTAGGGAGAGGAAGATACTGGTGCAACCTCCTTTAGCCACTCTCCTGAATATGAACTTTCAAATAGCACTTAATGAAAGAAGTATTACAGAATCACAGAATTGTAGGGGGTTGGAAGGGACTTCTGGAGATCATTTAGCCCAGCCCTTCTGCCAAAGCAGGCTCCCTAGACTAGGAGATCTATCAGTTATTCTGGTTAATTTTTTTTTATCAAGTCCTGCAGAAGGAAGACAAGGGACATTCAAGATGAATTATCTTTAAAAACATTCTGATCATCAATAAGAGAAAAATAGCCTCTCAGATCAAACTTTGAAAAGTCTACTTATGGCACTGGACTCTGAACTGAAGGTTAGGCATTTGCAATGAGCTGTGTAGAGCTTAAAGAACCCCAAAACAATTTATCAGAGGAATCACATGATACATATCTGAAATAAATATCTACATAATGATACTGACAGAAATAATAGGAAATAATTCATTAACATTTACTGAATTACATCTTTTAAATTTATTTCATAGGAGGTCCCAGTTTATTCTAAGTAATATTAATCTTGTTAATTAATCTATGTTTTAATAGTCCATGCAACTCCTCCTTTTATGCTTATAACATCATTTATGAAAACATCTCTGACAGTTTCACTGACTATAATGGGAAGCTGTGTTATCTCTCTTTTAGACAAGCAGCAAGTTTCTGCACTAAGCTACTTGATCTAAGGAGGTTGAAAAATCTGTTTCTTGTCCTTGGCTTGAATTGTACACTTCCTGTTCATCACACTTTGTCTGTTATGTTCTTTGATAGAAGTGTAACACCATAGGTTTTGTAAGACCATTTTTAATGGCACTCCTTTTTTAAAAAAAATGAAGAAACCTAAAAATAAAATAAACATTCTTTAGGCACTATGAATTGGACAGTGTTCTGGATAATTTTGAAATTCATTACATATAAAGAACTCTATGCTTTGAGAAGATGCATAGATGATCCACAAAACAGTGAATTCAGAGTATGACCCTGCCTCTGTTTTCTCATAATCTCTCAGCTGATGAATATAATCAATGAAAATGTTCAGGGTATTTTGTCATGTGTTCAGACTTGTCACAGAATCAAAGTAGTGATATTGACTGCAGATATGTACGCTGTCCCAAAGTTGGGTTAATACATTATTTTTGTCATTATGCAAATGTACAGGCCCCCTTGTCAGGAGGAGGAGGTCGATGAGGCCTTCCATATGTTTCTTCCATTAGAAGTAGCATCACATTCCCAGGCATTGGTGATTATGGGGGACTTCAATTATCCAGATATTTGCTGGATGTGCAACTTGGCCAAGCACGCACGGTCCAGGCGGTTATTGCAATGTGTTGAAGACAACTTTCTGATGCAGGTGATGGAGGAACCGACATGGGGAGGGGTGTTACTGGACCTTATTCTCACTAGCAAGGAAGGACTTGTTAAAGAAGAAAAGGTTGTGGGCAGCTTAGGTTGTAGTGATCACGAGATGGTTGAGTTCAAGATCCTGAGTGGAAGGAGCAAAGCAAAAAGTAGGATTGCTACCCTGGACTTCAGGAGAGTCAACTTTGATCTTTTCTGGGACCTACTTGGAGCTATCCCATGGGCTAGGGTGTTAGAAGGTAAGGAGGTCTGTGAGAGCTGGTCAGCATTTAAACAGCTCTTCTTCCAAGCTCAGGATCAGTGTGTCCTTGTGAGCAAGAAATTGGGAAAGGGTGACAGGAAACCTGCGTGGATGAGCAAGGAGCTCATGTGCAAAATCAAAGGGAAGAAGAAGGTCCATGAAATGTGGACCACTTGGAAAGAATGTCTGTCACGCTCCAATATAAAGGAGGGAGACGAGGTTCTTTGATTATGTGTATACCCGATGGCGAGATTAAGACACAACGGGTCAAATGTTAGCCCAACCAGTTTATTACAATTACTAGTTGCTTAGGGATATGGGGAAGGGAAGGTGAGCGATAGAAAAGGGATAAAAAGCAAGGAGTCTTGATAGAAAGCAAGAGAGATATAATCACCACCGTGGATCCAGCGAAGTTCGTAGTCTCGAGAACTCGTCTGGTCACCGCGGGGGATGGGAGATGACAGCAAGCAGGCCTCAGGGTCCGTCTGCAGAGTTTCCCCCCCCTCAGGGAATTCTCCGTTTCCTCTTCGGGAGTTCTCCGTCAAAGATTTTTCTTTGGGAGTTCTTCTCCAAAGTTGCTAGTTTAGTGAAGGCCTTTTATCCTCCATTTCTCAGGTTTTTTTCTTTTTTTTTCTCTGTTGTGACATACCTGGCCCAACAGATAAGCCAGCAGGGAGTGGTACCTTCATTGCCATGCACAAGCATTATCGCCTTTTGCAGTGATCAGCTTCTCCAAGCCGAACCCCGAAAAAGACAGGCTTGGCCCCACTTCTGCTTATCTTTACAACAATAAGCAGAGGCACTGTGGCACGGTGACACCCACCCAGATAACCTGCAGTTCTCACTTAGAGTCTTATCACCAGAAAGGCCTCACGAAGCAAGCTTTGAGACAATTAATAAAAGAAAACAGTTTCTGTCTTTCACACCACCCGGTGGCTCAAAGATTGCTTGAAACTGATGCGCAAACATCCATCCACGGTGGTGAGGGGAAGGAAAGAAAAAAAAAGAAGCAGTAGGGAAAAAGGGGGTGGGGGAGTAAGGGGGAGTTAAACGTTATACAATTGCTATAAAGGATTTTTTGGGCTTAGTTACAATTGTTGCTCTGATCTGTTGGACTTGTCCATGATCAGTTGAAGTGGTTACAATGTGCATAGAAGATACAACACGTTGTATAAGTTGAATAAAACATGGAATCATGCAAGGAATAAACAAAAGAGTTGCAACAACACACAACAGATAAAACAGAATACGTTTCACCCACGGGCCACCCGGAGACCAGGGAAAAGATCAGAGTCTAGGCCTTTCCAAGTTTGATACCCTGGGCAATTTGTTTAACAACTTTACCGTTCATCGCTCTTTAGACAACAATTAGAGTCATTCAATTTGCCACAAACAACCTATTCATTAACAACTAACCAAGCACTAACTGGTTTTGCAATGCCATTATCAGTACTTGTTGCATTTGTGATTTTAATTCTCAGAAAGCATGTAATCTAGTACAATTCAACAATACGTGGATTTGCCATGTAATGTTTTCAAAGATCATTTGGTGTTTTGCTAGGACTATAGATGAAACAAACATGTTTTCTAATAGGCTGAGTGAAGGCATAACTTCACCACACAGCAACACTGCATGTTGCTTCATAGTTAAGTATGAACAGAATTGTCATTTAAGCATCTCAAAAGCAATTGAAATGCTGAGAGAGATATATACTAGTTTGTCAAGTTCAAGTATTGTTATAGTCTATAGAACTTTCATGGGATAGTGTGTTTAGGATATCCCATAATATAAAACATTAGAGAAACATACACAGAAACATACACTTAACAAAACATAGACACTTTCCAACAACCATGTTTTGGATGGAACTCCTGGACTGGTGTTAAAATAAACATCTCTCTGACACTAAAAAGCATCAACAACATAATGGGTTTCTTTTTTCTGACAAATATTAGATGTGTCCCTTGGTTAATTTCCAGACCTTTTTTTTTACAAAGTTGGAAACACCATAGCAGAGTTACATGCAAATCATAACCAGTGTGATAAAAAGGGGTAGAAGAAGGGATCAAAAGGAATGGCGTTACTGTGCAGGGAGTAGCCAGTAAGCCAGCAAAACCTGTGAAAACTCAAACCCAAGCGTGAAGTTTAACAGACCTAAAGACAACACCCACACCCACAACCTGAAACATGATACTATGCAACCAAAATACAGTGCATTCAGCGTTCTAGTATGATCAAATCTTTAACATTTGTCCCAAAACACAAATGGTTAAAGTCAGCTGTATTCAGTCGAGGTCCAACAGGGGTCTTCTGTAAGACAAAACGAGACATTGGCTTGCCCTTTTGGGGCTTGTTAATATGGTTAAAATGAGGGAATAATCCAGTGAGTGGTACTTTTGTATTCTTTTTCCAAGGCATCCTTAGCCTTCTAAGCGTATTTAACAGGTCGTTTCCTTTTGTTGTAAGTTTTCTAATGTACATCCACCCTCCTCCCCCCCATTCACTTGAGAGTGGCGAGGGAATCAGTTTTCCTGCAGTTCTAGTGCCTGTGCTGATTCCAAAGCTGGGGACACTCGGAGGAGGAGTGTCATTTCTTTCAGGCTTTTGTTTTGGCCATCCATTAACTAACTCCTCTAACTTGTCTGTAGATAAACCATCCATTAATTCTCGTGGAATACTCTTCTGTCGGCCCAGCATCCAAAAACTATTACGTTTATGATTTATATTTCTCCCACTTGGTTTCACTGAAAATGAGACCCTTTTGAATCTGTTGTGGTCCCCGTTAGATAGGGGAGGGGTCAAATTGGCCACTGCACGCCTTACTCCCTTTGTCTCAATTTTATTGGAGGGAGAAATCACCGGTCTATATTTTCTCCCATAGTTAATTAATTCTTGGGCAACCTCCCCCCATGTCCATGCTTTGCATCCTGACTGCAAGTGGTTAGGGGTTGCAACTCCTACTAACGCTGCCTGAATTCTTTCTCCCGGAGGCATAGCCTGTATTTTTCCTTGCAGTTGTATACCTATAGGTTTTAATGATTCAGGAAGCCCCCTAATTAAAGGAGTCATCCTCTCAGGATCAACAGGAATCATCATAGGTGATTCATGATGTGGCTGCAGCTTTCTATCATACATCATTTGCAGACAGGCAGCCTTTTGAACACTTTCCACTAATTGATCAACTGTCCCAGTAATGGCAAGGGGCTCTCCCCTTTCTAGAGGGTTAAGACCACCTGCCCAATAGGCAGCTCTCTGTGTGAGGGACCAAGGAGCACGATTGTTACCAGTAGTTAAAAATACTCCTGGTCCCCAATAACCTTCAGCTTCCTTTTCAGTTAACAGTATTTGGTCTCCACCACTGAGACTAACTCTCCATACAAACTCAGTTTCTGATTCTTTTGGAGAACGACTAAAATCTCTTTTCAGTTTTGCTAGTTCAGTGGCTGAAAAGGGAATTTCCTTAACATTCATTTGAGGGTCTAGATCCTCACCGTTATCAAAAGTATATTCAGTTTTTATCAAAGGACGTATTGGAGCTGGAGAGGCCTCTAATTTGTCTAGCCTTGCCTTTATTCCTTCCAGTCCTTCTAGAGGATAGATTTTTTCTTGAGGCAAACTATTGGTAACAGTGTCACTGGTATCCTTACAGTTACCCTTTAGAGCCTCTAGTAAGAGGGCTGAATTATGTTTCTCATTTTCTAATTGCCTTTTGAGTTCCTCTGTCTGATTCTGTAGAGTTTTAACCAACTCCTGCAGTGACTCTATAGTTTGGTTCTCTGCTTTAAGCTGCTGGTCACGGAATTCAATGGCTGCAACCAGAGCCGAACCCAGTACAGCACAAATAAATGCCTTTCCTTTTCCAGCTCGGGTACGAGCATTTTTTTGCAGAACACTAATACGGTCTGAAACACTCTGCAGGTTATGCCAGTTTTGCCGTGCCCAGTCCACCCCTGTTAACGAGGGTCTGGCACCGTGCTTTTCTAAAAGGTTAAATAACACATCTTCACCTTTCATTGTGACTACACTGTCGCTCATTTCTCAATATGCAGAAAAATCTACACGGAGAAAGAGAGAGGGTAAAGTATCCAAAAAGTTCGAGCCAAACAAATGCAAATACTCAGACCACTCCTCTGTTTACTGAGAGGAGCGTGCAAAAGACAAAGAGGATCAAAGGAAATGCAAATACGTAAACCACTTCTCACTTCTCTGTGAAGCCACACAGAGAAAAAAAAAAACTTCAAACCTCACGACTAAGCTAGGAGGTACCCTTACGTTTCGAAAATGCACAATAATCTTCACGGGTCCCAAAATCACTTAATAGGTTCCCGAGAAGCACACACATAAACAGTTCCAAAAACACAGTTAAGTTTCAGTATGCGGAGTGATCTTCCTGGAGAGGTGCTCACGTTAGAATTACCAAATTATCACTCCTTGCAACTCCAGGAGGTGCACACAGGAAAAGGATCAACTTTAGTTATCACTCCTCACAACTCCAGGAGGTACACACAAGGAAAAGGTGCAATATACGGAGTGATTCTTCCTGGAGAGGTACACACGCTTAAATGACAAAGTTCCCACAAACACAGCTAGAGATTCAAATTTCACAAAATTAAGGTTCAATATGCGGAGTGATCTTTCTGGAGAGGCACTCACATATAAATTATCAAAAATAAATATCACTCCGGACAACTCCAGAAGGCACACACATCAATTATACCTGGAAGGGCAACACTCTCACTGTCGGGTATCCTGCCGACTACGCCATTAAGAAATGTCACGCTCCAATATAAAGGAGGGAGACGAGGTTCTTTGATTATGTGTATACCCGATGGCGAGATTAAGACACAACGGGTCAAATGTTAGCCCAACCAGTTTATTACAATTACTAGTTGCTTAGGGATATGGGGAAGGGAAGGTGAGCGATAGAAAAGGGATAAAAAGCAAGGAGTCTTGATAGAAAGCAAGAGAGATATAATCACCACCGTGGATCCAGCGAAGTTCGTAGTCTCGAGAACTCGTCTGGTCACCGCGGGGGATGGGAGATGACAGCAAGCAGGCCTCAGGGTCCGTCTGCAGAGTTTCCCCCCCTCAGGGAATTCTCCGTTTCCTCTTCGGGAGTTCTCCGTCAAAGATTTTTCTTTGGGAGTTCTTCTCCAAAGTTGCTAGTTTAGTGAAGGCCTTTTATCCTCCATTTCTCAGGTTTTTTTCTTTTTTTTTCTCTGTTGTGACATACCTGGCCCAACAGATAAGCCAGCAGGGAGTGGTACCTTCATTGCCATGCACAAGCATTATCGCCTTTTGCAGTGATCAGCTTCTCCAAGCCGAACCCCGAAAAAGACAGGCTTGGCCCCACTTCTGCTTATCTTTACAACAATAAGCAGAGGCACTGTGGCACGGTGACACCCACCCAGATAACCTGCAGTTCTCACTTAGAGTCTTATCACCAGAAAGGCCTCACGAAGCAAGCTTTGAGACAATTAATAAAAGAAAACAGTTTCTGTCTTTCACAATGTCTGACCACTTGGGAAAAATGTTGTCAGGGCATGCAGGGATGTGAGGAGGAAGGCTAAAGCACATCTGGAGTTGAATCTGGCAAAAGTGGTAAAGGATAATAAAGAAGGCTTTTTTAAATGTGTTAACAGTAAAAGGAAGACTAGTGAGAATGTGAGCCCCCTACTAGGTGAGGGTGGTGTTCTGGTAATGGGGGATGATGAGAAGGCGGAGATACTGACTGCCTTCTTTTCTTCTATCTTCAGTGAAAAAGCTCTCCCTCAGGAATCCCAGACCCTGGAGGTTAATGAGAGGGTCTGGGGAATGGGAGACTTTCCTTTAGTCAGGGAAGAAGTTGTCCGTGAGCATCTAGGCAATGCTAATGTTCATAAATCCATGGGAAATGATGGGGTGCATCCACAGGCGCTGAGGGAACTGGCAGAGATGATTGCTGAACCTCTCTTCATCATATTTGAGAGGTCTTGGAGAATGGGGGAGGTGCTTGAAGACTGGAGGATAGCCAATGTCACTCTGGTCTTCAGAAAGGGCAAGAAGGAAGATCCGGGTAATTACAGGCCAGTCAGTCTCACCTCTGTCCCTGGAAAGGTGATGGAACAGCTTGTGCTGAATGCCATCTCCAGACAATTGGAAGAAAAGGAGGTTTTCAGGAGTAGTCAATATGGGTTCACCAAGGGGAGGTCATGCTTGACCAACCTGATGGCCATCCATGATGTTGTCACTGGCATCCCCCAGGGGTCTGTGCTGGATCCGGTCTTGTTCAGCATCTTCATCAATGACCTTGATGAGGGGATAGTGACCACCCTCAGCAAGTTTGATGGTGATATGAAGTTGGGAGGATTGGCTGACACGCCTGAAGGCTGTGCTGCCATTCAGCGAGACCTGGAGAGGCTGAAGAGCTGGTCAGTAAGAAACTGGCTGAAGTTTAGCAAAAGCAAGTGTAGAGTCCTGCACCTAGGGAAAAATAATTGCATGCACCAGTACAGGCTGGGGGATGACCTGCTGGAGAAGAGCTCTGTAGAGAGGGACCTGGGTGTCCTGTTGGACAACAGGTTGACCATGAGCCAGCAGTGTGCTCTCGTGGCCAAGAGGAACAATGGCATTCTGGGATGCATTAAAAACAGCGTGGCCAACAGGTCAAGGGAGGTGGTCCTCTCCCTCTACTCTGCCCTGGTGAGGCCTCATCTGGAGTACTGTGTCCAGTTCTGGGCTCCCCAGTATAAAAAAGACAGGGATCTCTTGGAAAGAGTCCAGCACAGGGCCACAAAGATGGTGAAGGACCTGGAGGATCTTCCCTATGAAGAAAGGCTAAGTGAAATGGGTCTCTTTAGCCTTGACAAAAGAAGACTGAGAGGGGATTTGATCCAGGTTTATAAATATCTGAGGTGTGGGGGACAAAGTGGCAAGGCCAGACTCTTTTCAGAAGTGTGTGGAGACAGGACAAAGGGAAATGGACAGAAACTGCAGCACAGGAAGTTCCACACGAATGTGCACAAGAACTTCTTTACGGTGAGGGTGATGGAGCACTGCCACAGGCTGCCCAGGGGGGTTGTGGAATCTCCTTCTCTGGAGATATTCAAGACCCGCCTGGATGCCTACCTGTGCAACCTGGTGTAGGGAACCTGCTTTGGCAGGGGGGTTGGACTTGATGATCTCTAGAGGTCCCTTCCAACCACTATGATTCTGTGATTCTGTATTTCTTAACATCAGTTTTCACACTTATGTTCCAAATAAGTAAATAATTATGATTAGTTCTTGTTAATCTTCCTGTTAAGTACAATAAATCCTTTTGTGATAATGTTCTTTCTTAAATAATAATAATAAAAAAATAGGGTAAAGCCAGTTTTGATTTAATGTGAAAACAAAGCTGTTTTTTTTTTCGCTTTCTCTTTTAATAGCTATAACAAATACAACATTTGAAGAAGGATTTGATGAAAAATATAGGAGAGTATTGGGGAAAAAAAGGTAAAAGTCTCAAGTTGCAACCTTAAAATGATGATGTATACTTTTCCTACGCATATAAAAATTGTTTATATATATGTAGTTAACACATACCAACATACTGATGTGAAATCATAGAAGTAGACAGTTGTATATGGATCTGTAAATTTATCCAAGTACGTAATATTCAAAAAATTCAGAGTGAGTGAGAGAGAAGGAGAGACTCAAGTAACCAATAAAATCAAGATGATAATGGGATTTCCTGAACTATCACAATTATCTTTCAAGTTTTGATCTGCCTGCTGACTAGTTTAGATGGCTCACATCTTTATTTATTTATTTTAATGGAAGTTTCATTCTGGACCTAAAACATTTTTCAAAGCCTCTGAAAAAAATACATTTTTCTTGCCAAGCTATCTTAACAAAATCTATTTTTAGCTGTGCTAGTTATATTGCATAATAGCATCCCTTCGCCACATAACATGCATCACAACAAAGCATACAAAACAATTGCTTCTTAAGGATACTCCATCTGGGGGGAATTGTATGTTGTAAATAATTAAAAGGAAAAAAAAAAGAAAAAAAGAAATCTTATTACCAGAATGAATATAACTTTATAACTTTAAAAATAAATCTGAGATTATATGAAATGTATTACAAAACTGTATTTAGCCTAGTATAGAATATAATAAACATATATACAGAATATAATCTAGTTATTTTTCCTGATTTTTCTGCCTTTGTAAGAAACAGTAACAAAAGGAAAGTGTGATTATCAGGCTTAAAGTCATAATAAACACCTAGATGAGCACAGAGTTTGTGTGCTTTAAGGAAAATCAAGTAAACACAGATTCATGTTTTGCATAAGAATAGAAATTGACCCCTTTAAAATAACTACAGATATTACTTAGTGGTTCCTGGAAGATCAAATACAAATTTCTGTAAACTGGTAATGTATATTAATGCTCATATAATGCAAGTTGAGATAAAAAAAGTCTTTGGTTCCACCCCAGACTCGGATATTTTAAACATACAGCAATATAAAAGAAGGTTATTTCATGAGGGGTTATATCTCTTTAAAAGCTCCTGATGATTCTTTTGTCTGATGTTGATGTTGATCAGGTTTCATTCTGTGAATATTTAATACAATTGTTTTTGTTTTCTTCTAACAAAGATGAATCATCTATACTTAAGAGCTAGGAGCTACTAAGCTACTTTATGGAGATGTTTTTGCTAAGTTGTCGCCATAGGCAAGAAGGAGCACATCTGTGCCATAGTAACTAGAAAGGATTCAGCAAGCAAGACTTCATAATAATAAAGCTGTGCTTTATTCATTTATTTATTTATTTTCAGGATTTACATGTTATTTGACTATAAAAAATGCCAGCACTTTCTGGTATTTATTTTTCTCAAAGTAAGGAAGTTATAACAAAATAATTTGAAAAATCAATCAAAGAATGCACGCTTGAAATGAGACTATGTGTTTTTGGAGTCTATTTTCATTTTAGTATTTTTATTTATTTATTTATTTTTATTCATTTTTTGGTTTTGTGGAAAGTAAGAAGAATCAAAATGCTGGTGTTATAGTCAAGAAAACATGTAGCCACTAGACTTGCACATACCTGCAGACCAGTTTGGGAAAACAAACAAACAAACAAACAGAAAAACAGCAATAATGTATAACTTCAGAAACATCCAAAATACAAAATGTACAGAGGTATGTTTGTAGCTTGACTGGGGCAACAGAAAGCTTATTCAAAATCCAGTGAGTATAGGATGATTTTATTAGTGGACAGTGTTTTTGCAGTTCTTCTCACACCTATTTTTTAACAGTCATTAACAGAGACAGGAAACTGTTTAGCATTAAATAACAGTAATGATCAAAGTCTAACCCTTACAGATTTCACATGGTTTGATAACTACATCAGGTAAGACAAAAGTCTGTGAGTCATGAAATTCAGAGAACTGTGCTGTCCCAAAGAGTATCTGACTGATGTTATGAAGCCTTTCGGCAACAGTGCAGAAGAGCAGAATTTAGATCTGACAAAAAATAAGCTTCATGCTGATAGATGTTGATGTTAGCAGCAGAAGTATTGCAGGTGTGCCCAGAGGCTTTAGCCTCAACTGGGGCCCACAATGCGAAATGTATGTATACACAGCATAAACCAGTAATTACTGGCCAAAGTTAACTGTCTAAATTGCTGGGACATATAGAGATAAGAAACAGAGACAAGATAGAATCCAACATTTGTCTGATTCATCACAGACAGATGTGAAAGACGAGGAGGACAGACAGTTACAACCCAGTATCTGCTCAGGAGATATCTAGATACATGGTTATGTTTACCTTAGGACTAGACTATTGCAATGGTGTGTGTAGATATGTAACAAAAAGTCTCTGTGGCTTCTAGATTTTTAGGTAGCTTTCACTGAACCAGGCTGGCTTCTCTTTTACATTGATCACATATTTCTATTACTGATGCAACCATACTGACTTCCTCTTAGCTTTTAAACAGTACTTTATAATGTCCAGAACCACTGAAATTGATTATATAATTCAGTGCACTGATTTAAAATGACTTAAATGATCTAAATAAGGTGGCATTGCAGACCTTAGTGACTGATCAAAACTCAAATGTTTTACAGAATCAAAAGATAGCTGTGGCTGGAAGGAACCTCTGGATATGTATCATTCAGATGGCCTGGTCAAGCAGGGGCACTAAGGGCAGTATGCTCAGGACCATATTTGGATGTCTACTGAAGATCTCCAAGAAAGAAAGCTCTGTAAACTGTGAGAAATACACTGCAGTTCTCCACTTCAGATGGAATGTTTTGTGTTCCAGTTTGGGATCACTGCCTCTTGCCTTGACACTGGTGACCACTGGAAAGAGTCTGTTTCAGTCTTCTTTTCATCCTTCATTCATGTATTCATACAATTTGAAAAGATCTATTTGAGCCTCTTCTCCAAACAATCACAACTCTCTCAGCCTCTCATCGATTGAGATGCTCCAGTCCCTTAATCATCTTGATGACCTTTCGCTGAACTCTCTCCAGTACATCTATGTCTCTCTTGTACTGGAGGCCCCAGAACTACAGACAGTACTCCAAGTTTGGCCTCACCAGTGCTGAGTAGAGAGGAAGGGTCACCTCTCCTGACCTACTACTTTGCCTAACGCATCCAAGAAAGCTGTTAGTATTTTGGATGAAGGAGTAGAAATGAACATATTTCTGCTAAATGTATTTAATTCCTTCTAATTATAAGCATTTTACCACTTCTTCTCAGAATTATAATCTTTAGTAATTACAGTCAAAAAGTTTAACTTACAAAATTTGGACATCTGTAGTTTAATAGTTCTGCCATCTCTCAGAAAAGTGGATGTCAAAATAATTAACACAAAATGCTTCACTGTTTAGAAAATATATGTGTATATTAAGAAAGAAAGCAGAGGTTTTGTTTTGCTTTCTTTAAATGTAATGTAATATAGCTAATGTTTACTGAATTGCTAATTTGCAAAGCTGTGAAATACTACACATCTGCAAATGCTGACTTCAAACATATTCTTAAAATATCCAAAGAGGCTACTGTAATTAGTTTAGAATGGGGAATAGTAAAATATAATTAGTTTTAGGACAGTATCTCCGATCTTTATAAACCGAAAATTTGATTATAGAACTAACATAAAAATGTTTCAAAATATATGTTCAGGAATTGCGTATTTTTCAAGAAGAAATAAGCTGTTATTAAAAGATATGCTTACAGTTTTCAGTATACACTGACTTTATAAGTATGCAAAAATGTATCGTCAGTTCTTAAAATACATTTCTTTTTATATTCCCTATTATACGTCTGTTATACATACATAATGTCTATTATACATACATTGACTGTATGTGCTCTTTATAAACCATGCTAAGACAATTAGAAGTGAGATGTAAATCGATGGCTATTGTGATATATTTTAAGAAAATGCATTGCATGGAAGAAAATTTATTGAAATTATAGCTACACATTAACTTGCATTCAAACTATGAAATATCTTCATGATTTCATGAAGAATTGTGTTGATGGTTATTCTTTTTAGCCTGGAGTCCTTTAGTCATTAAGTCTGGAAAGTTTCCTATTTGTATCTTTAAATCCATGCTAATAAAATTATAAATTTATTTATCAATTTTGATTTTAGCAAAATTGGCAAGCCCTCAAAGCCCTCAAAGCCTCTCAAATTTTAAATATGTACCCGTTAATTTCTACATTTTATTCCAGAAAATGTCTGTGATCCAGTACTACCATTACAATTTTTCACTTTTGTCTTATTCTGTATGGAATCCATAATTATCAGCTGAAGATCAAGTGAGTTAACTATGTCATTTGATTTCGCATTATTGTCAGAATACAATTCCACCAGCTTTATTGCATTAAGTGCATGTAGTAGGAAGTACATGTGGTAAAGAGTTGACCAATACAGTAATATCACAGGTGTAATTTCAGCCTACTTTTAATTTGTCTGTATTTTTATCTGAACTTTTACTTTTTAAGCAATCTTTGAGAAAGTGATTCTCAGAATTATTCATTTCTGTAACAAGGTTCATAAAGATAATTCTTTTAAATTTTATCTTCATTATTTTCTTTTGAGCAAATATGCAGTAGCAAACAGCTACTAGGAGTTGTATCATACAAGTTACTCTTTAAAATCAAGTATGTTCAAAGTTCCTTTAAACTTAATTATAAATGATATTAATTTAAACTGTGATAGTATCCAGTAAATGATTTATTATAGTGCTAACACACATTCTTCTTCGTAGTACAACAATTTTCCACTTCATTGCTGCCATTTGAAGATGACATCAGAACTTGGTTCACTTATGATCTCTTCTTGTTAATGATTTATTGTCACAGTTGCAAAGCATTTCAGTGGCTAAATGGTTTCCTCTTCCACTGATACTGTTAAAAAACACCTTGCTGTTTTCTCAGTTTATGATAAATAACTATTTGTCTTTTGAAGCTATAATTGCTATTGTTTATCTGAACAGTAATGGAAGATTCACTATGATGGAATTTCAAAACGCAACACTAATTTTCCTGTAATCCTTGGTTGCAGAGAATCCTTGGATACAATTGTTGAGCACACTAGACCTTCTAATCTTTGTTAATGTCACCAAAAAACACAGCATAAGAGAAAAAAATAGCACTAAAGGTCTTGGAGAGACTGGTCACACTTTGACCTTTAAATCACAGTGGAGCCTCAGCTACTAAATTCCAGCAAATATCTTCCCAGGTATTAACAATACTCTCCACTGATACAGGTTGCAAAAGCAGCCTGGGCCAGGGCTTACCTCTCCATGTTCTTAAGATTTGTTCACATTTCTAACCATAAGCAAATTTGTTTATATTTATTACAATGTTGCAAATTAACCCTCACAGTGAATTCAGTCCACAGGCGATACTAGTAAAAAGTGGATTTAGTTAGTGGAAAAGCACAGCAATTCTTTATTGATTGTCGTATGAACTTTATGCAAAAAACATTGATCAACTTTGTAATAAATGAACTAATATTGCATTCACATTTTCCAGAACTGGCAACGATCCTTAGATGGTTTCAACACTTAAATTCCATGAAAAAAACAAAGAATTTTCTTGGTTACTCTTTCAAACAACAAAAAATGAGATACAATTTATGCGGGGATCACCTGGGATTCAATCTTGGAATATAAAGGAATCCAGGACAGCTGGTTGCTCTTCAAGAAGGAAGTATTAACGATGCAGGAGCAGACTGTCCCCTTGAGCTGCAAAATGAGCCAGTGGGGAAGAAGACTAACATAGATGAACAGGGAGTATTTCTTGAGGCTCCAGTAGAGAAAGAATGCATCTCCTGTGGAAGAAGGGATCGACAACTCGGAAAGAGTACAAAGAAGATTAAGATTTAGAAGGACAAAGACCCAGCTTGAATTCAATCTGGCTGCTGAGGTAAAAGGGAAAAAGAAACTCTTACAAATATTTTAACGGTAAGAGAAGGACTAGAGAGAATCTCCATTCTTTCCTGGATGGGGCTGGGAATGTGACCACTGAGGATAAGGAAAAGGCTGAGGTTCTCAATGCCTTTTGTCTCTTTGAAATCAGTTATCCTCAGGGTACTCCACTCTCTGACCTAGAAGTCTCAGTTGGGGAGCAAAATAAACCCCCCACGAATCAGGAGGTAGCAGTCTACCTTGACTTCAGCAAAGTCTTTCAAGTTGGCAGGAATTCTCAATCTGTGTGGGCACAGTGAGGCCTTACAGAGGGGCTGAAGCCTATGGGATGACGTTCAACAAGACCAAGTGCCAGATCCTGCACTTTGGCCACAACAAACCTGGGCAATGCTACAGGCTTGGGGCAGAGTGGCTGGAAGATTGTGTAGAGGAAACGGACCTGGGGGTATTGGTCGATGCTCAGCTGAACATAAGCCAGCAATGTGGCCAGGTGGCCAAGAAGGCCAATGGCATCCTGGGTTGTATCAGAAACAGTGTTGCCAGCAGGATCAGGGAAGTAATTGCTCCCCTGCTCTCAGCACTGGTGAGGCCACACCTGGAGAACTGTGTTCAGTTTTGGGCCCCTCACTGCAAGAAAGACATTGACACCCTGGAGTATATTCAGAGAAGGGCAACAAAGCTGGAGGGGTGACTGGAGCACAGACCTCATGAGAAGCAGCTGAGGGAGCTGGGATTGTTCAGTGTTGTGTTTTTGTGGTTTTGATGCTGATATTCAATGAGAACATCATGCTGTGAGTTAAAGAGTAAATGCTCTGGTGTGCAGCGAAAGAAGTGTGGAGATCCGGATGGGACACCAGCCTCACTCTCTCTGGTGGGCTTTTCTCTTTCAGCCTGCTGTGGAAATAAAGGATGTGTGCTTCCCCTCCAGTTTTACTACCAAAAGATTCTCAGATTTTGGTTACTTTTGTCTCTCCGAGACTGTTTGATTTTGTTAGATTTAGTAAAATTACTGTTCCGCTTCAAATCATTGCCATTGTTTTTGTTTGTTTGTTTGTTTGTTCATTTTGCTTTGTTTTGTTTTGCTTTGCTTTGTTTGTTTTTTTCCTAGACCCATATGTTATCTCCATACCCTTCCCCCTTTCCCTCTTCCCCACCCCAGAGCACAGGGCTCTACTTGGGCGGCTGCATTGCCATTGAAGTGCAAGTTTATTTTTCTTCCTTCCCTCTCTCCCTCTTTTTAGCTTGTGCCGCTGTCACAGATAACACTGTGACATTCATTCTGGAGAAAAGGAGACTGAGAGGAGACGTTATTGCTCTCTATAACTACCTGAAGGGAGTTTGTATTGAGCTGGGTGTCGGCCTCTTCTCTCTTGTAACTAGTGATAGGACTAGAGGGAATGGCTTCAAGTTGCACCACAGGAAATTCAGACTCGATGCTAGAAAATACTTTTCCGAAAGAGTGGTCAGGCACTGAAGTGGGCTACCTAGAGAGGTGGTGGAGTCACCAACCTTGGAGGTATTTAAAAAACCTTTATACACTGTTTTGAGGGACATAGTTTAGAGTGAACTACTGGTGATAGGTGGACGTTGGACTGGATGATCTTGTAGTTCTTTTCCAACCTTGATGATTCTGTGATTCTAAGGTGAGTGTAGAGTATAATGAATGTGATGCTTATGTCCCGTGTAACTACATGATTCTTACAGACATGAGCAAACAGTAGAAAATTGAGTTATTATGCTGAGTTTGAGCAATATTCAGATTCTGAAGACTGAATTGAGATTTTTTTGTATTATAGAACCTACAACATACATTCTGAACTATTTGTAGATAAGAAGCTTTTTAGTAAGTAATTATAGGAAAGAAAGCTGTAGAAATATATGGAGAGGAGAAGGAAGAAGAGAGATTATAGAGCTATTTTTCTGCTCTGTCCTCAACTAGCGAGCTGTTGTACAATTATTGTCAGTTTTGTAAGGTACTGGAAAATAATCCATTCAGGATCACTAACTTCTTACTTTAATTAAAAGTTTATATTAGTCACTGCTGAATGATGGCATTATTTTTCTTGAAGACTAAAGATTGAATGTTGTCCCTGAGTTACTCCTGGATTTCTTCCAGTGAAAGGATGAACAGATCAGGACTGGGATCGATGCTACGTTTACTTGACACACAAAAGTTTACTTGCAAATGAAAGAAGAAGAAATAATTCTTATAATTATGGATAGCTGATTAATCTTCATGTTGGGTATATTTCCTCAGTACACAGACACTTTGGTTCCTTGGCAATGTATAACTATAAGGAATTGAAATGATCAGCAAAAATGTATTTCTGTCATTCAGAATCTTTCTTATAATATCCTAGACTTCAAACTGAGGTGTATGGTAGAAGATTCTAAAATCAGGTGCAGAGTGGAGTGGTCAAAAAAAGTTACTGGCAATTGTAAAGCTTCTCAAACTACCCAAAATATCATTTTGCACCAGAAATGAAATAAATTTCATCATGTCAGTTGTAAGTTGCTCTCAGTTAAAGCATCAAACAAGATGACTCAGTAATACTTGATCTTTGGAGACAGACTTTCCTCTCTTATAGCATACCTATATTTAAAGTAAATATAATAACTACACAATTAGAAATGTTATGCCAGTTATTTATAGTTAATAAAATTGCATTAATAAACTTTAGTTTGTGAACATTTATGTCACAAGAATTTTGATCAGTGAAAAGGCTTTCTGTATGTATGGTGGATCAAACCACTTCCAGAAGACCTCTTGGACTGAACACAGGGAGCAATCACTAGAAAAAAAGTATTATTATTATTATTATTATTATTATTATTATTATTATTATTATTATTATTATTATTAGTGGTGGTGGTGGCGGCGGTGGTGGTGGTGTTGTGCATATACTAATATGCATGTCAATGTAAGGATGAATATTATATACAAATTTTGATCTTTTAAAGGCTACAAAATCTGAACTACAGGTTCATTGCTCTTTAGCCTTGTGGAATGTTGCACTGAAGCACAGTTCTTTTTGTTGTGACATCACTCAGAGACTCTGGACAGAAAACGACTTCTATAATTCTGCAGTTTTACTTGGCATAACTAAGGCCTAATGAGCTTCCTGACTGAATTTGTCAGTCCTATAGCTGGTGCTAGACTAAAGCATGCTTTGGCTAAATATTCAGGCCTGTTCTTATGTTCCCAGCAATAGAGAAGCTATCATAATTTTTGAGAACTTGTTGCAATGGCTCAGAAAACTCATCTAGTCTGAATTTCTCTAACTTTATTTCTTGTCATAGGTTGCTGTTATATACTTGTGTCCCAGAATGAAGAACTTTCCATTAGTAATTTCTCGTGGCCTCATAGGTTTTTATATATCCTCTCCTCTTTCTTCAGCATGGAATCCCTTTCCTGAGAAATAGTTCTTGCTGAATTGACCTTATATGGGCTTCCCACAAACTACACTGACTTGGGAACTACTCCAGTATGCGTCCATACCACGAGGTGTAGTCCTTTAGGAATAGACTCCTCCAGCACTAATCTCTACAGGCAGCAGCTTGCACAGACCTCCTGCTTCACTGCGATCTCCTCTCCATGTCTGCAGCTCTGGCCCAGGACCTGATACTGGAGGTGCTCTCCATCAGTTGCAGCCACTTTCAGGCCATGTCTACTACTGCACTGCGGGTTTCTTCAGGGCTGTATGTGGAGATTTGCTCTGAGTGGTATCACCCCATGGACTTCAAGGGGACAGCCTGTTCCACTGTGAACCTGTCCTCAAGCTGTATGGAGCTTCTACTAAGTGTCTAGAGCACGTTCTGTAGGTGTCTGCAGGGATGTTTCTCTACATTTTCACACTCATCTCCCAGTTACTATTTCCCAGCAGTATTTCCCTTTCTTAAATATACCTTCACAGAGGTACAACTGATGTTGCTCAGTGGCTCAGATCTGGCCAACTGCATGGCTATTTTGGAGTCAGTTACAACTGGCGCTGATCTGACATGGGGTACATTCTCACAGAGGCAGTTTCTGTAGTCTCACTCTACTAATAAAACCTTGCCAGGTAAACCAGCTACACCTTTACACTCATATTACTTTAAGAAAGTAGTCACACTGTGGGAATACAGGAAAGAATATTCAGAGCAAAAACTGTGGAGCAAGATAAATAGCGTGAAAAAGGAAAGGTAAGAAACAAGGTTACTCCAGAAAAAAAGGAAAACAAATTCAAGTAAGCTGCATGATGGCCACATGATGATGATGACCCTGATTGGAGGAAGAGAGCGTGGCTTGAAATGACTCTTGACCCTGATTGGATAAGCACCTGAGTGTATGATTAAGGAATGTTTGTGGGATGTTTTGTTGACGTGTAAAGACTGGTGGAAAAGTTAAAAGAGCAAACTTGTGAATGTTTATAAGGGATGTTGGAACCTGTAATAAACAAGTTGGATTGTCCATGTCTGAGTCTGTGCCTCAGATGCTGCAGCTCTTAAAGATGTACTTCTCTTTCCTTTCACTTACATGCAACATGAAACCAATATCTCACTCACAAACAACCCCAAATGTTTTATTTAATTTTTTCCTTTACTGTTAAAAAATGATTAAAATGAAGTTAATGTTCAACAATTCTGACTTTTTATTTTGTCCCAATATATATCCTTGCATTTAAATATACATAAGTATTTCTAAGCAACACTTAGTAGATACTGTTTTTAGAAAATTCTGCTTAGGCAACAGCCATTCTTAAATATTAATCATGCAAATTATAATTATGTTCTTCAATAGAATTCAAATCTTAGGCTGTTAATATTTCTGTGTCAGCAGCAATCATCTATGCATCAAGTTCAACTGTATCTGCTTAAATAAAATCTTACCATTTAAATCAACTTGGAATCATCAATTGTAACTCAGCTAATATCAGTCTAACATTACAGAGCTATGGCAATTTGTTCCCTCTTGCTACTGCTGGCAGATCTAAGCAGCGTGAAAATTATTGAGACAGATGTGCAAGTAATCAGTTATGTCACTTTATTGATGCATTCCTGATTATCCCTTAATGAGGCAGAATTTCTGAAGAGGCAGTACTTGTCCCTAATGAACATTTCTTCGGATGGCAGATTTGTTTGGCATATCCACCTGCTTTCCTTACGTTACCTGTTATCAGTAATTACTACTTACAAATGGAAAAGCAACATTCTTGGAACAAGGACATACCAAAGATCATATTTTTCCTTAAAATAGAATGAGATCTTGTGATAGAGAATGAGATTCTGAGATGAGGGTAGATTCTGAATAACTGTTGAAAGGAAATTCTTTACTTAAAGTATGGTGAGGCACTAAATAGGTTGCTCAGGGAAGTTGTGGAAAACACATTTCCAGACGTGTTCAAGGCCAAGTTGAATGAGGCTGTGGAGATCATGTTAAAGTAGTTAACATTCCTGTCCAAGGGAGAGAGTTTTAAACTAGGTGATGTTTAAGATCCCAAGATATTCTATGATCCACACCTCCTTATAATTTGTTTATTTGCCTATTTTTTTTTTTTAATAACTACTTTCCAACTTTAAAAGTTTCTAGGAAAATATATAAATGTATTACTTTCCTATTTTCTTTACACTTTGGAAAAATAACTGAACAAAAACCCTGGAATGCACTACTTATTTAGAATACCAACTTCAGTACCCAAATCAAAACTTGAAAATGTTTCAGATCAAATTCAATCATAAAAAAAAATCACCATAATATAAAATAAAATAAAATAAAATAAAATAAAATAAAATAAAATAAAATAAAATAAAACAAAATAATCCAACGTTATCCTGCTTTCATACTGGAGTAAGATTTTAAAAGGAATTATACATTGCCTTGGTATCATACTGGAACAAATAATTTTAGGTTTCACTCAATGATTTATCAGTCTTTTTACATATAAATACACACATATAAATGACAAGTTTTATTCCATATAATATTTGTTTTAATATATGGTAATAAACACTACTGAACCTTTGTAAACTCTATCAAATTGTATCACTGTGCTGTTTATATACATTGGAGTTTCCATGGAAATAAACAGGAGGCATTGCTTTCAGAGTGACCAATGTAAAATCTGAGAATTCTTTGTTCAAAGGACTCTGTAAAGTTATTTTTAAATATGTCTATGGAAGTTTTATGAATGTATAAATCTAGGAGCCAGAAAGTCATTTGACCTGCTTAGTTTGTTGGTTTTTTTTTTAAGATTCTTCATTACACATCTTTCTTTGCATTTATAATGGTTAATCATCCAAATTTCAGTCTTTTTACTAATTACAGCAGAAAAGCTGATCCTTATGCTACTGTGTTATTAATAACATTGTAATTCAGTAAGCTGCATTATTCCTTTAACTTAGAAAAACCTAATCTCTGTATGTGGTTAGAAGCTGCTGGAGAGAAAGTTTACTGTCTTTAGAAGGTATATGAAATATTGATCCCCCCAAAATATAAAAGTCTAGCTGTAACTATTGTCTGAAGCTGCCATTACAGTTTGACTACAATTGCTGTACATTACTGTACTGAGGCAATCAGCTCCAGTGCAGGTGCAGCCTGCAATGGAATGCAGTATTGCAATTTGTGAGGGAGGTGCTGAAATCAAGGAGATCCCAAGGTGAGGAGAGAGCCACTTGGAGCTGCCAGGAGCCTCCAGTCTACATGAAAGCAACTGAGGGGGCACAAGCGGGACCAGGAGAAAGGATGTAACACCCCTACAAATACTTACACAACCCCTAGGAAGGACAAGGCAACCTGACAATGGCCACGACATGGCAGACCCGTAGGGCATAGAGTGGCAGTTTGCAAGGCAGTTCACATAGGAGCATGGAAGACAGCCTTCTCTCTCTCTTCTGAGAGTAGCTAGAAGCAGTGTGCTCTGCTGAAACAAACATGATAATCATCTGCCATGACAGTCAGACAGAGGTGGAAACCCCGATGAATGGGCCGTAATCTTTCTGGGCTGCAGCACGCAGAACTTACCTCTCAGGGAGTGACAGAGCTTCCCAAACCCTCAGTTTCAAAGAACTCCATAATCTCAAACTCCCTCAAAGTGTCCCCATTGCTCTAGAAGTTCACCTAAGCAACAGATATGAAGTTTTGGGGATGGAAAGAAGCATGGTGTAGGTAATGGTTCAGTCCTGGTGTAAGAGATTATTAAATTTTATGCCATTTCCTCAATGCTTGCTGATGAACAAGTCTAAGACAAGTCCAAGCAAGTCCTGGGCAAGAGTTGTGAGATCCTTTGTCTAAGGGACATAGATGGACATGTCCTAGGACAGTGAGAAAGAGCTAAGCAGCAGCTCAATGTCCAGAGAACAGTCTTTTGTGCAGACTCATCTTGGGGGAGATAGTCATCTCAGGAGGTACTCACATCACACTTACTCAAGCATCCAGGGATGTGATGTAGGTAGGAAACATGGAGGATAAAAGAGGGATTATCAACCATGAGGATAGGTGTTCTGCCATGAGAACTCTCACGAGCTGATCCCTGCATGCTGACAGACTTCCTCTTGGCCCTGCTACCCGGGACCTGCTGCTTCCTTCTGGACCATGCCGCTTTTTCCTGGTAACTGCTTGCTGCCCAAGGCTGGCCATCACTGCTGCTGCTCTTCCCCCCTGCTCTTCTGCCTCAGACCATTGGAATGGCATGCAACGGGACCGCTGCTGGATCCAGATGGTGACTATTCCTGCTTACACAATTCTTCTTTCCTGTCTTTTCAATTGCTCCCCTTACCTTTTCCATCATCCTAATCAGTAATAGTGTCTGTACTCCCCTTCCCCATCTCCCTGATTAAGATTTGTAATAAACTAGCTGGACCAACACTTGAACTGCTGTTTGTTAATCTAAGCCGACTATACAAATATCCTATAAATTGGAGTAAGACACCTGGGCAGGAACTACATTAAATTTGGCCAACTGAGGACCCTAGTCAGAATCAATGCCATCAGAAAAAGGCACAGGAATTTAGTAAGTGAGCCACTGAGACACATGCAGCCCAGATAGTCTCTCTAGAGTGTTTAGCTGCCTGCTAGGGGTCTGCATTCGGACATCAAGAAGAGGGTCTGATAAAGTTGAAGGACTACTATTCTCTCCTGTTCTTTCATGCTGCGTCACAGGAGGTTGCTACAAGGAGATGGCAGAATTTTAAAAGAAACTATAAGTCTCTTGGGAGGGTGTTGAATGGATCAGAAGTACAGATAGTGTTCTCCTTGATTCTCCCAGTTGGTAACTGAGATGAGGGAAAGAGAAACAATCAGTCGAACGAATGGCTGCATGGGCAACCTGTTCTAGTACCTGCTATATTGCCCACATTAGTGGATGAAAACTCTGCCTATGGCAGGACTGTTGGAATTAGGTTATCTTTAAGATCCCTCCCAACTCAAGCCATTCTATGATTCTATGTTTTTACATCCTGCTACAGAATGTGGAGCTATAAATAATTCAGAGAAGAATACCACCAGTCATAGGCAACAAACTCCAGATGGTCCTGTTTGAGCAGAGAGATGTGACCAAATAATCTCTAGAGGTCCCTGTCAGACTCAACCACTCTGTGATTCTGTGAAATAACTTGTTTGTTCATTTTGGGAAAGATGAAAACTGAACAAAAAAAAAATAACACCTGATTTATTTTTCTTGAAAAGCCTATTCTATCATAATTATGCCTTTGCTATTGAGGTTTTAATGATTTATTTCCTGTTTATTACATGTATTAAAATATGCCACCTCAGTCATTGTATTTTACACAGACGAACAAGTTAAAAGACTATTTATACACAAATTTAATGAAGGAATTAACAATTCACATTACAGTTCAGGGCAACAGGAAGATATTAACTGATTCTCTAATTATAATTTATGCTTCATGAATGAATAGACAGCTAATAAACTTATCTTAAAGATAATTTGACAGAGCTTTCATAGTAAATACAAAATGGTTGTAAACAGGAAATTCAGTCTTTGTGGAAGAAAAAATATATACATGAGATAAAGTCATTCTAATTAATTTATTCATAGTAAACATAACAATAGAATCATAGAAATATTGACAGGACCTTGGAGAATCTGACCTGATTGCTCATTCACTCAGCCTTAGCTTTTTCTAGCTATCTTCCAGAAAACATCCAAGGATGAAGACTTTACACAGTCTATATCCTATGTTTTTACTGCATTTCAGAGTGCTTACTCTCCATTTTTATATTTATTTTTATTTTCCTAATATACAGTCTGAACTTCTCAAGTCAAAATTTATGACTGCATTCCATTGTTGTATCATCTACCATAAATTTCCATTAAAATCTGTGCTGAAAAATGATTTTCAGATTTGGAATATAGTCATAACATTTCTTAACTTGAATGGGTAGACATGAAGGGGAAAATAAAACTTTATTGTTGCATGTTTTCTTTTTTTTTTTTTTTTTTTTTAATAACTGTTAGGTAGAATGGTTTGTGTCTCCCTGTGACAACAAGATTATTTTGAAATTACATGTGCAATAACTGCAGGGTTTAAAATCCCACTTTTACCTCTCAGGAATTCCTTTTTATTTTTTTCCGGAATTAAATATCCACATAATCCTTTGCAAGTTTGTTTTGTAGAAAAAAAGTCAGCTAAGAAATTAATTCCACTATGATATTAGTCATTAGTATGTACCTGTGGCATTGCTCTTGTAATTAATTACTGCAAGATATCATCAAAATTGTGGCATGTTGATGACACTTTAACTTTCATACATTACCTATGGACCAGTGAATTATATATTACAGTAGTAAATTAAAAAAATGTCAATTGTAGTATGTAAGAAACAGATAGTGTTTGTTCATTTACTCTTGTCAACAGAGCCTTTTAAAGAATAAAGGCTCTAGCCAACATTCTTCATCATTAACTAATACTTGTGGCAAATGGGACATGTTCAACTGTCAAAGCAATGTCCTATTTTCTCTGTTTCTGACAGACTTTGATATCGGACCACATATTTCTCTACATTGCATTACATCAAAACATACAGTATGTGTGTGTTGATTCTTTATATCTAAAGTTATGGCTGCACCACTGAAACGCAAACCAAAAATCAAAAGAATTTGCTGTAGACACCTAGTCATTTAGGAAACTGCAGTTTGTGAGGTAAAGCAAAACTTAAAAGAAGTCAGACGAGACTCAGACAGAGAATGAGTGGTGAGTTTCAGGCCTGATGACTTGAAAACTCAAAACAAAGTTTATGACCTGTTATGGCAATACCATCCTATAAAGTAACAAAATCATCCTTTAAAGCCAACTGGATACAATAGTGACTTTTCAGAATGACATTTATTTCCACAGTGAAGTGAGTAGCAAACTTCAACACCAGACTTCTTAAGGTACTTGTGCTTTCAGTTCAGGATATTGCATTGCAGCAGTACTGCTTATACTCCTGTAAAATGGATTGCAACTCTTTCATTACCAGAAAATATCATTAGATTTTCAAGTTGTTGTTCTGCCTTAAAGCAACACCATTGTGATTCTCTTTCTCCTCTAAGAGGAAAAGGGTAATGGATTCATATCAAACATGAAAAACTACTGGTCTTGTAAGTTGTCTTTATGTGTTCAATAAACTAGAAAATTTAAAGAAATGAAATTAAAGGACTCCTTTTTTCAGTACTATGAACTATGCTATGAAAGGACTATAATCACTTCTCAAAAAGTAATTTAGTCTGGACTAATGCCATTTAACACATATCGTTTTGTAAAGTCACTGGAAAAAAATAACAATTAGAATTCATTAAAATTCAGTATTTCAAATTTAAATTAAGCTCAAGATAAAAGATAATATATGTTGCCTACACAGAGGTCCATTTCAACATAATTCTTCTATTAATCCTTCATAATCTGGATTGAGTACTTTCCAGAAGAAAACCAAGAATCAAGAGGAAAAGAGAAAAAAAAAAAAACAACTCAAGAAAAAAAATGTTCATCATTAGACAAAAGATCTTCCACTAAATCTAACAGGCTTTGAAGAATACATGGACTGCATATTTCCCAATATTATCAGTGAAATTTTAGAAGTAACAAGGTTTTTGAGCATCTTAAAAATATTTAGAAATATTTGCCTTTATAAAAAGGCAGTCTGTTTTACAGTCTGTTTTTTGTGGGCATTTGCTTCTCATCTCTACACAGCATTTGCTGATCGCCTGAAAACTTCATCAGCCTTCTCCATATCCAACCATGTACATTCATGACAAAGAAGCAAAACCATACCTTCTACAGGAGCAAGGACAAAATCTTTTTTTAAACATTCAGTATCTGAATATGATGCAAGAAGAATCAAGGCATCTGAACAGGTTCTACAGGAAATTACAGATATGTTCTTTTAGTCAACAAATGAGTGCTCCCTTGGTGCAATATTGCATGTCACTTTCTCCATCAGGAGAAGAAAAATTCATTCTTAGCTTCCACTTCAGCTTTTATGTATGGAAATCCTAATTTCTAATTACCTTGTTTTAGCAGACAACAGAATGACATGGAGAACCACTCAGTGACCTCTTTAAAGCCAATCGCATAGTTCCCATTATTCAGTGTGACTAAGGTTTCATCTGAAATTGAGAACAGTTCAGATGAATTATTTATGAAGTATATTCATCTATAAATAGACAATGAGTAGAGGAATTATTCTATTTAGTAACTTCAAGCAACCCTAGTCAGTTAAAAGGACAGCTATTTAGTAAACATTAATTCTGGATAATGAACCATCTTGTTTGTATCTAACAACCAAAATAATTGCTAAAAGACTATAGATTTCAGTAGCAAATGATGCTTCCTAAGAAGTCTAGAAATGTAATGGAGGCAATTTAATTGGCAGTTTTACAAGCTCAGTTGCTTTGTCTGAAAAGACACTCAAATTTAATTTTCTATTTATAATAAAAGTTGATGGAAAATATAGAATGAAGCCTGAGAAAATGTAGGATAATCAGAGTGAAATAATTTCTCTAAAACATCTTAATTAATACTGAGACAATCAGTGTAAAGCCCCATTACGAAACCAAAGTTTAGTTGCAGAAAGTCAATAAGCTTACATGAAAATGTTGCAGGAACTCTCTAGGAAATTGTTGAGTCTGTTTAAGCTTTATTCAAACTATTTGTGTTTTCTTGGAACATTCAGGAACAAATTAACAGAATGTAAAATGAACCCAACCTGGTATATGGAAATACAGTAAACCTTCTTAGTCATCATAAATATTTTTAATAGACATGACTGAACATGCAAATTTTATAGTAATTAATTGTAAATCATGATGTTTTATTCTCATGTATTATTTTTGATGATCAATATTCCACATTTTGCCTACAGAATTTATGGTTCTTTCTCATTCTGTACTACAAAAAGTGCAGTGCCACATTGCTTTTCAATTAATTTCCACTTCCCTATGTTGGAAGAAGATACCCATGATTGTGTCTCTAGTAGACTTCTTGTGAATGCACTGGATGTCTGTTTTGAGAACTGATATAAAAAGATTTTAGTGATAGTCTGCAATTCTCTAAAAACTGCTGTGGTTAAACCATGTAAATAGCATTCAAGAAATATTAAATGAATAAGAAATGCAGAATTGCATTTCTAATGTAAATTAAAATCATTACAACCAAATGGCAGCAAGACTTTTGAACAATATTTAAACATGACTGTTCTCTATCCTATGAGACCATGATACAAAAAAGCTAGCTCTATCCAGTTCCAAAAATGACTCTTCAGTGGTCCTCTGCAACCCATAGAGAGGACCACAGTGGAGCAGGCAGTTCCCCTGCAGCCCATTCTGTACCACAGAGGGTAGATCTTCATGGGAAGCCCACAGTGCAGCAAGAGGTCTGGAGAAGCTGCTGCTCATGAGGACTGTTGCTGGAGTAGTTTATTACTGATGGACTACATTTCAATATGGACCAATATTGGAGCACTTCTTCAGGATCTGCAGTCCGTGAGAAGCCCGCATGTGATCTGTTTGGTAAGAACAGGATTCTGTGAGAGGCATCCCCTGCTGGAGGAAGTAAAGTGAGTAAGGAAGAGTGACAGACATGAAGGATTATGGACTGACTGCAACTAGTTTATGTAGTTAGCTTTTAAGTTTCTCAGTGCTCTAGTTTGTTGGTAACAGGAAATAAATTATATTAATCTCCCTAAGTTTGTTTTGACCATGGCAGCAATTGGTGAGCGATCTCTAAACTTTTGAGGTCCTTTTTGTCATATTTTCTCTGTTCCTTTGAGAAATAAGGTTGAGAGAAAGGTATGGTGGAGTTTAGTTTATACAGTTGTTCATGAGTTGAAAACCATCACAGATATAAATAGGTCTTTGAAAATGACGAGAAAATTAGTGCATAACTGCTTAGACAACTTAAAGTGATGGAAAATGTAATTCACCAGGTAAACTCGTCAGGTAAACGTATATAAATTCATCAGGCTGGATAGGGGCAGTGAGCAACCTGGTCTAGTGGAGAGTCAACGTTTATGTCAATGGTTGTCAGTGGTTTAGAGGCCTGTTCAGCCTGGTTCTGTGACAAATTGGGTAGGGGACCCACAGATCCAAACCCCAGGAAAAGGAAAAAAGGGAAGAGGCAGGGAGATGGGCCTAAAAAAAAGCAACACTGTCAAAGATGTGAGGAGGAAAACTAATTTATTAAATAAGATACTGGAATGACACTATATAATAAAATGTAACTGGAATTGAAGCTAATTAATCAAATAAAACGAGAGAGAGTGTCCAGAACTGAAGGCCTTACCCTAATGCTGAAGGCGAGATGTCTAAGGAGCTCTCAGGCTGCTGGGATGATCCAAAATGGAAAAGAGAGGGATCTCATGGCCTGCCAACAGTTTTATCTTTCCCCCTGAACAGAAAACGGAAAAACACAAAGTCCTCTGGGGTATGTAGTTCTTCGTTTCTTCTGAGACAGGTATACCTGAAATTATTTGTGTTTCACGGAACTGGAGCGTTAACTCTTTAACTCCCAGTGTACTACATGATGTTATGATGTGGAACACTGACAACAAAGAACATAAAACCATAACACCTGCCTATAATATGAAGGTTGAAAGTAGTTGATGTTAAAGGTCCCTTCCAACCTGAACCAGTCTATGATTCTGTGATTCATTCTATGAAGCCTACTTTTAGGAGCAATTAGCTGATTAATTTATAAGGTCTCATTCTGTATCTGGGTTTATCTAAATTTCCTGACAACTTAAAATACATTTGAAGTTTTTTATGCTTTTGATTCTACCTTAGCATTCTAGGCACTGATCTATAATTCAACTAGTCAACACAAATTATATAAAAGAAGACATATGTCTGTAGCAGGCTGCTGCCTGAAACCACATCATTCTTCATTCTCCTTTCACTTTTCAACATTAAGCAAATATTTTTTCCTTTCTTAATTGCAGTTGTTTTTATTTCAGAAGGTAAATACTATCTCTGTCACCCAAATAGTCTTATAAATGATGTCAGCTTATGTATCCTCATAACCTAATTGTTTTATGCACATGATCTTCAGCTGTTATATTGATTATTGGTACTAAAAAGAAGCAAATGTAAAACACTATTTTTACAGTACTGTTGCTTTTCTTTTTTAGGGATTAAGAAAGATACATCATAGAGCATTCTATTGTATATTTGTGGTTCGTCCTTCTAGATCAACTTGTTACTTTGTTAATTTTCTTCATCTAATTGTGTCTGATTTCTTTTGTACCTTCAGAACGTTTTCTCAGGCTGTTGACAAATGGCGTTACAAGACTTCGTTTCCTTTATTCCAGAAACTCAATTATATCTCATGTCTATCAGTACAGGATGCAACACTTTTCAAAATGACTTTCAGTTTCCATTCTATAAGACACAAATGTTTTCAGAATTAGAGTGATCAAAGAGTGGAATTTGACTGTTTTCTCAGTAAAAAAAAAAAATAATAATCCCATATTTAACGCTCACCTTCTAAATATGTATTTTATGTATTTATGTATTCTAAGAAGATAATATAAAAGAACCAAAAAGAGATACCTAATAATTTAAACAAGTTTGCTGAAGATGAGTTAAGGAACACACGTAGTTCAGCTTCTTCTTTTCTTTTTATCCTTTTTTTTTCTATTGGAGGGAAGTTTCTTGTATCATGTTTCAGTATTCAGGGGCAGATTAGAATATTTGAGTGCGGGATTATGAGAAAAACTGAAATGTACCTTCACATGTACTTGTTTGCATTTTTTTTTTCTTTAAGGACTTCAGTAGCCCCTATTCTTACTTCTTACTTTTTGCTTAAAAAAAGAGTTCTTCATCCATCTCCTCCTGTTGCATTCTCTCTCAGCTGGGATATTTTGGATTTTTTAGAAGACTGATTTAGTGAATAGTCTTTTGTGCAAATGGTTTTCAATGGGGCTACTGGGATTTCTTGTACACAATAATGCACTATCTCCTAAAACCATTATTTTTTATTAAGTAGTGTAAATATATTTTAATTAGAATGAAGCAGCTCCGACTTTGAAGTAGCCTAAGGCAATGTAGTGCTCTGTGACTATCTGGAAAGTGAGAGCCTGCATATGCATAGATTGAGAAGTGGGAATGCTTTCTGGTTTCCCTGAGGCAACAGTTACTGAAGAGCTGAGCTTCTCAACTTCTAGTTCTGTTGCTATTGTGTAATACATCACAAAGAAGAGTAGCTGTTGCCAAGGTTACATGATGGGCGTCTTAACTCATATGACCCTCGTTAAAATGGATTCAGCTCAAATAACAGTATGAAAGTTAGTATCACTGACTAATACTGATTCAGAAATAAAAGCAAGAAATAAAATATAGGGCTTTTTTGTTTGTTTGCTTGTTTTCTTAGAGCCTCTCCATATCTTTTGCTGTAAAAACCACAAGGTACAAAAAGCAGTTCCACTGAATGCCATATACAACCTCCAGGTAACTCTCCTTTTCCATCTGAATATGTGAGTGATTGAAAACTCTGGTTTCATGTGCTACTTCTGTAGTCTAAATGCAGGCAACTAAGCTCTCAGTAAGTTTTCATCTCTTTTTCTCTCCATGAAAGCTTAATTGAATTAAAGCATATGTGTGAGTACATGTATGTGTGTGTTTAATATAGATGTATGAGTTTAAATATATATATGAGTGTGTGTATATAAATATAGATGTACAATTATCTAGATTTTATATTATAAAGAATAATTATTTCCATAGGTTACAATAAAGAATGTTGAAATTTTAATTTCAACATTCTTGTCCATTTTCTACAGTTATTTCTCATTCTCACTGATTAGAATCACTGCAAAACTACAGTCTTACAATAATTAAGGGTGAAATTAGGTGCCAGGAACTATATTTAAATCACGTTTTTCACAATCTTTTTTTCTTTTTCACACATGAAGTTTATCAAATAGGATGAAGTAACCATATGTGTATGTAGATTTCAGTGTATGTACACATAAAAACATGTACCTCTACTTCTCTATTCTGACTTCTAAGAATCCCTCACTTTACCAAAAATTGTGTCAGTAACATCAAATACATTTTCCAAAGGTGACTTGTGTTCAATTAAGAGTAGACATCTTAAAGTAATGTGTTCAACAAATATCCTTTTGTAGTCTCACAGAAGAGAAAAGTAAAGACTCAGAGTTTCTTTGGAAGACATTCAAGGAAGAAAAGGAAGACATGACAGGCATCATCTTTTTTTTTTATTTCTTGAGTGTCAGTGTTTTTATGCCCAAGGAAATGAGGTTATGCCTGGGCCTTTCTGGAAAGCTAGTCACATGGTGACATACATGTCATTTCTGATAGACTAATACTAAGCAACATTGCTTTCTGAAATCTCTAAGCAAGACATGTCATGTCAAATCCCATTAATCAATCATGCTACCTGTCATTGCAAAGTCATATATGATGTATAATAGAGAAAAGCTTAAATAAAAGGCAGTCAAGTATTTTTATTGTATTTACATGTCTTCAGTTACAAAACTTGTATGTAAGGAGGGGATAGTTCCAAGTTTTTGTGTATCTGTGTGTATCATAAAAAAATAAAACCAGTTATACTGAAATGGATACATCTGATATAAGTTCTTAAGAATTTAGGAAGATCTTGAACTTAATCTGCTCATGATAAAAAAAAAAGTAAGAAGGTTTCTGTTTTTAAACATTGCATTTATGGTTCTGCCTACTTATTAATTCTCTTCATGTGAACCTATGTTTTCTAACTTTTTTTTTTTTTTTTGAATCAAATAAACTCACTTCTAGCAATGGACAATGAGTAATTTTATTTATTCATTTCTTTATTTAAAGAAGTCCTGAAGTTTTCTGTATCTTTTGTAAAGGAATCAGTGGTATTGAAAGCTCAGCACTTGTGGATACACGTCATTCTTTGGAATAAATAATTGAAAATTTATATTGTGCCATATGAACATTTTCATGTAAGCATTTACAGAAGAAATGAGGCATGTGATACACAGGTGTCTTGGGAATCATATAATCACAGAATTGTAGTGAGTGGAAGGGACCTCCAGAGATCATTTAGTCCAATCCCCTGCCAAAGCAGCTCCCTAGACCAGGTTGCAAAGGTAAGCATCCAGGTGGGTCTGGAACATCTCCAGAGAATGAGACTCCACGAACTCTGGGCAGCCTTTTCCAGTGCTCCGTCACCCTTACTGTGTAGAAGTTCCCGTGCACGTTTGTGTGGAATTTCCTATGCATCAGATTGTGGCCATTTCCCCTTGTCCTATCAACACACGCTGCTGAGAAGAGTTCAGCCTTGTCCCTTTGCCTCCTACTCCTTAGATATTTATAGATGTGGATCAGTTCCCCTCTGAGTCTTCTTTTCTTGAGGCTGAACAGACCCAGTTCTCTCATTAGCTGTCTTTCACTCTTTAGACACCTCTCCCATTCTCCAAGAGCTCTCCAAGATGATAGAGAGCAGTTCAGCAATCACCTTCTCCAACTACCTCAGCACACATGGGTGCATCCCATCAAGGCCAATGGATTTATGTGCAATGATGTTGCATAGACACTCTCAGACTGTCTCCTCCCTCACCAGAGGGGAACCTTCCATTCCCAAGACCCTCTCATGTATCCCCATGGTCCAGAAGTCCTGAGGGAGAGTTTCCACACTGAAGACAGAAGCAAAGAAGGCATTCAGTAACTTTGTCTTCTCTGCATCCCCTGCTACCAGAACACCCCCGTCATTTAGTAGGGGACCCACGTTTTCCCCAGTTTTTCTTTCACTGTTAACGTATTTTAAAAACCTTTCTTATTATCTTTTATCTCCTTTGCCATATCTAATTCCATGATGGATTTGTCCTTCCTTGTTGCATCTCTGCAGACACTGACAGTCTTCCTATATTCTTCTGATGTGGTCAGACCCTTTTTTCACATTTCATGGACTTTTCCCTTTGAGTTTATGCATGAGCTCCTTGCTCATTCACACAGGTCTCCCGCCACCCTTGTCCAATTTCTTACTCACAGGGATGCACTGATTTTGAGCTTGGAAGAAGCTCTGTTTGAATGCTGACCAGCTCTCACAGGCCCCCTTACGTTCAAATACTGTAGCCCACAGGATAGCTCTAATAAGGTCCCGGACCTTATTAGGCTCTTGTGAAACCCAGGGTAGCAATCCTACTTTTTGCATTGCTTGTTCCACTCAAGATCTTGAACTCCACCATCACTACATCCCAATCTGCCCCTAACCTTCACTTCTCTTAGAAACCCATCCTTATTAGTAAGAACAAGTACTATGTTGAGTTTTGGGCTCCTCACTTCCAGAAATACATTGAGGCTCTGGAGCGTGTTCAGAGAAAGAGACAACTAAGCTGGTGAGACAACAGGAACACAAGTCTTATGAGGAGCACCTGGGGAAACTGGTATTATTTAGTCTGGAGGAGGCTCAGGTGAGACCTTACCACTCTCTAAAACTACATGAATGGAGGTTGTGGTGAGGTGGTTGTCAGCCTCTTATTCTATGTAACTAGCACTAGGACTGGAAAGAATGGAGTCAAGTTTTACCAGGTGAGATTCAGGTTGGATGCTGGGAAAAATTTCTTCTCTGAATGAGTGATGAAGTCCTGACACGAGCTCCGCATGGACATGGTGCAGTCACTGTCCCTAGAGATGTTCAGGAAATGTTTAGGTGTTGTACTGAGGGACATGGTTATCAGGGAAGTATTAATTGTAGGTGAACCATTGTACTTGATGATCTTAGGGAATTATAGAATTCTATGATTATATGAAAATCCTCCTTTATTTCCACAAGTACATAGATGCATTATGGTAAAAATATTTCAGCAATATGAAAGTAAGGATTGAACACCACAGTGTCAGCTGATTTATTTTCTATGCATATATTCAAATATAATGTCTCACTGAATAACCTCTCAATAAGGCTAAAGATGAAAGGAGCATGACTTTATTATGGCATTGGAGGAGTGAAACAGAAGAGAAGGAAACAGAAAGAAATTAGAAAAGGATGAGGAAGAAAATTGGTCAAGAAAAAGATCATCAGCAAAACACTTATATATAGTATTGTTTTTTGTTTGTTTGTTTGTTGCTTGTTTATTTGTTTTCAATTGTTTTTGTTGGAGAAAGATAGCTTGATCAAAGTCATGGAGAGCTAATGGTTGTGTGTCAAACGGTTTACCGGGCTGGATCGGCCCGGTTCCGTGACAATTGGTGCGGGGGACCAATTATGATGTGGAATACCAGCACCAAAAAATCACAAAACCATGACATTGTGTTATACAAATCCTTCACGAGAATGTTCTTTGAAATCCTTCTAAGTACAAGATATTCAATGTAAAACACTACCTTACTGTCACAGCATCTTATACAGCAGGATTGAAAATGAGTTAAAGTAATCCATTAAAATACGTGTATACTTTTTTTTATCTTGGGGAGAACAGATGAAACTCTCAACATACATATTAGTTTCAAGTGGTACAGGAAATTATGCATTTCAAAGAAAATGTCTACTAGTGAGGTAGAAAAAGGAGAGAAAGAAAAGCAAAGAAAAAAAAGATAAGGGCTTCCTTTTTCTGCATAATAGGGAGACATATCTGGAAGCACAGTTGTCACTGATATTAATCTTTTCATTAACTTATTTAGCATGAATTCATAATCGGGCTGACATTTGAAGTAAGGTCTCCACTGTGTCTGAAATAATCAGTTTGTTCTGCATGGCAAAATTATTTATTCTCGTTATGTTAAAATGAATCACATTAGGAAAATCTGTCTTCAGCTGGAAGTTAATTGAGATCATGGATACAACACGGGTAATTGTTTTACAAATTAGTGCCCTGTTTGCACTTAGTTCTGACTTGCAGCTCCTAGCAATGTCAAGTCTTTGTTAATAGATCCTTATAAACAGAATTCTTTAGAATATATCACTTGATTAGAAATAAAAATCATTTGTCTTTTATACACTTGGTGGTAGCTTTATTGTGGAAGCATTGCCCCAAAAGTAGTGCCTCCTATTTTCTTACATTGGTTCACGACATGAAAGTTAGATGTTAATGGTATGGCAGTAGAGGCTGAACCTCCCCACCAATATTACATTACATATTATATAGTCTATACGATTAATTTGAAAATTCAAATGTAATGTGTTTATTTCAACTGAAAATGGAGTTGCAAATACACTAAAAAATCCTTTTTTTTCTTTTAAAAATTTTGAAAGTAGTTCTAAAATTCCATTATAAAAAAAAAAGAAATGGAGGCTACATATTTTTTGTTGTTCACAGGGCTGTGTTTACCCAACGCATAAAAATGCATAAAATTATTTGCCATAACTTGAGTTAACACTGCACTGTGCTCTCCCCTCATCCCAGTTTTAACCAAGACAGTGGTAATCATGAATGGATGTTTGGTTGTCACTGAATGATTAATTCACACCTGGTAACCTGGTAAAGGGCTGGGCTGCTTGATAGCGAAGAGCCACCACCATGATGGCATGCGGCAGGGGGCAAGATGCAGAATGATCTGCCCTTGGTTGCATAACGCCCTTGGTCTTCAGATTGAATATGACTGCTCTAGGCTATCTGGATACTTTTCACCTATTTTCATGCTGCTAAATTGTGCTACTAGTCAATGCAGTCAGTGGAGCTAAGAGAGATCCATAGAATCACCACCATTCTCAGTTCACTCTCACATAGGTATATGTAGGCTAGTAGTATGAGTAGTTCTGGTGTCATTGCTGGTTGAAAATCACTGACTACAATGGCATCAAAGACATCTAGATCATGAGAAACTTTCTGGAAATGGACACCTGTGTTTATATTCTTACATCTCAAATTAAATAACTATGTAGGAATTTAGGAGCACACATTTTTCAAAACTAAAATCATGATTTGACTAGCTTTGATGTTTGCAAAGAAAACGTATAATACAGTGGCCCAAGCCAGTTTCAGAAAATTGTCAGATTTACCCTAATTTTTAGTGTGCCTGGACCTTTCCTGGGAGAAGATAGATTAGCTAAGAAGGAAAGGGGAAGGGGAAGGGGAAGGAGAGTAGAAGTGAGAGGATTATTATGCTCTGAAACTCTTGTAGACTAAATGAGAAAAGAGAAAAGCAAAGAGAATCTCAGCTTACTTTAATGCTTAGAGCAAAGTCAATCCAAACTATGTTTACATGAAATTCCATCCTCAGAAGAGAGAAATTCAAGATCTTAGTGGATTATTTTCTACACAGCTTCTGCACAGTATGAAGACAATATTAGCATGAGTCCTCTTAAGCCTTTACATGCCAATCTTCTCTTCATCTTTTTATTACCTATTCAGTAAGTAAACTCTTTACAACAGAAATAATCTCTTATTACAAATCTGCTAGCAGATAAAAATTTCACAGACTGCATCATGATATGCTACAAGAGTATACTGCTGCGAGTAACTGTTCTTGAATATAAGTTACTATTTGCTGCTTGCCTGGTCTTGAGCTATTTTCAGCCAAATCGCCTGTGCCTCACTGCAGTCCCACTAGTGTCACATTTTGTTGAAAATGAACACACTTTTCCATCCACCTCTCATGCCTTTTCTTCCACATGGGCATGCCCTTCTTGCCGAGATGCCGTTTTCTTATACCTGCTTTTCTGTTGAGGAGAGCATAGCATTATAAAAGTGAAGAACATTTGTGAGGATGGTCTGCTACACTGCAGTGAGGGCCATGATACAACAAGCTTGTTCTAGGGGCTGTATTCCTGGGAGCCAGAGCAAAGCTTGTGCTAGTTCTGCTTCCTCACTTGTATCCCTAAGTTCCAGGTGATAAAATCTCCATTTAACATATGAATTGATGTTCTTTTGAGCTAGCATAGTGTCTGCCTGGACCGGAATGCAATCAAAAGCCCACAGTTAGCTTGGCTATAGACAGACCAATTTGAACTACAAATAAGACTGAAATTTCTTTTCTTTAACAGCATTTTGAGTGTTATGAGTTCTTCCTGGGATTGTAAAAAATGGGATGCTACTTTTTAATATTATTTTGGAACATAAATACCTTATAAGGAGATTATATTCAAGGTAATTGTTTTTCTTCCGTAAAACCACTGTGATTCTTATCATTTTAAAAAAGGTTAGAAAAACTATGTAGTTATACATTATTGTTTAGATATAAGGGGCATTAGCTATGTTCTGCATACCACTAGCAATTTTTCCGTATGAAAATAACAGTGATTGCAGTCTACACACAAGGCTTTTTTACATTTCGTTACTGGGACAGAATTAATAGCATAAAGAATTTTTCAGAATGGTTATGTGTTCACAAGAGTAATATGATTGTAACTGACTTTCTCCTGCTTCATTTCTTCTATTCAAAGAAAGGATGAGAGATAGGCATGGAGATAAAACCTTTCTAAATTTTTCTGCCACAGTACTGAAAATAATACCTATTAGCTTTTCCCAGCAATGTCAAGAACTCCTCCTGAAATAAATTCAGTTCTTAAGCAGTGAAGGAAGAGAAATTCTGCTATAAAAATATAAAGTTTAACTACTGTGGTCTTCAGCTTTTATCAGTCTCTGCTCCCAGCTGCTCCCTAGGCTTTCTGCCTGAATCAGTACTTTGTCTTTGCTCAACTGTTTCCAAGCACAGAAATATGCATAGCCATTAAAATAATAGTTCTGTTTGTAGGGGCAAACAGAACTAACATTAGAACAAGTAGAATAACAACAAAGTAGCAGTTCAAATTGCAAGTTCCTTCTACCTGCTGTGACTGATCAGTAATTGTCTACAAGAGATGAAAGCTCTGAGGAGGAAAAATTAACTTAACATAATGTTCTAAGTCTGACTGGGATGGACTTAACTTTACCCACAGAAGCTAATGTAGCACTCTGCTTTGCAACTGTAGATATAACAATAGGACTGGTATCATACTAATGTTTTATTTATTTGTCAATGTTTTACGGGCTGGTTTGGTCCAGTTCCGTGACTATTGGTGCAGGGGACCCACGGATCTATGCCTGGGAAAGGGGAAGAGGGAAGGGGGAAAGGAAAAAGGCATAAGGGCCTAAAAACAAAACAGCGGCAATCATCTGAGGAGGAAACATAATTTACTAAATAAGATATTGGAAAGCAAAATAACACAGTATAATTCAATAAGATTAGAATGAAAGCTAATAAATCAAACAAAATGAGCAAGAGAGAGTGTCCGATAAACCAAAGGCCTTACAGTAAATGCTGAAGGAGAGGCGGCAACAAGCACCCACTGCTGAAATAATCCGAAAGGAAAAGAACGTGTCTCCTGACACACAAACAGTTTTTATCTTTCCCTCTGAGTGAAAAAATGTAAAAATACAAAGCAATGCACAGTCCTCTGGGGAATGTAGTTCTTCTTCACTTCTGAGACAGGTATACCCATAACTATTGATGATCCATGGAGCTGGAGCATTAACTCTTTAACTCTCAATGCATTACATGATGTTATGATGTGGAATAGCAATACCAAAAATAATAAAACCATGACATTACTACTGAGCAGCATTAACATCAAGGCCTTGTCTTGAGCTCCCCCTCTCCCCATCACAAAAGGCCAGTAGGCTTGGAGTGGGAAAGACATGGGGAAAGAACATTACCAGGACAGCTGGCAAAAGGAGTATTCCAAACCGTGTGATGTTACAGTCACCAATAAAAATTGAGGGAGAAGAAGGAGGAGAAACTCTCATTAAGAAAATATTTGTGTCCCCAAGCAGTTGCTAAACATACTGAGGCCCTGCTTCCCAAGAAGTGTCTGAACATTTTTTACTGATGAGAAGTAGAGAATATTTTTCCTCCTGCTTTTGCATGGCTTTTGATTTATTTTTATTTAACTTTACTTAAAGGAAAAAAAAGGTATTGCCACCCACAATTTTTCTTTTTTCATTTTATTTTATACTCACTGTGTTTCAGAGAAGGGAAAGTGAGAGAGAAGTGTGCTAGCTAGGTTAGCTGCCTATTGAAACATCACACAGGAAAGTGACCAAAGGGTGGCATTTGTTCTAATTATATGTTTTAAAAGCAGTTGCATAGCTGTCCCAGAGTTTATTAAGGGAGTGTAAATGTCTTCCTGAGTGAGACAGATCAACACAGGAAGTGCAGGTTTGACTGGACACAACATATAATATTGAAGTTGAATACCCAACAGAAAGAACTTCAAAGTGAGCAGTAGGCTCAAGGTAATTTCAAGCCGTGCATTTGTTCCTGATCAGCAAGACACAAAACATCTTCACAGTGAGCATATAACAGACAGTTATAAAGAGTATCTCATTTGCATCATGATTCAGATATATATTGCTATTATAATACTTGTTTAAGCATAATTTGCACTTATATTGTGATATAAGACCGCTGCTGTATAAAGTCTGCTAGCTCATAATTCTGTATGGCGTCAACTAATATTAAGTTTTCCACGGGTGTTCGTAAAAGAACCTGCTCAGATAATATCAGACTCTGATGCCAGCTGGTTTCCAACAGTGACCAGTACTGTCACAACTAGACAGTCAAAACAGAGGCTGAATCTGGATAGGATAGAACAAATCATATCTGGTTTATAAGAAATTAATTGAAACTGCAAGCTGTATTGGTACTTAAGGCAAACCAAACAAACAGTATTATCTTTGGTATTTTTAGCAATATCTAATGTTGGTGTTGGTTTAAGTGTGATCCAGTTTAAATCACTAAGATTTGCATTTCAAATTATCACAAGCAATGATAATGTAGTAAATGTAATAGTGTACCGTGTACTAACAGGATTAATAATCTATATCAAGACAGACATATTACACTAATGTTCATAAACATTATTTTTACAGATTCTAAGTCACAGAATCACAGAATTGTAGGGGTTGGAAGGGATCTCTAGAGATCATTGAGTCCAACCCCCCTGCCAAAGCAGCTCTCTAGCTGGTTGCACAGGTAGGCGTCCAGGCGAGTCTTGAACATTTCCAGAGAAGGAGACTCCACCACCTCTCTGTGCAGTCTGTGGCAGTGCTCCATCATCCTTACTTTGTACAAGTTCCTACACACATTTGTATGGAACTTCCTATGTATCAGTTTGTGGACAATTCCCCTTGTACTATTACCATGCACTACTGAGAAGAGTCTGGCCTCATCCCTTTGCCTCCCACTCCTTAGATATTCATAAATATTTTAAATATTTAAATCATGGACATCTGTGGAATTCAGCTACCTACAGCAACTTAACATTTGTCTTCTTGTGTATCATGGAATATTTTATAATGATTGAATTAGCGAGGTGAAATCAGTGCTAAATGCAACATGACAGCATCTGCAAAAGCAATGCTTAATCATTTGACATAGCATAAAAGCTCTACTGTAGAGATTTTGTTGTTGTTGTTGTAAGACTCTAATAGTATCAGCAGGAACGGCAGCTGGAAAAATTATCTTAACACTGTCATACTATTTATTTCGTGCATCTTCCCATTCCCCAGTACTCCTATCGTTGTGATTATAAAAGACAGTAAAATAAAATTATGTGAATAATATGACTAATCTCGTTGTCTGATTAATATCCTCACTACTCATGCACAACTTTTCACAACTCTTTAAATTATATGTCTGATTTGATTTATTTCATAGGTGCTTTTCTTGTAAAGAAAGAATGATTTTTTTTGTATTTTATCTATCTAATACTGTGTCTTCCATTAATATTCCTCCCATTTGGGAGTTATCTTTCTTGCATTTAGTCAGGTGATGGGAATCAGTGGGGTCAATTCATATGGTATTGAATGGCTGTAAGAGACTATTTGAATACCATTGACTCAAAGTTTGCTGATAAACATGTCCAAGCAAGTCCTGGGAAAGGGTTGTGAAATCCTTTGTCTAAGAGACAAGCAGATGGGCATTTCCTGGCAAAAGGAAAGAGAGATAAGCTGCAGCTCAATGGCAGCTCAATGGCCGCTGAACACTCTTTTGTTTGGTACTCATCTCCGTGGGGAGATAGCCATCTTAGGAGATGCTTGCCTGGCACACTAGCATGGGGGCAGCGATGGCCGATGAACACTCTTTTGTTTGGTACTCATCTCTGTGGGGAGATAGCCATCTCAGGAGACGCTTGCAGCATGGGATTTGTCATGTAGACTGGAGGAATCTAGACACACTGCTGCCTCATGTTCACCCATCTGCCCATCATTATACCATGTTCCTTTTCTGTCAGGCAGCTTTCCAACCACTCCTCCCCAGTCCTGTAGGATTTTCTGGGATTATAGATGGACTGCATTTCAAGGGAGGAACCCCATGCTGGTGCAGGGACAGAGGTTGTAAAAGACAGTCAGATGACGCAGCATTATGAACTGATCAGAATCTTCACTCTCTATTCTTCTGCATTACTCAGGGGAAGTAGGGGTAGAAGGGGAGGTAGAATGAGGTGGATGGGAAGAAGGTGCTTTTCATCTGCTACTATTTGGTAATAAATCGTATTAATATCCTATATGGTGAGTCTGTTTAGCTCATTACAGTAATTGTTGAGTGATTTCCTAGTCTTTATCTGAAACAATGAGGTTTTTTAATGCATATTTTGTATCCCAGTTCCCCCAGGAGGGTGAGTGAGAAAGTGTTGTGGTGGAACTATTGGTGTGAAATTGCATGAAATGAAACCACATCCCTCAAAAAACACAACTGAGCTATTTTTAGCGTATGCTTAAGTTCAGTAACTCCTATAATCTTATATAATCTTATAATATACATCAGCCACTGTGAATGAAGTTTTCACTTCATTCACTGAATCTTCCTGAAATAGCTTACTCCTTGTTTCTTGCAGCGGAAGAGGTGGATGCACATAACACGCTCCTCACCCCAACCCTTTTTTCCCCTAAAAAGTAAATTAATGAACAATCAAAGTTTCTTTTTCACTTTCCTGTGCTTACAATTTGAGATGACAATTAGAGTAGTTAGGAAGCCTGTACACTGAATTCTTCACACCATTTTGGTTGGGTTAGTGTTAAGTTTCTTTATAGAGGTTCATAATGATGTGATTTGATCTTTTGATGAAAATAGTGTTGATAACTCCCTAATGTTTTCAGTTGTTGCAGAGTGGTGCTTTCACAGAGACAAACACTTTTCTACTAGGATCTTAGAACTACTAGGAACAGAGGGCATCCTTGAGTGATTGATGATTGAATCCAGATGATATATTTGAGCAAAACAAAACAAAACAAAAAACAACAAAACCAACAAATAAACGAGTATCTCAGTGCCTGAAGAAGTGAGAATTGACATAAGAAATAATATTCTTGTTCAAATAAAAATAAAAAGAAATGAAAAATAAAAGAAAACAAGAATCATCAACCTTTGTCTGTCTCAGAAAGACTGACATTTGCATTGGTTAAGAAACCAATGCTTATTTGATATTGTGACTAAATGATATATAAAGGTACCTGATTTTTACAAAAATTGATTTTCCATTTCTGAGAAACATCTTGTCCTGCATGTACTACTTTCTCTCTATTTTTGTTTCATTTTTCTCCTTAGAGAGACTGAAGCTTCACTGGAGTATTGAGTTAACTCTGTGACTCTGTGACACCATCTTCTCAGATCTATAGTGCTCCACACGCCCTGAGGTAGATCAGGTTTGAAGAAGTTGCTCTGTTGCTTTGTTTCCCTCCTGGTCTCATTTCTAAGGTGTCCAGTTTCTTCAGAGATCATTTTTTTTATTATCATTTCTTTGCTGAATATAGAGGGAGAATCACCTTTTTTGTCTGGATTGGCTATGCTATGTTTAATGTACCCCAAAAGGGAATTTGACCTCTTCACTGCCAGGGTACTCTAGCGTCTCTCCTTTAGCATGTTGTTGACCAACACTCCCAGATTTCTTTCTGCAGAGCTGATTTCAGGCCACTTGTTTTCCAGCCTGTACCTGTCTCTAGCAGTAATCTGTTACTCTGTTCCAGCTGCAAAACCTGTCTTTTTCTTTTGTTTCTTTTGTTTATTGTGTTGTTTTTTTGGGGGTGGTTGGTTATTTTTATTTGTTGGTTGGTTGGTTGGTCAGTTTTAATACTTGGAAATTTCTCCTTATATTTGTATTTGATATAGTGGTGTACCTTACATTAACCTGGAAAGAGCAATACAGACAAGGAAGTCTTAAATATTTAGAAATTCAGTGACCTTCCAGCAAATCACATCTGTAACTCTTTATATAGGGACAGTAGTTCTGCTTTGTTTAAAATATATGCCATCGTTTTGTCTTACTACTGATATCTTTAATCTCAGCAGGGATGAAGAGGTTGATAAATTGCCAACACCATGAAGAAGAGTCTTCAATGTGCTGCATAAAATCTTGAGGCTGATACAGGAGTCTTTGTAACTATATATTAGAGAAACAAACCTCACTTCAAACTGTATATGAAAACCTAGAAAATAATTCAGTACATAGAAACATTTTTGTTTTTGTTTGTTTCACCTTTATTATTATTGAGCTTAGAGAATAGGATGAGATCTCTCAATGAACTTGAATAACTTGCCTTTATGGATCTGGAGTCTCACAAAAAGGGGTCAGTTTAGTTGCCTAAATGAGTAACAGATTGTGGCAGCTAAATACAGCACGGAATGTAATGCCTGTATGTAAAATTATGATCTCTGATTTTGTTGTGCTTCATAATACAAGTGAAATACCATCAGTTAAGAAATGCTACTTGTTTTTGCTAAAACATGTCCTTTGAAATGATACTTAACCTTAACTTAATTGGCTGAAATTGATGAGAATACATCACAACATTAGATGATTTCTATGATTATTTATTGCCACCATGGTAAAAGCCTACTGATTGTAACTTGATTTTGTCCACTTTCAGCATCTTATTTTCAAATCTCATTAGATCTATTTCTGCCAATTTAAAGGACAACCTACTGAAAATAAAGAACTCTAGTCATTTATTCCTAAGCCATCACTCTGTTATTTAAAAATTCCATACATAAAGGAAATAGGGAGTGATTTTTCATTGAGAAATATGCAATATGGTTTATGTTTTGAAAGAAAAAACTTTGCATAGTGCTTACACATATTTCTTTACCAGTCCTCCTTCACTCTCATCTAGATACCAAGACAGGACAATGAGATCATCAGGGAGAATACATCTTGGACAAAAAAGAAACAACAAAAGAAACCAGATTATGTGCTACATTAAGTAATCAGAATGGGAGTAACACATAAAATAAAACTTTTTATTTGTTCACTAAAATTCATCTTCATAAAATTCTTTACATTACTCCTTTGGGGGAAAAAAAAAAAGATTTCAACCAACTTTCATTAATTACTTTAATTACTTTTTAGTATTTGAAGTGCAAAGGAATGAGAGATTAAAATAAATTGGTCAGAACTAATATAGTAGTTGAAACACAAATACCACAAGTTTGCTTTTGAGACCTTGGGATCTAACAAATTCTGAATTACATTACATAAGAAATCAATGGAGCCTTCCAAGTTGATAAACACCAGAACAATCCATTATTATATTTCTATTCATTTTACTGCAATCACATTCAGATTCATGATCATGTTAAGCATGGATCATCAGGTTACAACACCCCTGTCACAGGCAGAGATGCCAACTGCTAGAACAAGTGCTAGATCAGGTTACTCAAGGTCACATGTCTCCTGGCCTTGAACAACTCCAAGCATCCACATCCTGTTCCAGCATCTAAACACCCTCTCAGTGAAAAACTTCCCCCTGACGTCTAAATATGTGTCATAGTTTTATCTCTGAATCTGTACCCATGACAGGGGGGACAGCAAGCAAACTGACCAGAAAACTTGGGGGGAAGGGGGAAAGGGAACAAAAGGGAAAAAACAAATTTGGTTTACTAGTTATAATAGCAAAACAAAACAAAACACAACAACAACAAAAAAAAACAAACCAAATAAAAAAAAAAAACAAAAAGAAAAAAACACCAAGTTAATTGGAATTGAAGTTAATAACTGAAATAAATGAAAGAGTTTCTGAAAACTGATGTTCTTACTCCGATCCACTAGGGAGCAAAGAGATAGTTTTGTGACTTCCAGTCGGTTTTATATTTCCATCTGACTGGAGAACAGAAACTGAATAATGAAGTCTTCTGGGTTCTGTAGTTCATTTTCATTCTTCTGAAATTTCTATCTAGAACTATCAACAATCCATGGAACTGCAGAATGAACTCCTTAAATCCCATGGCTCTACATGATATTAGGTTGTGGAATACCAAAAACAATAAATCTTAAAACCACAACAATATGCTTGGATTTCTGGGCTGTAAAAGAAACAAATAAACAAACAAACAAAATTTGAATACTTTTTTTAGTTTATTTTTGTTTGTTAGTATTTTAAAGTAAGAAGTTGGAAATAGCATTGTGCTTAAATAGTTGCATTTATTAAGATAGTTCTGCACATGTTGAAGCTTTTTTTATATTCTAAATGCTTTGATGGATATGAGATAACATGTGGTGGCATCTGCCACATAGATCCTCAGAAACCAAGTCTTCACTTGTACTTAACATGAAATGTTTCATCAAATTAAAAAAAAAAGCATTTAGATGTTATACTGAGGGACAGGGTTAAATGGGAGATTTTGGTGATAAGTTGGATTGGATGATCTGAGAGATATTTTACAAACTTGGTGATTTTATGATTCTATGATTTATCCACTTCACAGGGAAAAATTAAATAGAAATCAGCCATTTCTGGCTGATGCTGCAATGGAGAAGTGAAGATCTCTCTGTTGATAAGCCCTAACAAAACTAATACTTTTAGAATCTTACAATCCTATTGTCCACATCAATAGATTAAAACAGTTTTACATTTACAAAGCAAGTATCAGACTACACATTTGAAAAAGTTAATAGCCACTTTGACTCATCATAGTGCTCCTAGATTTTCTAGAACAGCTAGATAGAGAAGAAAGTGATTGCTTAACACAGTATCGTCTTTTATGATGAGATATAATTAAGTCAATAAAGGTTTGGGGGATTTTGTCCTCTTGCATGAAAGATTCTATTGTGGAGAATAACAAAGTAATAAATAGCTTGTCAAACACATGGGTGGGTATCCATAGAAGTGAAGCTGAATGCAAGGCTTATCTTAGTGATTTGAACACCTTGGATGTTCCAAGATTATGTTTACCTTGTAATTTTTGTGTTTTTCAAAGACTTACACTAAACTGTTTACTTTTAACTTAGATCAGATCTCTTCTAACACCATAAATAGTTTTTAAGGACTCTTCTAACTATAGCCTATGTACTTTTCAGTAGCTGTTCTGGGCAAAACAGTAAGGTGCAACACAAAGATAATTAAAATCTGAAACAAGTGCACAGTGTTTTTGCAGAGAAGTTGCATTTCCTGGAAATTTCCTGGAAACATTTCCTGGAAATGTTCAAGGACATCTTGGACAGGGTCTTGGACATCCTGATATAGTGGGTGGCAGTGCTGCCAAGGGTTTTGGAAATAAAGGATCTTTAAATGCCCTTTCACCCCAAGCCATTCTACAGTGCTATGATTCTACAAAATCCTCTAAATTTTTCTACATATAAACCATATAGTAAAGGAATTGTTGAAATTGGAAAGGATCTGCTGAGTTTGTCTACTTCAACAGCCTTGAGTTATCGAGGTTTGCATCCTGAGTTTTGAACATCTTCAAAGACAAAGATTCCAGAACCTATTCGGGCATCCAGTTTCAGTGCTTTGCCAGCCTTAATTTGAAGTGTTTCCTTGTGTTGAGATAGAATTTCAGAATTTTTTATTTTTTGTGTGCCTGTTGTCTCTTGTTCTGTCCATCTAGGCTCTGAGAAGAGTCTAGCTCTATCTTCTTTATAGCCTTCTTTCAGGTATTTATGTAAGTTGATCTACTCTATAGGCTGAAAATTCACAGAGCTCTCATCCTTCCTGCATATGACAGGTGCTCCAATCTCTTGGTGAACTTTTGCAGCACTGTATGTTTTTTCATACTGGGAAGCCCAACACTGGACTCAGCACTGTTGATATACCACTTGTAATTTAACCAAGCCACTTAAAAGCAAACACATAACAACAAAATGTAGTCTACATACTTAACATACTAAATTCTACACCTTAAAGGCCTAGATTTGTTACTTTTTCTTACTAACTTTATTTTTTTGTTCCTTTCATGATTTTAAACAAAAGGACATAAATAATCAATATTTAAGTTAGATGGGTTTTTTTGGCTTTCATTTTTAAAATACTTAAACGTGTCAGGAATAACCTCCTTTTTTCAGAACTTTCTGAAAATTCTCAAATATCTTAAATGTCAAAGGATCGATGTTTTTTCACTGAAGAATTCACAAATTGGAAAACACATCCTGCCAACAGTTTTGATCTGTAGTTCGTTTTAGATAATGGTTAGTAGGTCATGTTTGTGTTATATGCTTACTTAGATGTTGGCTTCTTGGAAGATATTGCCTCTTTTCACCAAATTCTGCCTTCATGCATTACACCAAAGTAGACAAATGAAAATCCCTGTTCTCCACGAAGTCTGTGGTTTACTCTGAAAGCCAGAAAGAGTAAAGTTGGAATGGTGCAATAAAAGCTTGAGAAAATCGGTTACTTTGTGCACAAAACATTTTATACATTACAAAGTCCCTGCTCTTCTGTTTGAAAATTCTAAATTACTATAAATAGGTGCAAGCAGGAACTACTACTGTACCTAATAAAAGTGCACTAGAGATGGGGGAGGATCACATCGTGATAAGTTGAATATTTTGACAAAATGTAAATTATTCTCATTAAGGATACACATTTGGTGGAAAAGCATGCTCTAAATAAAATAAAAAGAAAATGTGAATTTCTATGCTGTGAAATCCTAGTCTCAGTCATGTTGTAATGGCTTTCCAATATCTTGCATATAAAAAGCGTTTTCCAACGTCTCTCTTAATAGCACTAAAACATCATCTTAACTTTAAATGCTATCAAGGAAATAAACTTTAATGTTAGAGTTTTTAGTTCCTGTTTCCAGGTAGTAATTTTAACATTCAAAAAGTAATTTTAATATTTTTAATTTTAATATTTTTAATAATGGGAAGATAAAGCAGACAGTATTCTTGTCAAATTTCATCTATTCTAGTTTGAAACAGTCAAGTCATAAACCCCTGTCAGCTAACAATTGATATGTAATACATAGCAACCTGCCAGCCACAGCAGTCTTTGTAGGTAGTTCAGTATTTTCAATCACTGTAAAATGCTGCCATCTACCGGAATATATTTAATTAAATATTAAAGCCAGTGTTGCGATTGCACAGCAGAAATGAAAGTTCTATTACTTTCAAGTAGAATAGGTCTTAGATACTGAAACCATATTTCTCTCTTCTGTCCTTGAAATGGATAATTAAACAATATGTAGGAGTGAAGTGATTTCTGACTGTAGAACAGCAAAAAAGTTTACATTATTCTTTGCCAGGTCATAATTTAAAATGAAGTGTGACACTTTAACTAGGGTGTCAGATTTAATGCCAATTAAATTTTAACTTTCTTCAGACTGAAGCACCTATATCCAATTTTATATAGAAAACTCATTATTATTTTCCATGAAATACTTAAGTTTAGTGAGAATCAGTGTCTTGGAGTAGTCATTAAAAATGACATAAAAAAAAAAAATTTGACATCGTTAAATAGACCTAAGTATGTACTTCTAAAATATTACTTCATGGGCATAGGTATGCACTAAAATTGTTCACCTGAATATGGTACACCACTGTTTTCTTCCTGTGAAGGAAATGGGGGCAGTGTGGTGGAGATGCTTCTAATCAGAGAAGCAATGGTGTCATGCTGTCAGTTTGGGCTGTCAGTTTGATCTGTTTTATGAATGCATCATTTCACTGATTTCCTGGAGCTGCTAAGGAATGCTTGGTTCGTTCATGTCATACTAAGGCTGTGTCAAAAGGGCAAAGAAATAATGTTTTATTCCATACCATTACAGTCCTTGCATTGCTCTGGACAAATAAAGTCTCTAGACATGCATATGTACATATAAAGCTAAAGATAAATTATATGAAAGTTGTGGATTAATATTCAAATAGTTTATAACAATTTGCTTTAAAATTGCATTTATCACAAATATTATACTTTTCCTAGAGCAATTGGACACATAATTCTGCATAGAATAAATATTGTCTAGAAATCTAATTTCTACATTTTTATTAATGTCTAGTGTGCATTGTTAATGACTTTAGGAAGAAATTCATGTTAGATTCTCATTAGCCTGTGAGATGCTACATTCAGCTACTTAATGCAGTGTCAATTAGTTACTTACCAAATGCCAATCAAAATTTAACAATGAAGTTATACTTACCAAAGCATTATGGACCATGAAACCTAAGAACAACAAAACTGAATTTCAAAATGAGTGTATAAGAAGTCCATTTGTACATGATTAAAATACATGTGAATGTCTAATTATAGGTTGCATTTAGATTTTATATAAGGAGTTGATCAACCTGGGAAAATCAGTTATGCTATGCTCTATTTCCATTTTACTGTGTTTATACTGAAAATCCAAGAGCTATATGTGCTTTATGCAGAAGATTTCTTGTGTATTGTTTAGGCTGGGATTTGACCATCTATATTTTGAGATCCTGTTACCTTATATTACAATGAGATCATGAAATAAGTAGCTAAGTTGATTTTATTTATTGATGAAGTACAAACCAGACTTGGTTTTATTTGTTTTGTTTTGTTTCTTTTTTCAAGCTTAAACAAAAACATACTAAGAATTTAATTTGTGCCTTTGAAAGAACTGTGATGGTGTGCTCTCCCAGATTCCTTCTTTTTCTAAGTTGTTGTACACAAGGCCTAAATCGAGCAGAAAATGAGATGCTCAGAGCTGGTAACCATTAACAACCACAGTACTGCCTCAAACTTGCTGCTTAAAGAACTGGTAGCAGACATGTTGTTCAACAGCTAAAGGCCAATTGAGTGCACTCCAAAACTAAGACTATGAGTCAGTCATCTTACTCCATAAATAGCGAGTAGCCTAAGAGCCCCTTGAACTCTCTTGCACAGAAGTTGGCTGCACAATAGGATCTCCACCTTTATCAAGGAGCAGGGCTAGATTCAGATACACTAAGACTCCTCTGAGAAGGAGTTTAAAATACAAGTGGGTCCACTCTGAGCCTTGCTATTCAATGGAAGAGTCTCCTGGATGAGTTATCAATATTATCACTGATATTTTTAAAATTTATTCATCTCAATAAAGCCCTAGAAAGGAGTTAATTTATATACAGATAGAAAAAAAAATCTCTTTTGGGGAAATAAAGGGAAACTGAACCAAAATTATAACATTTAGTTTATTATTATTATTGCTATTAATTAATAAAAAATGCAAGGTAAAAATAGAGAGATAGCAAAAAAAAAAAAAAAAAAGTATTTGCATTTCAGATTAACTTCATTCCAGTTAAGCCAGTTAACTATATGTCTGTCCCTTAGGTAATTATGGAAAAGGTGATCAGCAAAATACCTCTGCAGAAGACAGCAGTCAGACTTCTGTGGGTTTTAAGACAAGCTTCTAAGCAGCTGATAGCATTAAAAGAGCTAATTTACTCTAGTTACATAATAAATTTGAGAGTACCTATGAGTTAATGTAAAATGTCCAAGCATACATCAAATAGAACTAGCGTGAGATAATGCATAGTTTAGTTAATTTAAATAATAATAATAATAACAACAACAAAAAGCATAAGAATAAAATCATTGCAAGACTTTTTCTTTAGTAAGGGTGAGTATTCACACATTTAAGGACAGGAAAATAGAGCCTCAAATAGAGATGAATGTATATGGAAAATGCGAAGAAATCGTGAAGTACTGAAAAAAATGTGAGAAAGGGACAATGTTTTCTATAGCAGGGCAGCAGCCTTGAGATTTGTATGTGTGATTCTCTCACTTCTTGGTCATATAAATTTCTTCTGGAGAAGTCTTGTACAGTCAAATCCTGGAATGAACAGAAAGAACCAAACAAGAAGCATAGAGGCAACTAATAAAACATTTTTGGAGGAAATAAGTTTGCAAAACATGATTCAAAATTTACACATATGTGAGGAAGTGTCTGAAAACCACATAAAGATCTCAGCTTCCCTGCTGACATGAAGTGTGCTAACATAACTGCCTCAATATTTAAAACTCATTTTTTCTGGCTATTATCTGGGTAATAATTCATGCGACACAGATGTATTCTGTAAAATCCCGATGAAGTGGTCTGCATACTATACAGATAATGTTGCACACTTATAGCAAACACTGACACTGGTGACTAAGAGGGACTGATAAGATTTGTTAGAGAGAAAGAAGAATTATTATCCCAAAATAATGGGATTATTTTTTTCCCTCACTTAGGTCCTGTTACTCAGCCTTGACAGAATTAACTTAGCAGGGTTATAAACAACTTGGAGCAGAAAATATGGAAGTGGATGTGCTATTTCCAGCAAAGGGAAGATACATTTTATGTACATTTCATTTTGAACTGTTCGCAACAAATGCAACAAAATTCAGATGCTGCAACAGTATTATGTCAGAAATATTTTTTTTCCATCCTAATTAGAATTTGATAACTCAGCCCAAGAGACTATAGCCTAGATTTGTTCCAATGCTTGTCTGCATATGATCCTTTTTTTTTCACACACAGTAGAAATATCTAACTTGGAAGCACTGCTTGGTTTGTCAGAAAGCATCTCAGAGATAGATAATGAAGCAGATTGCTCTATTTAATAAATAATTAATTAATTCTGTCACACTTTAGCTTGTGAGAATTTTAGCCAGTGTCACTAAAGGCCATTTATTTATATGCAATACAATTTGTCTTTCTTTTCCTGAACACTGGCTATTCTTCTCTACCTAGAGTAAGTCCTGCTGAATGTCTCTTGAAGGCCAGAAAAGTCACCGTATATGGATACTTTTATAAGCTAAATTCAAAATTCTCAGAATAATCGTATTATTTCAGTGAGAATTAGTGGATGTATCTAATGCATGAACTGTACATCTTATAATTCTTTTTGAGTTATTCTGTAGAAGCTCTGTGCAGCAAGCAAATTGATAAATTTTTTGTATTTTTATATACAAAACTTCCTTAAAAAATATTTTTCCTCAGGGAAAAAAGAAAGTAGGTTAGAGTAAGGTAGAGGAGGATGTTCACTTCCCTTGCCCTGATGCAGCTCAGGATATGACAAATATATATTTATGTATTTCTGTTTTAACATGTTACAAGTTTCAAACACAGAGTAAAAAAAATAGTGACAAGAAGAACCAAAAATTAATCAGACATTTCAAATTAGTCATGGGATTACAGAATGGTTTGACAAAACTTATAAATACCCTTCTTAACATTTACTAATGTATGTGACAATTTTTGTGTTACTTTCAGTAGAATCAAATACACACAATAAAATGTACAGTATGAGATCACTAGAGATTGTAGTGACAAAATAAACATAATCTGATTAAAAATGTTTAATCTGATGATTAAATTTACTGTATGCCCTGCCTTTCATTCAATTGAAAGCATGTATTTACATCCCTGGTTTTAATGAATTAATGAAATAGTGTTAAAATCCAGTGAAAAAATGACAGCAGCAGTGTAAAATTTATTAATGCTTTAAAAATATCATCTGATTTAGGTTTGATCTATTAATGGTATTAGTAGGGGTAGTCCTGAACAGCATCCTTAAACTACAATTCAAGCACTAGGAAACATCTATTTAGATTATATTTGTTATAAGGAAGGCTAATGCTTAAATATCTATTGTCTGTATGAGGCCAGGGTGAAAAATACTGCAAAAAACATTCTCAGTTCATCTTCAAGGTTAGTTTTCAGCAGTCATGTTCAAGGTAACTTGGGCTGCCCATAGTCAAGAGTAAATTATTTTGCAACAATATTCCTCATTTTTGATATGCCAGTTAATTGATGAAGTAAGTTTTCAATACAACTAACTCTTCTTGACAAATAGTTACTTTAAATCAAACTAAATTATTACTACCTGACTTGAACATGCTATGAAACATTTTTTAATCCTAATAGCAAAGCTGGCAGTTCATTTTGGAAGACAAAATTATGCAAGGGTGAATTTGTTCTTTTTTTTTATTATTATTCAGAACCTCTTCTGTTGTATTCACATACATTTACATATTCATTCTTTCAACAAAACTTACAAGCAAGCAAACATATTTTAGTAAATTTGTTGAACAAATTTCTGGATCCTGTAAATATATGAACTGTGGAAGACTGTATGCAGGAAGGATGCCTGCACTTCTTGAACTCTAGCAGAATTGATGCTATGACCACTCTTTTGAGGAGCCTGTTTCACTGCCCAACCATCCTCTTGGTGAAGAGCCTTTTCCTAATTGTCCAACACAAATACCTTCTGATGCAGTTCCATGCAATTTCCTTGGGTCTCATTGCTGAAAACCAGAGAGAATAGATCAGCATGTTTCCCTCTATTTCACTTGTGAGGAAGTTGTAGGCTGTCATGAGGCCTCCCCTCAGTGTCCTCTTCTTTGGGCTGTACAAATCAATTGATTTCAGCTACTTGTCTTGCCCTCTATACTCTTTTCCATCTTTGTATCCTCATTTGGATGTTCTCAAAAATAGTATAATGTGTTTTTTTATGTTGTGTCACCCAAAACTGTACATGGTACTCAGTATGAGGCCATACCAGCACGGAGTAGAGTGGGACAATCCCTTCCCTTGACCAGTTTAGTAATACTGTGTCTGATGCATCCCACAGTACTGCTGGCCCTTCTGGCTGCCAGGTACACTGCTAACTCATATTCAACCTGATGCCAAACAGAATGCCCAAATCCCTTTCTGCCAGGCTGCTCTCTAGTCCTCTGTCTCCCCATGTCTTGTCTCCCAGTCTGCACATACATCCATTTCCTGTCGCAGGTGTAGATCTGGCCCTTGCTCAAACTCATGCTCTTTCACGATTGTCCAGCCCACTCTAATTTGTCAAGATCTCTGCAAGACCTCTCTATACTTGAGGAAGTTACCAACTCCTAGTTCATTGTTCATTAGAAATTTTGTTTACCATTCAGACCTATAAGTAATTCATACAAACATTTAGAAGAATTGACCATAAAATGGATCTGTGGGAAACCCCACTAGTGACTGGCCACCAGACTAATGGAATTCCCTTTACTCTAACCTGTGGGTGTCAAACTTTTTGGCTTGCCTGGGCTGCATTGGGTAAAAAGCAATTGTCTTTGGCTGCATATAAAATGTATAATATACTTAACGTATATAACAACAAAATTTATTTTTATATATATTTAGGTTTTTAATTAAAACATTTGAAAAAAAGAGGGAGGAAGAAACGAAAACATAATGCTGGTTCTTTTATAAATGGATAGCAAGGCTGCATATTTTTTTGCTGTCCATGGTATTCTTTTAGGCAGTGTTTTAAGCAAAATACATAAAACAGTTCACCATAACTTCAGTTATCAGTGCACTACACCCACCTCTTCTCCTGGCTACAGATAAGACAGTGACAATTGAATGACGATGTTTGACAGTTTCTGAGTGATGGCTGTGCACCACCAAAGAGCTACCACCATGACGGTGCAGGGCAAGGGATGGGCCACAGTATGGGCTGTGCGAGGCTGCATGCAGCCCACCAGCTGCAGATTGGACATGCCTTTTCTAACCCCTTTGGCCTCACTCATCAGCTAGTTTTTTTGCCCATATCAGCCTGTGTGCTGATATTTCTGTTAAAGAATACTGTGAAAAACAGTATTGAATGCTCTGCTAAAATCCAAAAATATTACATCAGCTGGTTTTACTTGGTCAATTAGGCGGCTAACCTCATCATAAAATAAAATTAAGTTCATTAAACAGGACTTTCTCCTGTGAACCTGTACTGACTCTGAACAATGACTGCATTGTCTTTCATGTCTACTCTGTATATTTTTCAGGTAAAGCGAGACTGGCAAATCTGTAATTACCAACAGTTATAGAATTTCTTTTTCTGCCCGAGTTCTAGAAGAAGATGCATGTTTAACCATGCCAACCTTCCTGAGGAAGCCTTGCCAACTAATTCCCTTAGCTGTATGAAGTCAGTTCTTCCCATATCCACTACTGAAGCCTTGACAGCAGTTTTCCTTTCACCCCCAACTACAACTGTCAAACACAAAAATAATAAAATATTTATTTATAGAGAATTTTCTCTCCTAATCTATGCAGAAAGTGTTACTTTAAACACAGATTTAACCTTTTTAAAATCATTTTATTTTGAATTACTGCCTTTGGTATGTTATTTTATAAACATTAGACAAAATCTTTTTCTGGAAAGTTAATAGTCTTTCATAGAACTGAGAAATAGCTATGATGGAATTTCCATTAAGAATATCAGCATTAAACTATTAGAAAACTAAAATCAATTATATTTTTTCTACATGTCATTAACCCTGTGATTAACCATTTTTAGCTTTTTGAGTAGGAACAAATTCAATTTTGGCAATTTCCTAGCACTTCAGATCTATTTAAGCAAATATTTGATGAGAATTTATGAGAAAACAAAAAAAAAAACCCACCAAACTTATTTTCTAAACTTAAATAATTCTTCATGTTGATTTCTTTAAAAACACTTTTAATATTTGATTAATTATGGAAGAATTGAAGTAAAACCAAGCTAACTAACAAGATCCAAGTATTATAAACTATTCTAAGTGTTTATACCATTAACTTTGAAGCAAGGTAAATGGTGTATGTAGGCATTTGTCTCGTGTTGTCCCAGTATGGTTTCTTTGTTAAGTAATCATTTTAAGAGGAAGATAAAATGATGTTGGGGTTCATCTCAGGCACTCAGTGACACTCAGTATTTATTTCTTTATGTCCTCCCTCAGTATAGTCAATTCAGAATACAGGACCACAGAAAGGGGTACTATTTATACAGGCTTAGAAAGTTGCTGCTGTGCAAGTACTGTAGAAATGCCATAGAGTACTTTGTTGTGGTTTATTACTTTCGATGGCTCAACAACTGGAAATATTTCAATGGAGAGGCAAGAACAATTTAATGTTTCAAAACTGTTTATAGTCACATAATTTGAATAATTGGCTTGCTAATGTAGCAAAGAAGAACTTGTCAGGTGTCTTGATAAGAGATAAGCAGTTTTTATGGGGAAGTGAAATGACTTTAAGAACCTCTTTAATTCAAAGAACATGAGAAATTTCAAGACAAAGATATTTTGTCTACAATTAGAGTTTTCACAACAGAATCTATAAAAGTTGACTGAAAAGAGTGGCATATGCATTATCAGGAATTTAAAATCAAGAATGAATTTATTAATAAAGGATATGTGATTAAGAATTTTAGTGTGTTAAAACAATGGCAGTAATGCTTGACATCTCATTACCCATATTAGGGCAGAGCTCAAATAAGACCACAATGACCACTCTCTCCGGTTTTAAATAACATTCAGAAATGAGAAATACATTCTGAAATGAATCAAATGAGTTTGATGAATCAAATGAAAACATTTCCAATATTTCCTCGCATATCAAACCAAGTGTTTAAAAACATGTAAATTGCACAGAATATAATTGTGAAAATTGCTAGAAGTGTATAAATAGTAAATGCTCCTTTCATAACAATTTTTTTCCTTAAAATCTAACAAGGTTCAGATCAGACAAAGTCAGAATAAGCTAAAGTAAGCCAACTGTCACCTATATAATGCTCTGCTCTTAAATATATTTGATATTGGTATAAGATTCCTGGGTTTTTAAAGAGTTTTAAGTGACTTTTATTCAAATGTAAAAACTGAAATGAGCTTGGGCTGAAATAGAAGGATAGTTATTGCCCGTATTATCTTCCAGTTACTTGTTAGGTAGTGGTCCCACTGAGTTGGAGTGAAGAAAAGAATTTTCAGTTGTTTTATTTATAGATACTCTTGAAAGACTCAGTTCCCTCCTTCCAAGTCTCATTATTTTTAATAAAAAAATGATGAGAAATTTACTTTAGAAATGACATTCCAAGGCTTAATAAAATTATTATCTCTTTTATTCTGTGGGATTTCTTACAGATGTGAGCAGCTGTGAGACTTCCCCTAAGAACCCTCAAAGAAAGACCAGTTCTGTCAATCTAAAGTATTCTTTTGATTTGTATATGGAATAGAATGACAGAATAAATGATAAACATTTTGAATGATTTTTTACTATGTATTATTCTTCAGAGTTCAATAGGTTAAAAAATCACAATATACAATAGTGTTGAAATGTAAACTGTGAGGATTTTACAGAACTTCTTACTTGAACACTTTTTAGGTGGCAAATGTTCTATTCTTCTAGCATGAAAAATTAAACAGCTTTCAAAAGTGAGGTTTTTTACTGCTGAAGTGCTATGTAAACATTATCTACTTCCTCATGTGACAGAGATTTGTAAAACATAAAGTTTGAACTTCTAAGTAGAGAAATGTTTTGAAGATGGAATTTCCACATTATTAACACATGGCTTCACACATTAGTGAGTGAAGATTTCTTTTGTAAAAAAAAACAAAAACAAAATAAAGCAAATCTTGCCTAAAGCTAACAAGTATGGAAATATTTTTACGAATCGTTAAATATATTTTAAATACCTATTTTCTCACTTAAAACTATAGTTTACAGTTCTATTAGAATATATTTTAGAAAAGACAATTCTCCTAACAGACGTTTTGTGCTAAATCTTTTAGAACAAGCTTAAAATTTCTTGAACACCTAAAGGTATCTAATAAGCCAAAAATTTAAACAACAGCAAATAAATACACATCTGATTAAAAGCTGCAGGGACACCTTAGTAGATTTTTCAGTATGTGAAATTCCAACCACCAAAAAAAAAACAGTGAAAACATAGATATTCTGATGAACAGAGGCAATTTATGCATTAGAGGCTTTCTCCACTGTTATCTTACAAATTGAAATTAATGGCTATGGAAAACTGTTGTTGTTATATATCCATCTGACAATGAAATGTATGCCTTATGAGATAAATTACAGAAATTAAACCTTCAGCATGTCAGCAAGAACTACAACAAAAATCTAATGACAACATAAGCAATATTTTATTTCAAGGACATAGTCGGTATCATTGCTGTGATTTTACAGATAAATAGATACTTCACTTCTGCTTTACTAGGTTAGTAAAGTTCTCTACTAAACTGTAAGTTTATTTTCTGGTGTGTTAGAGCTGTTAGAGAAAGACAGTCACAGGGTGAATTATTTGTGTATTCGCTAATCTGCACTTAAATTCATTAGGCTGTGATGTTAAAAAAAATCAACTGAAAATAAAAATAAAAATAAAAAAATAAAAAACACCCACCCACCAGAAAACAAACAAACAAACAAGCAAAGAAACAAAACAACCACGAAAAATAATACGTAAATAAATAAATAAAACCACAATAACATATTGCTCTTCTGCTATCACTGCTACAGCATTGGAACCGTGTAACCCTTCACCTAAAATACAAAGTAATTTCACTCATGCTTAAAATGTACTTAAATGGGAACTTATACTTGGTAACTTTGAAATTATTTTCCTAATTCCCTCCGCTTCAAAAAGTGTCACAAAGTAATCAACTAGTATTCATTATTATCTACACTTGCTGTAATCCAGTGACTCAGTACCTTTATAAGAAAAATGTTTCTTGGCAGTCAGAGTATTCAGATACATTTGAAGAGATAATCTAAACATTTAAATATTTATGTGAATCTCATTCAACATTCAGTACTTTTAAAATCCCTAAGAAATTAATATTTTCTCCTTTAATTTTCCTTGAAAGAAGTGGTGCACTATAAAATCACAAAATATCAGTTCTAAGATTCCTTTTTTGCCAGTAAACATGAGTGCTGTACTGATTAATTTCACTGTTATACATAGCTCAGTTTTTAGGCAGTATTATTGTTCTAAGATAATTACAGATAAAGCACAATTGCCAGTGGGAAATAATCGATAAAATATTTCTTAAGATAAAAAAAAAAAAAAAGCCCATTAAAAATCTTTCTTTTAATAATTCTGGGAACATAAGTTCAGAGTTTCGAGATCATAATAGAATGTAGTTTGAGACAACTACATTCATATGTAGTTTTACATCATAAATATAGTTTAGTACTATCAGAGAGTCAAAAAAAAAAAAAAAAAGCAGTCATCAAAGTGAAAACATAAAGAAGTCTCTCAAATTTATTTAAGTAAAATTAGAATCTTTGTATCAGAACATGGGCAGTTCTAAAAAATATTCTGTCCAAGCAGGTATTAAGTATGACTATTTAGAACATGAATTTAATTATGTGAAAATTTTAAATTAAAACATTCTATTTCTATAAAGAGTAAATGAGAGTGTTTCATCTTATGAAAATTGCTACTACATGTCTGATCCACAACTAGGAAAATGTGTTTTTTAAAGACATCTTTACTACATATATATTTTCAGTTGTTATTTTTGGAGACCAAGGCTTGTTCAGCTTCTGTTGAAACAGTCATAGCAGTCAATGTGACTCATTTACATAAATTTTTCTTCATATAAGATCTTTTCAGTTCTTTACAGTAGGGTTTTGTTGTTGTTGTTTGTTTGTTTGTTTGTTTGTTTTTATTGTTTGGTGAATTCATTACATTGAAGGGTATTGTTCATTGTGCTATCAAAATTCCACATCATCTCTTCACAGAGTATTTTACTCAAACAAAGCCACAAAAATGTTGTTTGGCAGAGACAACTTATTCATTAGCTCCAAAATGAAGAACAGAATTCAAAGACTCAGGATGTATGTATGAATCAGTTAATTTCTTCAAACGTCATGGATTTTCATCTATAGAGAAATTACTCGTTCCATACTATTAAGAAAATTTGCACAAACCTTTAGGCTTATGTAATGTGAATCACACCAACATGAGGCCATTTTTAGATTCAGCATAGAGTACAGTTGCCATTGTGTCACAAGGAATGTATGTAAGTTATGAGTTTATCAAATGAGCTATCACAGAATTGTAGTGTTGAAGGGACCTCTAGAGATCACTAGTCCAACCCCTCCACCAAAGCTCCCTAGACCAAGTAGCACAGGTAGGCATCCATGCAGGTCTTGAACGTCTCCAGAGAAAGAGACTCCACAACCACACCGGGCAGCTTGTTCCAGTGCTCTGTTACCCTTACCATGAAGAAGTTCCCATGCACACTTGTACAGAACTTCCTATGCATCAGTTTGTGGCTATTTCCCCTCATCCTATCACCACACACTGAAGAGAACAGCTTGGCCTCATCCCTTTGCCTCCTGCTCCTTAAATATTTTTAGATGCGGATCAGTTCCCCTGTGAGTCTACTTTTTTCAAGGCTGAACAGACCTAGGTCTCTCAGCCTTTCCTCATAAGAAATCATCTCCCTTAACCTGCTGGCCATGTTTTTTCTAATGGACCCCTTTTTAATGCAATTGGCCTTCTTGGCCACCAAGTCACACTGCTGGCTCATGGCCAGTCTGTTATCCATCAGGTCCTTCTCCACTCCAACCTGTACATAGTGCATTCCTCCCTAGGTGCAAGACTCTACACTTGATCTTGTTAGACCTCATCTGGTTCCTTTCTGCCCAACTCTCCATCCTGTCTAGGTCTCACTGAATGGCAGCACAGACCACAGACTTCCAGCATGCCAGCCATTCCTCCCAGCTTTGTATCATCAGCAAACTTTCTACTCCCTCATCAAGGTCACTGATTAAGATGTTGAATAGGACCAGACCAAGCATTGACCCCAGAGAAACACTGATAAGTATAGGTACTTATAGGTTCGTATATAGGTCCAGGGGTACTTTTAGCCACCGATCATCATCCTCTGAGCTCTGCCAGTCAGCAAGTTCTCAACCCACCTCACCATCTACTCATCTATTCCACATCTCCTCAGCTTTGTTATAAGGATACTGTGAGTGACAGTGTCAAATGCCTTGCTGAAATCAAGGTAGACTACATCTACTACTCTCCCCCCATCCACCCAGCCAGGAATGATATAATAGAAGGCTATCAGGTTAGCTGAACACAACCTCCCCCTGGTGAGCCCATGCTGACTACTACTGAGAAAACCCTTCTCTTCCAGTTACCTGGAGTCAGCATCCAGAACAAGCTTTCCATCACTTTCCAGGGAGAGAGGTGAGGCCGACTGGCCTGTTGCTTCCTGGATCCTCCTTCTTGCCCTTTTTGAAGACCAGAGTGACATTAGCTATCTTTCACTCTTCAGGTACCCCTCCCATTCTCCAAGAACTCTCCAAGATGATAGAGAGCAGTTCAGCAATCACCTGAGAAATGAGAATGGCAAAAAAATTACAGATTTTTTTCCTCTTCCATTGTGCATGTGCACATATGCCTGTACAACCTTGACATTGTTCTAATGATTTTAAGTTTCTCGGTAGAGGAATCTTATTTTTTCTGCTTAACTGTAACAGGTACAGACACCTAGTTATGTGTAAAATGTAAGGCTTATTTTCTGCATCTGTCTACATAATCAGAAAACAGCATATGATATTGATTATATATCTTTATTTCGCTATTGATATACAGTTATATTTGTAGCTTATATTTTGTTCTTTTTATTATGGAACCAGCAAGAGAGGTTCACAAATATTTGTATATTCTGACATATATTAGCCAAGTCACAAACATGATCACCACTAATTAGTTGATTCAACATATGCTCTACATTCAAATAGGTTGGATACTCTTGGAAGGAAATTTTCAGAGTAACATGTAATTCTCTTACTAGTCGCTAGTTTCCTGAAGGTAGCCTGCAGTTCAAAAATAAAAAACATAAATTCAAGCAACAGTGGCCAAAAATAACAATGCAATTGTGCTTGCCACCTTAAACATTTACTGACATTTGCTGAAACTACTTTTTTTCTGTCCATTAAATATAGAAATCATGAAGTATTGCATAGGAGGATGGACATTCGTACAAAACAAATTCCATGTTTATTTATTCCTGAAATTTCTGATTAGTGAAACTAAATAGGGAAATGGAAATAACCTTATGATAAATCTTGTTCATGATGAGCACACTGGGCACTGTTAAAGATAACAGCAGTCATCATAAGCCTGTTAAACAGTTGTGACAGATGGGGTAGATAAAGTATGATTATATATTTTTTCTTCTCTTGGATAATGAATATGTCAGAAATTTTACAGGACACTGACAGAGGGAAATGAAACTGTCAATGGTTTATGGGTTGGTTAGCCTGGTTCTGTGACTAATGGGGAGGGGGATCCGTGGTCCCATGACCTGGGAAATGGGAAGCAGGGAAAAAGGGAAAGGGTAGAGAGATAGACCTAAAAACAACTTGGTAGTGATCTGAGGAGGAAAAATAATTTACTAAATAAGACATCAGAATGCAAAATAGCACAATATAATACAATAAAATTGGAATATGAAGCTAATAAATCAAGTAAAGTGAGAGAATGAGTGTCCAAAAATGAAGGTCTTACTCTAAAGCTGAAAGGAAGATGGCTAGAGAACCTCCAATGCTAAGATGACCAGCAAAAAGAAGGAAGTCTCAGTAATTGCATGCAGTTTTATCTTTTCCTTGTAAAGTTGTATTCTACTCTAATTAAAAAACAAAACAAAACAAGCAACAACAAAAAACAACCAGCAAAAGCAGTTAGTGAAAAGGAGGAATAATACAACTTCTGTTAACATAGGAAGTCTATTTTTACAATCTTATGATATCTGTTTTTTCCCTTTTTCCTTTTTTCTAATCAGATTAAAAAATATGAAAAATGCTTATTTCAAAAGTTCCACAATTCCAGAAAATCTAAAGTGAAAATGACATTGAGAAACATAATGTCAAACGATATGAAGAGTCACAATTTTCAGGATATATATTCTGAAGATATCAAGTTGAGATATATACACCAGTTTATGCTACCCATGTATTTGATCCATAATCATTAGGAGCAATGGAGCAGAGAAGTCTAAGAAGTGTTGAAAACATTCTCCTTGACAGAAACACATTTTTTTATGAACCACTCATAGTTCAATTTTTAAAATTCCATGAAGAACTGACTGTTTAGAAGAATAATAGTTTAAATGGCAGTTATTTTTAGTAACAGCACATACTGTACCACCTACTAAGAACCCAAGGAGAAATCAGTACTCCAACTGCATTCTAAAGCATTACTGTGTACGTAAGCTGAATATATTTTTTCCTTGTTGAATGTTTCATGATATTTTGATCCTGATGTCATAAATTCCCAGAGTTGAACATGGAAATTTTTTTCTTTGATGTCTTCATCCATCTGAAGAGTCACAAGCTAACATTTTAAATAACAAAAACTCTGTATTTTCCAATTTTATATATTAAGTCAGAATCTTGTGTCTGTGTAAGTGACTCTGTATATAGGTCAGCATTTCATTTTGTAGCAGATACCAAGTTATTGATTCAATTGATTGATCTGTCTCTATGAAATGAAAGCAATAAGAACATTGCCACACTATTATTGTAATTTCAGTTTTAATTCTGAGAGTGAAGAATTATGAAATAGCTCATTTCTGTGTGCTGCTTAACAAGTTGTCTCTGGGAAGAAGTAATATTTCTGTTTGTCACGCTCCAAGATAAAGGAGGGAGACTAGGCTCTTTGATTATGTGTATACCCGATGGCGAGATTAAGACACAACAGGTCAAATGTTAGCCCAACCAGTTTATTACAATTACTAGTTGCTTAGGGATATGGGGAAGGGAAGGTGAGCAATAGAAAAGGGATAAAAACCAAGGAGTCTTGATAGAAAGCAAGAGAGATATAATCATCACCGTGGGTCCAGCGAGGTTCGTAGTAGGTCTGGTCACCATGGGGAATGGGAGAAAGTCAGGAAGCTTCGCAGCAAGCAGGCCTCAGGGTTCATCCGCAGAGTTTCCCCCCTCAGGGAATTCTCCGTTTCCTCTTCGGGAGTTCTCCATCAAAGATTTTTTTCTTTGGGAGTTCTTCTTCAAAGTCACTAGTTTATTGAAGGCCTTTTCTCCCCATTTCTCAGTTGTTTTTTTCTTTTTTCTCTGTTAGTGTGACATACCTGGCCCAACCAGATAAGCCAGCAGGGAGTGGTACCTTCATTGCCATAGACAAGCATTATTACCTTTTGCAGTGATCAGCTTCTCCTTTATTACATCCCTAACAAAGCCGGACCCCGAAAAAGACAGGCTTGGCCCCACTTCTGCTTATCTTTACAACAATAAGCAGAGGCACTGTGGCACGGTGACACCCAGCCAGATAACCTGCAGTTCTCAAAACCAGAAAGGCCTCACGAAGCAAGCTTTGAGACAATAAATAGAACAGTTTCTGTCTTTCACACTGTTATTGTCGAGAGTTTTCTAGTCTGAATTTTAGAGGTTATTTGGAGTTCATCATTATTCATGTTTCATATTTCAGTCAAATATATACTTCATATTTTAATATAATCTCATATCTTTATTTAGTAGTATGTTTGAACTGCTTTAATTTACAAAGACATGGACTGTTCATTTAATCTAGTCTATTTGGAATAAGTCATTTTTAATTTGTATAAAACAGATCTTTGATAATTAGATTCCTCTACATGTCTTTCAGTTTCCCTATGGTCTTGTAGATCCTGACAAGTATTTTTGCAATTATGATTTAATTAAATATTCCCTAAAGAGTTGCTATATATAGCAAAACCATTTAACCAATTGTTAGTCTTTCAAAATCAAGAACTTTAGAAGTCATTATTTTCACCATCCTCATCCTATGGACATATGGCCTTAATGTGATATGGATTGTAATGTGACATGGAAATCTAAACAATGTGGTTTCCTTCACAATCTTCATAACTGTCATTTTTACAAAATATCCTAAAGCTACAGCTAATATATGCATATGCAAAATTTATCATACTAGCATACTTGTGTGCCACTTCTACTTCTTACAAGATAGATCCTACACGGAAGTTTGATTTGTATCTGTGTGCTTAACTGAAGATTTCAGAATTATTTTGATCATAAATACATTATTTTGAGTAAGGAAGAAAAGGCAAAGAAGAATCTGTAGCAAGTGTCTTGTTTGTGTAAGAGAGAAAAAATCAGACAAACAAGTGGGAAAAAAGAAATTAAAAGTTCTGAAAATTCAGTGACAAATTTCTAAATAATGCATTTATAATGTACTAATAGCACTTATAAAAATAATGAAACAAAAAGCCAACACACACACACATACAAGGAAAATTTTAATAGAATAAACTGTACTCATATTTTTCACATTATAGATATTTTTTAAGAATAATTCTGCTTTCATCTAATATATTTATTAACAGTTTGTAGATTTGAAGCACTAAACTTGAAAGACTGTTAAAAGGAAAAAAAAATCTGAAAAAGACAAAAGAAATTGTGAGACCTTATTCCTGAAAAATTGTTTATCAGGGAATTAATTTTTACATAAAAGAAAACGTAAGTGAATTCACACAGTACCCAGATCCCTGTGACCTGTTTGTATAACCACATTTACCAAAGCAATAAATGAGATTTCTGTAAGTTTCTCACATGACTCACCATGAAAGTTTTTACAGTCTTCACAATGTGTGCAGTGGGTGCAGGGTGATGACGTGCATATTGAACTGTTAAGTAATAAAGAAGCAAGTATTTGGAAGGGTCATCAGTCACATATATTAATATTATATCTTATGTATGTGAATGAGCAATGTAACAAGTATACTGAGTGCTGAATAAGTGATGTGAGAATAACAAAGAATGAGATTTTATTTTTTTTTATTCTGGGTGTTCTTCTATGTAAAGGATACTCCTTAATGTATGGACAACCACCAATATTAATATTGTTAATTTCTGTATTAATATCATTGCATGGTAGTAATGAGAGCAAACCACAGTAAAATATTCTGTTCCCTGTTCAAAAAGTAGATTACTCTTACTAATAGTTTCTGTAAGGAGTTAAATATTTTATTTAAAGCATTTGAATAATAAAAGTGAATTCTTCTGTCAAGATGCTTATCTTCCGCACATATCTAAGTAAAATTTTTACATGAAGACATCTCTAACTGAGATAGGCACACAGCTTCTTACCAGCCAGAGAGAAATAGGCACACTTAGGATGTAATTCAAGTCAGCCTAGTAAAAATATTTAAACAAGGTCAGCATAATTGTCATCTAAATATAGTCTCGTTTTCTTAAGCTTTTCTCACCTATTTATTTTAAATACAATTCTGCTGGCTAGAAAAGGAGAGAAGAATGAAGACAGGTTTGATTTTCTTGACCCCTCAGTTTCACTGTTGCTTATAATCATCCAAACACTCCAGTTGCCTGTAGTGATTTCTCATGAATTTCTGAAGGGAATAAAGGACATTCTTGGTCATTCTGACTTCTATTCTTCTCCAAAAGAGATAGACATCCCAAATAAACTGTGTTTGGATCCATTAAAAAAAGAAGGATTACTTGGCAATAGTTGTATGTTATAATCATAATATGTATCTACATCTTGTTGCTCTCATCGCAGGACTTTACATTTTCAGAACCCTCTGAAAAATGTTGAAATTTTTCTTTGCATGTTTAATTAATCTGGCAATGCAATATAAATTTTTTTTTGTAGAATTTTTTTTTTAGATTTTACTTAAAAAAGCAGAAGTATATTTATGCTTAAAGAGCAATGACTATGAGACATGAACTATATTTGAATGTTAACTTCAGCAATAGAAAATCGTCACAGTGAACATGTGGATAATTAAGACAATACTATCTGCATGAGCTGGTCTTTTATTCCACTTGCCAAAGGTATGTGAACTGCCATCTTTTCTACTGACATGCAGGATTTTCCACTCTTTGGTTATTTTTCATGACAGGTGAACCATTTGCATTTTAACAACAAATTCTGAACTTAGAATGTGAGGGTATTTGGCGAAGATTTCTCAACAGACAAAGAATCTTTTTCTGCTCTTTTTTTTTTTTTTTTTTTTTTTTTTACTCTCTGGAACTGCTTTAATATTCTGTTTAAATATTTTAAGTTAGTTATGATGTTGTGATACAGAACTAACACTGAGAGCATTCCAGTACTGAGGGATAGTTGTGCAAGATCATGTCCTGAACTTAAGATGTATGCCATCTGACAGGTGTCTTGTACTTGTCATTGGGGATTACCATCAGAATAAATAGAGTTTTGTGCAAAGATCCATACATTTGTATAAGTCTTAACCATTTGGTATTTAGAACTGTTCTATTTCACATACTTTATTGTATCTTGTCATTTTCATCAGCTCCAAATTTAGTATCTCTTTCCAAGCAGAATTTACAAAAAGCATTTATTTGGTATATGTGCAAAAGAGTTAAAATGAATCGCGCACTACTTTTGTGAGTCAGAGCCTTTTATAGATTTTTTCAGTATTTTCTTGTGTCAGTTTTTTCCATCCATCCCCAGTAACAATAGAAAAGTTCTCTTTTCCTTCTTACTCATCAACTCCGACAGGCAGTTGGAAATACTGTAAGCACTTATCTTACTGGCAGTCTTCTGTCTTGTTCCGGCTCCATAGGGTCAAAAACGGATTAAAATTTCTGATGTGAAGATAGAAAAAAATTATACTCCAGTTATTAGTTGTACTTTAATGAACCCCAGAAGTGTGAGAACAATTTGTACAGACTAACTTCTCTCTGAATTAATAAATTATAAGTTTCAGAAGAACATTTTGACTTCTGTGTAATCTCTTTTTAGCTTACACTTCCATTTCTTTTCAAATTTTCACCTATACTTCATAGATATCTAAGGTGTCCATGCCCTCTGAATACACACAATTCTTTGATCTGTGTCAAGCTAGGTGAGAGGATGGGAATAAAGCTAATCTTTCGTTTTTCCAAATATATATATATATTCACATATATATATATATATTCAAATTCTCTCATAGTATTTCAATGTAGTTATTTATTTTATTTTTAAATATTTAGTTTTGAAAGAGCTGAGTGGTTCAGACCTTCCCACGGCATCTTAAGAAAAGTCAGAAGTTACCTATTTTGGTCAAGTCCCTAAATTGAATTAATACTCATCAATGAATTTTTTTATCCAAAACTTCTAAATTATGCCAAGATACATGTAAATTAAATGTAAGAGTGATAGTAGAACCAAAATACATATAACCCCCTTAAAATATGACAGCTGTCTCATGTACAGCTTCCCATCCACTAGTACACCCAGGTCCCTTTTGGCAGGGCTGTGATCAATCCTCCCATTCCCCAGGTTGCATTGGTAGTGAGGGTTACCTCAATCCAAGTTTAAGACCTTGCACTTGGATTTATTCAATCAGATAAGAAGAAAAAATGGTAGTGAAACAAAAAAATAATAAAGCAAACCAAAAGCAATCTCAAAAGTTTACAAAATAATTTACAAATTTTATCTGTTGAAATCATGGAGTATTGCTGTGGAGAATAGTTTGCACCTCATACATGTACTACTTTCCAGTGCTCTCAGAGGAAAAATATCTCCACTGTACAGAGTGAGTTTATAACTTTGTTTTAACATAAATTCTAATGCAAACACTGTTAAAACCACTTTCAGTGATATCAATGGCCTTCTTTCACTAAATTATTTTTTTCTCGACTTCTCAATGGAATATATCATTTTATTCACTGATAAGCATTCTTTTAATGCATAAAAGTTCATTTGACATAGTAAATATATATATATGTATCTTTAGATATGCATATACATATATGTATATATATATACATATCTGTAATAAGATACAAAGAGCAAAAATAACATTACTGTAAATAGTTTAATAGAATTTTCAACATTATTATGAGAGCAAACAGTTAATCCCAGATTATGTGTTTTCATAATTCTGTGTTGATTGAGTTCTATGCCTTCCTTTTGTACATTCTACGTTTTTTAAACTGTAATTAGAAAATACATAAATATAGGAGATTTGAGAATTGTGTCGGAAAATATCAGTTTAAAATTGTCTGCTATTTAATCTGTTAACATCGAAATAATGCTTTGAGGAATTGCATAATGTTTTGTAATGAAAACTTCTCTGCTTTATTAAAACAAATTTTCTACATATATTTGTTAACAACTGAGAAGAAGCTTTGAAATAAAAGAAAATGCAGTTCTCTATGTCTGTTTTCATCTTCACACTTTTTATACTTTTATACATCTATAACAATCCAAAGTTCATGCACCTATGGAGACCTTTCCATACCAGTCAGTGATTTATGAGCTGGTTCAGCCCAGTTCCATGATGAATGGTGCGAGGGGACCCAAGGACCCATGCCCCAAGGAAGAGAAAAGGGAAAAAGGGAAAGGGAAAGGAGATGAACCTAAAAACAGAACAGTAGTGATGACCTGAGGAGGAAATCTAATTTACTAAGATATTAGAATGCAAAATAACACAGTATGATACAATATAATTGGAATTGAAGCTATTGAATCAAATAACATGGGATAGTGTCCAAAAAAATTATAGAGGTGCAAAACATTGTAACACGAAGTTCAGAAGTACACTATGGTTGCTTTCTGAGGGAATCTGTACAGAAAGAAAGATAAATTTCTTTAATGACATTGTAGAATATCTTAATACAGGGAAATAACTACTGTGCACTATATTCCATATATAACATTATATCCACATGGTTTGGGATCGAGTGTCCTTTAGTGGTTAAAATTCTGTTCTGATGGTCTTTTCTACAAACTGAGAAGGCATACATTTGATCATATAAATGGTAAAGTTCATCTATCTAGCCTACAAATGTTTTGATATTTTGCACAAAGTCATCCTGTCCTTCTGTATCTTATTACCTGATGGGTATTTCTCAAGCTCAGATATTTCTTGAAGCTTCTCATTTTCCCAAGTGTCCTCCGTTTCTGTCATTTACATCCCCATGTCTTTGGCTTCATTTCCTATGATGAATATTGTTCTTTACAAGTTGTTGGTATTTTCAATTTGTCAGTTTTTCACATTTTTATTACTATTTATTTTATTTTATTTTTTTTTAGGAAAACTATAATAACTTCTGCAGGTATAAATGTCTTCTAGGAGTATGCTAATGTGCACTGCAGATTTATCTTGGACAATGTAAATACCTAAATGCTTTTCATACTGTCAAGGGAAGTTCATGCAGTTTTGCAATGGCAAACATATTTATAGTCATGTATTTTGATGTATTTCTCAGGAAAGCCTCATGTGTGTAGACTAGCTTTCAGACTATTCTGCAAAATTACCTGATCACATAGGGGCAGCCATCTTCTGGGAATGGCCTAGCTTACTTCTAAAAATAACATGAAAAAAATGAATGCTTTAAACTCAAAAAGAATTCAATCTACTCTGCTTAGCTGTGAACCTGACATTTAAATAACTTGCAAAACAAAACATGGGAATCATATCAATTGAATCATAAACCAACTCGACTCGCACATTGTTCACAATAAAGCAACTTAAGTTGACTTTTCTATTATTGTTATTATTTTTTTTCTTTTCTATTATTATGTTAAGGTATCAAACACTGTTGTACTGTAATGTCATTGGTTTACCAATAGTAAATAGGTAATTTGCAAATGAAAAACTAAAAAAAAGTTGCACAGGAAATTGCATAGATTGTAGGATTTCTTCGGAGGGAGGAAAGCATGTATTACAATATGAATGTGTTCAGAAGCTTATCCTTTGCACACGAAGGAAAACCAGAGACCACAATAAGATCAGTCATTATTTCAGAAACCATACCATTTGAAAATGTTCACTCAAAAAGGATAAGGCTGCCATTGAGATATGATCTTTATCATTGTATTTTAAGTTTCTATATTTTTACAGTAAAAGTGTTTGGATTTAAGCATGAGGTTCATTAATGATTTCTTACTGGTGCCAGCTTTCCTGACAGCAGCCTTTCAAAGAGACTGATTTAAGTTTCAGTGGGTAATTACTTCATTTGTGAAGTGAGGAAAGGCGTAAGTGGGTACTGATTGATTGAAGCGAAACACCAGGACAAATGGAGAAGAACTCTTTAGCACTTGTATCCCCTGTGTAGACCAACAGCATACAGGATTTAATCAGAAAGAGTGTGACCAAAAAGTCAAAATGAAGTTATTATTTCACTTTACACTGCACTAGCAAGACAGTATCTGAAAAATCAGATCCAGATTGGTGTGTTCTTTTTTATAAGACAGATGATGACTAACTGGAGAAAGTCAAGTGAAAAGCTACTAAGTTGATAAAGGGATATAGCACTATACAACAATTATAAGTGGCCAAGGAAATGGTTCCAGATGTGAAATGAATCATGCTTTGAGCAGAAGGTCAAACCAGACAACAGTCAGAGGTCTGTTCTGGGCTGAATTTTACTGTGATTCTATGATTCCCCAAATCAAATTCAAATAGCAGATCTTAATGGGCCCTGCAGAAAAAAAAAGAAAAAAAAAAGAAAAAGTAATGTGTCTTGGATAGAACATATGCAGATAAACTCATTCCATAAACTGCCGATAGGGTAATTCTTCTTTTTTTGTTGGCAAGGGTTAACAACTTTGGGAACTGGGAGGTATTGTACTTTGTGTGGCTCATGCTTATGAAATACTTCTGCAAATCAGTTAGGCATTCCAGAGCATATTCTCTTCTGCTATGATTCCCACCACTGACAAATGCTTATATAATATTTTTAGTCTGACTTTCTTTGTGCCCCTTATTCTCTTTGCGTCACTCATTTTCTAATCCAACTTAGCCATGCTGGCAACTTTGACAGTCTGAGTGCACACAGTCCAAAGCTAACAAGTGAAGCTTATCAGAAGATACTTTTTCTTTCTGCCTCTAATCAGAGAACTTGAACTTTGGGCCCTTTATCTTTCATCAAAACAAATTTTCAAATACCTTGGAAAAGAACATCCTCAAGAGTGCTGATATCAGCTTTTCTCAGTCATACATGGCCACAGACATTTTCTCAATGCCTCATTGTATGTGATGTAGAGAAGCACTGCTTGAATGAGGCCAATAGGAAAATGTTACAATGTTACAATACCTTTTTACAGCTAAATCATTAACAAAAAAAAAAAAAAAAAAAGGAAGAGCCTGCTGAGACCAGAAAGTTTGCAGCATTTGAAAGGATGCCCTTGAATGGTTTAAGAATAGTCAGGCTGTTATTATGGCTACAGTGCAATTGAGAAATGAATCGAAGAAAGAGACTTCATGTAAACTTTATCAGAACTGTGAAAAGAATTCTTAGAGGAAATGTATTGTTTCATTTGGAGTGTACATGGTGTTTGAAATTGCATATACAGCATAATATTTTCCATTATTTAGAGTCTCATCTTTCAGGAAGTTTTGTCAGACAATATCTATAATTCTAAGGTGAGGAAGGACAACTCACTACTTTTTACAGTGTTCAGCATCTTAAAGAATTAGTCAGCACACTACTAATTAGATAAAGGGGAAAAATGCTATTGTACAAGTGGAAGATAAAATTGTATCAATCACATCTGCTAATATTTAGTGCACACAAATAAAAAATGAAGGCAGAAGCATGTTATGTTCATCTAAGACATGGTATATCAGCTGAAAATCTAAACTGATGGAGGTACCGAGGAAAAATGAGCAAATAAATAAAAAAGAAAAAACAAAACAAACAAACAACAAAAAAAAAACTGATTGGCAATGTATGACATGCCAAGTGAACAGCAGGAGGGAGTGCATGTCTTACAGAGGAAATTTTTAGTGCCTTCCAGCAAAGTAGGAGTGAAAGCATAAATGTCAGAAATATTTAATACTGAGAGCATCACTTAGCACTATCAAGTCTAGAAAATAATGGTGAAAAGTAAGTAATTGAAAATAAAATTAAAAAAAAAAATCAAAAGAACATTTGATACATCTGAGACCTTAGGAGAACAAAATAATTGTTTAAAAAGCACTGTCAGCAATATATTCCTAGTTTGAAAACACATTTATGCTATATGAGTATTTATATGTATCTAGCTACAGGAAATGAAACACTAACAAAAGGAAGGAAATACTTCTAAATATGTTGTAGAGAAAGTATGTGAAACCCATTCATAAAAATTTCTCATAACATGATGGAATGAAAAATATTATTCTGAAGAATCCTTTAAAATAGGTAAATAAGCTTTTATCAGAGTTCAAACATATACTCTCCTGCTCCTTTTCCTTTCAAAGAGTGCATTATATTTCTCATTTTCCACTGATATTTTAACTCTTGTTTTTCTTTGGTAACATAAAGCTTTTAACAGACACCAAGTGAATTTTAGGTAATCCGGATTAGAGAAAAAGAAAAGTTATGATTTCCTAACTTTCCAGGATAAATTTCTTTCAGACACTATTTGCATTATTTCAACTATTTTTACTCACATCTGTAAGGTCTCTGAAGCAGTAAAGCTTTCCAGTTCGATAAATAATAAAAATCAGGACAAATTGACTTTATCTTATATCCATTTGTTGAAGTCCATAAATATAAAGTTTTATTGTGAGAAATACAAAACAAAAAACAAACAAAACAGAACAAAACAAAAAAACTGTGCACGTTTGTAGAACTACAGAGAGAAAGAATAAATAAATAAATAAATCTCTGCAGCCTGTTAAAGGTAATTCATGTAATTGGGACAGAGTACTAAATGGAGGGAGTACAATCAGTATACTGTCCATTGTCAGTATCCTTGGTATGTTCTTTGAATGTCTTATCACTTTTAGGAAAGAAGATGAATGACTCAAATGACTGATAACATGATTCAGAACTGACAGCGTTAGATGACTAGCTCAGATATCCTAAAGTGGAATATAAGGTATTTCTACTATTGCCTGTAGATTTTCTTAGTGCAATTACAACTTAAAAACAGAGAAAACACTTTAATATTCAGATGTCAGTCATGTATCACTATTTAAATGTGGGTAAGTAGTTTATATCAAATTTAAACATGTTCCATGAAGTACAGGATTCACTGCCATTAGGGTGTTGCTTGTATCCCACATGGTTCATGTTAAGTAAGAATATAAATCACATTTTCCTATTACACATAACATTAGAATCTATATTATATATATCTGCTCATAGTTCAGGTAAATGATCACTCAGTCAGTGAGAAGTTTCTGAACAGATTAATCCTACACCTGACTAAATGGTAAGTTTTTTTTAAAAGAATAGCAACCTTTCATCACCAGTAGTTACTGGTCATACAGCAATGAAAACAATGAATAAGTCTTCAAGGTATGCAGAGCATATTTATTTATTAATTTTCCTATGTGACTGAAGAATTGAAGACCAGTAAAGAAAGAACAAGATCTAGAGTATGATAGAAAAAAATACGAACCTGAAGTTTGGAGAAAGAAGCTTCACCATCAGCTTCATACTTCACCAAGGAAAGTGAAGGACTGCATTTAAAGAACTGTTAGAACTTACTCTGTGTTAAAATTACCTTTAAATTCTGTTTCTGTCTGTCAGTAATGATGCTTTAATGCTCATAAAATTATTCATAAATCTTTTTTTACCAAAATATATCATAAAAGCTTTGTAGAAAGAAATTCATAAACTTATGTTCTTCCAATATGACCAATTAAGAATTTCTTCTAGGACAAGTTAGGAATTCTCATGGCAGGAAACAGCCACTCCAACAAAGGAAGGGCTTATGGTTTATACTAATGCATAGAGGGAATTAAAAGGACATAGAGATATACTGTATAATAGGCTTGCTTAGTGCTATGGGAGACAGCACTGCAAAGATAGGAATAAAGTCTGCATTTTTGTTCATAAAGCAAGTGTATCCAGAAGATGATCACTCAGATAATAGTGCTAAAAATTCTCTGAATTTTATCCTGGGTTTCTGTTTTTTTCCCAATCAAAATATCAAAACCAACACTAAGTGATAAACAGTCAAAAGAAATAACATGACTAAGCACAAAACATCTCTAGTATTCAAAGATTTTAAACATATTTTGTTGTCAAAATATGTTTGAAAGAAACAGTAAACAGAAACTATTTAGTTCAGTTCTCTCTTCATAGAATTACTAAGCTAGTAAATATATTCTTTGTTTAATTAAATGACTGCTCATTATAACTAAAAAGCTAAAGTAGTTCCTCCAAAAGTAATGTTTCCTATTTATTTCAATAGATACTACAACAGATATAAAGTGCACAGGAGAACTACTTCTTAGAGAAAATTCTCATATAAAAAAGTATTTTTTAACATGGTCACCACCACCATTAGCTATGGATTTTTGCCAGTGATGAACAAGAGCCTGTACTCAGTGCTTGTAAAAATCTGTACTATTGTCACTTCAGCTGCTGAAACATACCACCACCACCTCACTGTGCTAACATCCACTGTTTGGACTCCATAAATGTTCAGCAAGGATCAGTAAATATCAGTGGGTGTAATTTTTCCACATGGAGTAATCCACTTCCATACCTTTGCTTCATAAACACTTCCATGTCATATGCTATTTTGTTAGACTGCCTCTCTACTGACATTACTCACATGGCAGAAACTTGCAGTGGAATATTGGCAACAAGTTCAAATTCTACTGCCATACCACCAATAGCCACCTCTGAGGTCTTGGGCCAACATAATAACATAGGAGACATTTACTTTAGGAGAAGCATTTGTAATTGCAATTTGGTTAATTAATAGCCGAAGGGAATTTACCTTTGTTTAGATTATGGCACTATTAAGAGAAAAAATATTTTCAAAAAATGGTTGATATGCTGAACATAGAAAATGGAAAACTATCTCGTAATTAGGTGACTGAGGACAGAATTGAGCTGTAAAGCTAGTCTAATGGGATATGCTGTGATATCAGTCCAAACTCACCGTTGCTAAGAGCTTTGATATCAGCCCGAAATATGCTGAAAAAATTAATTAGGGAAAAATCTTTACTGATGACATAATGTCACTGCTATTCATTATCCATGATCCAAAAAAGGACTCTTTTAATTTGATAAATTTTTCTGTTAATATGGAAACATGGATTCATATAATGATATATTTTACCAGTTTCTGTCAGAATTCTTGGAAATTACTATTACAACCTGAAAGTGTAGCAAATGATAGAAATCACAACTACCTAAATTGAGCTAATTTGCGAAGAACAGAAAATATGCAGGTTTTCTACCCTAGTTCCTTTTTATCTATGTGAATATTAGATAAATATTTGCCTAATTCAAGTATGCTTCTTATTTATTTCACTGGCTTATGTATACACACTTGTGGTTATGTTATAATACTGTTCTTCTAAGTCTCTGTTGTCTTACAAGACCTTATGGCTATTCAGCTTCAAAGAAATAAAAATAATAAAATATATTTCCCCTCCAAAATCTTGACCTCTACTGACAAGTCTGAAATTAAAACAGGAAGTCAAACCTTTATTTCATTGTTCGTATTGGATCAAGAGTGTATGCAGCCATACACTGGCACATCTCTAAGGCTGCTAAAACATAGCCAAGGATGGGGCCAAACATACAAGTCTGAACTCAAATACACATCTCCAGTGAAGGAAAGAGAGAGCTTGGTGAGGCTTCTTAGAAGAGCTATGTGGGGCAGTTGATACTTAGAGATTTCTTCCAGATTTTTCTTGGAGAAATCTAAGGCCAACTGAGGTTTCTGAAACATCCTTGTTTTATTAAGAGAGCTGGTCTTGAGCATGGGCAGACAAATGCACAGGAAAGCATAGTAGAGTTGTGCTCAGCTCCCTGACAAGGTTCCTCTGCTACCATCTCCTCTTTGAGTAAATTCAACACTCTTAATATGTTCTCACAGTGTAAGTTAATGGACATGAGCACAGCATCATGAATGTGATAGGAAAATCTTACAGGTAGTTCTACCAAATTCTGTATGTAAAAAATGTTTATATTCATCAGGTATCAGTTAGCAACTTAAGAACCTCAGTGTGTACTGTTCACATGTTCAACAAGACTTAAAAAAATTAAAACCTGGGTCAAGTGACTAAGTTTGGAAACATTGTATATAATACGCCTTCTTCTTAATTAATATGAAAATGTTAATGATAATCTAAGCTACTTGTTCTACAATTCATGTGTGGCATGATGTCTTGCGAATACATAATTTCATTCACATTTCTCTCCATGCTTATTCAGAAATGAATATTATAGTTCCCCAGTTAAGGTAGATTTTTCAACACGTGCAACCTTGTACCAATTGGTCTTCCTGTTTTCACTGCATTTTGGATAGAATAAGTCCTCAGCTGAAAATTCAGTACATTGAAAACAATCCCTAGTCACTCACTCCTGCAGTCCTAAGAGAAATGAGAAAATCTAATGTTTACTCTCACTGCTGGCCACATATATGATCTTAAAATATTTAACTAATCAGGAAAGCCATATGATTAAGTTCTTCTTCTCCTATAGAAAATAACTACAAGAAGGAAGTCTGCAATCAAGTATTCTATCCCAACATAGTTCTCTTTCAATTTAATTTCTCACTGAAAAAAATATACCTCAGAAAGCATTTGTATTGTATTAAACCAGAAGCAGGGTTATAGATTCTCTGAAAGAGCCAAGTCTTTATTATAGGCTTTACAATTTCAGTAGTGTTGCACTATGATATATTACTTCACAGAAAGAAAAGAAAAAAAGATAAACAGCAAGCTATTACTGTCATCAGCTCTAATATACAATGTAGCTCTCTTCATTCAGAAAGAAGTAGTAGCAGATACTTCACATTTTTGTGATTTATGTGTTTTAAAACCATGAGAGGGGACAGAAAGCAAAGCACATTTTAAATTTTCCCTTCTTTGAAATTCTCCTTCCATCCCTTTTTGTTGCCTTTATATATATATTTCTCTATCTCAGGAACTGAGAAAAAGCCATGAATAAAATTGTAGGAGGAAAATTAATTTCTCAGATTTACTTCTCAGTTTTTAAATGGCAAGGGTGAGTATGATGGGGAGAAGAAGCAGGACAGAAGTAGAGTAGGAAATATTATTATCACAGCTTGTATATTTCTTAGTTATGTACTATTGTAGTTAGTATCATCATATATTATGTAAACCATATTTAAAGCCAGACATAAAATCTTTCCTTAGAGTAAAGGTATGTATAGAAATAATGCGTAACAAAGATTTCTAGACTTGTCATGGTTTGAGCTGCACAATGTAATTAAGGATTACTAAATCTGGACCAATTATTTCATTTGTCCCCCGTTGACAAGGTCCATATAGCGTTTCACAGAACCAGATGCACTTACGTGCTCAGGATTCCAGTCCTTTTTGCATTTCCATGCCTTTATCATTTAACACTGAAGAAAAACTTTGAGAGAAATCATTTTTTCCCCCCATGAGACTTTTTTGAAGCATACTGATGTAGCAGCTGAGTTTAATATTATACTTGAGACACTAATTTTTATGGGAACACGTAAATTGCATACTCCCTGAACAGGGTGGATCTGGATATCTTTGTGAGAATGTATGCTGGTTACTTGAACGTTTGTCACCATTCATCATCCTCCATAGAGTTGAAGCCTTAAGAGTCACATCAGGCGTATTAACTCTTTAACTTCCAGTGCCTCATGTGATGTTATGATGTGGAATACAGATAACAAAAAAAAAAATCATAAAACCATGACATCGACCCTCAAGTTTGATATGCTTGGTCTAAATAGACATGCTCTTCACTGTTGAAAGACTCCAGACTAGGAGTATACCAGAGTGTTTTGACTGGCTTGTCATGTTTTTTTGTAAAAAATTCTCCATTACTCAGAACTTCTATTTCTTAGATCTTTCCTCAGAGGGTCAGAAAAGTAATCTATTAACTTAGTCTCTAAAGCTAAAATTTCTACAGAAAACAGTGCCTAGACATTACAAAACTGCCACAATATTGGAATTTAAGCAAAAAAAAGCTAGTCTCTTGGGGCTTCAACAGTATAAAATTATGCTATTAAAATATATATAGACATATCTTCTTTCAGAGGCATTCCTTCCTCTAGCAGTATCCTGCTTCTTAACACTAGAATAAAATGTCATTTGAAAATTGAGACCTTTGTAATGTGGAATGAATGTTTTGGGCTTCAGAAAAAAGCCCAAGTAATGATATTTCTCTTTTGCCTGCTGTCTCTCCTTTTCTTGGTTTGTTCATATCAATACACACACATGTGGGTAAACAATCTGTGGTAACACGAACATTAAGAAATAGCATTCATTACTTTTGAGTATATTTTAAGCAGATGTGTGCACATGCTGAATGGATTAGCCCATTAAGATATAAATGAGGTTCCAGAAAATAATGGCATTTCATGTAGACTGAAAATTGTATTGGGCTTATGTGACAATTTACTGATAGGAAGAGACCTACAGGGGTGGCCTCCATTAGAACATTCCATAAGCTGATCCCTGTTAAGGATCCAAACGCAGACAGCTCCAAAAGGAAGTCAGCACTGGCCACATTTAATCCATGACTGACACTCGTTGTGCTTGGAAACATCCATAAAGAGATCAAGGTCAGTGAAGAAAGAGAGCAGGAGGTGCCCAGGCACTGAGCACAAGTTCCCTGCAGCTCAGAGGAGGCCTGCGGTGAAGAAGGCTGTAACCTTGTAGCCTGTGGATCACCATGCAGAGAAAATCTCCAAATGCAGCCTGTGGAGGAATTCCTGATAGAGCAGAAGGTATCACCCAAAGAGGGACCATTCCTGAAGGAACGTACCCCACGAAATATGTCCATACTGGAGCAATTCTTGAACAACTGATCTCTGCAGCGAGCTCACGTAGGTTCAGTTCAAGAGCAACTGCATCCCATGGGAGGGACCCCATGAGAAGAAAGTGACCATGAAGGAGCAAGCAGACACATTATTATGGATGGCAAACATGATCAGAGAGCTGTAACACCTTCTCAGCTGAAGGAACTGTTTTTTTTCTGACTGGAGGAGAAAAGGATCAGGAGAGTCCTCAATGAGGTCTCATTACTTAAAGGAAATGTACAAAAAAGATGGAGTGCAACTTTCTGTACAAATTTCTTCTAGTGATAAGAAAAGAGTGAAAAGTTCAAAATGAAAAGGGAGGAGATTTATGCTAGATGTTAGGAGGAAATTATTTACTCAGAGTGATATGGTACTAAAAGGCATGTCCCAGAGAGACTGGATTCCCCAAAGCTGGAAGTATTTGAGGACAATTTGAATGGGAGCTCTGGGCAACCTGAACTAGTGGGAGGCATGGCTGTATATGGCAGGGAATTGGAACAAGGAGATCTTTAAGGTTCATTCCAATCCAAGTTTTTTATTACTCTATGAATCTCTGGCTCTGTGGTAATCCTACAGGCATTTTGTGATGAACACAATTGTTCCTGAAGTTTTCCTGTGGATTTTTTATTTTGAGTAGGTAAAAAGCACTCTTTCATCTTAAAAACAAACAAACAAACAAACAAACAAAAAATCATACTGTCCATAGGGGACTTTCCCTCAAAATTACATGCCTTGTATAAACCATATGGGACAATTATGAAAGGACACACACCATCATGCAAGTAAAATTTGAAATTTTAGATGTTCAAGATTAAATTTAACATTTTAAATTTAAGCAAATTCACTCCTGAGGAAAATAAAACAGTTGCAGTAAAAATACATATGAGAGTTTTCCTGCTTTTGTCCTATAAAACACATAAGCCACTGAATAAAGTTATAAATGAAGTAGACAAGAATTCTCTTTCCTTATTACATCAACAGAAATATTCATGGTCATTAGCATTTTACTGGTTTTAAAAGTGCACACATGAAAGTAACAGGGTGAGAATGTGCCCTATTACATATGTAAATATCTTCTTGGTGTTCTGAGCAAACAAGTGTATAACACCTATTTGGCTTTTAGATTTCAGTGAAATTTCAATCTGATTTTTTATTTGCTGCATTGTTTTGCTTTCCAGACGTACAGTTTCTTCACTACATTATACAGTCAATTTGCTCAATTAGTCATTAATTAATTAACAGTCCTGTTAAGAACCAGAAGGAAATTCTGTAAAAATAACCATTTATTAACATCACCATAACCTCACAGGAAATAATATTCAATTTTGCAATTTCCTAGACACTGCTTCAAAATTCAAATACATAAAAATATTATTCTCTGAGTTTTCATACTTAGCTATGTACTCAGATATTGTATTTGAAAATGGAGCCAAATTCAGATGTAAAATGGGTTGAATGCTCAGGTAATAACTGAACGTTAAAATCCCTATTCTCTAGATCTTCCACTAAATAGGAACAGCTAAAAGCAAAACAATTAGTCAATCAGTCAAAATTAATCTTTCATCTCTCATCTACTTCAGGGGAAATTAAAAAGATAGTAATGTTTTTATAATTTTGCAGCATCAAAAAAGCTTAAAAGTCTGCAAAAAGTCTGTATTTAAGATTCTTTGATATAATTTTTTCAGATATTGTGTATTAAGAACACTGGTCAGTAGGAAACTGCAAGGTACTTGCCATAAAGAGGATTGTTTGACAAATGCATTTGTATCTAACATTTTTTCTCCTAAAAGAATAAATAAAAACTATGACAATGTTGTCACTATTTAATATTTTGAAGCACTATAGAAATGTATCTTAAAAGTTGAAAGAAAGGAGAGGAAAGAAAATGTTTAATTTAACCCTCAAAAGCATTTATTATATCAAAAGCAACCTAGGGCAACAAAAAAGAAAACATGGAGATAGCTCGGGTAGTAGGAAGCAAACTCCACTGCAAAGTGGCCTTATATTGCCCTTGAGAGAGAGAAAGAAATGAAACATGAATAGATAATAAGGCAGTTAACCTTAAAATGGGGGCAAGAAGACAAATGTAAACATGATGCAGGTAAAAGTAGCAGAGAGAATGAAAAACAAAAAAACCAAAACCAAAAAACAAACAAACAAAAAAACTTCAAAAGAAATGCATTGAAGACCTCAAAGGAGAGCTATTCCCATGTCTTTGTTACTTGATAACTATCTCATTCTTTTATCTTTTAAGCTGGTGAATACTACTGTGGGTTCAATGAAGTTTTTTGAAGACAACTGTGTAATTGCTGATTCTTTTAAATTTATAGACAACTTTCTACTTATTGACTGTTATAACACAGGCTGTATATGATATTAATAACTCAGTGCAGTCATTTGTGGTGTGAATTGCTCCTTTCTTTGGTCTGAGTTAAATCCTTGCTGATATTTCAAAACAACTGTTCATTTTCTCAGAGGGCTAATGATTTCTCAGGTGCCAATGATTTCCCTGTTTCTTTCTAGAAAAGAAAATAGTGCAGTTCAGTGTACAGTGACATTGTTGCCCTTTGGGGGCACAAGCTCTGAACTGATCAAGTTCAGTCTGTAACACCTCAGTGAAATAAGAGCACTGTACTTGGTCTGTCAGAGAATCCATTAACAGGGCTTTACACACTCCAAACTAAGACCTAAGTGATGCATATCAATTCAATCTGTTTTACACTTTCTTCAATCATAGGTACTACCAGACTACATTAAATTCTGATTTAACCTCAACAAGGAAAAAAAAAAAAAGCAGAAATCCAGAAAAACAAACACCTGATTTGAAAATGAAACACCTGATTTGAAAATGAAGATGATGTTTTCTGTTGCTGCTTCTTCTTCTTTCAGTGTTATAATGAGTTGCAAGGCTAGACTGTGTCTTGGAAAATTTAACTTCCTTGAAAAATAATAGAAATAATATTTTTATTGGTTTTTGAAGCAAGAAACATATATAAGAGATGAAAGAGAATGAGTTTCTGAAACTAGTCTTTACAGGTTCCACACCCATATGCACTTTAAAGAGAAAGAATGTATTTACTTTGAGGGTGACAGAGCACTGAAACAAGTTACCCAAAGATGTTATGGACTTTTGTACTCTGAATATGCTCTAAATATACCAGTGCAACCTGCTGTAGGGAATCTTTTTTAGTAGGAGGATAGAGCTAGATGGTTTCCAGAAGTCCCTTCCAACCCCCACAGTTCTATTATTCTGTGTCAACGTTTTGTGGGCTGCTTCGGCCCAGTTCTGTGACAACTGAGGAAGGAGACCCACAGGCCCACACCCTGGACAAGGGGAAGGGGGAAAGGGAAAAGGGAGATGGGCTCCAAAACAAAACAGTGGCAACGATCTGAGGAGGAAAAGCTAATTTACTAAATAAGATATTAGGAAGTAAAATAACACAATATAATGCAATATAATTGGAATTGAGTCTAATGAATCAAATAAAATGAGCAAGAGAGAGTGTCTGATAAATAGAAGGCCTTATGCTAATGCTGAAGGCGAAACGGCACCGAGCACCCACTGCTGAGTCGATCCCGAAGGAAAGAGAGTGTCCCGTGACCACAGACAGTTTTTATCTTTTCCCTCTTAGCGGAAAACACGTAAAAATACAAAGCATCGCACAGTCCTCTGGGGAATGTAGTTCTCCCTCTCTTCTGAGACAGGCAAATCCATAACTATTGATGATCCACAGAGCTGTAGCATTAACTCTCTAACTACCAATTCATCACATGATGTTATGATGTGGAATATCAACAATACAACAAAAATCATAAAACCATGACATTCTGTAAGTAGATAATGTATGGACACACAAACAGAGAAGAAAAGGAGTTACAGGAGCAGAGGTATGAGGATGTAGGTGAGGGCAAACAAAAGGAGACATAGGAGGAGGTACATATCTGAGAGACATTCAGCCCATGGTTGACCCATGCCAGAGAGGGTACACTCCCAAGGGTACTGTGGTCTCTGGGTGACCCACACCAGTGTAGATGAACATGAGAAAAAGCAGGAGAAATAAAAAAGAGTAAGCAACAAGGAATGTTATGAAGATGTCTTGATCCCCTCTTCCTGCACTTTCAAACTCCTCACTGAAGCAACTGAATGCAGTGTGCAGTAAAAACAAGTTCTGCGTTCTGTAATGCGTCTAAGCAAGGCTGACTTTACAGCTCATGGAAATGAGGCTACAAAGGAGTCTGGTGTAGCCTTTATTTCTCCTTTTTTTCTTTCATTCACATGGGGGTACCTGAGAGTTCTATCCATCAAACTGCTAGACCTATGATCTGCTAGAGGGTGTTTTTTTTTTTTTTTGGTGTTTTGTTGTTGTTGTTGACTGTTTTTTTATTTTCCTTTTCTTTTTTCCATATAGTTTCTTAATCCATCTTTTGCCAGAAAATTCTTCCTTTCTGCTTAGAGCATACCCTTTATCTACACCCACTGCAAATGACTGCAGCTTTGCTATTGACTAAATGTGATGTTGGTTTGTGTCTCAGATTGATTTATGACTGCAGACAAGATTTTAAAAATTAATTTAGCTCACGAGAATCTGTCAGTCAACATCAAATTTTGTATCGGGTTTAAATTACCATTTAGTTAATGATGAACATCTGCTGTGTTTATCTGTCTAATCTGACTTCATGCTATATTTGCTTATTTATATATACAAGCTTTAGAAATGGAAACTGTTCTGATAAGGTAAACTCTTCAGTCTGTCAAATTTCTTTATTTATTTATTTTTTTCCCACTAGTGGAAATAGTTCTTTATACTAATGAATGGTGACATCTCAACAAACATGGAAATCTCAAAGTACCTTGACCTTTTTGCAAAATCGAAATGTCTGAACAAAATTTGACTAAACATTTGTGGGAACTGACCTTGTCTGGTGCTACATGCTATATTTTATGATGACAACTTTAATTTCTCCTGAGATACAGAAATCTGAATATTGCAGTTTTGTACTGTGCACATTACAAATCTCACCACAGTGATCCAAGGACTTCAGCTGTTTTATATTGACATGTTTTTACCTGAATCTACACTTTTCAACTAGGGCAAAAAATATCCATTAGCTGTATCCTCATAAATGATTCCATACTATCCATTGAAGAAATGTAGCGCAACACAGTAAAAAAGTCATAGAGCATGAATATACAAAATGAGTAGTTAAAACACGGAGAGAACATGTTCAGAATTTTAAATAGATATTTAGCATCAAATTCTGCACTAATTTGCTCTGATTTAATTGTACTACACTATCCTGAAACACAGTTTTGAAATATTTATTCACAAAATCACAGAATTGTAGAAGTTGGAAGAAACCACTGAAAATCACCCAATCCAAACCTTGTACTAAATCTGATTCCCTACAGTAGGTTCTGTAGAAATGCATCCAGGCAGATTTTGAATATCTTAAGAGGAGATTCCATGACTTCTCTTCACAGCCTGCTCCAGTGCTCTGTCACCTTCAAAGTAAATAAATTATTTCTCAAGTTCAGATAGAACTTCCTGTCTTCCAATTTGTGCCCATTTCCCCTTGTCCCGTTGTTGGGCACCACTAAACAGAGCCCGGTCCCATCCACTTGATACTTACCCTTTAGATGCTTATAAGCATTAATAAGATCCCCTCTAAGTTTTCTCTTCTCCAGGCTGAACACCATCAGATCTTTCAGCCTTCCTCGTTATGGAGATTATGGCCCCTAATAGTTCTTATAGCCCTCTGTTGGACTCTCCAATAGTTCCCTGTCCTTTTTGAACTAGGAAGCACAGAGCTGGATTCACTGGATTTAATTTTCCAGTCTCTTACTGTATCTCTCAGGCTAAAATATCCTAGGTTCTCCAGCCAAGTTCTGTGCTCCACAGCAGTTCCCTAGTCAACATTAGGTGCTGGCAGCACTGGGGTACTTGAGGTACTGACTTTAGGAGGAACCGTGCTGGGTTGAGGTCTTCGTCGCAGCAGATTTCTTACCTGGTACTCCTGGGCCAAAAGTTGTCATCTTTTTTGTCAAAATGCATTATTTTAGTGAACTTCACTCATATTCTCATTATAATGTCAACACACACTTCCATCCCAAAACGTATTTGTCTCCAAGGTCTGACCAAAAAGTGAGATGAGAGAACTCCACACCAATCAGAATGTAGATATGTAATAGCAGGAATCATTCAAGCTCCATTGTTAGAATAAGTAGTAGAAAAATTACTTAAGACATAGGAAAAGTTAAGTAAAATACCATTGCAGAGAAGTCAGATGTGCTATCTCTGATTCTTGAGATCAGTCAACAGGTTGGACTACTCTTTACTCCAATAGGAATACATAATGGGTAAGACTTCAACATAGCTGTGCTGAGTGCTTCCCTGGGAAACTTTGTAATCTCTGTAGATTTTGTTTTATAACTTACTGTGCTTGCTGCCTTCCACAGAATTCCTCACGATATTATTCAGTAATTCATACTTCCATAAACAGTCTCAAAAATATATATTGATTGTTTATTTATTTATTTATTTTACTTGTAACTTGTTGATTAGTTTCTAAATAAGACACACCTGGAGGAACAGGAAATTCAGTAATTCCTCTTTCAAAACTGTTTTGCAAATAACAAGATTGAATTACTCATCTATACAGTAAGTTTCTGATTCCTGTACAGTTCATCCCTGTCTACCACAGGACTTCACAATATTGCTTTGCTTGCAAACAGCGCAGCATTGTGCCTCCAGGCCATTCAGTGTAAAAAGGATGTGTTCAGCTATACAGACAGCATTTGTGCATTCTGCCTTGCTGACAAAATCTACAGGAAGAATTTCTTTCTCTCTCTGTTATCTGCACAAATTTCACAACCACTATTATCAATATTATAAGAATTATTAAGTCATTAATCATAATCTTCTGAGAATTTAGTCAATTTGTATGATCTCAGGGTTTTATTGTCCAATAGATGATAACATATTTTGCTGAGGCACAGAAATCAAAAATGACAATAATAATCAATAAAAATTCTCTCTTTCAAATCTTGGTAAGTTTTATTGATGTGGTTGATTTCTTTTGTTTTATTTTGTTTTGTTTTAATCTGTTTCCTTCTAGATGAGCTTCACCTCTAAATTTCATGTAAAATCTTCATTATGCAATAATATATCCATCACACATTAGTTTGTACAGACTATCCATGCAATCTAACAGAAAAACTTATACTAGTAGATCGATCTGTGGTATCATTAAAAATTGGAAATTTTTGTGTGCATCTGGTGAGGAAGTGTGTGTCTGTTTTTAATTTTTCATTTCTAGTTTGGAATCATATGATTTTTTTTTCTCTTTATACTTCCTTTAAACATTTTTCTACTGCAGTTGATATTCTCAGCAAATCTCAGGTGTTAGCATATAGCCTTAAATATCTCCATCCTTTTTCCAGAGTGGAGTCACAGAAACATAGCAGAAAAATTGTTCTGAAAAACATTAAGATTTCATTCAATGGGCATTTATTCCATTTTGGCATTATAAAAATCACTCTGAACTATAAGTCACAAGGATCAATCATGTTTTAGTTGATCATTTCCTCGTTGATGATGATGATCTTTTTAAGTCATTACAATTATATCCTTAACAATTCTCTTCCAGAAAAAAATAGTCTGCAATAACCATTCTAATCAGAATTATTGATGTTTATTCTCAATCATTTCTTCGAATAAATGAGAAAAAATGCAGAAACACTCATAAGTAATATTTAATTGTAAAAATAAAATATAGAGATATTACTAATATTTTAGACTGTCTAAAACTAGATGGTTCTCTAATCAAAAACCTTTAAAATATTATATTTTATATATTTTTTCAAAAATATTTTATTCATCTACTTTGTTTTACAATAGAGTTCTCCATCTAAAGGTGCACTGTACATCAGAGTTGTGAAGAAGAAAAAAAAATAGATGCTCATTTTTAAAGCTATTATGTAGAACACTATAATATAACACAAAGGATAAAAATGGAGACAAGCAAACTATTTTGAGGAAAATTTATATACATACTATTACAATCAGTAAATATATTTATACACTCAAAAATCACCAGATTTACTGATTTCTCATGAGAATATTTATATTTTCCAATTTTGTCCATATAATATAAATACTAATTTGAATATAACTTATTTCTCCCTGTGTATGAACTATTACGATGTTCTCCACCAAACTCCATAAAATACTTGAGGTGAGCTTTCTAATTTCTTGCAGTGAGTAAGATGTCAGAGCACCATTTCATTCCGACAGTTATAAGTACTTTGGCTGATGAAACAGTATTCACTCCATCTTTCAATAGAAAAATACCTTCAAGGACTAAGGTAGGAGGAAAACTGAGTAGGACTATGATATCTAAATGCGTGTTCATATACTCAGCCTGAAAAAACGTTTTTTGTTGGTCTTCTGCTGCGCTATTACTATACTATAGGAATAAAAATATGTAGGCAAAATCACATCCAATTTTATTTTACTGTCAAAGTTTTTGCATCTTGCCCAAGAGTAACAGTTCACACACTTCTGAATTGTAATTATGAGGTTCAGAAGATGTCACTGTACAACATACTTAATAAAGGGTTTTCTTGTATCTAATGTTTGGATATACTTTATAAAGAGATTGTGTTGTTTCAAAGTAGACACAAAAACACAGCAGTAGCAGAGCTGCCAGTGGTATTGTTAAAAGGTTTACCTTCAGTCCTTAACTCTTGATATTTTCAGAGATTAAGAATTTACCTACTGGTAAATTAAGCTTGACTACAGTCTGTATGTCATTATTACCCTCTTCTCTCCAAGGAAGTTTTCTATAGAAGTAAGAGGACAACTCTCACTTTTTATGTGTATGCTTTTGTTTTTTACCAAATCTGATTTATTTATTTTTAACAGCTCCTCATGAAAAATGAATTCTTTGCATTTTTTTTTGCTTTATTTCTTTATTTAAGCTACACTTAGCTTTACATTATTGAAGAATAACATTTGGAATTTTGCTTTTCAAGAGAAGATATGTTCTGTTGTCAGAAAATAGGGTAAAATAAAATAGTGAGTTATCACTTAAACATTTTATCTAAGTTGAATTCACTATCCTCATTTCATGTGAAACATTGTTATGGAGACTTTCAAGGTGAGGTCCTAGGCAACCTGATCTAGCTGTGGATATCCCTGCTTGTTGTAGGACAGTTGGAGTAAATGACCTTTAAAGGTCCCTTTCAACTCCAAGGATTCTATGATTCTGTGAAACGTTGTACTCGGATAAATATTACTTATTTCCTTCAATAGTTTTTCTTAAACAATTTTAAATTATTGCTTCCTCTTCGTATTTCCAAATAAAAAGATCTGGATTGACTAATTCTGTTTTTTTGTTTGTTTGTTTTGTTGTTTGTTGTTGTTGTTAACAGATTTGTGAAATATATTTTAACAAGCCAGTGAAGGGAGTCCTGAGTTATGTGTTCAGAGAATGGAACTGAAAACATTGCTGTTTGAAGTTTAAATTGTAGAGACTTCAAGTAAATGTTCAGAAGCATTGGTATATGAACATTATAGGAAAAGTGGGCACTGAAGACCTCTATTTAGGACCAAAAATGTCACCTGGATCATTCTATTGAGTTATTGTTTTGTCCTCCAATCCTGCCACTTGTAGTTAAAGTATAGCAGCTGGCAAAAGAAGTCAAACTGAAGAGGTGAACTTTCTTTACAAAATCTGATTAAAAATTATATACCTAACCTAACCTACGATCTTAGTATAATATATTGGTTATTCCACATACTACCGAAACAATTTAAAACCTTCTTCTTAAATGTTATTTTTTCTATGGCTAAATCTACACAAGATCAATAAAGGATGTTGGTGGATGCATGGCAATGCAATGGTTCTTTCCTACTTTTAGAGGAACCTTAATCTATTTTGATCTAACTTTTACCACTACAATATCAGGAAACATGAAAAAGATCAACATTTGAAGTACACATTTTAGAATCTGGTTTAAAACTAAAGTTCTTTTTTCAGTAAATTCCTTTAAATTTTGGCAACGTAAACTTTAACACCTAAACTTCAACAGATGAGAATTCTAGTGGTTACAGTCTGTGAACTCTCTTCTTCTATGTATTCATGATAAGAAAATAAATTGACCCTTGTAGTGATGCTTGTAAAGAATGTGTCAGAAAAACCTTCATGCCCATAGTTTAAATTTTGTAATTTTGACATTTATAATAGAAGAAAACAAAGGAAATTCCTCACCAATTTAAGAAAGAAAATATGAAGATGAATCCGATCAATATTTTTTCTTTTTAAAATACCAGTACTACCATTTTGTGACTCTAGCCCCCCAAAATAAGACGACCCATATCTTCTTTTTCATACTAATAAATATGCCTGAAAAGTTTGATCTTAGTGAAAACTTGGCTGCTTGAGAACAGTGTCAGTGTATTCACAAATATAAACCACTTTAAGCAGTTTTGAGGAACCAGATCTTTCTAACTTAAGCTGTAATTGTGAATATGACCCTATTATGGAACTGCCACAGCTCTGCTTCAAATATCTCAGTGGATAAACTTGTGTTTAGAAGAACAAAATTTTGTTTTCTGGCAAAATTACTTAATAGAGTTGAATGAATTTGTTAAAATATAATACATTACCACTTCAGATTCATCTGTTCTCCTTCAAATTAATGAAATATGAGGACTTTTCCATGCATTTTATATCTCCAACTTTAAACACATATTTGATTGGACTATTAATAATAAAAGTACAAAGCACTGAAAAATGCTGCATTTCAAAACTTCTCACCAGAGCAAATTTTATCTTTTCTTAACTGTAAGATCTGCTTAGTCATCAGATCTTTATCTTATTATAGCTTAGCTCAGCTAATACTCTAATATACTAAAAGCCCGTAGCCCATATCATTTAGGTAGACACTGAGGAGCAAAGACTCTTCTGAAATTTTCAAGCTGTAACAAAGAATAAATGATTACAGAATACTTTGTGTTAACAGAACATGTAGCAGTGGGGGGAAGGGGGATAGGGAGAGGGAGATGAACAACAAGCAGCAAGTTAACCTCAAAGCTGGGAGAGATCATCTTCCAGCATCACTCTCCTCTTGGCCAAGGACTCCTTTTCAGGTCCAGGTCCTTTTTCCATTTCTGCTTGATCTATTAAAAAAAAAAAAAAAAAAAAGCCAACAACAAAAAAAAAAGAGCAAGAAGAAGTTATTACTAGTATCATTGCAAACAAAGAAGTTATAATATTTGCTTCAATTTGATTAGCCCATTAAAAATCTTTGTAAGGCAAATAATAGGGTTGTTTTTTTTTTGCCTATATATAATGTATTTTCCCTTTTGCTCATAGTTAGAAGGTAAGCATGGTATACTTCATAACAAAAAGAAGAAATTACCAATCATACTTGTAAAGTTGATCCGTTAGTTTTTTAATATAAAATTTTCCCTTATACTTTTATGAATCCTGACATAATATGAATCTTTAAAATATTCTATTTCTTTCTTGGGAATGCATAACGCGTATATTTAGTAGAAAGACTCTAATGAAATCAATTTGACAGTTAAAGTCTTATCTGTTGGTATGATGTAATTTGCAGTATTATAGTTTGAGGACTTTAGAATTTTGTTTACTATATATGAAAATTATCTCTAAATTTGAAAGAAATTTTTCTGGACTGTCACTTCTGGATGGGAATGAAAATAAAAACTAAACTAAATGAAAACTGCTATTATGGATTTATTCTTCTAATTATCAAAAACATTTTGTACAAATGCGTAGGCAATTTATTTTGACTTTCCTCGGTTCCAGTTACCCTACACACACGATTTTTTTCTTCTCAGCTTTATAACAAGTATTGTTAGTTATTTTTGAACTTAACATAAAATACTTAGTCTATGAGACAGATATAAAACTGTTAAAAAAATATAAAAAGCAAAACATGTAAAATGAAAGCAATATTTAAGTCCAGATCAAGAAGAAAGAAATTCATTCATTAGATCCAACATGACAGAGCATGAAATAGGTCTACTTAGGGGAAATCAAATTCAGGATAGAATTCAAAGGCAAGGTCGTAGAAAAAGTTGTGGAAGGATATATTGCTCAGAGGATAATTTTGAACAAGCTACTAGTGCTGAGGGGGGGTCATATATATATTTTTTTTATCTAACATGATACTTGTGGTGAGTTAGCCTTGGCTAACAGGTAAACTCCACTCCATGATCACTACATAGTGGTTCCTCTCTCCCATTTCTTCTCACACGTTTCCAGTGTTCTGCCATGGGCTGTTCCATGGGCTGTAGAATATCTACTCCAGCATCTAGAGCATTTCCTCCTCAGAACTTGGTGTGTTTCTTTTGCTGTTCCCGTGTCTTCACTCCTAACGTTTGTTTTTTTTTCTACTTTTTTTTTCACAAGAGTGTCTCAGGCTGCTTCCTGCAGCAGGGCAGTTGTGGAACTCTCTGGACCAGGCTGATTCAAACTGGAGATGGTGTTTTTAGCCTCTTCTCATAGAAGCAACCCTCATTGCCCCCACTCCTAAAATCTTGCCATGGTCAGCCAATAAAATGCTAATATAATTTTTATTCCCTTAAATTGCACCACATTTAGATTCAACACTTAACTACTTCATAGATCCCATATTTTGGGTCAGATCCAGCAACAGAAATCTCTATATCAAGGAAATGCCAAAGATAAAAAATCTTATGCACAAATACTTTATGAAATGACTTATTTAAAAGCTGAATCATAGCTACACATACTGTAGTATTCCTTCAATTGTAAGTACAAAAACTATTTTCCAAGGACTTCTGTGATTTGTGCTCCTACCCATGTATACAAAATGTACATTTTCCGTGTCCTCTTTACCTCTAGTCTAGTGTCCTAAAGAATTATTTTACTTTGTCAGTGACCAGATATATTGTTGAAAATAATCCTCCATTGCAGAAAACTTCCTAATGCTATTTGCTGCATGCGAAAATATGTTGTTTGTTCAATAAATGGGTGACATTGATTCTATGATACAGCTAGAAGACACCACTGACTGTCAGGTTGAGAGAAGTGAAAAAAAGGGAAGAATGCAAAAGTGACCTTTTCTCTGGTATTATCAGCTTTCTTTGGTTAAAGAATATTACATTTATAATTGATTAGATTTAATTATCTTTTATACACCCCATCTGGTATGGACACAGATTAGAAGGCTAAATTATCTTTAGACTAGTTCTTGAATTCTTATGCTACTATTAGGACATGGACATTATCTGTAGGTCCCTGATTCTAATAGTATATTCCTAGAATTTCCGTTATGTTATTTTGATAAATGTAATGGAGAATTAATTTGCATTAATGAGCATATCTCATTCAGAGCATCTTTTAGGACAAACTTCAGCACCTAAAAGCATTATTCAGACAATCAATTCATCTTAATAAGGGACCGGTTTTCAGAGTATCAATCAGGAGAATACACTTCTCTGCTATTTTTTGAGATTCAAAAGAGTTCATATTATTACTTCAGTGGGATTTATTTTCAGATGCATGTGTTAATAAATTTTGTTGTAACATGAAGAGATGGGTTGATTGATCCATCTTTGTGATTGTATACTTATGTATACATAAAAATACTGAAAAATACTTGCATGGGAACTTTATTTAGATTTCTTGTGTGTGGTTTAATTCATCAGAGGATAGTTTTAAGGGTATAATTTACTATAGAGCTCAAAAAATAAAAACATAAAAAAGCACTCTGATAAACAGCTTATACAAAGTACTAGGCTGTGAGGTTCTCCCTGCACTGGTCTCCATTATTTCCAGCTATTATTAGTATTTGATGTTAAGACATTTTCTGCCATGAATTTTCACTGAGATTGTCACACTCCAATATCAAGGAGGGAGAACTTCCACAAAAAATAGAGAAAATGAGAAAATAATTGATAAAGAAACAGTTTGATGTTTCAGATAATGAGTCAGATAAACAGCTGTGAGGGATGAGAAGTCTCCATCAGGAGAGAACTGTAACTTCTTTAGATTTCCATCATTCATTTTCATTGAATGGAACGACAGGGAAATGGTGAAAATATAAGATGAAGCTGGAAAGAAGCTATATCATTTGTTTAGAGTTGGGTGGCATGAAACAGTCTTTTGTCCCTTCATTTAAAAATATCATGAATAATTCTGTACGGCTTTTGGATTTACATAGTTTTAACTACACGTGATGTTTAAGAAAAAAAGTGTTAGAGTTAAAATAGTCAAAAATAAGAGAGAAATAATTCTAAATTCTGAAGTAGCCTAGTACTATAGAATGGAAATCTCATAATTTTCTCTTTCTGAAGTGGAAAAAGAGTTTGGAGTCTGAAGAAAGAAAGAATTTGTTTTCATTGAATGTTAAAAAAAAAAATACAAAAAATAGATCAATTCTAATGAAGAACTAATTTGACATTTTAATTCTTTGATATCATTGGATGTGTGAAAGATTAAAAAAGGTACCTAGAAATAAATCCTAATTTATTAAGACAATGTTATTGTCACCTGTCTGAATTTTAGGAAAGGAAGGGGAAGGGAAGGATCACAGATAACTGATAAGACAAAAATAAAATAGTCCTGTGAGACAAGTTTCAAGAACATAATTCAGAAACATTAACCTGCGTATAAAAAAATTTTTCAAGATAAGCATTCCTGGAGACTAATGAGGCTGTATCAGTTATATATATGGAGTTGATACATATAAAATCTTTTAAGATGTCAGCTTTCCTATGTTGATTTTAGGCACTATTTTTGATGTACAAAGATCTACAAAGATTTACAGTGTGACTATGGTAAATTCTGTGTCATATTATTATTTATTGACCATTCTTGGTGCATAAGAGAAGATGGAAGATGTGATTCTTACCTTAAGATAACAATTACTTAAAAGGTGTATAATTAAGATGAGTTTTTTATTCTTGAAATTCCTTTAACTTTGCTGTTTATCCTGCTCCAGCCAGATGCTCTTGTAATTCACAGGAAAATCTTCAGCTTCTCAGTCTCATAGGAAAGTTCTCATAGTCTAATATTTGCGTAAGTTTTCTTCTGACCATATTTTCATTTAATGAACTTACACCAATTGGCAGAATTTCAGTCTGTGCTTTGTTCCATTATCTGAGTTTCATAAAATGACTTCAGTGATTAAACTTTGATAAAATGCTCTTGGCTACAAGTGTCCTTAAGTGAAATTTTAAATTAACATTCATATAGTGCAAATGAGATGTTAGCTGATGTGAATGCTTTAATCACACATACAATAGACTCAGAAGACAATTGAGAGTGAATACAAATAAAATTGTGCTAATAGATGCATTTAGACATATCTTGCTTATGAATGAATTACTGTTTTATCCCTTGAGAGTCTGAATCTATACATGAAAATAAATAGAAAGATAAAACAAAACCCATCAGAGAGGAAATTCAGCTTACTTTCCAAGTGACCTCAATTAAGTGATGATTATCCTTTCTAGTGCTAGCCAATTTGATATTAATTTCTATCAGAAGAATGTATAATGGCTAAAGCTCTTGAATATATTAATAGTAGTACACATATCTGTACCCAGTTTCTCTATTTCTTTGGCTATTCTGCTATATTCAAATGAAAACAACTACCTATTTTGCATACATCTTTTCCTCTAAGCTTGCACATTCTCTATCATCAGCTATTATTTTCACTGTATTAATTGTTGGGGCATCAAGAGGCTCAGAAAATCAAAGGAAAATGTCTAAGACAAGGGGGGAAAAAGTGCCTTCTTTTCTATTTCTCTCCCCTTCCCTCCTCTCCATTCCCTTCCCTTCCCCTTACTTTCTCTTCATTTCTTATCCAGGGGAAGCTGAAAGATATTACTTCTTATTGAGAAAGGAATAAACACATTCATAATAAAGCTTGATTAAATTACGAGATCTTCTCTGAAAGTAATGTCCCTTACTATATTATGTTGGGTGTTCGTAGTATAGCAGGAAAAGTTGAACCTTCATGCTAGTATTCTGTTAAATTCTGTTGCCATGCAACTTATGACAGCAGAGAGAGAGTCTGATAAAATGATGTCTGACATGGAAGCATGTATGAAGTAAAAACTTGTAATTGAATTCCTCTATGTGAAAGACATGTGGATATGAGCACAGTGAGGTGGTGGATGATATATTTCAGTAGTGGGGACAGTGGGTCACCTCCACAATGTGAATCTGTTGGGTTTCTTTAAACAAAACAGAAAACCAAAGCTATCATAGAGGTGTGTTTGCTTGTTTGTTTTTATTTTTTAACTGTTCTTTTTTTTTATTATTTGATATATTTTTGATTAGGTAGTAAATGTAACAGATTTGTAATTAGGTAGCTCACTCCATTGAAGTGTTGCTTCATTAATACTTTCTGAACATTTATGGAGACCAAACAATGTTTGGAGAAGCTGTTTCTTATCATCACCAATAAATCACAATAACAGTGGCATTCAGAGAATTCAAAGTTCTATTCAATATCTATATCTTTTATGCATAGTGAGAGTGGCAGATTTCAGGTCATAACATATCATTCATGAAGAAGGATTTGAATTTTTGAAGATCTTAAAAAGAATTTACTAGCTCTTCTTTAACATTACTAAATGAAACTTCTAAATTGTGTTCAGAGATTTAAGCACCAATGTTATAACATTCAAATAAATTGATAGTTAACATAATGAAAATGCAGTTGTTACTCAAGCAAACTTGATGAAATGCTTATCAATATTCTAAAGATTTAAAATTTACTTGTATTTTTGTTTCTAACTGTAGCTTACATATAGTAGTAAAAAAAAAAAGCTTCTGAAATAATTGCCTGACACTTTAGAGTGTAGTTTGTTAATAATGCAAAGAAATTGATTTTTTTTATTTAGATGTTTTCTACTCCATATTTCAAATGTCTTATTGATTTTAGTCTGTGTTTTTGAAAGCTAAATGTATTTAAAATGACATATCACCAGATTTCAGCCTGAAGTGTCAGAAGAATTTAAAGACCTGTCCTCAGGACGTTGATTATGGAAGAAGTTTCAAATATACTACTTTTTCTGGAATAGTAATAATAACAAAATAAAACATCCAGGAGGATAAATATTATCTGCCTTAGTCACACTGAAAGGAAATGAAAAAAAATGAGAAAGAGCAAGGATATAGAAAAAAAAATTAGAAGGCTGAATAGTGATCAAATAAATAAATAAGCAAATAAATAAAAATATCTCCTGTAAAATCATTACATTATTTTGTTATAGAGTACAAACACCACTGAGTGTAATTTATGGCACACTGTATACTTTCCCAATATTGGCATCTTGGCTCAGTATCATAAATACTATCCATGAAAAGACACTGTGTTTCGATTTATCGGTTGTCTGATTCACAGGTGGGCTTTTTTTTGTTTGTTTTTTAATTTTTTAATTCTTCAACTTTATTTATTTATTTATTTATTTATTTATTTCTGTCTGGTCATAATCTAAATCTGAAGAAATTGCTTAAGGAAAAGAATGCAGAACAGAAAAGACAAAACAAAACAAACAAACAAACAAATAAACAAAAACACCAGAGGACTAATGCTGGAGATTTTATTGCAAAAAACAAATAAAGACAACTTTACCACACTGTTTCAAAGCTGAAGATCTCTGGTAGTAAATTACCCTGGTTTCCAGACAGACTGTGATGTTTTCAGCACTGCAGTAAAACATTCAGAGATTTAACTCAACTTTATGGAAAACTGCATGCCGTTTACATTTTCAGAGAGATTGCTCTGGATTTCCATTGGAACTACTGAATCTGCAAAACTGTGGAATTTCAAATACACAGCTTTTCTAATCTGATTTAGACTTGAGTTAAACTTATTGTGTCATTTGTTTATTAAGTTGATGTGTTTATTGTGCAAAAATTAGGAAACTTAATTCAGTGTCATTCACAACACATCTGATTTGGATCAACAGTCTTTGATTAAGATCTCTTCAGGTCAATTCCAACATGTAATTCTGTGATTCTATGATTCTTTAATTTAATGAATTTTCTTCAAACCACAGAAACAGCTTATTTTTCAATGTAAGAAGCAATTGTAAAATTAAGTGATCCTAATTTTACATAAAAGGATTGTATAAAAAGGGTGGATTGACTGTAGCTTTCAAATATCAGCTTTCCAGCTATTTTGATGTGCTCCATGGCAACACTATAATTTGACCTCAAATTATCATCAGAATTCTAAGATATTTGAAACAATCATTCAAGTAAAAACTTTGAGATCTCCCCAAGCATAAATTGTATTTCATTTACTTTTCATGTTAATTAACACACATTAAATAAAAAAAAACAAACAACTGAACACATTACTTCAATGGTATGAGAAATTGCAGTAAAAGATAAGACATAAATATTCAAGTGGTTAACTGTACAAGGTGCTAACATGTCAAATTGATTGACATATCTAGATTTCTGCATCCAGATATCCACATTTTACAGTAAATGATTCTCCAGTATGAATTGATTTGCTCGATCAGAACTATATACATGATAGGTAAATTAAGACAATGGAAAGAATGTGACAAGAAATCAATTAAATAATATAGTTTCAGAATTCTAGAATTATCTATTAATTTTATCTTCCTTCCTAATGACATTCAAATGGATTTTCCTTTCATGCCCTCTTGGAATTCGCAGTCCTGAGGGATATGGATCAAAAGAAGAGTTATTCAAGACCCTGAATTTTAGGAGAGTGTACTTCCAGTTTAAGGAATTAGTTGTATGGACCCCCTTGGATATTGTCCTCAGAAATAAAGAACTAGAAGAGAGCTGGCCTCTCTTTAAGGACACTCTTCTTAGAGTGCAAGAGCTGTTGCTTCAAAAATGTAAGATATCAGTCAAGACAAGAAACCAGCATGACTGAGTAAGGAATTCCTGGTCAAACTGAAGTGAAAGAAAGAAAATACATAGGCAGATAAAAATGTTTCTTTGGAAGCATATACAAGTGTTTAGGAATAGGGTCAGAAAAACTAAGGCACAATTGGAAATGCATTTAGAAAGGAATGTAAAGACTAATGAAATGGAGTAAAATAGGTAAAATGCCCAGAAAAGAATGACTAACGAAAACATATTCCCTTGATAAATATGTCAGAAGAACTACTGATGATTGAGTTGGAGAGGCTGATGCATTCTTTCTATTTTTCTCTCTTTCTCCCTTTCTCTCTTTCGCTTCCTTCCTTCCTTCCTTTTGTTCATTCTTTCTTTTCACTGGTTATCCTTCCTCCCACATCTTTAAAGTCCTTGAAACTCAACAGAAGAACTGAGAGAACAAAGTCCCTTGCATTGTTAGAGAAGATCAAGTCCAAAACACCAAAGACTACCTGACTTGGCTTCCTGTGCTGGAACAGTTACATCAGTGGACAAGTAATTTATGTAATTTCCTTATAGTTCTGTAAGACCTTTGATAGGATCATCCAGAATATTCTTGCCATCAAATTGGAGGGATATGGGTTTGATGGATGGGCTGTTAAATAGATCAAGTATTGACCAGATGACCATCTTGAAAGAATTACAACCAATGACTCAATGTCCATATGGAAAACTACAATGAGTGGTGTCTCTCATGTGTCTGTGCTGTGATCAGTACTAATGAATTGCTCCAACAATGACACAGATAGTGAGACTTGAGTGCATCTTCAGCAAGTCTGTGATAATGGCTAATTTAGTGAAGCAGCTGACATACTATTGGGAAATGAATGCCACCCAGAAGGGACCTTAACAGTCTTGAGGAGTGAACATTTACTCTAAAATTAAATTACGTTTCTTATGGTTTTGACAAAATGTTTCCAAGGATGGAAATTTCTCAGCATTCCTAGGAAATTTGTTACAGTATTTTAGCACACTCACTGTGATTTTTTTCCCACTTATATTCACTTAGAATTTTATTTGTTTAACTTATCCTATCACTTTTGAAAAAATAGTTCCTGTCTCTATCTCTTTGACCCCCTTTAAGATAGTGGAAGACTGTAATTTGCTTCACTCGCTGTCCCTCTCCTTCCCGGGTAGAATAAATATAATCCTAGGCTTTTTCTCATAGGTCATATTATATATTCCTCAGTTACCTCAGCAGACCTTCCTTCCTTCAGATTTTCAGTATTTCTCTTGTACTTGGGGGTCAATACTGCAGATGTGACTTCATGAATATTGAATAGAAGGGAGTAACCGTTTCTCATGACCTGCTGAGAATAAGTCCTCCAAATGCAGACCAATACATGAATAACTTTCTCTGTCACATTTATGCACTGTAAACTCAGGTCCAAATTCCTATTCACTGTCACGACCCCTGGTTATCCTTGCAAATCTTCTCCTAAGTTTCTCATCTTGGATGCAAGTCTTTATATTTGCCACAACTGAGGTGCATGAGATTTCTATTATCCCACTTATCTACCTTATAAAATTCTATCTGAATGCCTTCCAGAAGATGTATGATATTAACAAACCATGCAGGCTCATAAGGAAAATAATCATTACAAACACAGAAATAACAAAACACAGCAAAGTTGTTACTTGCTTTCAAATATTATTCGCTAGAATATTCCATAGCAGTTACATTCAATGAATCTTGGCAAAAAAAGATTTAAAAAAATTGAAAATTTTGTAGGCAAGATACTAATGTAAGTCTTATGCAATTGAATTTCAACTGGACCTGGTCTTATATTCTTGGGCAAAGAAATTTCTCTTGTTCTTGGCACAAAATTCTGAATCTGGTACTTTATATACCAGGGTTTTGTGAAGTTAAATTTAGTGGTGCATGGGAAACAGATACAATAAATCAATACTGCATGAAATGCAAAATATTACTGTTCATAGTACAAAAGTGTAAATAAGCTCTTATGCACTCAAGTTCACTGTGAATTTTAGAAATAAGTACTCTATCCTTAATGTCTATTAATTTTCAGTCTTGGTTAGGAGAAAAAAAAAACTTTATTTTTTATGTCAATATTTTATTCAGGTTTTTGTTTTGTTCTGTTTTGTTTTTATTTTCCAAAAGTTTATTTGCAGGATGCTGAACAAAAATCAATAACAAAAAAAATTATTTGATCTTCACCCAGGCTAAATAGTAGCTCAAACTAACCCCTTCTCTATAAACCAGAGAACAACCTTAGAAAGATATGAACAGGGTTAGTGTCATAAAACAAATCAGGAAGGATAATAGCAAAACTAGATGGATTAATAATTCTACTAATATTCATTACTATATCAATAACTGACAATAAATGAAAGTAAGTCCTTGCAGGTATCAGATAATATAGAAAATTTCTACAGATTAAGATGTTTATCAGTACCTACATATGAGTATTATTTTTATTCTTAGCATTAATATTAGTAATCTATAATATAGATTATTAATATTAATATTATATATTACATATTGCATGTTATCATATATTATTATTAATGATCTATATCTATAATCTATTTATCTAGTAAATTTATCTCTTGATACTTATTTTTAAGAGCAGTGAATACTACTTGCTACTGCTTAATTTTTTCTTCTTTTTAACATATGCAGTATACTCCTTTTTACACAGGACACACTGTGTGTCTGTACGTATATTTATGTAGACAAATTTCTATTTTTCATATATGGTTTCTGACATCTATGTTCAACTGTATACAATAATCTCTATTTAGAGTTCTAGGGCTGCTCCTCAGGGAAATGTGACTTTACTGTTTAGTGTAAAATGTCCATCAAATAATGTTGCCAAGATCTACCCCTTTTTGTCAATATTTTACGTATTAATCTATATGTAGAAATTCTGAGAGCAGTGCCTGCCATCAAATAAACCCCAAATTTGTCCTTTTGATTTTCTAATTAGGTTCTTTATTCATTTTACTCTGATATGCAGATACTGTACCTGATTCCTGTAAGTACTCTGATTAAATATGGTTCAACAGCAATGTCTTTCTAAGTAACTACTGCAGTCAGTCATATATGCTTCATTAACTAAAGTGAGCTGAGTATTTGAAATTTTAGGATAAAAAGAAGCCAAGAAAATCATTTAAGTATACTGCATTTTGTCTTAGCAGTTTCCTTCATGTGACTTAATGACTAAATCAAAAGAAATAGATACAGAAGTATTTAGCCGTATTTCTCCTACTATTTGCTCTGTGCTCATACTGGAAAAGATTTATATACTCAGGTTCACATATTTTTTAAGTTAAACATTCCAAAGACATGGTCTCAGAAATAGGAAGGGGGAAGACACAGTGTGCTTAGCTAGCACCAATTATTTCCCAAAAAACTGCATTTCATCACTTGCAATTTCAGCCTACTGCACTAGCACAGAAGCACATTTAGTAAACATCAGCTGCTAATCTAATTCAAACCTAATTCAAATTCATGAGAGAATACAGCTTTTTGTAACCACAAAAAATTCAACCAGTCAGGCTTCTCACAGTACATTTCTCACAGGACAATGTAAATTTCTTTTAAGAGTGAAGTAGGGAAAAATTATGCAAGGACATCACTTATCACTGACCAGTAACAAATCATGTGCATGCTGGAGAAACAGAAATTGACAGGTACAAAATAGAAGATATTTTATATTCTTTAGAAACTTAATCTTACACCTGTAATCAATGTCACTTGCTTATAAGGAGGAAGTCTGTAAAGGTGGGAAGGTAACTATTATATGAAGTAGGTTACAACACTGAAATTCATCCTATTCTAAAGAATAATTTTGAAAGAGTATTATAAATATGAAAACATATCTGGTATATATATGCAATAATCTTAGGATGTCAATTTAAGTATTTTTAGTGTGCTGTTATTCCAAGGTGTTAAAGCATACTGTTCAGTGTTCAGAGTTTCACTGCCTTTTTCATATTAATGTTTTCTTTTTTTTTTTTTAATAAAGTGTTAGAACTTTTATATTTTCATAGCTGATAAAAGTGATTACCTTGCTAAGTGAAAACCTTGTGCCCTTTTTTAGTTTGTTAGTGGCAAAAATTTACTTTAGGAAAATGATTTCCTGGAGATGATCTACCTGAGCTTTTGAAAATACTTGTTTTTTGAAATCGTGTTGCAGATTAAGATTACAGGTGGTTAACACAGATGTATTTGTTTTCTATTAAACCATTCAGCTGTTTTTAATAACTGATTGAAATAACATGCTTATACTTTGAGACCTATCAATTCTGCCCTTCAAATGTTATGATAGGAAGACAGCAAAATAATCTGTGAACAGAGTATCAAGTAACAAAGTATGATCCTCTCCTTCTCCCTCTCCTTCTCCCTCTCCCTCTCCCTCTCATCATATCCTTTACAAATGAAAGAGAGAAAGGAGCAGAATAAGAGACTTTTTAAAATTATTATTAAATAATTATTAAATTAAAAAAAAAACAACTTTTGGAAGAGAATGTCCTGAGCTTTATTATGATGGGCTGTCCCCAAAACCTTTTAATATGATGCATTCACAGACTACATTACAAATAAAATTGAATAGATGAATACTATTAGTTTGAGTTTTCCTGAGGCTTATTTTTTCAGTGTCAAGGAAGATTGTTGTGTCAGAGCAGATACAAGTTCTATATATTTCATTATCTGTTTTACTTAATATGCTTGGAATCATGTAGTTGTATAAGGATTTAAATTAAAATATATTCTTCTGTTGGAAGGACAGCTACTGTTAATTGTTATTAACATATTTACTGCGAGCAAGTAAATAATTTCAATACTTCTTTACTAAAGTAAGTTTTCAAGATCTTGTGAAGAAAACCAAGTAGAAGAATATTTTTGGAGTACTTCATTAAGTTACATAATAGTAACATACTGCAAACAGAAGATGAGGTGCAGATGCTTTTTCCCCATGGATCAAAGAAATGACATAACAGCAGCATTTAAGATGGGGAAAAGAGAAGATGATGGCACAAAAGCATGGTAGTGGCAATGTAAGTGAACTGAAGTTATGAATTAAGACTTTTTCTTAGTTTTCCCTGATTACATTTTGACTTCTTGAAATGCGGTTGCACCCTTTTTATTTTTTTTTATTTTTTAAATATTCCTTAAGCTTGTGTGTTATAATGACATTTCTGAAGTAGCTTTCTACATCCTTTTTTTTTTTTTTCTTTTCCCCTTCTTTTGAAACAAGTATTCCTTGGGCACACTGAAATAAAAAAAATTGACCTATAGAACAGTATGAATACAGAATAGTTACTGTCATCTTTGGATTACATTTCTAGAGAATAAAGAAGAGGGAAGGAAACTAAAAAGTTCTTTCATTCATGAATATATGAAAAATGAAAAGCATACATATATGATAGTTCTATGTGGGTGCAGTGTTCCTTGTCTGAAATTATCATCTACATTCAGAATGAAAAAGAACAGCACAATTGTTGTAGACATATAAAGAATTAGAAAGAGAAGATAAGGTCACTAACGACACTTGGAAGTAATTTAGTCATCTAAATTGAAATAATCTAAAACTCTGAAAGTATATCCTAAAGTACATCTGATGAAGATAAAATTTTTGAATACATGATATTTTGAAACAATAATTCAATTATATTACAACCCTGAGGACTGTTTCTAGGGCAGTTACTAAGGAAATCAACACATTTCACAAGAAAAAAAAAGAAACCGATGAATCATAACTGACTGAACCAGGCAGGACATTTTTCTTGCACGTTATGATCCTCAGCATTTTTAGGAATACTTTTTACTGTTTAATCAAAATGAGTTTCAAAAACAGGCAATTTTGCATGTCTAAAATTCCTTCAAAATCTATTAGACTTCTTGATTTCTTTCACTGTTAATAACACTTCTCTTTCTTTTCTCCTTTCACCTTTTATTTTTTGAGGTTACAAATAAATTCTTTCTTTGATTTGCATTGTTATGCTGTAGGATCATGATTTCTGATACTGATCATATCTTATTATTATAATAATAAATACTATGATGTAGTTCTCATGTCTTCCAAACTGCAAAAAGGACTCATTATACAAATACAAATTTTATGCATTGAAGATGTGTAATGCTTTTTTCTATACTGAAATGTAGCATTGACATTTACTTTACTGCAGCATCACAGTGAGCACCTGTATTTGTTTACAGTATTGTTCTTGGACATTTTGGACTTATCAGTTCTTACCAGTGTTCCCTGTTCATGATTTTTCTCTCTCACCATGCAGTGATCTAGAAGAGAGACCACATAAGGTACGCAGAAATTGTTTGGTTGGTTTGAATCAGGTCTTGCAGGAATTACTGCTTGAAGATGTTGTTACTATTTTCTGGGTCTAAGACCCCTAAGTATGAGCATAAATCCACCTGTAAGTCAGCTAAACTTTGAAAGAGAACTTCTGTGAAATTTGCTCTCATCTCCTAACTGCTGTTAAGGCACCATTTTCATAGAAGCAATATATTTTGTGAAAGAAGCTACTCCCATCTCCTACTGAAATTCATTTCAGGATCACAGGATCACAGAATTTCAGGGGTTGGAAGTGATCTCAAGAAGTCATTAAGTCTAATCCCGCTGCTAAAGCATATACCATAAATAGGTCAAATAGGCAGATATCTAAACGGATCCTGAATATCTCCATACAAGGAGGCTGCACAACTTCTCTGGGCAACCTGTTCCTGTGTTCCATCACCCTTAGCATAAAGACTTTCTGTCATGTTTATATGGACCTTCCTATGTACAATTTTTAGGCCACTGGTCCTTGTCCTATCACTACACACTACCAAGAAAAGTCTGGCCTTGTACATTTGCCTCTCACCTGTCCTTAGATTTTTATAAACGTTAATCAGATCCCTCCTCAATCTTCTTTTCCCCAGGCTGAACAGACCCAGTTCACTCAGCTTTTCGTCATATAGGAAATGCACCAGGCACTTTACCATCTTTGTGGTCCTCCCCTGGACTCGTTCTAGGAGATCCCTGTCTTTTTTTGAATTGGGGAGAACAGAACTGGACACAATGATCTAAATATGGCAATACCAGAGCAGAGTAAAGGGGAAGGATAGAGTCCCTCAGCTTGCTGGCCGCACTCCTTTTAATGCACCCCAGGATAGCACTGGCCTACTTGACCACAAAAGTACTCTGCTGGCTTGTGGCCAACCTGTTGTCCATCAGGAAACACTGGCCATTCTTTGCAGAGTTCCTCTCCAGTAGGTCATCCCCTAATCTGACTTATGTAATTACTCCTCTTCAGGTACACTCTACACTTGCTCTTGTTAAATTTCATCAGGTTCTTCCCTGCCCAGCTTTCCAGCCTATCCGGATAGAATGGTATCACTGTCACTCCTCCCATCTTTGTACCATCAGCAAACTTGCTGAGGGTGAATTCTATCCCTTCATCCAATTAATTGATTAAGATATAGAACAAAATTCGACCCAGAACTGACCCCTGGTGAACACTGCTAGTTACGGACTACCAAGCAGTCCCTGTGTCACTGATAACAGCTCTCTGTGCTCTGCCAGTCAGACAGTTCTCAATCCACCTCACCATCTGTTCATCTATCTCGCACATTCTAAGTTTCACAGAATCAAGGAATCACAGAATCATAGGGGTTGGAAGGGACCTCTAGAAATCGAGTCCAACCCCCTGCCAAAGCAGATTCCCTACACCAGGTTGCACAGGTAGGTGTCCAGGTGGGTCTTGAATATCTCCAGAGAAGGAGACTCCAAAACTCCCCTGGGCAGCCTGTTCTGTTAACTACTTGTTACCGCTCAACCAATACCTTGATAACAATACAGCTGTTCACTAACACCCCACTAGCAGTATAACGTTTAACCAACTACTGGCCAATATCAAATGAACTCCTGAGCAGCAGCCTGTCCAACTCCCCACAGCTTAATAGTTTTCTGCATGATATCAGGAGGTATGGAATAACCCTGTGCCTAATATGGGGCCACCTGACAAGGCTCTGCCTCTCTTCCTGCCAATGCACCATAATGACTGTGGCTCTTCCTTGGAGTGTTCTGCAGAGTATATGAGCTCTTCAAGAAAGGCAGGCTGCAAAGAAGTAAAGGAGGAGTTGATATTTACTAGATGGAGTGTGTAGAGCTCTATATAGGTATAGATTAGGAGTTGACTGAGAACTTATGTGCTAGGACAAAAGAAGGACAAGTAATATGATATTATAGTGAGTGTCTGCTATAAGTTGAACAAGTGAATGGGGCCCTCTGTAGGCATGTGGGAACGGATTCAAGTTCAGAAGTTGTGGCCTTCACTGGGGATTTCAACCATTTTAATATATGTTAGAGAGTGTTGCAGTTTAACTCCTGGCAGACAGCTAACCACTATATGGCTATTCTCTCGCTCTCCACAGAAATTATTCATGAAAGCAACATTAAATGAAGAATTCATTCAATACTTCCGATTGGCAGACAGATGTTCACCCATTTGCAGGAAAACAAGGCTCCACCACACATAACCTTTACGTAGGATGACAAATGGTGTGACTGTGAACATATACCCTTCCTCTTTCTTTTCCTCCCCCCTGGTTTTTAGCATTAAGGATAACATCATATGATAAGGAATATTCTTGTGACTATCCGGCATCATCTATCCCAGTTTTGTCAATCTAATTGCTTAGGCAGCTTCAGCCAACCCACTGGCAGAGCAGCAAGAGAAGCAGAAAAGCCCTTGACTCAGAGTAAGCACTGCTCAGCAACAACTAACACATTGTTGTGGACAGTATTGTCATTATAAATTCAAAACACAGCACCATCCCAGATATAGTGAAGAGAATTAACTCTATTTCAGCCAAAATCATAACAAAGAGAAACACAGATATTATGGAGGGTGTCTAATGAAGGGCCACTGTTTGAGGGGCTGCGTTATCTCTTCTCTGAGGAGAGGCTGAAAGTGTTGGGACTGTTCAGCCTAGAAAAGGGGAAGCAGAGGTGGAATCTAATCAGTGAAAATTCATCCACAATTAGGATGAGGCAGACTTTTAAATGGTCCCAGGTGTTAGGGAAGAGACTTTTACTTTGCAGACCTTAACAATTATGCATTTAGATAGGTACAAAAGTGTTTACTATAAATGTAGATGTGCTAATCCATATTTTAGGAAACAAGAAATTAAAATATAACAGCACTAATATAGTGGATCCTTTGTCTGTGATTCTAGTCAAAATATCTTTGTTTATCATCTGTGACCTAGTGGGAATTGAATTAATTCTGAATCAGTTTGGAATGTTCATTTGATCATCGATGTTTATTGCTAAGAAATACTCATTTTCCTTGAAAATAAAACTAAATTAATGGTTACTGAGTTCTTAAAGTAAAAAACAATGTTTTATAGTTCACAGAAAGCTTATGGATTTGGAAGCCTCAATCTTTTCCTTTCTCTCTCTGTTTTATCATGATTTTCTTCTTAAAAACACTGTACATTCTTTTTTTGAAGTTCACTCCAGGGAGGTTTGATGTTAAAAGTTAATGTCTGTTGGATGATGCTTCCCACTATCTCATCTCAGGCAACTCTCTAAAATACATTCGCAATTCAATTCTAACATACCATTCAGTTTCTGATTAGACTGATAAGCTCTTTCTTCCTCTCTTTTTGCTTGAAGCCGTACCTTTTTGCATTCTTTTCATTAAATTAAATTTGAAAAGTTGGAAAAAATCCTTAAGCATTTGTACAAAAAAACATTGTAACTTTTTTCCACATTTTCACATTTCTTTCAGTGTTTCACAAGACATAAATTATAAATGTATAATTTCAAATATGTATGTATACAGAAATATCTTCCAGAATATCTATTTTCCTTTACTTTTAATGCTTAGGCACAAAAGAGTATATTCAAAATATAAAAAGAAATATTAAATTGGAATAGAATCAAGGATAGTTCATACTGTCTTCCATGCAATTCAGCAAAGAAAAGACCTTTTTAACATGGAGCAGATATACAGCTCCTCCTTGCATGATCTCTCTGACTACCCCTGTACTGCTAAATTACACATGCTAAGGCATAGTCCTGGTCACATATGTCAGTGGGTCCAGATCAACAAGCATATGCGCTAACAAACATTCTCAGCTTCCAAAAGCATTCAGAAATATCAATTAAGCTATTCAAACTTCTGAACTGTGACTGAGAAGTACATGGGGAATTGTTAGCTTTAACAGTCCCGAAGTCCTGAGCATCAAGGATCATTCAATAGTACTTAAAAAGTGAGGAGAAATGCCCAGGAATTAAACATATCTCTGTTTAATTCATAAATCCAGACATAGCTAGGGAATATAGCGGTGCCACTTATGCTCTCCCAAACAGTATGATAACCCATCATTACAACCACTGAACCCAGAGCAAATATACACTATGTGAAGAACATACTAGAAATGTGAAGTTTGACCCTTTAGCTTGAATCGGCAGCAACATGCAGCTCCTTACCTTCATCATATAGGCTGGTTTTAGACAGATCTATAAAGTAAAGCCTCAGTAGGGAGATTGACTGATACTCAGAGCTAGATAAAAAAGTGAGTAAAGGTAAGACTCCCTAAACCAAAACTTCAAAGGCTGAAATGTTCTTTTTCTAGATATTTCCTTTATAATGGTAAACTGGATGTTGTGTTGAGGGTCATGGTTTAGTGGGAGCTATGGGTGATAGGTGAATGGTTGGACTGGTTGATCTTGTAGGTCTTTTCCAACCTTGGTGATTCTATGATTCTATGATTCTGTGATTCTAAATCTTCACACTCAGTTCATTAGCCAATTAAAGTCCACATTTGGTCTCTTGAGAAGGCCATACTACTCCATAGATTATGCAAATAGTAGGGTTTTTCTCCCTTTCTTTTTTCCACCTCACTTACATTACACTAGCCTTGCAGTGAGAAGACAGTACCACTAGAATACTAAATTCTGTTGAAAAGGAGTCTCTAAATTTGCATGTCAAGTTTATGCATGAAAGTTTATAGATAAGCTTTTGAGCTTATAGGTGAGAGTTAGAGATCAGTGCCTTCTGGTTGGGGTTCTACTGCAGGATAGCTGTTCAAGTAGAGCCTGCTGATGAAGTCTCCAACCTCCAGCTAGAGGAGGCACCACATTTGCAGGCTCTTGTCCTGTTGGAGGATCTCAGCCACCCAGACATCTGTTGGAAAATTAGCATGGCAAACTGTAGTGATCCAGGAGGCTCCTGGAATGTATCATGGATAACTTTCTGAGCCAAGTAACAGCCCCAGTAGGAGGAATACAATGCTGTACATGCTGCTAGCCAATACGAATGAACTGATTGGTGACATCAGGTTTGGAGTTTTCCTGGGATGTAGAGAAAAGCAATGGCGGAGTTGACATTTCTGAGGGTTATGGGATAAAGAGTAGAATCAAGAAGATGAATTTTCATCTCTTCAGGGAGTTAGCTTAAACACCCGGGAATCTATTCTCCAGGACAGGGGAGAGAAACAGAGCTGGCAGATGTTAAAGGAAACTTTATTTAGGGCACAAGAGCTCTCTATTCCTGGGTGTAGGAGAACAGGAAAGGAAAGCAAGAGACTGGCATGTTTGAACTGGGACCTGTTTGTCAAATCAGAGGACAAGAAGAAAATGCAGGGGCAGTGGAAGCAGAGACAAGGAGTATAGAGATACCGCTAGCCTGTGAAGTCATGGAGTCAAGAAGGCCAAGGTCCAACTGGAAATGGACTTATCAAGGGGTGCAAAAAGGAACAGAAAGGCTTCTATATGTACATCAGCATGGCGAGTTGCAACTAGGTGGCCTTAAAGATGGTCCCTGGTTTCAACCCAGGCCATTCTATGATTCTGTGATCAATCAGAAGCGGGAAGTCCAAGAAGGCATACCCTCCCTAGTGAAAAATACTGTCAGGCTGGTAAAAACAGTTGAGGAGAAGAACGAGGAACTCAATAACTTTTTTGCCTCAGTCTTCACTGGCAACTGCTCTCCACAAACCCCATAGGTGGATAGGTCAGAAGGTGGGTCTGGAGAAGAAATAATCCCCCCACTGTAAGTGAAGATCAGGATCATGATTACCTGAATAATCTGAATTTCCATAAGTCTATGAGTCCTGACTAGATACATCTAAAAGTCCTGAGGGAATCGGCTGACGTAATCACTATGCCATCCACAATGATATTTGCTAAGGCACATGGAAGAGATATGAGACAACCACCATAGCTTCACCAAGGGTAAGTCTTGCTTGATCAACCTAGTGTCCTTCTATTATGGTGTAACTATTTTAATGGACAAGGGAGGAGCCACAGATATCTTGCATATGGACTGCAGTACAGTCTTTGACAAGGTCACAGAATCACAGAATTGTAGGGTTTGGAATGGACCACTTAAGATCATCTAGTCCAACCCACCTGCCAAAGTCAGCTCCCTAGACCAGGTTGCACAGGTAGGCATCCATGCAGGTCATGAACATCCCCAGAGAAGGAAACTCCACAACCTATCTGGACAACTTGTTCCAGTGCTCTGTTACCCTTACTGTGAAGAAGTTCTTCCACACATTTATGTGGAACTTCCTATGCATCAGTTTGTGGCTATTTCCCCTTGCTCTATCACCACACACTGCTGGGAAGAATCTGGCCTCATCGCTATGCATCCTGCTTCCTAGATATTAATAGACATGGATCATATCCCCTCCGAGTCTTCTTTTTTTTTTTAAGGCTGAACGGACCCAGTGTGAGAAATGCTCGAAGTCAAAGATTTCTGGTTAGTCTTAGTGATGGCAGCACTTTATTCATTATTATAACAATGGGCACATGCTCCCTATTGGCAAGGGAGAGATTGTGCGTCAGTCAGTGAAATTCATTCCTTTATGTACCCAAGATCCAATGCAGGTAATGCTCTCCAGGCGCTTGCTCATTGGTTGAGCATCTCAGGCTCACATTCTCCCTGACAGTGTTGCTATGGTACATTTCCATATAAGATCCACTTCCAGGTTTGTTACCAACCAGTTGCTTTTGTGTATTTTTTGTACTTTTCTATGGAGATAGGAGGGCAATGTTTCCAAAAGTTAGCACATTCTTTCTGTTCTGTGCTAGGCTCTCCCTGCACTGCATATTTACCTTGGCTTGTGCCTGTCTCAGTTCTACTCAAGTCAAAACATCCCTGTCATTTTTCATAGAATCATAGAATCACCACAGTTAGAAAAGACCTACAAGATCATCCAGTCTAACTTTCTACTTATCACCAATAGTTCTAACTAAACTATGTCCCTCAACATAACATTTAAACGTTCCTTGAACACCTTCAGAGTCAGTGACTCCACCACCTCCCTGGGCAGCCCGTTCCAGTGCCTGACCACTCTTTTGGAGAAGCAGTATTTCCTAACATTCAGTCAGAATCTCCCCTGGCACAACTTGAGGCCATTCCCTCTAGTCCTATCACTAGTTACAACAGAGAAGAGGCTGACCCCCAGCTCACTACAGCCTTCCTTCATGTAGTTATTGAGAGCAATAAAGTATCCCCTGAGCCTCCTATTCTCCAGATTGAATAATCCCAGCTCCCTCAGCCACTCCTCATAACGCCTGTGTTCCAGACCCCTCATCCATTTCATTGCCATTCTCTGGACATGCTCCAGGGCCTTGATGCCTTTCTTGCAGTGAGGGACCCAAAACTGAACACAGCTCTTGAGCTGAGGCCTCACCAGTGCTGAGTACAGAGGGACAATCACTTCCTTGTTCCTGCTGGCAACACTATTTCTGATACAGTTTTTGTACCAGGGAGTCCAGAACTGGACACACTACTCCAGGTGAGGTCCTCCATAGCATCTTACTCTCCAGATGGGAAAGATACGTATTTGATGGGTGGAATGTTCGAAGAATACAGAAATGGTTATGAGATTATATGCAGAGATTGGTAGTCAATGGCTCAGTGTACAGATGGAGACCATGTAGTTGACACGCCTTAGGAATGGGATGCTATCCAGAGAGACCTAGACAGGCTTGAGCAGTGGGCCAAGATGAACCTCATGAGGTTCATTACAGCTATGCGCATGGTCTTGCACATGGTTTGTGGCAACCCCAACTCTCAGTACAAGTTAAGGGACGAAAAGATACAGTGCAGCCCTGCTGAAAAGCACTTGAGGGTACTGGCAGATTGAAAGCTGGACATTAGCCAGCAATGTGTTCTCACAGCCCAGAGACACAACCATATCCTGAGCTGCATCAAATGAAGCAAGGCCAGCAGCTCTGCCTCTCTGTGCTGGTGAGACCTCACCTGGAGTACTGCATCCAAATGTGGGGTCTTCAACATAGGAGAGACACAGATTTGTTGGAGTGCATTTAGAGGAGGGTTCAAGGGGGATGGAACACCTCCACCACAAGGACAGGCTGAGAGAGCTGATTCAGTCTGGAGAAGACTGGCAAGACCCAGTAATGACTTTTCAGTATATGAGAAAGAGACAGGCTGTTTAGCAGGGTCTGTGGTGATAGGACAAGAGGAAATTATTTCAAACTACAAGATGGGAAATTTAGATTGGATATTAGAAAGAAGCTTTTTACAGCAATGGTAGTGTAGCACTGGAACAGGTTGCCCAGAGAGGTGGTGGGTGTCTCACTCATGGACTCATACAAAGTCAGGCTATACAAAGCTCTGAGTGGTTGATCTAGTTGTGGGTGTCCCTATTCATTACAGAGAAGTTGTTCTAGATGACTTTTAAATGTCCCTTCCAAATCAAATGATTCCATGATTCTGTAATATTGATATGGAGAAGAACTCTGACACAGAATCAGTGAAGTTTTCTATTGTTCTAATATTCCTCATTTCAAATATAAACAATGTAACTGGAATCAGCAATGAAATTTTCATGCCAAGGTCCAGAGATCACCAATGACCCTAACTGTCCCTCCTCAGCAGTCTCACTGCTCTCATGAACCTTTCCGTAGCTCAAGTTCTCGTTTCATCTCCTGAGAACATAATTCCCTGTGTCAGTGTGGCTGCAGAGGGACCAATTTCCAATTCCCCACAGCCCTATCTTTCTCGGGAATAGGCATCATAGAGCCAAGCCCATTTGCAGGTCCATGTTTCAGCCTGTCCATCTCCTTTGTCCCATCTGTCCATATACTGTTTTGCTCCTGTCGAGGGCAATGGAACAGGCCCTGGCTTCCAGGCCCTGTCTTACTTTCCCTGAGGAGCCACCATGACTCCACTTGACAGGTTCACAGCAAGGCATGAACTGACACACACATTTTTTATACATAAAACCCTGTAGAAATGAACCTGGTGTTATTAGCTTGCATATAATGTGGCAGTGTGTGGCTATTGCTACGTAAGGAACCTAGCCAAATGTATATAGATGATTCTTAAAGCAATGCTGACATTAGTAATTTCTTTTATTCAGCAATGTCCCCAGATGCTGAGACAGATTCACCAAATGGCTTAAAATTTATGCTCATGGAGCATGAATTGCACCTGAGGATGGCTACACGCAGCTTGCTTAATAATAAAGATCCTTTGAATGGTTTGACACCTGAGCTGCTCCCAGGAAGGTATGCTTACAAATGTAAAGCAGCTGAATATTTCTCGTTACAGCACAAAGGAAGGAACAGAATGAGGTATATATATCATATACCTGTACATCTTTACCTTTCTCATTGCATGAAGAAATATAACAGAATAATTTAGAAAGTAAGTCTGCCTTCCATCTCAGTGCAAGCCTATGTGATATATACCAGTGAATTGTATTAACGAGTGACCTACTTGAGCCGTGTAGATAAGGCTTTGTTGAAAATTCACATTTATATGTAAAGTAAGAAAAGTAAAACTTTCTCCAAAAGTGGAAGTGTGCATAGAGAATTCCTTCATTTATTGTTAGACAGAATATTGATTAAAAAAAATACCTATAACTGGCTGGACAAGTGAAAAACTGAAAAAACTGAACCATTTTTGAAAACCTCTCTTGATATCACTGCTAATTGCATACTAACAGCACACTGATCTAGAAATACCTATTTCTGCAAAATTAACATTATACACATTAGCAAGGTGTCTAACCATACTATTATATTATTAGCTGAGTTATTAAAAAGTACTGTAATGTTGTTCATGAAGTTTAATATTTGTAAGCTCATACAGAGAGCTTCACTTCATTTTTTATTTTACTCCTAGATGTAAAATGATTAATTAGTGACATCGTTTATTAGTAAACTACCAGTATTGGAGAAACAGTCATTTGCATCTGCATTATCTAACCATAAACAAGCAAATAGATTTTTTACATTCTGAATTTACTTAAGAAAAAATTAAACCATTCTGTTGTCTTCTATCTGAAAAAAATTAATTAACAGATTTGTAGACAAATGTCTTTGTTAGATTAACGTAACTGTTACAGAATATATTTAAAAATATATAATTTGATTTCTCCGGATGTTCAAAGAAAAAAAAACATTAAAATGCCAGAAAGTCCAGGTTCATCATCCAACTCAGTTCTATAATACAAACTTTGCATTTGAATAGATCTTCATAAGGAAAATCTGATTCATACAACTGAGTTTAACCTGTTAAACTTCATCTTTTTAACTTATGCAGATAAATAAGATTTTCTGGAAGTCACTGAAGATTTTCTGCAGCTTTCCATATATGAAACAGTGATTCCCAAACTTCTTAGAAACAAAAAGAAAAAAGATTACTTTGATCAGCTTAGCTATTAGTTATTTACCTCTTTTCCTCATTATCCTCTATTCCAGTCCCACACATGATTTTATTACATATAACATCTTGTAAGAGACTATTTGAATGCCATTGACTCAAAGTTTGCTGATGAACACGTCCTGGGGCAACGAAAGAGAGATAAGCGGCAGCTCAATGGCCGCTGAACACTCTTTTGTTTGGTGCTCATCTCCGTGGGGAGATAGCCATCTCAGGAGACGCTTGCAGCACGGGATTTGTCACGTAGACTGGAGAAATCTGGAAGATAAAATAGGGGTCCTGCAGCCACGAAGATGAAGCGATTTTCTCTGGGAGGGAATTTCTAGAAGCTGGAGTTTCTCTTCGGAGGGACTACCCGAGCTGATCTCACTGCTGCCTGGAGAGGCCTTCTCTTAGGAGAGACCTCCCGAGCTGATCACTGTTCGCTGCTGCCCCTCTCGGGGTTGACCCCTCGCTGCTTCTCCGGTGCTGGCTGCTGCTGTTCCTGGGCTGACCCCGCGCCGCTTCTCCTGTGCTGACCCGGTGCCGCTTCTCCAGGACAACTGCTTGCTGCTCAAGGCTGCCCGTCGCTGCTGCTGTTCTCCCCGCTTCTGCCAGCCCTGCCCTTCTGCCTCGGACCGTCGGAGCCGCTTGCAACCGGACCGCCCCTAGGATCCTGGATGGTGACTTTCCCTGCGTTGTACAAATCCTTGCTTCTTTCCTATCTTTCCTATCGCTCGCCTTCCCTTCCCCATCACCCTTAACAGTGTCCGCCTCCCCCTTCCCTATTATCCCTGGCCAATATTGGTAATAAACTGGTCGGACCAACATTTGAACCGTTGCTTCTTAATCTCACGCTGGGTATACACATCATCTTAAAGAACCTCGTCTCCCTCCTCTATATTGGAGCGTGACACATCTCCGAAGTCTTTCGACAATAAAATGAACAGTGGATATGCTGCTTCATTTCTCCTTGAGTTTGGAAAAGACTACTGGTTATAATCTAAGTAACTTTCCTAGGGTACACATAAACCCCATTCATTTTTCAACAGGTTTATAATACCCAGGGAATCCTAAATTTTCAGAAGAAAATATTCATTGCCAATACTTAAGTTTGGACTGAAATTTTTGAATTATTTTTTCAGTTAACAATTACTCAAGTTTGCAGCTTGATCTAAATATTAAAGAGAGTTTAGTGCACACTTCTTAATTTTTTTTTTTTCTTTGAAGAAATGTAGACTGTGGGAAACCCACATTGGATCAGTTCAAGTAGGGCTGAATCCTGTGGAAGGGTCCCCAAACTTGAAAAGGAAGATTGACTATGAAGAAGCAGCAGAGATGAAGCATTCTGGACTGGCTACAACATCCACTGTTCTGATCTGTTAGTAATAGTCAGTAAATTACAATAATCTTTACAATGAATGTCTTTTGCCTGTCACAGTAATTTCGTCCTTTTTATCTCAAATCATTAGTTTTTTCTCTCACTTTTCAGTTGAGGAAGTGTAACAAGGGAGAGCAGAGTAGTCACATAGCAATGCAAAACCACCACATTAGTAAATGTGTGTTTCATATATTTCATACTTTTTAGAAATTTCACTCTGAAATGGAAACTTTCAGCTTGCTATTTCAATGTAAATGTCGTTTTTCTGAGTTATAGAATGTTAATTATTTCGCTAAAAAATGCAAAAAAAAATTGATATAATTTTAGAATACTCTGAACTTCTGAGAATTCACATACTTTACAAAAGAAAAAATCACACAAAAGCTAGAAGTAGATTTGAATAAACTTATACCTCTCAGAGTGCAAAGTTCAGTCCTTCTGACCTTCTCCCAAATAAGATACAATGGAAACAATTTATATCCAAGCAATGAGGCTGATCAGCATTTAATTTCTTTATGCTTTACCTAAATAAAAACCACATGAAAATGAAAATTTCCATATTTTTCTTTTATAAGATGAGGAGGTGAGTGAACAGAAGATCAAATTGTGCTTTACTTTCTAAGAATAATTACTGAAAGTCTAAATTCATAGTAAAATTAATACTCAGTCAGGAGTATTAATAACGTTAGGGGATTAAACAAATACTTTATGGTCAGATGGGAACTAATTTCTTTTGTTAAAAAAAAAAAAAAGGAAATTTCCACATTCAAAATGTGTAATTCATTATTTTTTCTACAAGTGAGTGTTTAATAGCAATAGTTTAAATGCAGCAGAAACATAACTGAAAACACAGAACTCAAATATGCAGTTTCCTTAGCAACATAAATTCTAAGATATCTTTCAAACTCCAATACCTCAAAAAAGCTACAAAAAAAAATATTCACATTTTTCCTTCTATTGTATTCTTCAACCTTTCTAATGATACATATTCATGCACAAAATTTAAATACTCTTTGAATTAAAGTATCTCAAGCTGTAGCAATTTTTCTTACATATTGTTTAGATGTGGCCTATAAAAATATCCAGATTCACCTTTTTTCACACACGTTGGGAAAAAAAAAATGAGGTAAAAACGAGAAAGTGATTATTATCAAAGGAAAAAAAGACAGATCGAAAGGAGAAAGAAAGGAAGAAGGAAATAAAATTGAGTTACCTAAAGGTGATCAAGGCTGGAAGAGCAGAAAGGGCTGTTTTATGGTTGTTTTTTTTTTTTTTATTTATTGTGAGAAATGGTTAAATGTATCTGGTGACAAACAATACACAGTAATAAGAGAGGATTAATATCAGAGAAAATTAAGAAGTAGCAGTACTGAACAATAAACATTTATAATAAGGATTTTGAAAAGGACAAAAGTAATGTTTAATGGGAAAGTTAAGAAGGAAATTAATAAATTAGTATAAATTTTATACCTCTACTGATTTTTCTATTCTGTTCTAGTTTTCAGCATGCCTGTTTATAACATTTGATAAATGTCTTTCTTCTGTACTTGTAAAAACTATAATACTTTAAATCAATTTCAAGTATATATCAAAGTAAAGTACTAAATAGCAAGATATTTGATTAAACAGAAATATCTTGATTTCTTAACCTGAAATTTTTTAGTGATTTGGTTTGTGATTTTTGGTTTCTGTTCTTTGTTTTAAAGAAAAAAAAAAAGCAAAGATTAAAGTAAAATGAAAAAAGAGCAATCAGAAATGAGGGCTATGATCAGGAACAAGCATACTACATCTAGAATTTAAATTTGTCTTAGAAGTTCTTTTTCTTCTTGAGAAAAGAAATATTGTTTTGGCATGAAGAAAGTGACACATACATTTTAACCCAGAACAGTGAAGTTTCAAATTGCAGTCCAGCTGAGATCTAGGAAAAGCTAAATTAGGGTGCTGAAATCTTTCTAATTATCAGTAACAGCAAGGAATCCAGGAAAGACTCTAGGATGCAGACATAAAAAATAAGTCAAAGCAGTCTGCATTCCCCATGTCAACAATGAAGAAGTTGCAAGTGTCAGTGGTAGAAGCTCACAACAAATAACTGAAGTAGCAGAGTAAGAATAACTAAGACCATTTGTGCTAAAAAATGTAATACATATTCCACTCACCTGAGTAACCCTCAGACAGGAATCAGGACTGAATTCACTGAGACCTATCAGTTAAACTGTGTGTCTCAAAATCTCTTCTCTGATTATGTTTCATTAGTCTAGTGTTGTATAATTCAGTTTCATGGTACAGTGTAGATTTTCTGGGTATCTCTGACTCCTGTTAACACATCAAATAAAACATATTACTGATTCAACAAAGGTAGAGAATTCCAACTAGTTTAAAGATTTAGTTCATAAAGTTGTGGAAAGCCTCTTACTTTTAAGTCATGGATTATCTAATGTTTCTATCTGTCAAAAATTAATTGGGAAACATTTAAACATTTGATTACTGTGGGATTTATGGCAACCAGATGGATTTTTATTTCATTTCCTTTCTGAATTGTTCTTTAAAATACCATTTGTATTCAACAAAAACTTTAGAGATGATTTCTTTCTTCATATTAATTTTTACCATTTCAGCAATTATTAGCTCTGTATGACTCTTACACTTCACTCAAAGTGTGGGAACAAATTCATAACAATGATCACCCTGAGGCATACACAGTGAATCAGCATATATTCTGTGGATTTAAATTTTGCCCCTTATCTCTTTCCATTTCCAGGCTTACTTCTTGGCCTGCTTACGAGGTATAGATTCCTTAGTTTGAGGCAAAAATAAATAAATAAATAAATAAATAAATAAACAAATACATACACACACACACACACACAACACAAAAAAACTTACAAGCAAAATTTTGTATGTGCCAGTTCTTCAGATGTATATATTTTTTTTACTTGTCATATTTTAAAGAAGTCTGTTTTGAGAATACAGAATTCCATTATGCTGTCATTGCTCATTTCAATGCAAATATGTTGATTTTTCTATTTATTTCAGTGTGTCAATTTGGGAAATTTGTACTGTATTGAAATTTAATAGTTCTTTGAAGTCTTCTGCATTTTATGGGAACAAGTTGACAATTTTTGGTAGCAGGGACAATGGAGGTACCTAAGAAACAATTGGCTGTACCTCTGCAGTTATGACTACCGTAGTACCCAACTTGAGCACTTAGTTGTGTGTAAACTATCCTGTTCCATACCGTACAAAAAATATATATATCCTTTGAGTCAGAAAACACTCAATCTTCTGCTCACCTTGCTTTATTGAAAAAAAATTGGTCAGATTATTGAAGTTCACACAAAAAAACCTGAAGAACTATGGTAGATTGTAATAGGACAAGAGGGAATGGTTTTAAACTAACTGAGGGAAGATTTAGATTAGATGTCAGGGGAAAAAATTTCACTGAGAGTGATGAGGTGCTAGAACAGGTTGCACAGAAAGTACTCTCACAGTACTTAAGGCCAGGTTGGATGTTGGATGGAGCTCTGGGCACCTAATACAGTACTAGATATAGAAATGCTTGGAACTTGATGATTCTTGAGATTCCTTCCATCCAAAGCAATTCAATGACCATATGAAAAGGTTCTTCACTGAGTGGGTGGTTGGGCACTGGAACAGGCTCCCCAGAATTCAAGACAACAGAAAAGAAAATAAAGTAAAACTGAGACATACTTGAGATAGTCTATGATTCTATGCTTAATAACTCATGTCAATTCCTGGAGTGTTACGATCTTCAAAATCGAGAATTGTCATAATGAGTCACACCCAGGAAAGAAAGTGTACCTTATATGCCATTAAAATTTGCTTAAGTATTTAAGTTATCACTGCAATGATTGAAATTTTAACTTGTTGATCAGTTCCAATATGAATTATTTTTCCTTGGCATTATCTACTGGGGGTTCTGCTCTGAAGTGAACTGAATAGCCTTCACACTTCTTTTAATGTAAATGTTTAAATTTAAAATGAACAGTGCACTTAAAACAACAACAAGTTACTCTAAAAAATTCTCCATAAGCTGGTGGACGGAGGCATGGTCTCACACAGAGATTGGCACTGATTTTATTTGGACAATAGTAAAAAGCAGAAAATTAATTTCAATAGAATAAAAGCCTTCAGCCAAGAAATCTGAATGCTTGCTTTCTTGTGCTCACCCCAGTCATTTTGTTAGGTAGCAGAACTATGCCATAATCTGAATGTACTACTGACTGAACTCTAGAACTTTGAGAATACATAATTAGGAGATGCACTGTTTGCATTATGCTTGAACTTCCTCATCATTACATTTAGTTTGGAATAATTGCTATAATGGATATTCTTCTCATTTATATACTTTGTTACTTTTGACTAGACTGCTTTCTGAGACAGACTTTCATCTTCACTTCTATATTGTTATATTGTGAATTCCTTTTTTTTTTTTTTTTTTCCTGAAATGATCTTGGGACTCTCACCAGAAGCTGTGACTTTTTTCCTCCTCCTCCTCCTTCTGATTTCTTCCAAAAAACTAAGAAACTATCTATTTGTCTGGATTCTCTTTTTCTCTATTCTACCTTTCTCTTTTAGCTTTGCAGGTACTCTCTTTCATATTCATATTTGATTCAAAGTGCATCAGAAGTCATTCCTACAGCATCAGCACAAGAGATCTGATGAACAATGGCTGAAGTTGTACAACCCGCCTCAGGAGGCAAGATAAAACTTTCCTAAACTGAACAGGCTGTTCAGTCTTCAACTCACAGAACTGTCAATGATAAAGTAATGTTTATTTTAAAAAAGATTATCATTATAAACATAACTCCTTAATTAACATCATGAAAAGAAGGTGCCCTTGCTTTTGATAAAGTAAAATTTAAAATAAAAAGCTGAGTGAGAAAGGTCACAATACAGAAGGACATCCTTAACGGTAGTTCTCATTCAAACACTAATCTCTTAAGGGAAATATTTGAGTGTATGTATGATTTGTGTAAGGATGTGGCACCTTCTGGGACATTATTATATTATCACACTATTCAGTCTGTGCAGCCCAAATGGAATATAGCTTTTTTGGAGTATTAAATTAATGTGTATGCCCAGAAATCTCCTTAATAAAACTGCAGGACACCCAGAAATGCCCACAGGAATACAGCATTGTTTAGACAAAGAACATGCAAGACAACAAAAGTAACAAAATATAATTATTTTGATTTGACATCCTCTCAAGTCTTTGTGCATTAGTCTTATGTCACAAGGCATTTTTGTGGTGGAAGTCAGTAGAGGTGGCTTCTATGAGAAGAGGTCAGACTGAACCATCTTAGGAGACTGTTGGCCAAAACTGAACCAATGATCGACGCTGCTTACACCACTGTGATAACATATTTAAAAAAATGATAAACAGATGCTGCACAGTAGCTGTTAGAGAGGAAAGAATGAAAAAACATGATACACAACTCTGCAGACACCCAGGTTAAGTGAGAAAAGAAGCCAACATCTTTAGTAATCGTCTCTGCACAATGAAGATGGAAAAGTTCTAAAAATATTCTTCTAAAACTGTGAAGAAATACGCTGCTTTTTTTCCCCAAGGTAAAACTTAGTGATTCAATTTCAGTGTCTGTGAATTGAGCCTATTTTGATTTTGTTATTCCCCTATGTAAAAATACTAAAAAAAAATAATAAATTGTATTTGTGCCTAAAGAACTGTCAAAATGCCTACATCAAGTTCTGGCTAAATACAGAATGATAAATATATATTTGGAAAATCATAATACATGCTGAAACTAGCAGATATTCAAAATTAAAACAATAGTTCTGAACAGATGGGTAGCTGTATGAAAAAAAAAAAAAGCTTATTTAGAATTAGAAATGCAGGATCTTATTTAAGAAGTAATCATTAATGGTGGAAAGATGACTGAGAAAAGAACCTCGATGATAGGAGAGAATCCAAGTAAATCTGTTTGGTCTCCTCCCCCCCAAAAACAACCAACCAACCAAACAACAGCAACAAAACAAAACAAACAAACATTTTTTTTCTCCAAAAACTCTTTGGTAGGAATACACTCTTTTATTATTATAGTCTATCATCTAATCCAGAGTAACTTCTTACATGTTGTGCATACCTTTTTTCTGGTAAATTCTATATATTTACTCTTGCCTAGCCTATTGGTGGGCAATTATTCAGAATTTTAATTTAATCCTGTACCATTAAAGAAAAAACAAACAAACAAACAAACAAAAAAAGAACTGTATGCTTCTTTCATTTGATTCAAGATCAGATTTTCGGTCTTGAATTTTAAACATCACCAATAAAATCGACATGACAGCTATAATCATATGTCATTATTTAATCTTATAGTTTGTGGGTGGTGAAGAGTTTGTCTCTGGAAATATTCAAAATGCAATTGAGCCAAATAACCATTTACTATCTTTTCAAAGTTGTTCAAATGTATATTCAATATGCAAGTGAATTACAGGACCAAGTTTATACCCTAGGAAATATTGGGAATGCTGTTCATGCATGAGCATAACCAAGAAGAATACCAATAATATATATGAGCATTCTCCTTTTTCCACATACTTGCCCAGTAACTTCAATATACTCATGTCAGGCATTAATTTTTTATTTATTTTTTTTTTTACCTTTTATTAGATTAATGAATCACTGAAGTCTGATCATACATCAGAGATCTGACTTAGATAGAAAAAAATGAATTACTTACTCTGCAAAGCTCATCCTCCATGTGTAACACAATGGAAATTGCAACAATGACAGCAGAGTAGCAAGATCCCAGACTGTACTGAGCAAGGATTCATTCAAATGCAACATCAATGGCCACAGAAATAGGGAAAGAAGCTGCTTAACTTCAGAAGGCCTAAGGCACAAAGGGATCCCCAGAGATACCCTTGCCTCCACTGTCAACACTTAAATGAGGTCTGGGAAGGGGTGGATCCTGTCTCCATCCCTTCCTATTACTCAGATGTATTGCATGTGCCTGAGCTCCCCTGGGTTGGCCCTGCCTCCCTATCAGGTGCTTGATCGCTGTTTCAGGCTGTGACTTATCATTTCCACTACTCCCATGCCAATTGTATATTCTTTCAAAATGCATACACTAGTTTGTTCTTCAGCTTTGTATAAGGTTTTATGGAAATTACATTGTACCTTGTTTGTTTAACAAACAAACAAACAAGGAGAATTCTTATACATGGTACATTATGTAGACACACTGCCTAAATAATAATGAAATTTTTTAATATAAGTATAGACTTTGTTTAACCAGATTCCTATACGTAAAGCAAATATAAATTAACATTTTTTTAACTACATGAATTAGAGAAAGTTTATAGAAACTTGTAGTAAAACCCACACCTCCTTTCCAAGTCTCAGGATGAGTTAAGTGTCAGGACAGTAGAAGATAGCCTCGTCTACTGGGACACTAGGGAGAGGTTTACTGTCAGCCCTGCAGGGAAGTGACGACAATGGTCCACTTCAATCCCTGGAAAAAACTTTTTGGAAGGGGCTCTAACACTCTGTCACATCCCTTTCCTTAGGACCATCCTGGTCCTTAGTCATCACTGAGCTCAGCCTAATCCATGCGCTGATCCATGAGCCCTCCCCATGTGAGGGACAGGTACTATTCCCTCAGGCTATCTTATTCTTATTTTATTATTATCTTATTATTTATGATTTGGACAAAATTTTCCATAAGCCAGTTACAGAAAGGAAATAAAAGAGGGAAGCGAAGGGTAAGGAATGAAAAATGGAAGGAAGGAGGGAAGGAAACAAGGGAAAAGAGAAAAAAGAAAAAAAAAAAAGAAAAATTAGAGCCTGCTTGATATAATACTTTTCAGGATAAATACAGAAGAAAGATGAAAAGTAGAAGTCTAAGTAGTAGAGAAACTAAAGGTAGTAAAAGGAGTTTTGCTGAAGCATAAGGAGGCAGGGAAAAATTTTAAAATTAAAAATTAAAAATTAAATTCCTATGGAGTTCTGGGATCTGTCACCAGCTCTTTAATATTAATAATGCACAGCCATGAGTGAAATTGTCTATCACAAATAGAAACATAAAAGCTGTTGTAGGAGATTGCCCTGTACTGTCAACCCAGATCTATCTGTAGTGAAATGAAATAATTAGAAATGAGTAGCACCTTGATCCTTTTTCCAGGATGAAAAACTCTGGAAGTCTACAAAACCACTAGAGAAGATACCTATTACATTAAAACAAACCATGACAACATGCCTTAGGATATAAAGGGTTTTTGCAGCTTTTGAAAACTGAAAAACTGATATTTCAAGTGACAAAAATATGTTTTTGTTTTTGTTTTTTATTTTCAAAGAAAACCTTAATTGGAATTATTGTACTGTCATTTAATTAGATGTGCCTACTGTATCTGTTGGCTGCTCAGTTAAAACTATAGATCTGATGAACTTTTGCACACTGAGTTGACGTGAATGATCCAGGAAGAACAAATATTCCTGGGTAGGAGCCATTTGTGTGGAAATCACTGCTACATAACTACTACATAACTGGAACACTTGAAATACCATTCTTTTTTCATGTTGATCTTTTTTAAAAATGGAAAGAAAATAATTCTACAACTATTTACTTTGTATGATTTAATATATGTCTTAGGAGTATTTTGTATCCTCATTGATTTAATCACTGGCATATACATTTCCTCACTTTCTATTTTCTACAGAGTTCATGTTCACTCCTTACAAAAAGATACACTCAATTCCCTGCCATCAGCCAGCATCAGGCACATGGGCTGTAACCTACAGCCCCATTCCACCTGCTGATTAAGAGCCCCTCACTTGCCTTACTCATGTCAGACTCCTGGAAATCAGTCTTTGAGAAAACTATTCCACCCAGTGTCTGGAAGTAGAAGACTTACACTCACCACAGTAGCTGTGGGCACCTACACTACTGCTTCCAGTATTTGGCGTACAGTTCAATCACACCAGTCCCCAAATAGTTGGAACTCTGAGTTGAAAGTCTTTGTAGCTTTCCCTAGGTATACAGAAGATCCTTCAGCTACTACTTCTGGGTCTTCAACTTGCTCCAGTATCTGTCACCAAAGGTCAAGTGTGCCCACAATCCTGGTCTGACATGGTTGGCAGTCAGTGCATGCACACTAATCACCCTATCAATTGGCTTTCCAGACACAGAATCACAAACCCTCCAGGTGGTCCTACCAACCATAACTATAATGAATATTTAAGGCTGGAAGAGACCTCTGAAAGTTATCTAGTCCACACACTTTGTTCTAACAAGATCAACTAGAGTGGACTGTCCAGAACCATGTATAGATAGACAGCTTCTGAAGAATTAAAATGGGGGAGATTACACAACGTCTCTGAGTAAAATCTGTGTGTTGCAGTTTCAAGCACGACAGAGAAAGAGAAGGACCTTCATGTCATGTCCTCCTTTTCAGGGAGAAGGAAAGAAAAACAATCCAAGTAAGATAAGGAGAGATAACAAACTTACTGCAAATGGTAAAAGAATGGAAGATAACAATAAAAAAGAAATTTACAATTAATTAATCAAGCAAAATGGGTGTGAGAGGAAGGCTATGGCTGTGCTGCTTGCTGTGCTGCCAGAACTTAGAAGCACCATTTACCCCTGTCACCCAGAATTGGAGATCAAACAGGGAACAGTGGAGGCTGTTGAAAATAGTAGTCCATTTATCTCAGTGTATCCTCCTCTTGGAGAGTCATAACTCAACATGAAACTGCTAGAGAACACGGGACTAGGAAGTACAGCTTCACAGTGCACTTTGTCTCTGCAGCGAACAGCTTGACTCATGATATCATGATATGAAATACTGACAAAGCCAGGATACCGTGTCAGTACTTCATGTCCTACTCAGTAAATAAATCCTTCCTGCTCTTTAGCTGGAAATCTTTTGTGCCATTGTCTCTGGTCCTGCCACAAGGCACCACTGAAAAGAGCCTGAATGTATCTTTGTAATACCTTCCTTTCAGGTATTTATAGACACTGATGAGACTACTGATGAGCCTCCTCTTTAGTCTGAACAATCTCAGCTCTCAGCATCTCCTCACAGAAGAGGTGCTCCAGGTCATTGATCACCTTTACGGCCTTTTCTTGAACTCCTTCCAGTATGTCCTTGAACTCCCAGGGCCAGAACTGATCACAGAAGCTAAGGTGCAGCCTCAGCAATGCTGAATATAGCAGAAGGATCAACTCTTGACTAGCTAGGAATACTCTGTCTAATGCAGTCAAGAATACCATTAGGTTTCTTAGCAACATGGGCACATTGCTGACTCATGTTCAACTTGGTGTCTACTAAATTATTTTCTGCAAAGCTGATTTCCAGCAGAGTGGCTCCCGCCTGTACTGATGCCTGGAGTTGTTCCTCCTCAGGTGAAAGGCTCTGTACTTTCCTTGTTGAATTTCATAAGATCTGTTGTCCGTTTCACAGAGGTAAATATACTGTAAACATACTGACTGTGCAATTTTACAGATGACTGACATTTTTACATCCCTTTCTACGTATCCCTGATCTTTGTTCCTCCTGCTATCCCTTCTTACTGCACATCCTACCATGGGTTTGCAGAGCTCTGCACACTCTCCAGGTTCACAGTCTTACTAGCAAATTCCATGTTGTTCTCCCTGGAAGTGGTGCTGTGGTTTAATAGCCCCAGATATTGAGATAGTTCATTGTCTTCTAACTCAGAGATTCGCAATCTGATAACCCTGCTGAAATAAACAATCCTACTCTCTTACACTCTAAAATTCATGTGACCCGCTGGACTTCATTTTCGAGGCTGTCTCCCTTTCTTTTGTTGTCATGGAAAACATCCTTGACTGTATACACAAAAAAAGCAGGCACTCTTCTTCTGCAAACCCTTAAATCAAAGGCTAAAGAACTTAAAAAGACGCAGAAGTTATAAAGAAAACAAGAGGAATAACTTCCAAAATTTCGGACATGCTTTGGAGAGGCATGAGCAGTCTGGATTTTGACAGTTAAAATATCACTGATGTAAAAGTGTGGAAATCCTCAAGAATGCAGCAATCATTGTATTCAGAAGCTAAAGAATATGTTTTCCTTCTAGAAACTGACAAACAAACAACCAATAATTCTTCAGATACCATTCCTCATATATTACATATGCGCTGAACTCTCTCGTGGTGGGACTGGCTATATATCCTTCAGAACAAAAATTATCCCATAAAAATGATGTTGTAAAACTGTTTGCAAGGTTAGGAAAAAACTGATATAGAAGATATAGCTAAGAGAATACTACATAATTGCTCCTTAACAAAACATGTACTGTAAGTGCTGATTTGCTATTACTACCTTGACCTATAGTGATGAATTTTAATAATAGTTTTTCCTCATAATGTTTTGCTATCTGATAACTTGCCCTTCAAGTCATTCTAAAGACACTGCCATAGACTTTACCCTCCATCAATTTTAGTCGAGGGGAGGGGAGGGGACATTTGAAGCTAAGGAGATAGTTGGTCTCTCTTCTGGCACTCTGTCATCGCAGAAAACATTAAAATATTTACTAAAATGATAAGAAAATTTGAAGTGAGATTTTTTGGACAGTAGCTGGAACTTCATGTCTCTAAAAGCGCCTATTGATCTACTCAAAAAAGCTTCTTGATAGATTTCCAAAGGAGAAAGCATTAGAAGTTTGATTCACACATAGTCAATCTCTACTTCAGTAATTTAGAATACTTAATAATGCTGACAGCTGTGCTGTTATTTCTTTTTGAATGACTAATGAAACTTTAGACTTTTAAATGATAAAAATGTGCAAAAATGTAACATTTTAAGAGGAAAGAATAACTAAATTGAATAGTTTGATGCAAATTAGAATTCAATTAATTTCCATGACCAAAAATTATATCCCTGTGGTTTACCTGAAATGTTTATTCGAAATTTGCTCATGTATTTGCTAAGAAATACCTCTGTGAACTGTCTTGTAACATCAATGTACTTTATAGGTATACTAGCTCTGCACATACAAAACTAAATCACTGCTGTAAGGAATGAAAGCAAGTGTTTAAACAGAAAAAAAGGAAAAATAAAGGTCTACAGCTAGCATATTTGTGAGAGAAATTTTTCAATAGCAGAGTTTATAATGTTCAAGACTTCCAGAAATTCCCAAGTAAATTCAATATGCCTTTTAAAGGTGTATTTCAAATTAAAACTGTACCGTGATTTTTATATGGTAGTTTTTTCTCCTAGTGAGTAATTAGTGTTTTACATTTAATTTATCTTTTCACATACAGAGAGTCCCGTGTAATAAAAATCTTGATACAATAATCATATTTGAAATAATTAAAAATTTATTCCGGCAAACATTGAATCATCATACACTTGGCTGATTATTGGAGTAGCCACTAAAAAATCAGGAAAAAGCTCTTACTGAATAAATATAATTGATCTATTCAAATGTTTCATAAAAATATTTTTTTTCTAAAAGTAAACTATGATTAAACTGTATACTAGCCTACACAAAGCATACTTCAAATAATCATTTTCTAAGTGTAGTCTGACAAGAAATATGTGAATATTTTTCATAAATCTAATTAATTTTTCCTACTAAGAATGTTTTAAAATCTTGAACTGAATTTAGACAAACCCTTTGTTACCACAGCATTTCAGCCAATGGAATATGAAACCAGGAACAATCACATTTAATAGAAAAGCAAGAATTGATTTTTATGCCTATAGTAAATCAAACTTACCAGGAAATGTACAGCAGTAATATAAAAAGTGAGTTCTAGTGAGCACAAAATTTTCCAAGCACTGATGAATTTCTAAGGTAAATAAGAGTTTATTTACTAACATGTAAGTTAGCTGGAAAGATAACCTTCAAACTTACGTAAAAATTATTTTGGTCTTAAACATATGATTCTTTATGGCAAAAAAATCATCTTTCTGTTCTATGCTGTTCAGTACAGTGGTAGTTTTAGGATCCAGGACTCTGATCACTTAATATTGCCAAAATAAAATAAAGGATAACAGTCATATTATGATAATGTACTGATAGTCATTTAATATTGTGGATCAATAAGAAATGTGTGGTTTAATTACTTTTTACAATTTAGCTGCATTTAGTGTAAACAAACATTTTTAGCATCCAACAATACTTGTACACAGTATTTAGATAAACAGTGATTCTTCTTTTATTCACTAACATGAAATGATGGTGACGACTTTCCTATGGTTCAATGACACTGATCTCATTGTCGCTACAGACAAATTCAAATTAGTGCACACTTGAAGTATAACTGAAAGATCACGATTGAATTTGTCCTAATCCTAACTGAATATCAATTGCATTCAAAAGTCTATAGATGTAATAGGGTAGGGTTTACTAGCAGATGACAATCTGGGATCCGTATTCAGCCAAGTACTCCAGACATCTGAGCTGAGTCATGCAGCACCATACAGAGGAAACAGTCATTGTTACTAACAGGCCAAAGTTCAGAAAAATTGCAGAAAAGTTTGTGAAAGACTGTAGATGGAGAAATCTGACCACCAGTTTTAACAGTAGTTACTCAGTAGACTAACATAGCTGTCAAATCAAAATACATTACCAGTTTTTTTGTTGGTTTTTTTTCACACATCATACTTAAATGAAGTGAGAATGTATATGTATCCTTGGTAGCCATGGCACATCTTCTCCTTCTTCAAATTGTATGCAACATTTGGAAAATTCTATAATCAGCCTTCATGGGGATTGATGTCCTGGGCATTTAAAAGTTAAAACCTGTCTGACTTATTTAAGAAAAAATGTAGACAGTTTCATACATTTTCATATGAGTTAGTAAATTCACATTACACATTGCATAAAATATTACTTAATCTTGTTATACTACATAATCTCTGGTATGTACGTTCCTCAGTAACAAGCTATTTTTAGTGGTCTATTGTAAGTTTTAGAGATTCCTCAGATATGGCAGTTCCATTTAATAGAACAAGCATGAGCTACAAGTGTTCAGATCCAAGAACTTGCACACTGAACTTGTGTGTACATTGTTAGCATAGTCTGAGCCTGTCCATACCATAACAAACTTCAGACCCATCTTAAGATGCTCAGACGTGTATCTTCACTACTGACTCAGTATTATCAAACAGTATCTTTCAACTGATTCGCCTACTTTTCTCAGCATAGTTTAGTTTTCCTTATATTTCTGTGCACTAAGTAATAAATATAATAATAAGAAATGTCCAGTAAAACAGAAGGGATAGTAACCCCTGCAGTACTGCAAAATGTCTTCCAAGTATAGGCAAGAACAAAGAGGAGAGACTTGAAGGAAATTATTCGTACTTAAACTTAGCCTGCAACATAAAATTATTCTCCAGTAAGAAGAAAACTGGTTGTTTTTCAGAATAGGAAGACATATTAGATCACATTTTCTTTGGGATATGTCCAGTCCTATTTAATTTGTTGTCATTCCAAAGGATTTGGAAATATGCCCATACTTCAGATGAGTTAGATATTCTCATAGGCAAACAATTTATTTATTTATCCAACCTACAGCAATAAAATGTCTCAACAGAGAGGAATGTGTCATTGTTGCTGTATAACTGGCATGTTAAAAGTTTTGTGGAGGGGAATATGCCAGAGCACATCATACTTTTAAATGATATATGTCAGATGATGAATATCTTTGAGGGTTCAGTGGCAGCAACAGAACCAAATCTAATGCTTAAAGACAGAGAAGGAACACAGATTTTTATATGTAGGCAACATTATGCATAAGATAATTTTAGATTAGACAAGAAAATGACCCATTTACCAGAAGCCATTTACATAAGAAAAATTTTTAAATGTTTAAGCCAAGAAGTAATTTAGTTAGTGAGATTTCTTTGATTTTTGGATCTGAAACTTATTCCCATCCTTGAAAAATAAATCATATTTTCTTTTTCTCTAAAACTTTTTTAGGTGCTAGCTTACATTGTGTTCAGTAAATGTGGCTCACTACTAATGGGTATCTGCATAGTACGTAAAATTAATAATCATCTGGCATACATACAAAGGTCTCTGCCTCATCTTTAAATAGTTTGGTTTAGATTCTTTCACAAGATATCGTTCTTGACACTACTGAAAGTGATTCCTTTTTTTTTTTTAATGAATCACATTCAAATGGAATACACGATTTCAAGTTACTTGTGCTAAAAGTTGAAATGACTCTCTGATTTTTAATATAAAGTCAGAACATACAATAGTGATGAAATAATAACAATCACTATATTTAAACAACTTTCAATTTGTTTGAAATATATCTACATATATTTTTGCAGGCAGATTTTGAATGTACTATAAGACAAGACAGTAGATGCATGTTCTCCATATGTAAAAATATCTAAGGTTTCTTTTATTTTATATGACATATTTTTATCTTTTATATATTCATGTGTTTACGTATAAGATTTTTTGTTCCATATTGATGGTGAAAACTACTTTGTAAGCAGAATGCAAATTTGTAGAAGATCCTTCTACGTCCTGAGAACAAATGCAGAAATTTTTCCAGACTGTAAATTAGAAAAAATACCTTTTCTTTAAATCATTAAGGTTATATGGTAAATGTGGTACACTGTGGACCATTAATTTAATATTAAGTATTTGACCATCAAGGATGAAAGATAACCATACCATCAATAAACAGAGATTGACCAACTGGAAATATGATATAAAAAAGAAAACAAATTATGTAGTCTCTTAAGTATTTTCTTGAATACTCTTTAATGTAGCAAACAGTACTTGATAGACATGCAGAGAACATTGCTAATGGCAAACAGATGGAATTATTTAAGCACCAGTATTTGAAAATAGTAATATGTACATAGATCAAGTAGATTAAATGCTGTATTTGTTTAGAGCCAAGATTTCCTAAAATTTATAACGGTAAAACATTCTACTTATGACATCATAGATCCCTTATAGAAGCTCTATGACAAACACATACTTGTTTTCTCTAACTATGTTTACACTTACTGATAGCTTAAGGAAGAAATAAACTAGGACAGAAACAGTTCTTCCAAAGTCGTTGTATGGGAACTGTTGAATCATGTCCTGACTGATCACCTGAGGTGAGCATTGAGTCACCCGCAGGAGCACAGGTGAAGGCAATTGGTCTGGCTCCACCTCTTCCATACCCCATTTAAGTGCTGACCACCACTAGGAAGGGTGGTTTGTTGGAGATCTCTCCTGTGTGGAGTTCTAGGTGAGCCTCAAACTTCAGTGACAGGTGAGCGCTTCCTAATTTATCAGGTGTCTTATACTATCTGGATAATCCATTCAAAAATATGTTGTCTATTTTCATTATACTATGTGTGTGCTATTCATTCAGTGTATTCATTCAGAGTATTCCCCCACATCACCCTACAGTTGTATTATATTAAGTTTTTTAATTATCTGTTTCTTTACTTTTCAGTCTGCTTATGTACTGATTCATTTTAACTTGTATTATTAAGTACACAGCATAGTTTTAAGAAGTATGCAGGAATTTTAAATAAATAACTTAGACTTATTATAAATGATACTTGCGATGGTATTTATATTCAAGAACAAAGATTTAATAATGTTGCCCAGTAGAACATCACTTAAACACTTTGAATACTTAAAAGCTATTTTAATTTCTGCTATATCAGTTTGTTGTTCTTTGTTTGTTTGTTCGTTGGAAAAGTGTTTAATACACATAAAAAGTATTTGTAAGGCATTGCCCCCAACTTTTCTACCTGTGGAAATGATCATAAAAAATTGTACTGCAAATTTTAGTAGTTAGCTCAGTGTCAGTGAATTGCTGAAGATTTTAAACAAGTTACTTTGATCATAGTATAATTTTTAAAAAGAAGCAACAACAAAACCTAATTTAATTCTCTCCTACTCAAAGGAGGTTCTTTGTCAAGTCATATAAGATTCCCGAGTTGTAACATTTTGTTTAGGATATAATCTTGAGTTTTTCAAAGGATGGAACCCATTATGGTATTTAAATACTAGAAAATAAAAATAAAAATAAAATGAAACTAAATCAACATAAAACAGAATCTAACAAATAATATTGTTTTGTTATCAACTGTGTCTATGACTTTTCCATTATTTTTGGTGCATCTCTAAGAACTGTGATTTAATTTTATTTTTACCTTTCCACTTTGTTGTTGAAGTTAACAATAATTTCCTCCCTTAGAGTTTTCTCCTCAAAACTGAGGGAACAGTTTACTCATCTACTTTTCCTGTCATGTATTTCAGACCTCTAATTATATTTATGGCTCTCTACCAAGCTTACTCTGTTTTGTCCATATGTCTATTCTACTGAAAGCAAAAAAAAAATAATGGACAACTGCTACAAATTTTATCTCAGGATTACTACACAGTGGGGATCTGCCCTCTATGCTGTTGCTATTACAGTCTAATATGCATTAACCTTTCTTTCTGCTAGCATGTCTTGCTGACTTGCATTCATCCTATTGCCCAAAGCGACCACAGTCCCCTCTTTGCAGTTTCCATCCATTCAGTCTCCAGCTGTGCTATTTCATGGGATTATTCGTGCATTTGTCTTTGTTGCATTTCATTTATCAGTTAAGGTACCCCTGTAGCAACCATGCCCTCCTCCCTGCACCACTTCGGTATGGGCAGTAAAACTTACTAGCTCGCCAACACATCTTTCAGATTAAGGAAGATGTTAAACAATAATGGACTCAGCCTCGCTCCATGAGGAGTGCCACTGTTAACCAGCTGGATTCCATGCAGCTAATCACAGACTCTTCAGGACAGCATTCTGCCACCTTTCCTATATAGTCCACTGGTTCAACTAGTTACAAAGACATATGCTGAAAACTTTATTAGAATAATAGAAGTCTTTTAAGCTCTGCTTATCCACAAAGTCTGTTATAACAGAAGGCAATTAGGTGGTTCAGGGTACATCAGTCTTTGCAATTACGTCTGCCACCTCCTTCAGCACTTGGTGCATCTCATTAGGACCTGTCTCAGGGAGAAGTGCCAGGTACTGCTCATACCCTGAGACATGAGCAGCTACCTCTGGTGGACAATTGCTCCTGCCAGGCCAGGGGCTGACTGTTATAACACAGAACCACTGTAGTTGAACCATCTCTTAATCCTCTGATGCCTGAGGTAAAGCCTTTTTGCTACACTACCACAATAGCTGATAAGTTCTGAGTCCCTCATTGGCAGCTTTGTTTGCTGAGCTCTGAAATACCTGACTTAAGAACTACTTTGAAATGTTTACATCAGATGCTTTGTTTTGGGCCTCTAAATATTAAACCCACCAGCTACTTTCAGAGGCTGTACGTGGATGGGTACCATCTCATTTGCTTCAGTGTATGGAGTTCAGGCAAGAAAAATAGATGTTAACTAAAATTAAAATTTTACCTGAAATGAAATATGAGGACTGCACAGGACAGTGAACATGACAGCTATTGATGGATTTCATAGGCTGTGGAGTCTTGCACGCTCCCTTAGTGTAACAGAGACACATCAGCTCTATGAAATTCTCTCTGAAGTTTCATAAACTGCAAAAAGTTCTCCAAAGTAGCACTGAAGTACCCACTTTCTTGTAGGGCAGGTGAGTAACTAGATAAAAAGTTGAATGATTCCATTTCAATCCCTCAAAAATATAATTTTATCATGTGGAAAGGGTAGGGGTCTTAGAACTACAGAAACAAATGTGTGAAACTCTTCACTTATGATTTGACTCGGTGTTGTGGTTTTATGATTTTTTGGTACTGGTATTCCACATCATGGCATCATGTGGGGCAGAGAGAAACTTTTAGAGTGAATCTCTGTCTGTTGTTAACAAGCTTATCTGTACTGCAAGTGCTGTACAGCAAAACACGACCTTGAAGTCCGGGTGTACTGCCAGTTGTTTTGGAATATCTGTAAACTTTTTTTGGGTACTGCCAGATTGTTTTAGTACAAGAAAAAAATAATAATAATAATAATAAATGCCTTTTCTGTTTCTGTTAAAACTGCCCTTACAGGGATTGTACTTCACCGCTTTTTCCCTCTTAATGCTCAAAACGTACTGGAACTTTAAGTTTGCCATTCTGTTCCATTGGCTCTGGTCCCTATATAATAAATTAAAAGCAATGATAGAGGCACCTGCCAGACACCAGGGCACCCCAGCTAATGGAACAAACGATAGCATATTAACGAACCATGTGATGTTTGAATGGGTATCCAGGTTCCCCTCTCAGTTTCTTATGAATTTTCAAGATCACAGCTTAGGGATAGTGTTAATAATTGGGATATTAGTCCTCCTGCATGTAGTAGCACTTTACACCATGTGCAGGAAGCTTCTCCCAGAAACAGAGAATGTTGAATGGCAGGGAGAGTGGAGAGTTTTAGGAAAGAAATTAGAAGCATGGGGACACCCGGTGTCATGGGATTTTTCTCCTGAACAATTGCAGGATCCTGAGGAGCTAGGCCTGTATCTGAGTAAAGGGTGTTGCGACTCAGAAAGATCTGAGGTGGAACAGCTTATTTGGGGCTTGGCTTATGCTTACCGAGGTTTATATACTATTATGAAGAGAGAGAGTGTCCAAACTGAGGCCCAAACCAAAGAGGAAAACCTCCCGGTCACACCTGACCAGCCAAAGGAAGCACCAGTATCAAAGTCAGTTGCCCCTGTGGAAGGCAAGAAATGGAAACGTGTGTCCTCGCGCCTAGAACGCAAAGAAGAGGTGCCGAAAGAAGAGGAAGATATAGGTGAGGGGGTGGCCACAACCCCACCACCATCGAGAAAGGCAACAAAGAAAAGTGAGAGACATGGAGAAGAAAGTGATGATGAAGGTGATGAGAAAGTCAAAGTTACGACGTTTCATCGGCCCATGAAAATGTCTGAGATCCAAGGCTCAAGAAAGGAGTTTGTTCGACGTCCGGATGAGAGTATTGTCACTTGGTTGCTTCGGTGTTGGGACAACGGGGCCAACAGTGTGTCCCTTGATAGTAACGAAGCTCGCCAACTAGGAAACATTGCCCGAGATCTGGCTGTCGACAGAAGAATCAGCAGGTATATGGATGGAATCGCCAGTCTCTGGCAATGAATGCTAGTAGCTGTGAGGGAAAGATATCCCTACAAGAGTGACTTGGCACCTAAAGTGAAAAGATGGAAAACTATTGAGGAAGGCATCCAGTATTTGAGAGAAACAGCTGTGGCGGAAATGCTGTATGATCCAACGTTTGATCCTGACGATCGGGACCATGATCCGGAGAAAGTAAGGAGTACACCCGAAATATGTCAGAAGCTTTCAAAGTCAGCACCAGAAAGATACGCCGGTACACTAGTGACAACGTTCAACAGATATGAGGACCAAGACAGAAAACCCCCAGTTTTTGAACTAATTCTTACACTTCAAAACTTCGAACAAAAATTTCCACCGCCATATGCGTCCATTTCAGCCATATCAAAGTTAGAAGGACAAATGGAAGATGTATTGGGAAGATTATCCCAACTGATTGATAGGGTTGAATCGGTTGCAGCTATCAGAAGCAAACGCTGTCCTGCTCAAGCAAATGACAGCACTAACTTCATGTCGCGCGCGGCTTTGTGGAGTTACTTACGTGCAAATGGAGAAGATATGAAGGAATGGCATCAAAAACCCACCCCTGCACTGCGAGCACGGGTGAGAGAATTACAACACAGACCAACTACCAGCGAAGTTGTTCCCGTCACTACAGGTAATGAATAGAGGGGCCCTGCCCTCAGCCAGAGGAGGGAGAGGGATAATAGAGTGTATTGGACAGTGTGGATTCGGTGGCCTGGCACATCAAACCCACAGAAATATGAGGCACTGGTGGATACTGGTGCACAATGTACTCTAACGCCTTCAAGTTATAAAGGGGCAGAATTGATTCATATCTCTGGAGTGACTGGGGGCTTTCAGGAATTGTCTGTGCTGGAGGCAGAAATAAGCCTCACGGGTAAAGACTGGCAGAAGCATCCTATAGTGACCGGACAGGGGGCCCCATGCATACTTGGTATAGACTATCTCAGAAGGGGGCACTTTAAGGATCCCAAGGGGTATCGATGGGCTTTTGGAATAGCTACTGTGGACACAGATAGCATTAAGCAACTATCTGTTTTACCTGGCCTGTCAGAAGATCCGTCTGTTGTGGGGTTGCTACAGGTGGAGGAACAACAGGTACCAATTGCTACAAAAACGGTGCACAGACGGCAGTACCGCACCAACAGGGATTCCTTGCTCCCCATTCATAATCTGATTCGTCAGCTAGAGAGCCAGGGAGTGATCAGCAAAACTCACTCCCCGTTTAACAACCCCATATGGCCGGTGTGTAAAGCCAATGGAGAATGGAGGTTGACGGTAGATTACCGTGGCCTGAATGAAGTCACACCTCCACTGAGTGCTGCTGTGCCGGACATGCTTCAACTCCAGTATGGACTGGAGTCGAAAGCAGCCAAGTGGTATGCCACGATTGACATTGCTAACGCCTTCTTTTCAATTCCCTTGTCCACAGAATGCAGGCCACAGTTTGCCTTCACCTGGAGAGGCGTTCAATACACCTGGAACCGTTTGCCCCAGGGGTGGAAGCACAGCCCAACCATTTGCCATGGGTTGATCCAAACTGCATTGGAACAGGGCGGTGCTCCTGAGCATCTGCAGTACATCGATGATATTGTTGTATGGGGCAATACAGCAGAGGAAGTTTTTAAGAAAGGAGAGACAATAATACAGATCCTCCTGCGAGCTGGCTTTGCTATTAAGCGAAGCAAAGTGAAAGGACCTGCACAAGAAATTCAGTTCCTAGGCATAAAGTGGCAAGATGGACGTCATCACATCCCAACAGATGTGATTGACAAAATTACTGCCATGTCTCCACCCACCAATAAGACAGAGACCCAAGCTTTTCTGGGTGTAGTGGGATTTTGGAGACTGCATGTTCCAAACTACAGCCTCATTGTGAGCCCCCTTTATCAGGTGACCCGGAAGAAGAATGATTTTGTGTGGGGCCCTGAGCAGCAGCAGCAGGCTTTTGAGCAAATTAAGCAAGAGACGCAACATATAAGTGGGCTAGAGACTGAGGGGTGGACTTAACTATGGATGCCATTGCACAGGTGATCCATGACTGTGATACATGCGCCGCAATTAAACAAGCCAAGAGGGTGAAACCTCTTTGGGAGGAAGGGCGATGGCAAAAATATAAATATGGGGGGGCGTGGCAGGTTGATTATATCACCTTGCCACGATCTCGCAATGGTAAGCATTATGTGCTCACCATGGTGGAGGCGACCACTGGGTGACTTGAAACATACGCAGTACCCCATGCTACTGCCCGAAACACCATTCTAGGTCTGGAGAAACAAGTCCTGTGGCGGCATGGTACTCCAGAAAGAATTGAGTCTGATAATGGAAGTCATTTTAAAAATTCTCTTGTAAATACTTGGGCCAAAGATCATGGCATTGAGTGGATTTATCATATCCCCTATCATGCACCAGCTTCTGGTAAAATTGAAAGGTACAATGGATTGTTAAAAACAATGTTGAAAGCAATGGGTGGTGGAACATTTAAGCACTGGGAGAAAAATTTGTCAGAAGCCACCTGGTTGGTCAACACCCGAGGATCCATCAATCGCAATGGTCCTGCCCAATCCAGCTCTCTGCCTACTGTAGAGGGAGATAAGGTCCCTGTAGTACATGTAAAGAACATGTTGGGCAAAGCAGTTTGGGTACTTCCAGCTTCTGGAAAGGGCAAACCTCTCCGTGGAACTGTCTTTGCTCAGGGACCTGGGTCTACCTGGTGGGTGATGCAGAAGAATGGGGATGTTCAATGTATACCACAAGGGAATTTGATGTCTGGAGACCGCCCTCAGTAATTCTATGTATATACTTGTATATATATTGTGTGCGTGTATCTAATGCACGTTAATCATTGTTCTTCTGTATGTATCAAGCATGATATAGTGATGTGGAATAAGGGGTGGAATGTCGTGGTTTTATGATTTTTTGGTACTGGTATTCCACATCATGGCATCATGTGGTGCATTGGGAGTCAGGGAGAACTACATTCCCCAGAGGACTTTGCAATGCTTTGTATTTTTTCACGTGTTTTCCGCTCAGAGGGAACAGATAAAAACTCTCTGCGGTCACGGGACATTCTCTCTCTTTCCTCTAGGATCACTTAGGAGTGGGTGCTCGCTGCCGTCTGCCTTCAGCGTTAGTGTAAGGCCTTCGGTTCTCTCTCTCTCTCTCTCTCTCTCTCTCTCTCTCTCTCTCATTAATTGGGCTTAATTCCAAATTGTATTGCATTGTATTGTGTTATTTACTTCCTGATGTCTTATTTAGTAAATTAGCTTTTCCCCCTCAGATCGTTGCTGCTGTTTTGTTTTGGGGCTTATTTCCTTTTTTCCCTTTCCCCCTGTCTGGGGTTTGGGCCTGTGGGTCTCCTTCCCGGTTGTTGTGGGGCCGGGCCGAACCGGCCCACAAACCCCTGACACTCAGAAGAATAAATAATGCTTATTAAATCATGGTAAATGTTACCTGCTAGTGAATTACAGAGGTTTTATTTATTTCTATAATTGTTGTTATCACAAATTTATTAGCCTAAAAATGTGTCTGCCTCCATATAAAATGTCCTTCCTTCTGTGAACTTACCTGCCTAAGACTATACAGAAACAACCTTCCCCCAGACATTTAAGCTTACAGGAAAACAAAGCGAAAAACTTTCATAAAAGCACAGGTCTGTGCGCATAAATGACCACTCTGCAACATGCACTTCACTTTCAAAATGAGCTCCACATAAAGGCTGCATATGAGTTTATATGTTTGGAAGTCTATTATTGCAAAACATATATTTTGTGAATAATTCATTATATCAGGACAAGAATTCAGAAAACGAAGTCATTTCTCTAAAATTGCAATTAGAGTTCTGCGGTAAAGCTTATGTATACAACTTTCATAGTAAGGACCAAAGAATTCAAAATTTCATAATCCTAGACCCAAATAATGTGTGCTAAATAAATTTAATCATTAACAGGATTTATGTGAAAAGCCCTGAAAATTGATAAACACAGAACAGTAAACAGGACAGAAAATTCAAAGGAAATTTTCAAATGCTGTCTTAGACTTCAGATCAAACTTCTGTTACAAATAGGACTTACATAGGAAGTAACTCAGATGAAGTTGACTTTTTGTTGAAGCCAAAGGTAAATTAGAGAACTCCACCAGACTATTGGCAAGCTCTATCAATAATCATATTACAAATTACTTTTGTACTTGTTTTTGCTGGTATATAATTCATTTAATAGCAACCTGCATAGGACCATGTTTTATACTGCGACCAAAAAACAGTTTCAGTCAGACATGCATGCTTTAACTGTTACTTAGCACTACTTACACAGCACTAAGGTCTTCTGTTTCTCAGGCTACGCTGCCAGCAATGAAGATGGGGCTCGCAAGAATCTAGGTAGGGGCACAGCTAGGTCATCAGACCTCAACAGTCCAAATGGCTGTTACATTCTTTATAGTATCATGCTCAGCAATAAAGCAGGAATAGAGAACCCTTAGAGTTACAGTGTTGCTTTATCTTCCCAAGTAACTGCTACACATAATAGAGCCTGCCTTAACCAAGCGTCTGCCTTCCAATGGGAAATAGGGATAAGATGAAAACAAATATCTGTATTAAATAATGGCTCCTAAAATAAATAAATAAATAATAAATTTTATGCATCAAAAGATGAGAACATGAGAACATCTCAGATATAATTAACACCGTGATACATGTGCTGAATAAGCAACTGAAAGTATTTGGCAGAAAGATCAACTTTGCATTATGAGTATGATTACAGCACTGAATTTCAAAGATAGAGTACACTATTTCATATTAAGAACTCTTGGAAAATCTTGAAGATCTTTTCCCTCTCATCTCTCCCTATTAATGTCTGTGCTGTTTCTGTTATCACAAGAGGCACATTCCCTATTTTAGGGAATTAACTTTTGAGGTAGGGTGAAGAATAGGGAGGTTTTGTGCTTTTTTGGACACAGAATAAGGTGGATTAAGGACATGAAAAGTTAACCCTAAATAAGGGAATAATTTAAATCAGAAAGTGTCTACAAACAGCACTTTGCTTTATTTTTTTTTTTTTTTTTTTTCTATAACAAAGTTTTACCTCAATTATAGAGTTTTTAATCCCATTCTTTGGTGCTGAGGAGTTTTTATATAAATATCATCTCACAATCCACCATTCTGCTGAAGCAATGGATTGGTAATTTACTTAAAATTTACGTCTTTTACAACATATACACTGAAATATTAACAGTCCTCTTGGTTTCGTCTAGAACAGAATTAATTTTCTTCCTGGTGGTTTGTTTGGTGCTGCAATTTGGATTTAAGAGATAAATACATTGAACACGTATCAGTGTTTTCACTGTGGCTAAGCAATGTTCACACTAAATTGAGTATTAGGTAGTAAGACAAGAATCTTCACTTAGAGGGTGGTAGCACACTGGAACAGCCTCCTTGTGGAGTTTGCCATGGTAATAAGCCTGACAAGTTCAAGAACACTTTAGACAATTTTCTTCTGCACTAACTCCAGCTCTCATTTTTCTGATTTAGCTATACCAAAGAATTATAGAAATAAAAAGCAGACTGTAGTCATTAGGTTATGGCTAGGCTAGCAGTCTGGATAGGCTTTGTGTGAACAGGTTAGAATTTCCATTGAAACAAGGAAAATAATACCGTGAGAATCTCTGTCTCTCTTCTTAAAGAACTATTAAATTTACTTATTTCGAATGAGTGGTTTTAATCTTGTCAAAGTGAATTTTGCATTCTTGCTTTTAAACAAAGTACTAAAACTACTGCTTGGAAGAAATTTTAAGAAGTTTTTAATCTTCTAGATGAATTTAGTTAATCTCTGTTGCAATCTGAAAGATAAAGGTCATGCTATTAGTAGTTGAAACATTGATTTATTTAGTAATGCTTATTTAGATCTTCCACAAAGACAGAGGGTACGTGTGATCTTGTATTTCAAGAATTAAAAACTCCCTTTATGCTTCATGGGCTGAAACTTTTCTGCAATCTTATATAAACAGATTGGTTTTCCCTTTTACATTTCAATAGAGTTTCATAAAAGCCTGTACCTAGCAAACACTGAAATCTTGAAAGGCGGGTGAACTCTGTTAAACAAAAATGAAACTAGATTTTTGTTATTGGTAATCCACATCATAACATCGTATGAGGTGTGCTGGGAGTTGAAGAGTTAATGTTCCAAGTCCATGGACTGCTGAACTTTTGGGTACTTGGCTCTCAGAAGAGAACTACGTACCCCAGAGGACTCTGCATTCTCATTTTCCACCCAGAGGGAAAGATAAAACTGCATGCAAGTCCTGAGACTCCCTTTTGCTGTTCATCTCAACAGTGGAGGTTTCCAAGCCATCTTTCCTTCAGCTTTAGCGTAAGACCTTCAGTTTTCAGGCACTCTCATTTTATTTGATTTATTAGCTTCAATTCCAATTATATTGCATTATATTGTATTATTCGCATTCCAATAGCTTAGTGAATTAGTTTTCTTCCTCAGATCATTGCAGCTGTTTTGTTTTTAAGCCGATCTCCATACCCTCTCACTTTTCCCCTTTTCCCAGGGTATAAGTTCCCATTAGTCATGGAATTAGTCCAAACTGGGCCACAAACTGTCAACACCCTCTACTGAGTGTTTTTTTTTACTTGGAGATAGATGAAAAAAAAGATGTTGGTCAGCTTGTTACAGTTTTTTTTTCTAATGAAGGATCCAAAATGAACAGAAATATGCAGTTCCTGTCCTAGTGAGGTCTCAGCAGCACCAGTTTCCATCTCTTCAGAGATCTGCCTAGCTCAGATGTGTTTTAATGAGCCAGGTTCACCATGAGCACAGCTCCTGGTCTGTCTCCCATCCCTTACATCCTGTACAACAAAAGAAAATGAGGGCTGTGCCTTCTGCTGGAATAAAAGAACCATTGAGCAATAGCAGGTAGCAAAGAAATAAAACGTCTCGCTGCTCCCAACAACCAGTAACAGCTCAAGATGAGCACCATTTCTGTCAGAAGAGATGCTACTGTTAAATGAGGGTAAGGAAAAGTGAATCCAGGCTCCACTCATTGTGGTCACTTTGATGTGCTGCTCACACCAAAGTGCCCTGGGTTAACCATATGTGCTCATCTGGTGCTCAACTGTTGGTTCGGGCTGTGACCTGGCAATTCTACCACACCCTCCTAGCTACTATGCTCCTGGCTGGGAGGTGAGATGGATTCTTCCAACCAGGTCAGGAAAGCTCATTGCTAAGGAGCCACAGGCCCAAATATCTCCCTAAAGTTAACAGCTTTTGCTTTGTGAACTGTGACTTGATTCATTCAGAGACATTTTCTTCCAAATATTACATCTTTATTAAAAAACAACAACAAAAAACCCCACAGAATTCTAAGAATGCTTTTACTAAATAATTTTGCAGAACAAAGAATAAAAAAGATGTATTTTGAGTCTTAGAAATGAAAACAGGTTTGTTAAATTGCAAGTAATTTCCTTTTTCAGAGTTTTCATTCCTAAAAACTGTAAGATTTTTGACTTCACAGAGTAAATAACATTTGAGGTTTTGAAATACAAGAGACTAGTTTGAAGTTGTCTAGACAAATGATTAGACAACAGATGGGACCACAGAAGACTGAAGAAACGTAGCACCAGTGAGAAGGAAAAAGGAAGACTGAAGTAACAAATTAGAAGTAGCCACTGGGCTAATGTGGCTCAATCTGAAGTTGTTTATCACAAGAGTTTTCCATATATACTGTTAATGTTTGGAATTAAGTGGCCTTGTGTTATGACTCTTACAGAGTTGTTGTAAAGTTCACTGTGCTCCTCCCGCAACAGCCAGTGGGTGGATAGAGCTACTAGGATTGAAATGGTTCAGGCAGATTGGGACTGGCAACATAAGGATGAATTATTTCTAGTTCAGTGGGTCCATGATACGTCAGGCCGTTAAGGAAGAGTTACAACATATTGAACTTGATTATGGATGCTATTGAACAGGTTATCCATGAACATGAAATGTTCTGTAATTCAGACAGGAGGATAAAGCCTCTTTGGTATTGAGGAAAATGTCTGAAATATAAATATGGAGAGGTCTGGTAGACTGACTATATCACACTCCCACAAACTTGCCATGGCAACTGCCATGTGCTTACAATGGTGTGAGCAACCACTGAACACTTGAACACTGAACTGCAAATATACCCCATGCCCCATTCCACTGCCCAAAATACTACCTTGGGTCTTGGAAAGCAAGTCTTGTGGTAACATGACGCACTTGAAAGATGAGAGACAGATAATGAGGCTAATTTCTGAAACAACTTCATAAACAGATAGGACAAAGAACATGATATTGAGTGCCTATGTCACGCCCCTTATCATGCACTGAGAAGTGGTGTAAAATTTAAATGATGCATAGTTAAATACTAGACTGAGAGTAGTAGGTGCTGGGTGAGTATAGCCGGTAATCTGAGTTGTATGATGTTAATTGGTACATAATACTGCATGTCATCATTACAATGGTTGTTATATACTTTGTCAATGGTATTACAGCAAGAATCACCCAGATTAAAGAAGAATGAATTCTGATGGAACCAGAATTTGCTTCAGTACGTAGTAATCTAACACCATGCATCATTCCTCTTGTCTTAAGGACTGTTGTGACTGATGGAGCCCAAAGTCATGGACTAAATTAATTCCACGATTTAGTGGGATTCCAATAAACCACAGGAAAGGAATGTGTGTGCACACATCAAAAAACAGGATAGATGATGGCAATTAGTTAAGAGATATGGGAAACTGTAGGACTTGAGCATGGTGTAAATGATATGAAACAAACTGGTACAGAGATGATTTTCTTCATAACTTCTGGCATGATGCCATATTTTGGCTTTAGGAGAAAAAAAAACAGTATTATCCATATATTACTGTAATGAATTTAGCCTGAAAACTTCTTTAGAACAGAAATACCTAAATTCTAAATAATTAGCTAAACATCAATTTTGTAATGTTCTTCAAAACTTTTAAGTTGTGTTTCATGTAAGTGTGTATACATTCTCAGACAAATTGTATAACATATTTAATTCAGAATTTATATCCTTCTGTTCACCAAAAAATTGGAGCTGCTCATTCAAAATTAGGTAAAAAATGGATTTGAAGTTATTTTTCTATTTTAAATATTCAGGAAATATTTGTTAATATTTCATTTTTACACGAAATAGGTGTTTTTGCTTAATCAATTTCTGTTAATTTTCTGTTTCAACCCAAGTATGAGGGAAGAAAAAGTACCCTTTTAAGTACTTATAGAAACATTTTGCCTTTGTTTGTAGACCCTCCAGTGAACTGAAAAGAAATCCATTATTTTTTCAACATTTATCTTTAGCTCTGTATTTGTAGTATTTTTATTGCTGTTAAGCAGAGAACAGAGTGAGCACGGGAAGTTAGAATTCTTTTTATATTGGTTTTATGTTAACTAAAAGTCATCTGTCTTGGCTTCAGTCTCGAGTTCTCTAAATGTATCTGACGTGTTGGAGAATTAAGAATCTTCCCAGCTAATCGAGCTTGTTAAAATTTTCCCCACACTTTTATGTGTTACTCTGCAACTAGTTTGTAACACTCTCAGAAGTGGGTATTTCATTGGAGATTTTGATTCATTTTAATATATATTATTGACAAGAAAATGGAAACTCTATCCCATAATGGTATTTAAAAGCAAATTCTATGCCTTGCTTTTTTTTCAGATATCATTAGATCATCTTTCACAAGTCTATCAGGAAAGAAAGGAAGAAGTGAATGTAACCTGTGTCTTAAGGCACAGATTTTCAGAGAAAACTAAATTAGATGGGAGAGAAGAAAATGCAACTGTACATGCAGCAAATTCATTTAGTGGTATCTTGGAGTAACATAGTTCCTCCTTTTTATCAGATCTGTTGGTTAATTATGACACAGTGTCTGCTTAAATATTATGAAAGTAAAGCACATGAAATATAAACCACATGCTAATCAATGAGTACTCTGATACTGTCATGTTTTTTAAATTCTGGATACAGCGCAGATACTTCTAAATTGATTCTAACATACTCATGGCTGCTATGTGTTTATTGTAATTCTTTCTTTTCTGCTAAAATTGTATAATCTTTTTTTTTTTTTTTCCTGCCAAGAGTATTTAACTTCACATCACGCTAGAAAAAAAATAAGACAAGGCAGAATGTTATTTAATTCATACTACCATATTCCTACGGATGTAGTTATTTACTATTCAGACAAACCACTGGTGATATGAAAATGATTCTTTTAGAAACACTTGTGGCTCATACTTTCCCACCACGGCATATCTTTTTCACATACAAGCTCACATTTATATTTTTCCACTTGAATTCAAATGAGAATTTGAATCTCTAACAATCTGTGCATCCAGACTATAGATAAATTTGGTGAGGAACAGATGCAAACTAAGCAACCTTTTATTTCTTGGAAAAAAAACAAACAAAAAAAACCACTTCTGTTCCTCATCTGAAGAAGAGACAGTGTTTTTGTCATCTGAATGAGCATCATTCAAAAAATACAGTTTAATGAAAAGAAATACCATCTGGCACTGTATAGGAATTATATCTGTATAATGATCTGATTTGCACTTTGATATATAGTCTTGTGCCACTGATTATACTATTAGAAGTCCTCATCTGTATGTTGGAAATCGCATTTTTTTTTATTCTCGTCTGTTTAGTCACTGACATAAACATTTAATTCTTTTTCTTACTGAAATACCTAATTAATTCAGCTCTATTAATAAATCTCAATGAATTTAGTGGAGCTTCTGACTTGATATTCAGGCAGTTGTACATGTGTAGGAGTAGGGCTGCAGTGGTGATTTTTCTCTTTGTCTACACTGTTCACTGAAGTTTTGAAGGCAGAATATATTAGCAGTCTGTGCAGGTTCATAGACACTGGGAAAAAATCTTCTATTTGCTAGTGTATATTATGGCCTGCCCTTGCACCTAAGTGTTAATATTATCCACCCTAATCTAGAGTGCGTTACCAAAAATAAGGTAGAGTATAAAAAAATCAGTACTTCATATTTTCTTGATGTACCTTAAGAAGAAGGAGGTCAAAAAGCTTGTTGGACCTACCAGTAAATCAAAAAAGTATGATTCACAACAGGAGAATTAATTATTTTAAAGGTTTTTTAAAAATCTAAGCAAAGTGATTCCACTATTACTCATTTACAAACTTCTTACTTTTTTATCACACAGGAAACTATAATTCTTATTCATTATTTATAGGCATACGTAGTAATAATTTTATATCTGTGATAACTCCATTGTGATGGCACCAACATCATACTGAACGCCTGAACACTTGGGGACTCTGTCCAAAAGATACAAGAACTCAGTAGCTGACAAAATAATTCAGAATCTTACCGCACTTCAGATAACAGTTGCTAATTAGAAGAAAGCTAAATGGACATAAAAGTAAAAGCTATACTACAGGGCATGTGAATTATTCAAAGCCTTAAAAGAGATTGTGACTTACTATCCAAAAATGAGATAATAGTTAGATGCAGTGGCTTAAAAAATAATCAGTTCATGAACATCTAAACAGAAGTGGGGCAGTAAAACTCAGAAAACAGCTACTTGTGAATGCTGAAACAATTGAAAAGTACAGTAAAAACACTGCACTGTCTCTTCAGTCTGTTTTGTGATGAAAATTAAAGGAGGCTGAAGTTCTAGTGTTGTGTTACTCTGTGGTGACAGAATTAAATATAATATTTCTTGTTAATTTAATACTGCAGTAAAATCTTGTCATTAGGCTGAACTGCTTCAAAGTTTCAAATTCTACCTGGACTGTTGCACATACACACCACAAATTATGTTTATTGATTTTATTATGCTGCTCAGTGTGGCCTTTTTTTTTTTTTTTTTTTTTTTTTAGCATTCTTTTTGACCAACAAAAATGAAAAAAAGAAAGGGCTTTCTAATACAAATTCCTTGTGAAAATCTTCAGCTTTGGACTCCATAAGAAATTAAGGAGGCAAAAAAATGTCTAGAACCCTTAAGTTTCATAATATTTAATATATTACTGTATGTCAATAACTTTTTAATGCATATTTTAATATACAAAGGTGATCGAATGCATACAGAGTACAAACAAAATACAAAACTTTAAGTGCTTCTTCTACGTGCTGTAGAAGTTTCTTTTTATCCTTAAAATACAAATTTAGCAGAATGAGATTTAGAAGACCACCATAAAATAGCAGTTATCAGCTATTTGGCCAGAGAATTCTTCAACACTCTGAAAGAAACAATAAGCTGTGATTTACAAGGAAGAAACATTAATAGTAATGTCACAGAAGAAAATATGTTCAAGAGCGAGACTGTGAAAATGTCAATTGTATATGGGCTGGTTCTGCCCAGTAGCATGACAATTGGGGCGGGGGAACCCACAGACCCATGCCCCAGGGAAGGGGGAAAGGAAAAAGAAAAAGGGAGATGGGTCTAAGAACAAAACAGTGGCAACAATCTGAGGAGGAGAATTAATTTACTAAATAGGATATTAGAATGCAAAGTAACACAATATAATACAATATAATTTGAATTAAAGCTAATAAATCAAATCAAATGAGAGAGAGAATGTCCGAAAAACAGAATGCCTTATACTAAACGCTGAAGGCGAGATGGATAGGAAGCACCTGCTGCTGGGTCGACCTGAAAGGGAAAGAGCCTGTGTCTCATGACACGCAAACAGTTTTTCCTCTGAGCAGAAAGCAGAAAAATGTAAAGCAGTGAAAAGTCCTCTGGAGAAGATAGTTCTTCTTCTCTTCTGAGACAGATGTACCCAGAGCTATAGATGATACATGGAGCTGGAACGTTAACTCTTTAATTCCCAGTGCACTACGTGATGTTATGATGTGGAATACCAGTAACAAAAATCATAAAACCATGACAGAGTACAGTACAAAGAGCCTGAATCATGAAACACTATGCAGGGAGTGAATTTGAGCTGTGATTAATTAAGGACATCCACTAGGTTTTTTAACATGTTATCATTTTATGTAATTTACAGAAGACAGTGAAAGCATGCGTACTATTCACAATGGTGTTAGCTAAGATACTACATAAATAAAACTTTAGGAAAAGTGGCACATTAAAACAAATAACAGTGAAAACTGAAATAATTCCTGTATATTTTGCTTTTCTTGATACTTGTTTACGTGGTAGACTGTCATGAAATGACACCAGTGTAGCTTTAAACACAGCAACATAGCTTCTAGAGAAAATCTAATTTTGATTTGATTTGGGGTTAATTTACCATTATCAGTGCAAAGTAGTTTGTATTTCCTTTAAACACATATTTCTCTCTGCCATTCTCCTTTGGAAAGCAGGAAAGAGAGACAGAGAAAGGCTGAATAAAAAAAAAAAACTAATTTGACATACTGACTAATTAAAATAGATTATTGAGATTTTAGATATTTTAGTTATTAATCCATCTAAATGAAGCTAATTTTCCAAACATTCCTTTTTCATTTAGGCTTGAGGATCAATAGCAATGTAATTTAGCTTGATAGACATAATTTTCAGAAATTCAGACCCACTAAAACCTAATTAAAGCTAATAGTACTGAGCTTTAAATTCAATATTTGTTCACTTCTAGAACTTTTGTATCCTCCTGGATCAAGGAAATGTACTCTGTTTCATAAAATGTCAAATTTAAAACAATGGAGCATCTTTTGAAATTCCTTAGACAACTCAGAATTTACAGCCTCATGCTTACGGCTATTTTCAGTTTAACTGAACAGTAGATGCGTACAAATGCATATGGCTTATTCATATTCTAATCTGAAAGTAGACTAAGTATCTAGTGAAGATGTAAACCCACTTCTAAATATAATTCTGTTGTAAACTCTACCATTTCACCTGTCAGATAGCTAATCTGATCTTTTTAACTCCTTCTAATCCTATTGTCTATGACACAAAATTTAACATGCGAAATTAAGTTATAAAAGGCAAGCTGGTAGTCCTAAACTCAGATGAAAAAAAAGAAGCAAAACCCTCTGAAGAAAGATGTGAATAGATTCACTAATAAGAAATCAGTTACTTTAGTGAAAATTTTAGATTAACTGTATTTAGTTGTCTGAAAGTCTTTGTAAGCCAGGTACTTCTTATTATTTAAACATTATCAGAATATAATTAATTGCAAATGCAACTACATTTTATTTTTTTTTATGAAAATATACATTTTTTTGTGTTCTAAAAAGGAGTTTGATTGTAGTAGAAGAGGACAGTGCATTTCCACTACTGTTTCCATTGTATTTTGTAGACCTATACTTTTATAAAAAAATAATTTACTCTTGTCATGGTTTTATGATTTTTGGTACTGGTATTCCACATCATAACATCATGTATTGCATTAAGAGTTAAAGAGCTAATACTCCAGCTCCATAGATCATTGATAATTCCAGGTATACCTGTCTCAGAAGAGAAGAAGAACTACATTCCCCAGAGGACTTTGCGATGCTTTGTATTTTTACGTGTTTTCCGCTCAGAGGGAACAGATAAAAACCCTCAGCGGTCACGGGACAGTCTCTTTCCTTCGGGATCGACTCAGCAGTGGGTGCTCGCTGCCATTTCACCTTCAGCGTTAGCGTAAGGCCTTCGGTTTATCGGACACTCTCTCTCTTGCTCATTTTATTTGATTCATTAGCCTCAATTCCAATTATATTGTATTATATTGTGTTATTTTACTTTCTGATATCTTATTTAGTAAATTAGCTTTCCTCCTCAGATCGTTGCCGCTGTTTTGTTTCTAGGCCCATCTCCCTTTTCCCTTTTCCTTTTTCCCTTCCCCTTTCCTGGGGTGTGGGTCCGTGGGTCCCCCGCACCAATCGTCACGGAACCGGGCCGATCCAGCCCGGTAAACCGTTGACAACTCTTTATTTCAGTGCCTTTCCTTAGGACAGTTTTATATCTGAAGTTTTTCTGGGAAGAAAACTGAACCTTGATTATGAAGAAAGATCTTCAGGTCAAAAGATGGCATTACCAACATGCTTAGCATTTAAATAGCAGAATTTCATGAAAAGCTTTGTTAATTCTGGCAGCCAGTGCTTAAAAACAGAGATGCACAATGCTCAAGATAGCCACATGTTGTTTTATGTGAAGGGAACATAATGTCATAGGTTTCTTCTTTCCAATTATGTGTGGATTTTTGTTCTTCTTTTGTGGGAATGAATGTATTTACAAAATTACATGGGGCATCTCCCAGTGCCAGATCTTATAACAATGTCCCAGCAGATCTGTTACTTCCTTTGTTCTTTCTCCCAAACCATTTTGTTAAATATCACTCTTATGAACTTTTCCTTTCTAGCATCATCCAGGCTTTCACTATATCCTCTGGACACTCTACCACTTGTTTCTCTCCCAGCTGGATCTGAATTCGAAAGTACTATATCACATATAATTATCACATCAAAAACACATCTCATTATGGCTTTTGGATCTGTTCCTTTCTTATCTCATTTCCCTGTCCCAAAGTATAACAAACAATCTGGAAGATATCAATTTCACTGAAAAATTCAAGTGCTTGTTTTTCCACTTCACTTTTACTGTGTACATTGATGTATGTACAAATATTTAAATAGGAATATATTGAATCTACATATACATCTTTTGAGCAATCAATCGGGTTACGCTGCCAAATGCTGTACAGAGATCTTAATGATTTTTCTAATTCAGAATAAAAAAAACTATTATGCAGATTGACATAAAAAATCGTAGAACATCTTAAGTTGAAGGGACCCAAAATTCAAAAAGTCCAACTTCTGGCTCCATACAGGAGCCATATTCAAACCATATTTTTAAGAGACTGTCCAAATGCTTCCTGAATTCCAGCATGCTTGGTGCCCCTACCACTGCTCTGAGGAACCTCTTTCAGAGACCAACTACACTATTGGTGAAGAACCCCTTTGTAAGATCTAACCCAACTCTCCTCTGACACTTATACTGTTCCCTTAGATCTTATCCTTCTCACCAGAGACCTTCATCTATCGTTCTGCTCCCCTCATGAGGATCCTGAAGGTCACTCCTTGAATGTCTTAGCTCTACATTCTTCATCATCTTTACTGTTCTCCATCCTGTACTCTAATGACTTTATATCCTTCTCATGTTTTGACAGCCAAATCCATATGCAAACAACGCTCAAATGAGACCACACCAGAGCTGAGTAGACTGGAACAATGCCTTCCCTTGACCAAGCAGCAGTGCTGTGCCTGATGCATCCCTCAGGTACAGATTGTCCTTCTGGCTGTCAGGACTTCTGAGTCATGTTCAACCAGAATCCCCATATCTGTTTCCACTGGGCGGTCTTCCAGCTTCTCTTCTCCATCCGGTACATACATACATGTGCAGAATACACATTTTCTCCGTTCAATTTCATGCAGTTTGTGGTTGCTGAGCCCTCTGATTTCTTAATATCTCTCTGCAAGGTCTATTTGCACTTAAAGCAATCAACAGCTCCTCCTCATTTATTGTTGCCTGCAAACTTTCTTACCTTCATGTCCTGTCTCCAAGTAATTTTTGTAAACTTTAAAGAGAACTGACCCTAAAATGAAACTCTGCAGAACTGAACTGGTGACTGGCCACCAGCCTGATGTAACCCCATTTAGACTTAGTCTAAAGTGTAATTGTTCAATTGTGACAATATATTTTGCTCAGGTGTATGCTGGACATTTTGGCCAGATGGAAACTGTGAAAAATATTATCAAAATCTTTGCTGAAATCCAAAAATATTACATCAACCGGCTTTCCTTGGTCATATAGGTGAGTAACTCAGTCAGCTGTTAGCTATGGCCAATTACTGTATTGCGTTTCAAGTATTTTTCAGTAACTCTCAGAATAATCTTCTCCATAATTTTACCAGGCTCTAAAGCAAGACTGACAGTCTGTATTTGCCCTTGTCTTCTTGCCATTCTTGAAAACTGGGACAACATTTGCTGTCTTCCGTTTGATGGGAACCTCACCAGATCCCCAAGTCCATTGAAAAATAATGGACATCTCACAATAAACTCAGCTAGCTCTTTGAATATCCTGGGATACCCCATAGACTTGCATCCAGCTATAACAGAAAATCCTGGACAAGTTCAGGTTTGGCTGCGACTTTATCATAATTGCAGTCAGGGTTCCAGGAGTTTCTGAGCCCATGACTGGTGTTGAAGATAGAGGTATAGGAGGAATTAAAGATATCTACTTTGTCTATTTCTGAGGTGACCATTCTCATCAAGTAATTTTCCAGTGTTATCTCTGGTTCACCTTTTACTTTAAAAATGCTTTTTTTTTTCTTGGTCCCAAATTTACTAGCTAGCTTCAAGTCTAGATGAGCTTTGGTGCATGAATTTGCTTCCTACGAGTGTGAACAGTATCCTTCTAGCCCTTCCGTGTCACATAACATATGCTTTCATTTTCAGCCTAAACTCTGGCAGATTACTCATCAGCCAGGTCATTCTTCTGCCCCAACTACATGCCTGAGGACATGGTATGTAGAAACTGACCAGCACTGACAGACTCCAACACCTTCAAAACCAGCTTCCCATGAGATATTTCTATCTAATTCTGCTGCAGCCTAAAGTCTACTCCCCCCACATTCAGTTCTCTGAGAACTGTCAGCTGCTGGTAGGTCCCTGTGCTCTGCTGCAGTCTCCCCAGCTTAGAAAGACCCCTGAACTTCTCAATCCCACTCAACCACAGATCACACCTGGATCAGAAACGATACCTGTTCCAAGATTTTCACCTTATGTAGCCAATTACATCTGTGTGCAGTGTCTATAAAATGATGAAAATGTATCTTTCCTGATTTAAGAGGGAAGCAGATCCTAGCCCAAGAGCTATCAGGGTTTGTCAAGTGGACTTTAGACAAGGTAGGAAGGGGGAAGGGGATGTAATGAGGTTTGCTAGGATAGAGCAAGTAGTCTGTGATTTTATAATAGATCCAATTGGGAAAGTGAGTTGAGGGCAGTGGGACAGAGAAAGGCTTGGGATTGTGGTCATGCCAGGAGATTGTGGGGAAAAACCTCAGAACTGTCCTGTAGCATCTACTGGTAACTCCTCAGAGCAGTTAATGTTGCCAACCCCTCCATCTGAAGTCTTATTGTGTCCCCCTAGGAAGCAGTGAGGGTAAACTTAGATTTCATTTAGAGGTTTAAGGGAGGACCCATGTAGAAGCTTAGGATGCCAGAAAGTTCAGCTGAAGTGCCTTTACACTAATGCATACAGCATGGGAAATAAGTAGGAGGAGTTGGAAACCACGATATGCTTGGACAATTATGATTTGGATGCTATCATGGAAACTTGGCTCCATTGTCGTGTACTTCAGTAATGGTGAAAAAATGGCAATATGAAAGAGGTATTCATTTAAGACACTTTTGATATAACATAATGCTGAGGATTTCTGAAGGGAGATCTGCCGTATGAAGGTTCGCATGACACACAAATTAATTTCATTTAGCTGGTGAGTGAAAAGAATAGAGTACAGGAAGCACCATCCCTCTCCTACAGCCTCCACCATTTTGAGAAGCACTGGGTTTTCCTGATAGTGTTGGAGAAAATGAGAATGTAGTACAGAGCAGAACTTCTCTCTTGTTGTCACACACACTGTGAGTATAGAGAACTGACCTAACCAGCAATCATGTATCTCATGTTGTTTCATTTCATAATGAGAACATGGAATTCTTCTAACCAACCTATAAAATAAACTTACAGGCATTCTCCCATCTACCTTATCAAAATAAATACCTGTTTCATTGTTGAGAATGAATGACATTGCTAATTATATTTACTAACTGTAATGTTAGACTGTAGTAGTACTGGAAATGGGAAAACAGTAGCACTCATTGACATGGTTGTGACTGGTATATACAGTGAAGATAAACCAGCGACCACCTGCTCTAAAATGTATCAATGAATTTTAAAGATGCTTTAGATTACTCTAGCATTACTCTAGCAATAGATCATACAAATTGATAAATCTATTGCAGGGTTCTCCACGTTTAGTTCTGTGTGTCTTAACAGCAGATGTAAAAGTAATTTGTACAGATTTAGATTGGTGGTTGTATCCACAGTATCTAATTTCTCAGATCATAAAGCCTTTCCCTTAAAGGTTGTATATTCAAGTATATAATTGCTGATTGCATGAAAGAAATAAAATGTTTGCAAGGTGCAAAAATTGATATTACTATTACTGTCACTGTAACATCTAAATTGCTTAATGTCCAAAGAATGGCTGAACTGAAGTATCATTTTCTTATCCTATGATTTTTCTCTCATACGACTGATATAAAAAAGAAATCATTGAAGAAAGAGCTTTCAGACTCCAAGTACCTGAGGGAAAGTTCTGATTGATTGTACCATTTAAACTGAGGTTAATTAATTGTGAAAAAGATTAATTGCTCTCTCCTCCTTACTCTCTCCGAAAATATTTTTTCTGTGATGAGATTATAACACCTATTAATCCATTTCAGAGACATAGACATAGAAATATTGTAAGTAAAAGATGACTTAAAGAATATAATTCTGAGGGAAAAAAAAAACAAAAAACTGAACAGAACTGAATTAAAGGCAAATTCCCTTTACAATCATCAGTTGAGGGATCTGGTACTTTAGCAACACTAAGATACAACAGCTTAAATAATGTCTATGAGACTCAGTTTAAAATGAGTTGAAAGTGATGGGCATTTTTAGGGCATTCTTTTATTTAACTGGGAGCCACTTTCCTGGACTTAGATAACTGAGATAAGGATGCATTTCTCTTCTTCTCCCTCCCTACCCCTACCCACCCAACCCCCAAAAAAGAAAACCTCTTTGAAAGCTATATAGCCTGGCAGACTTATAATAATATGGCTAATAAAAATGAAGTATTGCACCAGTAGTACTATCGTTACATAGTGCGAATGCCTTGAAGTAATGTATTCGATGGCAAGCAGACAGACAGAATTGTCTTGAATGGATAAAGGGAGATATATCAAAGGTAGAATGACCAAAAAATAATTTCTCCTTACCTTAACTAGAGTTGAAACCCGAACAACCTTATCATCTACCATTAAAATACAATGAAGAAAAGTGTTGCAATTCTATGCACAAGAATATCTAAAACAATAAAAAAGGTCATTTTTTTTCCGTAGATTTTATAAGTAAGCTTTTTATGTATGTTTTACTGATGTTACATTTTAAAAACCCTTCCTTCTCAGAAGATGTGGGAGAAGGAAAACAAACAAAAAAAACCTGAACAACCGTTGGAAAGAAAATCTGAAATCTAATGCCAACTAATTTCTGACATCTTTTTTTTTCTTCTAATGCATTAATTAACATCACAAAAAATGGTCAAGAACCACATTAATAAAATTAACAGCTTCCTGTATAATTAAATGGTATTAAATAATCCATTATTTCTCAAACTCCTCTGATTGCTCTTACTTATAACTATTTGAACCAGCTTATCTGTGTAGGAAACAGACCCTCCAAGCTTGGGAACAGACTGATCATTTTAATTAACTTGAAATCACAAATGTTATTTTTTATAGTTTAAAATACAGCATTCTATTTACTACATAGAATGAAATCACAAGGATATCCACATTACTGTTTTCTCTTATATGACGAATAAATAAAAATGAAAAAAAAATTCATAACATAGAACATCCAGAAAATAGAAGAAAGGAATTTATATTAAAAAATCTCAAAAATATTGTGGATTTTTTAAAATTATTCAGTTAATTAAAAACAGCATAATTATAACTTATGATAACAATTTTAAATTTTTTAAAGTTCACTGATATGTTAGGAATTTTATTTTCACAGTTTCTGTGTATCTGAGAAGTGGAGTGTCAGGGCCCAGTGAGGGTTAACGGCTCCTCAGGAAACAGGCACAGGGAATCATGGGGGCCTTGAAGGTAGGGCATGTACACCTCCAGGAAGCAGAGTTAATTCAACAAAGCTCCTGCCCCATATTGCGCACCTCTTTAGACACTGTGACTTTCATACTCGGGATGTACTTGTTGGTGCAGGGGAGAGTTGCAGGGAGCTGGAGATGAGCGCTGCTGTGACCTTGATGAGTCAAGGAAGGACTGAAGGGATTCTGGCTTGGGAGTTAGAGGCTTCATTAGTTGTTTATACACAAAACAAGACATTCTTATTGTGTTCACACCTTTTCATAACAAAACATCAAATGTATTAGAAATTTAAATCAGAAAAAAAAAATTTCAATTACAATAATTTATCTAACTCTGCTACTGTGTTCTTTCAAATTGTAATGATTCTGCACTTAAAAAAAATAAATAAATGTATTTTATTGTGTGAAGGATGACATTCAAAAAATTTAAAAAACTTTTTTTTGTCTTCATTTTGCATTTGGCAAAATGAAATCCTGTCACTTAATAGCTTCAAGTTCACCAGCTGCAAAACACTTGAATTTTACAGAGGGCCCCAAAAAAGTAATCCAGGCAGCTATGCCACTCAGAAGCAAAAAGGAAAAACAGGAATGATGTTTTTAATGGCAAATTATTGTGAAAGAAAAGCAATTTTTCTTTAAAATAATGCAAGTTAATTATGTTCCCAAATCCAGTATACATACAATATTGCTTCAACCTAGGGTAATTTTGTTTTTAAATAACAACCTATTACATACAAACTTTGGAGAAGTCACATAAATCCACTCCTCATTTATTTCAAAAAAAACAAAACTGTTGTTAGACTGCTTGAGTCTACCACCAGTCGTCTTTTCTTGCAGCCACATATTCCCAAATGTGTAAGTTGTTCTCAAAAATTCTCTGGTAACTGTTTATGTTTTTGAACACACATAAAAAAAGAAACATGTTTGACAGACAGAAGGTATAGCCAGATTTCTCTAGAATGTATCTGTTATATTGTCTATGGGATAAGAAATAATTTCTTTTCCAAACCAATGTGAGTAATTTACACTAAAAAATATCTAAAATCTTTCCCTAACACTACCAATAAAATATGTCATATATGACATAAGAAGCTAGAGGGCTGCTAGAAGTATCTTTTTCACACAAACCATGCAAATGCCCCGATGATAGTGTAATATGCTCTTTGAAAGTGTCTGCAATACCTATTTACATATGTACAAATGATATAACAAATTGCATCCTGTCCATGATAGTTCACATAATTATAGTAAAACATCCTGTAGTGATTATTAGATGGTATTTTCCATCCCTTGTTCTAAATGATATCTCTTAGATAATACTGCATCTGAAAGCTGATGTGATTCCTCTGTAATATTAAACAGTTAGCATTCTATTTGCTTATAAAGCATTTTTAATTCACTGGTATAAAAATGTAAGATATTACCATATGTCTAGACAGCTTCTTTATTGCTAAGAGTAATACCATTTAAGAAATCGAGAATTCCCAGCAGAAACTTAACAGTGAAACTGGAAGCCTCATGAGGAGGTCAACAAAGATGTATTAAGATGAGTGACAAAAACAGAATAATTTACATTCAGAATCCATTCACACATTTCTGTTAGATTATGTATCATATATAACATCTTCAAAAGTGTCAGTAAAACAATAATCGGACTGCTGCATAATCTTGAAAAAGAAAAATAGCTCTCCCTATATCACACTTTGTCTGATGTATGGTTCACAGAGTGAAAGTGTATAGCAGGGAGTTGGAGTCGAGTGTGATAGTGAAGACAGCAAAAGTGTCCATCTCCAAAAACAAAACAGAAAAATTGCAGAAGTTAAAGACCTTTCTATTAGTAATTTTCATGGCTAAATACATATCCTTAAATGCTATCAATGTGGAAAACAGAATTTGTCCTTGAAGTATGCAAGGCTGAATGGTCATGTCCACATTACTTGGCATGAACTTTCTTTTAGCAAATAGGTGCATTAAACACTTCACCAAAGAATCTCATATCTGGTGCTGTTTTAAACATTGTTAAGACTTCAGTGTCATCTTCTGTGCTTTTTATTCCAAAGTAATACATGTGATGCTCTGTGGTATTTCTTATAGAATGAAAATAAGGGTATAAATTAAGTATTGTGCAGTTCGTGTCAGTTCATAAGGAAGCTTTAAGATAAAATGCTTAATGAGACAGGGGTAGATATCTATAGAGGAAAGATCAAAACAAAATCAATGCAGATTTGTTTATTCCATCTAATGAGAGGGTTCACTTGACAAAGTTATCTCCAGAGAAAAGCAGCCAAAGGAGAACTACAGAGATGATGAAAGGTCTAGAGGGCAAAATGTACAAGGAGCACTGATGCCCCTGAGCTTGTTCAGCCCAGAGGAGGCTGACAGAAGGCCTTGTTTTGGCCTATAGAGGCCTACAGGAAGTGAAGGAACAGAACTGATTTCTGCACTCTGATGACAGCAACAGAACTCGAGGAAACAGTGTAACTGTTTAGGTTTTAGGAAAATGTCCTTCACCCATCTAAACCTATCAAAACTATTTGTATTGGAAAATAAAATTGGGAATTTTTAGACAGTTAGCTCTTTTTTCCTTCACTAACACTTTGAAACCCCACATTCATTTATCATTTAAATCTCTCTCAAACATTTATTGAAGTTGACTGTATTAATGTCTTCACCACAACTGGCTCTCAGTTCTTAGTGTCACTTTTCTCTTTGATGGTGTTTTTTAACATTTCATCCTCTCTAATTATTCACTGCATGGTGAAACAGAATTGGTGTTTTCTCTGGGAGTTGCAGCAACAGCACTGAATAATACTGAAATCTTCTGCAGTTCTTCAGGAATTATGTGTTTCTCTACATGTCTCATAAGAATAAAAACACTGATAGGACTGTATGTGATTTTCATTGACTAGAAAGCACCGAAAAATGTGTTCATGAGCAAAACACAATTTATAGTAAGAAGACAATGTACCTCTTAAGCTTAAAGCTTGTTACTCATATGTTATAAAAGACAGACTCACTTTTTTTTTACTGTCAAGACAGTTGCATGTTTTCTGTCACGTAATAAACTTCAATAACAGCCTTCTACAGGATATTTAGAAATGTTCTGAATAATAGTCAGTAATAAACTAATACACACACTGTATGTGTACTGTAGCTTATCTCATTCTGGACATCAATACTATATATCCATCATCAAGCCAGAGTTGTTTTTTAGAATAATATTTGGCCCCAAATAAGAATCACTGATGATTTTAACTTAGAAATCCCAGTGATAGACTTTCACAAAGTTTTCAAAGATATACAATATTGTTTTAACATGCAGGTATATCATGCGCATGCATGGAGTCCAGCAGAAATAAAAAATGCTAGGACAAACTAAAAAAGAAAAATGAAAAGTTAACGACTTTATGGACTATGTCAGAAATCACATTAGACCAAAGAGGTAAAAGAGGGAATGCAAGAGGTTCTTTAAAAACAAGTGAAAGGAAAACAATATGTGTCATGGTTTTATGATTTTTATTACCAGTATTTCACATCATACATCATGTAAGGCACTGGAAGTTAAAGAGTCAGTGTTCAAGGGCTGCCAAATTTCTGGTTGTCAGAAGAGTAGAAGAACTATATAACCCCAGAGGACTTTGCATTCCCATTTTCCACTCAGAAGGAGAGGTAAAACTGTAAAACACTTTCTCTTTTACTGGTCACCTAAGCAGTGGAAGTTTCCTAGCTGTCTCGCCTTCAGCTTTAGCATAAGGCGTTTGGTTTTGGACACTCTCTCATTTTATTTGATTTATTAGCTTCGGTTCCAATTATATTTTATTATACTGTATTATTTTGCATTTTGATTTCTTATTTAGTAAATTAGTTTTCCTCCTCAGATTTTTGCTGCTGTTTTGTTTTTAGGCCCATCTCCCTATCCTTCCCCTTCTCCCCCCTTCCCCTTTCCCAGGGCATGGGTCCTTGGGTCTCCCACCCCATTAGTCATGGAACGGGGCCAAACTGCCCCCCACAGACTATCAACAGCATCTACTGAGACTTTTATTATTGACAGTTAGATGTCAATAACTGTTGACAATGTGAAAGGTATATCCTGCAGACTATTCTTGTATGTGTTAAAAAATCAGTTTGATTAAAAGTTAATATTTTTCCTTATAGGTATTTTTTTTTTCAGAAAATGTAACTTGAGACACAGGGTAATTGGAAAGAATCTGTGACTCAGAAAAATGCTCTTCAGAAATTCTAATAAACAGTGGTTAGACTTGTATTTTTTTGTATTCTTGTATTTTTTTATTTTATTTTTTCCTGAAGGCCTGGAACAAAAGAAAAATAGGGAAAAAAAAATGAAGAGAAAGAAAAGAAAAACATTTAAAAGATTAACTAAGGCAAATTAATTAATGTAACGGTTGGCTACCAATAGTAGTAATACATCAAAATACAGCCATCTTCATGGAATTGTCTTGTTTCTTGGTTAGGGCTGAAAAAATAGCAGTGATGCGAGTCAAGTAATACAAAAAATTACAAACAGAATCTTAAGATATGAAGTCAAAACTGAGGCTTATTTACCCAGGCTGCTGGATACAGCTCTGTCCTTAAAAAAAAATATTCCTTACTGAAGATATCATTTGAACTGTTATTGTGAGAAAACCTGAAATAGTTGATTAAACAAAAGAAAAATTGATAAATGAATTTGCGTGCTACCATGCTGTTTGGGTACTAAAATAAGCATAGGTTTGAGCTGGACAAAAATTTTGAAGTGGCATTTTGTTGTGAAATTCATATATACTAAGTTTCAAAGTGGCCCACATGTATTTTCTACTTAATTTTCTGATAAACACTCCAGAAATATTTTCTGAGATGCAATACTCTGTTTAAGGGCTGTATCTTCTGTAATAAACATCTCACCAGACAGAAGAGTAATTTTGGAGAAATCTGGCAGAAAGTATTACTGTATGTATCTTTTTAAGAAGAGAGATGCAGAAATAGACATATATATTCATACCGATTTAATTGTATGATATTCTAATAAATGTTTTTATTTTAAATATTTTTTCACATGATCTAGATATGATATAAATGTTTTTGTATTAATTATCTTCTACATGTTATATACAATTTATTTTTGACCTAAAAATAGAAGGAAACTCACAAGCCAAAAGAAGAAAGGACTATTATGTCATTCCTATCAGTAAAGAAAGCTGTAAAAAATAAAAACAAACAAAACTTAGATTATTTTGGTTTTTGTGGCGTGTTACTAGTAATAGCAAGGCTGTATGTACTAGAATGTAGGCTAAAGTACTTGAATAAAATAATATTAAAACAAACAAACAAAACAAAAAATCCCCAAAGCTTCTTCCTTCTCCTTTCAGAAGAAAATGGAATCATCACTGCATTTTGCAGAGAATTGCCACTAATGGTTGGCTTTGACACAAACTTAGAAAACCCTGTCGACTGAAATCTATCAGGGGAGTTAGGTAAAGGAACAAACATTTCCTAAATCCTGTCTAGACTTAATGTGATCTATATGCTGAGCCATCGAGCTCTGTCAAGATTCAATATCAGTTGTCAAAAATCTTTAAAGCAGGAAGTAAAGTTACAGACTAGGTTCCCCTCAAGGGGAGAGAAACTCCTTGAAGCAGCCAGCAGAGCCTCTTAATTTCAATTTTGGATACAGTTCAAAATATTGCACAATTCCCACTGTAGTTCTAGTTAAACTGAGATAAGAGAAGAAATACAGAAAAGTAATGAAGGGGAAAAATGCAAATGAGCACCTGAAATCAAAAAGATAAAAAGCTACAGATAATACACATTTCATTTAAAACAGAAGTCCATTGAAGTCACCAGGTCAGGATACACTCATAGTTCTCACATCACAGTTATTCTTGTAATATTAAGAAATACTTGGAATAGTAATTTCTATCTTGTACTCTTGACTATTTGTTCTCAGGGACTTTTTAACATACATAAATTGCATGGAGGGCATCATAAGCACAGATGTAAAAGTTTTTGATCTACACCACATTTGCTTTCAGGTCCTCAGATTCCTCACTTCTTTGTTAATAGATTTTCTAATTTTACTTTATTTTAAAAAGCTAAGTAAGGAAGAAAACTACTTTTAAAAGGTACAGAACTCTTTTGAGGGCTCTGGCTAAAAAGCTAGTATGACTGTGTAAAAGAGATAAGAAAATACAGCTATACTGGTTCTCTTGATTGGAAAATTCACCAATAATTTTGCTAAGAAGTCCATTCAGTTCTGAGTGCTGATAGGAAAAGGAAAATAAACTTAGTTATAAAGACACTGAAGTAACAGGCTTTTCTGGGCACAACTAGAGAGACATTATGAGACCCATAAGGACTTAAATCTTCCACTGATTTCAATACAGTGAAAGAAACAAATTTTAAGATGTTAATAGAATCTACACCTTTGCCAGAAATTGATGTAGGAAATAGTTCTGAGGATTATGGTAATTATTGTAATTACTATTGCCCATTAAAATAAAAATAAATAAATAAATATGCAGTGATAGAAATTATTACTAGTAATTACAAAATTTTCAAGTAATTAACAGACAGAAGTAATTACAAATAAACAAAATTCTTAAGAGATAAAAAAGGCTTAATGTAGTGATTGTGACCAATTGACCAGTGGACTGTTGTGCATCAAGGAATTATTGGTCCACGTAATAGTTAACCTGAGGAGGCTCAGACATGGCCTTTAGGTTGTGCCACCTTGCTATGGGCTAGCCTCATCTGTCTCCTTTTAACACAGGAGCAGCGGGCAGCTTACACTCTGCGCCAGTAATTATTCTAGTTCTGTGTTCTTACCTTTATCATCAAGTGCAATGAGGAACTGTCAGTGTTTTACGGGCTGGTTCGGCCTGGTTCCATGACAATTGGTGCAGGGCACCCATGGACCCATGCCCCAGGAAAGGGGAAGGGAAAAGGGAAAAGGGAAAAGGGAAAAGGGAAAAGGGAGATGGGCCTAAAAAAAACCAAAACAGTGGCAATGATCTGAGGAGGAAAGCTAATTTACTAAATAAGATATTGGAATGCAAAATAACATAATACAATATAATTGGAATTAAAGATAATAAATAAAATGATCAAGAGAGAGTGACCGATAAACCAAAGGCCTTATGCTAAATGCTGAAGGTGAGACAGCAGCGAGCACCCACTGCTGGATTGATCCAAAAGGAAAGAGAGTGTCCCTGACATGCAAACAGTTTTTATCTTTCCCTCTGAGCGGAAAAACGTAAAAATACAAAGCAATGTTAAGTCCTCTGGGGAATGCGGTTCTTCCTCTCTTCTGAGACAGGTATACCCGTAACTATTGATCCACAGAGATGAAGCATTAACTTTTTAATTCTTAATGATGATTCTACATGATGTTATGTTACAGACTACCAACACCAAAAATCATGAAACCATGACAGGATCCATGCCCTGTTTTGTACCAGGGAGCCCAGAACTGGACACAATACTCCAGGTGAGCCCTGTCCAGGGCAGAGTAGATGGGGAGGATCACCTCCCTCGACCTGTTGGCCACATTCTTTTTAATGCACCCCAGGATCTCATTGTCCTTCTTGGTCACCAGGGCACAATGCTGGCTCATGGTCAATCTGTCATCCACCAGGACACCCAGGTCCCTCTCCTCAGAGCTCCTCTCCAGCAGATCATCCCTCAACCTGTACTGGTGCATGTGATTATTCCTCCCTAGGTACAAGATCACATCCGGTTCCTTTCTGCCCAACTCTCCAGCCTGTCCAAGTCTTGCTGAATTTTCTCCCAGCTTTGTGTCATCAGCAAACTTGCTAAGGGTGGTCTCTATCCCCTCATCAAGGTCACTAATGAAGGTGTTGAACAGAACCAGAACCAGAACCAATCGCTGAGGAACACCACTAAATAGAAGCCTCCAACTGGACTCCGAGCCACCAGCCACAGAGCACTCTGAGCTCTGACAGTCAGCCAGTTCTCAACCCACCTCAACGTTCACTCATCTATTCCACACCTCAGCTTTGTTAGAAGGATGCTGTGGGAGACAGTGTCAAATGCCTTGCTGAAATCAAGGTAGACTATATCCACTGCTCTCCTCTCATCCACCCAGCCAGTAATGACATCATTGAAGGCCACCAGGTTAGTCAAGAATGACTTCCCCCTGGTGAACTCACACTGATTACTCCTGATAACTGTCTTTTCTTCCAGATGCCTGGAGACAGCATCCAAAACAAGCTGTTCCATCACCTTTCTGGTGACGGAAGGTGGTGAGGCTGACTGGCCTGTAGTTCCCCAGGTCCTCCTTCTTGCCCTTTTTGAAGATTGGAGTGATGTTGTCTATCCTCCAGCCTTCAGGCACCTGTCCCATTCTCCAGGACCTCTCCAAGATGACAGAGAGTGGTTAAATTATATATAAAAAAAACTTACATGGATTTTTCAATGGAGAGAAAAAAAGAAACAGATTCAACATTTGTTGTCCAACAACATTCTATCTCACAATGTTTCTCTAACAGTAGATGTTATCTACATGTAATCTAATATATCATTATTCTGTAAGTTACATTATCTCATATTTGATACAAGTCATTCTGCAGAAATCCAACCCAATAAAGACCTTCAATGAGCTGACAAAAGTAAAGGAACGATTTCCATAGTCAGGATGCATGTGGCTCTGCATAACCTGATCTAGCTGTATATGTCCCTGTTCATTTAATGGCAGTTGAACTAGATGGCCTTCAAATGTCCCCTCCAACTCAAAAGATGATTCTGTGATTACAGTCTTGGATTTTTTGCATCACCTGAATAATACTTTCACTATTCTTTTTGTAAATATGTGTGAAGTTCTTTCTATGCAATGAGGGAAATGTATTTGGATTGGTGAAGCATGAGTCACATAGATTTTAAATGATGTCCACATATAGAACTTCTTAGAGCAAAATTTGGAATGCTTATTAGTAACATGCAGCAAAAAATTTATTTTGTACATTTCTAAAATTCATGATTTGTAGGTACAATTCAAATCCAAACACCCATGAAATACATTAGGAACTAGCAAATCTAAAGCTTTCCCTAATATTGTTCATTTTTTGTTATTTGTTGATGCAATCCAAATAAATTCCCATGAATGTTAACATCAGCAATATCACCCACCTTTCAAAATATTTCTGCATGGGGAAATTGGCTAATTTTATTCAAATTTATTTGACCCAAGGCAAATACAATATCCATAGGAGTGACACCTTGGTGTTATCCACTCTACCAGCATCTCCGTGCACATATATTGCATACATAACATAATTAATGAAATAGTACAAAACATATTAAAAACAGAATTTCTCCTCAGGTTAGCATAACAAATTTCTTAAAAACACTCAATTTGCACAGGAATTTGTTTGAATGTATATCCTTCAAGGACCTTCCTACAGTATTACTTGGTGTAGCCAAGTAATTTTGAGAGTGAAACTGTTGAGAGTTAAAAATCAAGAAAAACGGGACTGAGCTTATAAACAAGAAAACAAAACAAAATGAGTTATCAATGTCACAAGTGCCTTAAAGAATTTCTACCCAAATTGTAGCCATTTATATATTTTAACGTATCTTCCACTTGCTCTGCATAACTCTGTGAGTGCTCAGCAACATCAATCTATACAAACCTGTGAGGTTTACTATGAATTTTTCAGCCTGTAGGTAATTTTGAAAGCCCTCATAGTCTTGAACAGTTCTTATTGGAAGGATATATGTATGTGTGCTAGCCCAGATTAAATCCACATCTCAGGTTTTCTCTGTAAATAAATAGTTCTTTAGTAAAAAAGGAAAATATTAAAGAGGAAATTTAACTAAAATATTAGTAGGTAAGGAAATCAACTTCATACTAATTCTAATATAAAGTTAGAAAAATTAAGCAAAACTAATTTGAAAGTGTCAGAAATAGTTTGGTATATGAAAATTAAAAACATATAAGCTCTGTAAGACAAAAAGATATACAGAGGTCAATCATGTGTACCTAATGCATACTGCAAGAATGAGAACACTTGATTTTGAACAGACTGCAAATGCAACTAGTGTAATCCCTATAATTTTAGAAGGAAGATAGAAACAAACCTACATGCAATAAAAATATAAGAACCTCAGGCTACATACATAAAAATAGTAAAAAAAGGGACAGAAAATACCTTGATTAGACAATTCCTGCATCATAAATCCAGGGAAATTGAGCATATTTCAAACACAGATTCATTTCTTATAAATAAATTTGCAGGCAAAAGTTAGGCTTCATGTGCAATTCCATACCTTACATACAGAAAAAAAAAGTATGTGATATGGCCTAAAGTAATGTGAAAATAGGATTGTATAAATACTAAGTGGAAATGTATGTATGAGAAGCTTATTTAATAAGAAGAAATCAGTATTTATGAAATCTTACTGAGAAGGGGTAAAAAGATATTTTCAGGAAAACAAAAGAAATACACTGATCCACTGAACAGAAAGAGGGCATTATACCAAGCTAATTATTTTTCTACTAAGTACTGACTAGTTCTGTAGAGTTAAAAACACTGGGCATGTAAGACATCACTTGACAAAAAACTAAATCGAGGTCAAGAAAGACTGCCTGACTACTACACAAATAATTGCTGACATTCTCATTACTTTAGAACAAGGCAATGTGAAGAGGTCATGAGCAGAAACTGAAATTAACTCAGGGAGAAAAATATCAAGCAGAATCTGGTAAGCTTGAAATTGCACTGAATTTGGCTTCATAATAAAAGTGTCATATGTCATACCAAAAAAAGGCTTATCCGTGTGTCACGCTCCAATATAGAGGAGGGAGACGAGGTTCTTTAAGATTATGTGTATACCCAGCGTGAGATTAAGAAGCAACGGTTCAAATGTTGGTCCGACCAGTTTATTACCAATATTGGCCAGGGATAAAAGGGAAGGGGGAGGCGGACATTGTTAAGGGTAATGGGGAAGGGAAGGTGAGTGATAGGAAAGATAGGAAAGAAGCAAGGGTTTGTACAACGCAGGGATAGTCACCAGTCAGGATCCTAGGGGCGGTCCGGTTGCAAGTGGCTCCGATGGTCCGAGGCCGAAGGGCAGGGCTGGCAGAAGCGGGGAGAGCAGCAGCAGCGGGCAGCCTTGAGCAGCAAGCAGTTGTCCGGAGAAGCAGCGAGGGGTGAGGGGTCAGCACCAGGTCCGCACCGGAGGAGCAGCGAGGGAGGCAACCCCGAGAGGGGCAGCAGCAGAACAGTGATCAGCTCGGGAGGTCTCTCCAAAGAGAGGGCCTCTCCAGGCAGCAGCAGTGATCAGCTCGGGTAATTCCTCCGAAGAGAAACTCCAGCTTCGAGAAAATCCCTCGCAGAGAAAATCGCACCACTTCGTGGCTGCAGGACCCCTATTTTATCTTCCAGATTCCTCCAGTCTACGTGACAAATCCCATGCTGCAAGCGTCTCCTGAGATGGTTATCTCCCCAGAGATGAGTACCAAACAAAAGAGTGTTCGTTGGCCATCGCTGCCCCCATGCTAGTGTGCCAGGCAAGCATCTCCTGAGATGGCTATCTCCCCACGGAGATGAGTACCAAACAAAAGAGTGTTCAGCGGCCATTGAGCTGCCGCTTATCTCTCTTTCGTTGCCCCAGGACGTGTTCATCAGCAAACTTTGAGTCAATGGCATTCCAATAGTCTCTTACACCACCCCGTGACTCAAAGATTGCTTAAAAATTGGACACTGGTGATCCATGATGGTGAGAAAAAAAAAGATAGAAAGCAGAAGGGTAAAGGAGGGAGGGGTGCAGGGAATCAAAAGTTTTCGTATAATTGTTAGTCTTGGTTACAATTGTCCCCCTGATATGTTTCACTTCATCATCAGCAGAGGAGGTTGTAAAGTACATAGAGGATACCACACTTTGTATTAGTTGAATAAAACATGGTATCATACAAGGAACAAACAAAAGAGTTGCAATAACACACAATGAACAGAATAAAATACATTTTACCCATGGGCCACCTGGAAGCCAGAAGAAGAGGCCAAGGTCTGGGCTTTTCCAAGTTTGGACAGGATGTACTACTTTTGATATACCTAAAGCAATTTGTTTGCATCAATCCCATTATCATCAATCTTTAGAATAGTGAAATCATTTAATTTGCCACAGACACCCCTTTCTTCAGCTAGCAGGTAGTCCAGAACAATGTGATGCTGAAGTATTGCCACCCACATCTGTGAGGCTTGATCTGCAAGGAGATCTATGTCATAACATTCAGTGTATTAAACCAAAATAACATAACCCCAGTTCAGTTTACAGGTAGTTGTTTATATGCATAATAAAAACCAAATCAAATAATGACCCTTGAGTGATAAACGTGAGCTTCCAAACATTCCCCCTTCACCCCCCCTGCTCACTTGAGGGGTGAAGGAATTAAGTTTTCTGATGCCCCTGGTAGCTCTTCTGGTGCTGTGGGAGAGGCACTAGGACCTGGGGTTTTGCTTTCCTCAGATCTAGTCGGCCATCCAGTCACCAGCATTTCGAGCCTATCAGTTGTCAATCCATCCATCAAATTTCGTGGAATGCCCTTTTTCCAGCCCAAAGTCCAAAGGCCATTACGTTTATGCTCAATGCTTCGCCTACCAGTTCTTAGTGGGCATGAAACCTTTTGAGTTTTATTAAGCTTTGGGCTAGGTGGCCTGAGGGCAAGTCTGGCTGCTGCAAGCCTTACTCCTCTTGGCTCAGATTTACTGGGTGAAGGCACCACCGGCCCATATTTTCTTCCATAGTTAATTAACTCTTGGGCAACCTCCCCCCATGTCCATACTTTGCATCCTGTCTGCAGATGATTGGAAGTTGCAGTTCCTTCTAACATTGCCCGGGTTCTTTCTCCCTGAGACATAGCCTGTATCTTTATGCCTATGGGTTTCAGTGATTCTGGAAGCCCCCTGATTAGAGGGGTCATTCTCTCAGGATCAACGGGCAACATCATGGGTGATTCATGGTGTAACTGCAACTTCCTGTCATACATCATTTGGAGACAGGCAGCCTTCTGAACATTCTCTACTAATTGATCAACAGTTCCAGCAATGGCAAGGGGGTCTCCCCTTTCTAGGGGATTGAGACCACCTGCCCAATAGGCAGCTCTCTGTGTGAGGGACCAAGGAGCACTATTGTTTCCAGTAGTTAAGAATACTCCTGGTCCCCAATAACCTTCAGCCTCTTTTTCAGTTAAAAGTATCTGATCTCCACCTGTGAGGCTGACCCTCCATACGTACTCTGTTTCTGATTCCTTAGGAGAGCGGCCAAAATCTCTTTTCAGTTTTGCTATCTCTGTAGCAGAGAAAGGGGTTTCTTTAATGCTCATTTGAGGATCTAAATCCTCACCATTATCGTATGAATACTCAGTTTTAATTAAAGGACGCAACTGAGCTGGGGAGGCTTCTAATTTGTCTACACCTGCCTTTATACCTTGCAATTCCTCCCTTGGATAAGTTATATCTTGAGGTGCGCTAGTACAACTGGCATCCTTACCCATTAACACTTCCCTTAAAGCAATTTGCAACAGATCAGAATTATGTTTTTCTCTTTCTAATTGCTCTTCTAGGTTTGCAATTTGATTTTGCAGAGCTTTTATCAATTCCTGACTAACTTTAACTGATTCATGCAATGCTTGTAAAGCTTGGCTCTCTGTTTTAAGCTGCTGGTCGCGGAATTCTACAGCTGCGACCAGAGCAGAACCCAAAACTGCACAAATAAATGACTTCCCTTTTCCAGCTCGAGTACGAGCATTCTTTTGCAGAACACTAATACGGTCAGAGACGCTCTGCAAGCTATACCAGTTCTGCCGTGCCCAGTCTACCCCTGTTAGTGAGGGTCTAGCACCATGCTTTTCCAAAAGATCAAATAATACATCTTCACTACTCATTGTGGCACTGTCACTCATTTTCTCAATACAAAGGGAGAGAGGAGGTATTCAAAAGTTTAACACCTCACCCCACCCAGGGAGGCACAAAACACCTAATTAAGCAAAGATAAACACTGTCCCAATCACTCCTCCCTTTTGCAGAGAGGAGCACACAAAAAGACAAAAGCTAAAAACAACATTTTCTAAGGTAAATAAACTTCCTGGAAAAGTACACAGTTCCTCACTTCCCCAAGAGGTGCACTCAAAGAAGGTTTAGTTTTCAAACACCAAATAAACAGTATCAAAAACACAGTTAAGGTTCAATATGCGGAGTGATTCTTCCTGGAGAGGTTCTCACATATAAGTTACCAAAATTATCACTCCTTGCAACTCCAGGAGGTATACACAAGAAAAGGTTAAAGTTTCAAACTTAAGTTACCAGATTCAGCATTTGGAGTGATCTTCTTGGAGAGGTACACACATTTAAATCAAGAAATATCACTCCTCACAACTCCAAGAGGCAAACACAGAAAAAGGGTTCAAATTATATCTGGAAGGACAACACTCTCACGAAGGGTATCCTGCCGACTACGCCATTAAAATGTCACGCTCCAATATAGAGGAGGGAGACGAGGTTCTTTAAGATTATGTGTATACCCAGCGTGAGATTAAGAAGCAACGGTTCAAATGTTGGTCCGACCAGTTTATTACCAATATTGGCCAGGGATAAAAGGGAAGGGGGAGGCGGACATTGTTAAGGGTAATGGGGAAGGGAAGGTGAGTGATAGGAAAGATAGGAAAGAAGCAAGGGTTTGTACAACGCAGGGATAGTCACCAGTCAGGATCCTAGGGGCGGTCCGGTTGCAAGTGGCTCCGATGGTCCGAGGCCGAAGGGCAGGGCTGGCAGAAGCGGGGAGAGCAGCAGCAGCGGGCAGCCTTGAGCAGCAAGCAGTTGTCCGGAGAAGCAGCGAGGGGTGAGGGGTCAGCACCAGGTCCGCACCGGAGGAGCAGCGAGGGAGGCAACCCCGAGAGGGGCAGCAGCAGAACAGTGATCAGCTCGGGAGGTCTCTCCAAAGAGAGGGCCTCTCCAGGCAGCAGCAGTGATCAGCTCGGGTAATTCCTCCGAAGAGAAACTCCAGCTTCGAGAAAATCCCTCGCAGAGAAAATCGCACCACTTCGTGGCTGCAGGACCCCTATTTTATCTTCCAGATTCCTCCAGTCTACGTGACAAATCCCATGCTGCAAGCGTCTCCTGAGATGGTTATCTCCCCAGAGATGAGTACCAAACAAAAGAGTGTTCGTTGGCCATCGCTGCCCCCATGCTAGTGTGCCAGGCAAGCATCTCCTGAGATGGCTATCTCCCCACGGAGATGAGTACCAAACAAAAGAGTGTTCAGCGGCCATTGAGCTGCCGCTTATCTCTCTTTCGTTGCCCCAGGACGTGTTCATCAGCAAACTTTGAGTCAATGGCATTCCAATAGTCTCTTACACCGTGATACGAAAAAAAAATCATAACGATTTTCTGTCCCATAAATAAGACAGTAAAGTATCTTTGGGACAGTGATGCAATTTCTTAATCACTTGTGATTAAGTGAAACAATGAGTTTTTGAGTAAACTAATATATAGAGCTACCATATGGGAATGAACAGAAATACAAGTAAAAGCTTTTGAAGAAGTAAAGAGGTTAATTTCAAATTCTCCATTACTCAAATATTATAACCCAAAGGAAAGTCTAGTCGTAGAAAGTGACACATTACACACGAGTCTATGAGCCACATTAAAGCAGACAGAATGTCTAAAAGCACTTCTGTGCTGTAATTTCTTAGTTAAGCAATGAGAAAATATTAACAGTAGGGGAAAATCTTTTACAAGTTACATCAGGATAAAAAGTGGAACAATGTCACATCTCCCTAAGTTTATCAAAGGTATAATTTTCTACAAGCTGTCTTTTTAATGGAATGAGTGAAACAGCCGCTCATCATCAAACACAAGACTCTGTGTTACTCTTCGGATCTCCTGGAGCCCCAATTTTGATAGAGTCCTACACAATGCAGGAATGTCTTCAGATCCATTCCTCCTGTACAGCCTCTGCTCCTCAAATCTGAAATTAAGCATACAATGTATTTTACCCATCATAGCCATTACTCTTGAGGGCTTTTCAGCCCCGTTTTTTCAAAGCTGTGACTTACAGGCTGGGAATTCAACTCAACAATGTAGGAGTCAGGATAAGGCTCGGTGAGGGGAAGCAGGGTCTGAAATGGCCCCAGGTTTGCTGATCAGTGCCTTCACAAGTGAGTGCTGATTAGACAGACTCAGCTGCTAATCACAGACACACACACCATTCTTGTCTATAGAAGTTTCTGAACACAAGGTTTTCTGCACCCAGGGAAATTCTGTCTCTGGGTATGCACAAAAAATCTCTCATATTTGACAGATCAGACAGCTGAGCACTAAGCTGCTGGTTCAATTGGGTTCCAGAAATTCAGCATGATTCTACTTAAATCTGTGAATCCAGCAGATGCTCTCTGGTTCTAACAAACAAATGGATCTCCAGTTAATAGGAAGTGGAGCTGTTTAGTATCTATATAGATGCTGGTAAAGAAGATGCTGCTTCTCTTAACGTGGAAACACAGAGGTGTAGAAGTGTTCTCATTGTGTAACAGTGTCTAAGTGGAATTACAGGTATGGGCTTACAAGTTAGCTGGTGAGTACTAAACCAGTGTACGACATTTTATTATTTGAGATACATAATATTCTATCCTAGCATCTTCTTATAATGCGTGTACATACACAACATAGATTCTGTTTTTTTCAAGATCATGTATTATCCCTTTTATAGATAGAATGACACAGTTTTCTTTTTCTTTTTTTTTTCTTTTTTCTTTTTCTTTTAAGATTTAAATGGTTTAATTTCAAATAATTAAGAACATTAGATAAATATCTGACCTGAATCTCAAAACCTTCTTTTCCTGTAGTACTTGCCAATCAGTGAAAACAGAAACTGCACCATAAAAACCAGCCAGAAGTTGTTGATGAAAATGAAAGGAACTGGGCCTTATTCCCATCTGGCAATACCAGGCAGCAGGGTTTAAAAGTAGTCTTACATAATGCCTAAGGAGAAGAACGTAAACATTGTCACCAGTCAAAAAACTGACAGGCCTGTTCAATAATCTCTGGAGCAAAAATAAAGCAGACAAACATTAGCCTACAACAAATTTGCCAAGAATGCAAATCAGTGGAAAAAAAAAATGTGTAGCAAATATAGTAAGGTATGAGAGCATTATAGCATGATAAAAATACTAAATTTTACAAGCAATCGAATAAAAAAGAAGCAAAACAAAAGAATAGAGAATAAAAGGAGAATGATAACATTTAAGTTAAGAGTAACATTACAGTATTGCTAAATACCTGGCACAGTCAGTGGGGGTGGAAGATTCAGAGGCCAAAATGTTGGGGAGTACAGGAAAAAGAGAAGATGCAGAGACACTGCCTCTTCACTACAACAAAGTACCTCCGGACTTGAAGCATTTTATTTCCTAGATTCCTATTGAGACAGAAGTAAACAAGCTACAAAGAGGAGGTTGGGTCAAAAAATAATAAAGGTGTAGAACATAGTTTGAGACACCTCATAACACGTAGTTTGGTGGTGCACTAAATTCACTCATAAAAAGTAAAGGTGGCACAGTGTCAGGACAACTAGGAAGCAAAAGGGAAGAGAAAAAAGCTGATTCCTATCTCTGTATCTTAACTGCTCATGTTGATCAAGTCTTAATAGTACCTGAGCCCTAGTTGCTCTGAGAGGTGTTTTCATTGATTCATATCTCAGAATAATTCTGTTCCCGTTTTCAAGGTTTCAAGAGCATTTGTGTCTCTGATTCATATTTTAAAAACATTGCAGAGTTATGCTTTTCTATTTCTTGCAAGCTCCTAGTTAGATATCAGGAAAAGCAAACTGAATTATAGCTGTCTTTCATGTGTTTACCGTGAATAAACAGTACATGTTTCCATGCCACATCTCCATAGATTTTCTTGTGGCATCTCTTCAAAGACACTGCCCTAAGATCTAGCAGAAATAAAGAAATCAAAAAGTAGTACTTTATTGCCCATAAACTGAGTACTGAATATTCGTCTTACATCCACATCTCACTATCTCATCTCTACCAGTATTTGATTCCATTTTCATCCAAATTATAAAAATGGGTTTGTTTCTGTTACATATACATACGTGCAAGTATATGTAGAAATAATTAGCAGCCATCAGAAATGTGTTTTATTTAGATTCTGGAAGGAAAGGTTTATTTCCTGTTTCATAAGGAAATGAAATAAACAGTAACCACAACAAATTTTCACGTTTATGGTGTTATTGAAAAGTCAATAACTCATCAACTTTTGAATCAATAATTATGAAGTTCTTCAGGCAAACTGAATCAGTAATCATGCTGCCAGTGGTTTGCAGGCCTGTTCGGCCCCATTCTGTGACTAGTGGGTTTGGGGACCCACTGACCCAAGCCCCAGGCAAGGAGAAGAGGGAGAAGGGAGAGGGTAGGGAGATGAGCCTATAAATAAAACAGTGACAACAATCTGAGCAGGAAAACTAATTTACTAAATAAGATATTGGAATGCAATATAATACAGTATAATAAAATATAATTGGAACTGAAACTAATAAATCAAAAAGAAAAAAAGAAAAAAAAAGAGAGAGAGTGTCCAAAACCAAAGGCCTTATTCTAAATCTGAAGGTGAGATGGATAGGAACCCTTCACTGCTGAGGTGACCAGCAAATGGCAGAAGTCCTGGGATTTGCAAGCAGTTTCACCTTTCCCTCTGAAAACGGGAATGCAAAGTCCTCTAGGGTATGTAGTTCTATTTTTCTGACAACCAGGTACCTGGAAATTCAGCAGTCCATGGAACTGGAGCATTGACTCTAACTCCAGTGCTTTACATGATGTTGTGACGTGAAATACTGATAATAAAAATCGTTAAACCATGACACATGCACATTCAAGTTAAAATTGACTTAGTAGTATGCCAGGACTAAATTCCTGATGTTATTGAGATATTTTATTTATTTGGTATTCAGACTAGCCAGGACTATAGAGGAATTCAGCAATGTAATTACCTAGAAATCAGCTTCAAAGTGACCAGAACTGAGGCGTAGAGATCTTTGTTCTTAGTTATGTAAAGAGTAGAATTCATATATCTGTGCAGGGAGTGTGATTTGTAGTAGAATTCCCAACCCAATTCATTCCACTTTTCTCATTGATAGTTCACAACATTCAGTTAGAAAGGAAGTGAACAGGTTATTAAAAAGCAGTTTGTAGTCTCATTACATTTGAACAATATAGCTGAGTATCTCACATTTGTTGCCCAAACGAGCTCCCTTCTGATTTGTAGTACAGATCGTGATAATTTGGAGAGATCAATTGAATTTTTATTGTCTGCACATGCTAGATGGTTAGAGAAGATTGTAGTACAAACTATAATAACTTATACTGTTACTTTATAATCCTGATAAGAAAAATGACCCGCCAGTGACAAAAAAAAAAAAAAAAAAAAAAAATGTTAATACACTTTCTCCAGATTTCCATTTAAAACTGTACCTTTACATTGCTGTTGTTCAGGAAAATTACTCAGAACATAACAGATTTTAATGCTGAAATCAAGACATTTTTGTCAAATAAATGGATTCAAGTTGTCTATAATCCTATTGGATCTCTTGCCATAGAGTATCATTCTTAAAAATGGTCCCAAGGTTTTCTTCAAAGAAAAATTCTTAACTATTAGTCCAAATGTTAACCTAGTATTGCAATGAAACAAAATATATGGGCCAGCCAGATATGCCAAGAGACATCTACATTAAAAAATAAATTAACTAAAATAAGCGGATCAACATTCTTAAAAAGTTGATATTTTTTTTTATCTGTGTATGATTTTGATGCGACACTCAAAACAGATCAGCTGGCTTGTACCAAAGCTGAACAGGGAGTCATCAGCCTTAAATAAGCAGTGAGGAAATCTGGCAGTTCTGGCTTTGATTATAACCTCTAGTCAACACTGATGCTGTATTCTTAATTTAGTCCACAGTTTAGTTTTTAAAACTTTATTATAGCAAATTATGTTCCAATCTCTAAACACATAATATCAGATGATGTTTTTTAATAAGGGCATCCTTGTCCATTTTTTTTTTTTCAGTATTTGGTTAATCCAAGTGAGCAAGATATACCCAAGGACAAAGATTAGGATGAAATTCTGAAACAGTTTTCTTCTTATGAATATTCATGTAATAACTTTTGGAATACATAGTGATTCTTTTGGAGTATTCTACCTTAACAATGAACATGTTTCATAATATACATCTTCAAACACAGAAGGACAGAACAAGTAATTTCTAAAAAATATTCCCCGTTATCCAGGATGAAGTACTCCATGAATCTTAAGCAGGAAAATAAGACATAAGAACTAAGGAGATCTGAAAAATTCGCCTGCTGTATAAAATTGGATGTCTTCTTTCTATTCCACACGAAGAGAGTTGAAGCATTAAAAATTAATAACTTTAATTGCAGTTAGTCGCTTTTAGTGAAGTTCATCAGAGTGGTAGAAATACATAACCTACAATTAAACTGCATCTTATTTCATTCAACTACCCATGGCAGTACAGCCAAGCTCAGCAGAAGCTGCTACGTTAATTTGGGAGGCTAGTATATTCTCTGCTTTCTACTGCTATAGAAAGAACAAAGAGCACCACCCCCTCACAAGTCCTTTTGACTACAAGTTAGGCCCATTAGAATTCACATATAAACACTCATCTGCTTATTAGTGACAACTGAATTCTGATTATACTATATATCTAAACTAAAAACAAAATACTCAATATTACCACTGAATAGGTGACAGAATGATTCAGTGTTCAGAAGAATATGTAATGTGAAGCGTCAGCGAAGATACATTTATACAATGTATAAATTTTGGAAAATTTGTCAGTAAAAAAGTGTTTGAGTCTGCCTGTAAGCACTTTTGTTCCCACCTTTGAGCATAGCAACATACATGAAAAAAGTTGTAAAGTTGCTCAATGTCCATTTAGGAAATAGAATAGTAGAAAATAGAATGTTATGTTTTTATATCTTGTCAAGTTTCACCTCTAAACTGAAAAGCTCCCCTCACAAATTATACCAAAACCAGGAAGAACAGCAGACAGTCAAAAACTGTTTGTAAACATTTTAAAAGAATTTGAGATAAGAATTTATTATTTATTCGAGTACTGGTATTATTTCAGAAGGTCTTAAAAGCAGTCTACATTTAGCAGAAGCTTTGCATACTTTTCATATTCTACTTGCATGTAATTTCAAATTATGGCACCAAATCAAGTTTTATTAAACCATTATTTCTTTTCTACAGAATCCAATGCTTTAGTGATATTCTATTAGACCACAATACAAAGTTAAAGCAACAGCTGAAAAATTAAGAGAGATGTTTATCAAAGTATGTTAACCTAAGTAAAATTATTATAACCTACAGATTTAAATATTGATGTTTTAAATTACAGTTTTCAACTCACACTTAACATTTTAAATATCAATAACCTAATTGAACATCTACCTCCCTTACTGAACACACTGAGGAAAGCCGAGCTTCTGTGAACTTGGCCTAGAGTCAATGGGAGTGGTATATGCCTATCAGCTCTTGGAATCCTCAGTAGGCAAATCATTGGGAGCCCAGTGTGGACATAAGTATCTAATTCTATGCCTTGGGGTCTGAAGGACATTTAAATATGCTACTGCTTAAAAATGACACATTGGATAACAATAATTAAGATCTACAGGAGGAAATAAACTATCAGATCATGTTGAATGCATGAATATCAGAAGATTTGCTTTAGGACTGAAGTCCTCACATGAACAATATACTACGGATGATGAAGTGATTCTTCGCCAACAGACAACAGATGGTTGTTAAATGACAGATGAGGGTCTACATCTGATAGAGTCAGCAAAACAGGCTGTGTCATATTTAAAGCTATTAATGCATATGCGTGTTTCAAAAATTAAGCACTGCTTGATGATTATGAAAAGGTAGTTCAAAACACTACAGTTTTCAAGATTTAGTTTGCTTCAATGCTTTCCTAACAGCAACAGGTGGTGAGGTTGACTGGCCTGTAGTTCCCCAGGTCCTCCTTCTTGCCCTTTTTGAAGATTGGAGTGATGTTGTCTATCCTCCAGCCTTCAGGCACCTGTCCCATTCTCCAGGACCTCTCCAAGATGACAGAGAGCGGTTAAATTATATATAAAAAATTACATGGATTTTTTAATGGAAAGAAAAAAAGAAACAGATTCAATATTTGTTGTCCAACAACATTCTGTCTCACAATGTTTCTCTAACAGTAGATGTTATCTACATGTAATCTAATATATCATTATTCTGTAAGTTACAATATCTCATATTTGATACAAGTCATTCTGTAGAAATCAAACCCAATAAAGACCTTCAATGAGCTGACAAAAGGAAAGATTTTCCCCATACGGGGAAAAAAAAATATATATATATATATATATTCATTCTCATGTGCAGGTGATTACAGAAGTCCTTTATTTTCCCAGGATTTTGAATATCATTGTTTGTTTTAGCTACAAAAGAAATCTTTTTCTACCTGAAAATCTGATTGGATAAATTCTTATTCTCTAATTGCATCCTTCACTTTTGAACTGCAGTTAAAATGTCAACGTGGGCCAAAAACAAATGAAAAAAAATGAAAAACTTGTGCATACAGAAATGTTTCTTATATTTCAGATTAATAAACATTTCCCGCTTCACTAGAAGATCAGAAAGGCTTTTAATGATGGTTTTAAGCCGGGAAAGTATACGAATAACTAATCTCTTCTGCCATAATACTGGTAACTGAAGAGAATATTGAAATTAATGACAAGTTAGTGAAGAATATAAAATTCCTATACTGCTTTTTTTTTACAGTGTAAACTGTGGATCTCTCCTTTTTTTTTTTTTTTTTTGCAAATTCCTTCATCAGATGTAGTAGTGGTTAGTCCCATGGCGAGAGCTCACAAAATAGATTTTTTACCTCAGATTCAGCAGCTGGCACAGTTCCAGCAACACAAATCTTACTGCAAAGCTTTAGCTGTACACGCATAGTAGCACTAGCATACGTACATCTACACAGGCGTAACTGTAATACCCACACTCCTATTCAAAGAGATTCAAGCAAACAGCATGCCAGTCACCAAGCTTTCAGGCAAACACACAGCAACTAGATTATGCTGTAGGGTGTTGATGTAGTGGAAAAGTAGTAGTTAGTTCTTGACATATAAGAGCATTTTCCTTCAGTTAAATTTTAAAATCAAACTGGTGCTTTTATGTACTTCAAAGGCTATACTGCAGACACTTCATCTGAGCCTGCAATCAAAGGTTGCTGTTGTCCTTGAGCAACACATAACTTGCTTCATCTGACTGCTTTAACCTTGGAAGAGCACTGTGTGTAAAACACCATAAATGACATTTGCACTTAAGCTGGCTAGCTAACTTGCATCACAGAAGAGTAAAAAATGGCTTTATAGAATAGTATATTGAAATACCCAGTAAAACTTCTTCAGAGCACTATTTAATGTACATAATGTGCATTTTGTTAGTCAAGGTATTATGAAACAGCTTATCTAACTTTCAGAAGGCATATGAAAATGTGAAATGTCTTGAGTTTGTTCATAGAATACCATCAGCTACAAACACGTGTTAAAAAAATATTAAAATTAAAAAAAAAAGGTGGAAGAATACTTCTAATATAAGTAAAAAGTAATAAATTAGTAGCCAAGAAAAGCATAGCAAAGGGTTCATTACTTTTAGCAAAATCTGAAACACTGATGAACTATAAATGTTTTAGCAGGTTAGCCACCAAGGGCAGGTACTTAAAAGTTCACCTGTCATAATATTAATTAACACGTTGATCACAAGGGCTCTTCCTCAGCAATTATAACAGATAATTCTTTCAGTTACATCTGAGTCATTCTGCTGGGGACTTTCTAGGTATCTGACCAAGGGATTAGAATCATTGCAGAAATATATAAGCTTCCTAATGAATTTTTGGACTGGATTCAAACAGTGAGTTTTAAAACTAGGAAGTTAGTAGAAATTAGAAACCTAAGGCTCCAGATACACCATCATTTCCAGTACAAAGCAACCATTTCCTGACTGACATATTTAGTGTACTCTAAGCACTAAATATAATGAGATGAGAGAACTTTCTTAGTGTTTTTTTTTTTGTCTTTTAAATAGTACATAATCACAGAATCCTAGAATGGCCTGGGTTGAAAAGGACCTCAAAGCCAACCACTAGACCAGGCTGCCCCCAGCCATATAGAGCCTTACTTTGAGTGCCTCCAGGGATGGGGCATCTACAACCTCTCTGGGAAACCTGTTCCAGTATGCCACCACCTTCTGAGTGAGAAACTTCCTCCTAGTATCCAACCTAAATATCTCCTGTCTTAGTTTAAAACCATTCCCTCTTGTCTTATCACTATCAACCCATATAAAGATCCATTCTCCCTCCTGTTTATATTCTCCTGTCAAGTATTAGAAAGCCACAATGAAGCCACCCCAGAGCTTTCTCTTCTCCAAGTTAAACAAGCCCAGTTCCCTTAGCCTTTCTTCATAGGATAGATGCTCCAGCCCTCTGAACAAGTTATTGTCCCTTCTCTGGATCCGTTCCAAAAGCTCTGCAACTTTCTTGTGCTGGGGGCCTTGTTGAACTTCATTAGGTTCACATAGACTGACTGCTCTAGCCTGCCCAGGTCCCTTTGGATAGCTTCCCTTCTCACTAGTGTATCTAATGTAAATGGTTTTATTTTGACCCACAAAGTCCAGGTTTTGCTTTTATTCTCCTTTCAGTTGTTTGTGATTTTTTTTCTTGGGAACAGTTCTGCCCAGAAGTTTATTTTTGATTGTTTCCCATGTACTAGAAGCACTTTTAATAAATTTCTCGTGTGCACAGACAAACACAAGCAGGATATTGTTCTTGCAAGATACCACCTCTTCTGATTGCTGCAATAGCTCTGTCATTTTCCTTTGCTATGATAACAGCAGTTAATGGAAAAGTTCTGAGAGAAATCTGCCCAAACTACTTGTGAATAGAAACAAAAATAGCTTTGTCATTTGTAAAATAATGTTAACAGGATGTTATTTTATGTATTTTTCCTTCCTTATATACATAATTATATATATATTTCTTCATTTTCTTTCTTTTTCTCCAATTCTAAAAAAAAAGCATTTTTTCTTCATTATTTTTTGTTGTTCATCTGCCTTCTTCTAATGAAAAAAATGAATCCATCATTTCCATACTGAAAAATTTTTGCAAGTAATGTAATCTCATTTTTACAATTAAAATTTTGCAGTGCAATATTTTTTATCCACTTTCATCTCACCTTATTTCTTATTACATAAAACATTAATACTTAAGACATTTGGAAAAAAAATGTTCTGGAGGGAAAAGGAATGAAAAAGCAAATGGAAAAAGTAACTTCTAAAGCTAACTTCTAGTCTTTGGTTAAAAGAAACAATGCAGAGCTACGAATCAAAATGAGACAAACAGTTAAATTTAAAACTGGATCTCATTGCATTGTTCTCTGTAAAAAAGAATGCTAACTTTATTGAGTACTGTGTAAATACTATATTTCGAGTACATCATAAAAAGATTAAATGTGAGATGGAAATTTACAATAATATATTGTACATCAAATTACTATCATTCCAAAAATGTAAATAAATAAATAAAATTAAATAACTAGGGGAACGAGTGATTTTCCCAGATCAGTATCCAAAAAATTATTTAAACAATCCGCGACTCCCTTACTAAGCCTAGAATACAAGAACAGTAACTTGTAAATGATTATTTTTCTCTTTTCATGACTGTTGGGTGAAATCCCCAGTGACTGGATAAAGGGAAACATTACTTCCATTTTTAAGAAAGGGAGGAAGGATGACCAGGGGAACTACAAGCTGGTGAACCTTATTTCTGTGCCTGGGAAGATTATGGAGCAGATCCTCCTGGTTATCATGTTAAGACACATGCAAGATGAAGAGGTGATCAGTGATAGCCAGCATGGCTTCACCAAGGGCAGATCTCACCTGACCAGTCTGGTGGCCTTCTCTGGTGGTGTGAGGGCATCGGTGGACAGGGTAATTGATGACATCTACCTGGAATTCTGCAAAGTCTTTGACATTGTCCCTGACCTCCTCTCTAAATTGGAGAGGTGTGAATTTGAAAGATGGACTGTTTGAGGGACTAAGAACTGGTTGTCTGTTCGCAGTCCAGGGGTTGTGATCAGTGGTTCTATGTCTGTGTGGAAGCCGGTCCCAAGTGGTGTCACCCAGGGGTCAGTGGGACCTATGCTATTCAACATCTTTATCAGTGACAAAGATGATGGAATCAAGTGCACCCTCAGCAAGTTTGCAGACAACACCCCTCTGCTCAGCTCTTTTGTGGCTACATCTGGAGTGCGGCATCCAGACCAGGGGCCCCCAGCACAAGAGAGCTTGTGAATGCCCCATCCCTGTAGGCATTCAGGAAAAGGCTGGATGTGTCTCTTGGCAGCCTGGTCTAGTGGTTGGCAGGGAGATTGAAACTAGATGAACTTTGTGGCCTTTCTGAACCCAGGCCATTCTATGATTCCAGGATTCTATAATTCTAGGATTCCATAAGTATAGTAATATCATTATCACCTACATCTCTGGACATTATCTTTGTCTTGAATGCTATGCCATATGGCAGTATTGATAAGCAAAAGTTCTTCTAAGTCACAAAAAATATTGCACATAGATCAGTGAAGGTTTCTTTATAACACTAGTCCAACAAAAATACAGTTTTAGTCACTATTAGATTTCCAAGCTATATAAAATACTTTTTTTTTTTTTTTTTCCTATCTTGTTTCTTTTGTCTGTTCATCTGCTCTCTACAAAATCAAAAGTGCAAACAAATTAAAGCATAGCTACATTTTAATCTGGACTCCTTCATGGGAGCTACCTAATCCCTGTTAAGATATACCACTAATAGACATAAGAGTTTGTGCCCACTACCAATCTCTAAATGTAATTCATCTTTCTAAATCTGTTATGGAAAGTAAAATAAATAAATAATTAAACACTAGAAGAATTTATTTTTAAAATAATAATATAGGAGAGAAAATTAAACATCTTGCATGAGATGAAGAATAGGTTGTAACAGAGTTTTAAAAATTCTGATACTATTTATTTTGCAAAATTAATTTATCTCTTGAAATATTAAATGTTAACCTATACTGAATTTATGTTTAACAGTATTTATAATCAAAGTCATGCTCCGTGTATGCCATTTAATCCATATAATTGATTAGATATAGTTTTTTACTGATAGTCTTGTAGATATAAATATGTAACTATTGAATATTTATATTCAATTTTGGGATATCAGTTTCAGCATCACATTCAGATCAGATAACACAGAATGTAATCCAATTTAATGTAAAACCTGTCCTGCATACACATAGTAAGAAACATTTTTTGCCTAGATTTTTTAACAGTCTCTGTTACATAATCACCGAATCACAGGGATTTGAAGGGACCTGTAGAGATCAGCAAGTCCAACCTTCTTTGGCAGGTTTCCTACAGTAAATTGCACAGATGGGTCTTGAGTATCTCCAGAAAAGGAGACTCCAGAACCTCCCTGGACAGCCTGTTCCAGTGCTTTCTTACCGTCACAGTAATATCCTTTTAAAAAAAACTAAATACAGTGTCTGCAGATGTGGAAATTATTTATTTCCAAGTGTAGGAATGTGCATCCATACTCCCATATATGTAGAATTTAATGATATAATAATAATGTACTATGTTAGATTGAATACAAGCAATATAGCAGTTAATACTGGAACTACTGTAGATTTAATAGAGTCATGAGACTTGTATAAATAAATAACCAAGCATAGAGCTTTATGGATTTGTGATGATATGCTCATATTGCTCCATAGGCTCAATTAGTTGAATGTTTTAGCTACTTTTTAAAATAAAACCTGAGAATAATAGAGAATTCCCTACCTTAAACTCTTTAAAGTGTTCACATGCTTCATGAAATATTTTCCACTCCTTATGAACTTCATATTATTGTGTATAATTTCATTTAAAAATTCCATAGAAAGTGATAAGTAAGAAACTATGTTTGAAAAAGTTGAAGACATTTATTTCTCGCAGTGAGTAAAAGAAGAAATAGTGTATCTATACTCTTGAGTTTGTGGCACTTTGACATGATGACTTCTAGCCTTTTCTATTTACATACTATCTCAGAACTCAGTCTTTAATCTTAAAGGTGTTGCTGAACAGTTCAAGAGCCAGAGATAATCCCAATTAATTACTGGAATACATTCAATAGAAGCTAGTTTGTGATTCTGTATATCTAAGAAATTGTTGATGGTCTAAAATCTAAATGCTCTCTTACACATTTTGTCACATATACTATTTATTTTCAATAGCTTTAAAAAGTATGCAAAAAATATGAATATATATGATTTTAGTGTAATAGTGTAGGTCAAAATCAAACAGCAGTTATGCCAGCTGCAACTAAAAATCTCAGATCTACTGAACAGGTGTCTGACACTTGAATTGCAGGAGATGCCTATCTGGTGGTAGCACAAAGTACTTGACACAGAAGAGAAATGTCACTGACTATCCTGCTCTTTGGTGACAGTGTTGTTCTTTGATCTTCTTTTTTTTCTTCTTTGATAACAGAATTAAAAAGGCAGAGTGAACTTTAATGCCTCACTGCCATTCAATGATACGATTAACTGGTTCTGGATCTTTTTTCATCATGAAGTGTTGCTTATCCTTTGTTGTTGCTTATTGTATACTCTCTTTCCTCATAACTTAAGATGACTGTGAAGTATTTAATTAATTGATGTAAGTCGTTTACTAAAACAGGTGCCTGCATAAAAACTAGAGGTTTTTGTATCTGTGAGTTTATTTTAAAAGATCTTTATATTCCTTTTCTCTCTAGTTACAAAAAAAAAAAAAAAAAAAAAGTATTTCAATTGATTTGCAAATAAGATAATCAAATTTTCAGTGAAATAATAAAATATTTACATTAATTAAGGATGTGATTTCATGTGAGATGAAGACTAAGTTATATTTTAATCTTCATTGTCTTTGTCTTTTATCACCACTGATTTTTTTTACTTTTACCTTTCAGAACTTCATAGCAATGATGCAGTGTTGGAGAAAGTTAAATACATACAGACCTGATTCTGAAATACTCCCTGAGTCCAAATTCCCTTTGAATTCACGCTGCTTGCAATCAGGAAGAAAAAGAAGTCATACATTTAACTAATGAACATATTATCCTTACTTTCAGAGAAGTTAAAAAATTAATATTAAAGCACTAATAAGCTTTAACATTTTCTGGGTTCCTTCTTGCTTTTGTCCGAGCAGTGTATTTCTAGGTAGACAAAAGAGATGTGCAAAGAAAGGAAAAGTAGGGAAAGTAAAGGTTCACTGCTGCCCTGCATGCCGAGTTTCAAAAGCTTTCTGGGATTATTTTTAAACTGCCTCCTGAAGTTTCATGCTGCATCAAGGGCTACTTAGTCATTTTTCCCAATATGACCTTTTTCCACATCATTTTTTTTTATTATTATTTTTTTTTTTTTACCACATAGCACCTAACAGTACTTTGGGCTTTCAGGAAATTTCTCTGGTCTAAAAGAAAGGGAGAAAGGATCAGAAAAAATCTGTGTTATCTTGTCCTGGTCATCAGAACATTAGAGCATGCTCATGTACCTGATTAATACCAAAATGAAACAAAATTATGTAATTTTGGACAAGAAGAAAAATTCCTTTGTGCTCGATGTCTGAGAAAGGAAATGATGATCCTTTTCTCACCGCTCCATTCCACCTTGTGGAGAAGTCAATTTGCAGAAATAGAAGCAGGAGAGAAGTTATTTTCTGAGCAACAAATTATGAGAAGTGATGGTGAAACACAAAAATATGGCACAGAAACACATGCAGACAAGTTGAACACTGTACATTATTTCTTCAATATCTCCAAGACTAAAGAATAGGTCTAATGTTGATTTTGTTGCTGTTTTCAACTCAAAACAACTGTTCCAGGATTGCTCATCACTTACAATTTTAGATTATCTATTATGGGTTTTTAAGTGAACACAGACATCGTAAGCATAGTTATATTTGTTTGAAAGCTAAGGAAATTTTGTTGTCAGCAACACTTTTCCTACCAGTTTAGACTTCATTCAAGGCTTTCTGAGATAGGTCTTCCAGCCAAGATACTTCAAGTTCAAACAAAGTTGTAAACAGAGGGATTTATTTTGCTTATTTTATTTCTGATAAAAAACTTGTCCTGTGATAACTGGACTTTTGAAAATACTAGCTTAGAATAAATCAGCAAATATTTTTATTTCAACATAAGAAGCACTATGGAACTGGGAAGACAGAATTGCACCTACATAGTTTTTATTATTTTTGCATATACTCTTATTATATATGCTTTCATATGTGTTTTTATTGCTATTATGCTGTTATATATTGTTTGTATTACTAATATACGATATACCTTTATTATTATAAGTAGTCACATATATTACATACCAAATATAGTTAAATATAGTAAGGTTTTTAGATTTTTTAATAAAGTTAACAACTTTGTCTTCAAGACTCTTTTCATGTTTACTCCATCCAAGATGAAAGAAAAGCTCATAAATTATTTTGAGCTGTAGAACAAATTGCTGTAGAACAAATTCACCTTATATTTATTAGGCTCACATTTCAATTATTTTATCCAATTTTCTGTCTTTGTAATTAACAGTTCAGAATTAAAAATACATATTAATTAGTTTGTAAAGTGAAGTTATTTTTTAATGACAACTTTTCTGGATTCAATTGTAGAACTGAGAATCAATCCTTGTCCATTTGTCACATAGAAGTTCCTCACCACAACAGTGCCTTTTTAATTCCATCAAATCCTTACTTTCTGGCACCAGTGGGTATTTACATGGAGGTAATGTAAGGATCAAATATTTATGAGGACTCTTAAGGCATAAAACCCTTAGGTGTTCTTGAGATGTTATCAATCCTTAATTCTTAAATATAAAAAGTTGATTTCTGATCATCTAGCTTGAGTTAACAGAAACAGAAACAGGGCAGAATCTGAGTAGGTCCAATGAGAGCTGCTATTGGATGTGGCTGCAGTGCACAAAATTCCTGAGGTCCAGTCATTGGCTCAGGTAACAAGGAATTCCAGGAAAACTTCATAAATTTAAATAACTCATGATTTATAATCTATATAGCAATAATAATAATAAATCATTGGCATAACGTTAAGTGGGCTGATTACTTTCTCCAGGAAAAAGAAATAGGATAGAAGAAAGGAGCTGTGTTATCACCAGACTTTCAATGTAAGATTCATATTTGCCTTCTGAATCTGAAATGCTGTTGTTTGTGTTGTCATGCAGAGGGATGGTGGCTGCTCTAATTTTGGTGGTGGTGGTGGTAGTGGTGGTGGTGTTTATCCTCTGGAAAAAAAAAATAGAACAATAGGGACACCTACTGGTGTATTTACACATCTACTGTGTTTATAATTGTAAATGAACAAATCTACTGGGAAAATGCAAAAATATTTACCTATAGGTTGAGCTATTTTACTTCCCGTATACATTTTGAGATTAATTAAGTCTGTGAATATAGAAAAAAGGTGATAACTCCTTCACATTAAACTCTGCATTCTCTAAATATGCAATGTCTTGCTCAAATTCCTATTAATCAGACATGTTACATGAAGGCTACTCTGAACTTAATGCCTCCTATTTTACTATATTAGCCTACGATGTCAAGGTGAATTTTGGTGGCATGACAGTAGAGGCTGAACTTTCCCACAAGTACTGTCCTGTTGCCGCGTGACAGACGGAAGCAGAGGGTGTGTCTGACAAAATGTTATCTGACATGAAAGTGTGTATGAATCAAAAGTGTGGAATTGAATTCCTCCATTGACATTCATTGATACTTGCTGAAAGTTTACGGATACCTGTCAGTGGATGTGAGCACCATGAGGTAATGCATGGTGTGTTTCAATAGTGGCAACAGAGACAGTACGTCACCTCCAGTAGCGGAATTTTTATGAGCATGACATTAAGTCTCTTATTCTTTGCTGGTGAAAGCTAACGCCTAATTGTGGTGACTGTTGAAAAACAGTGTTTTGTGGCTGAGAATTTGCTCTAAAAAAACGTTGCCATTGTGCTCTCTTGAACTATTGTAATTTCCTTGAGAAAAAAAAATAAAAAAAAAGGATGCACTACTTTTAGAGTGACCTAAATATTAAACTCAAGAGTTTTAAATGAAGTCAGATTTCATATTACGAGATTGTCATTATTTTACTAGATGTCATTCAGTCCATGTTTCTTCTACACATAATTTAAATGACAAGGGACAAAGTAGTTACATTATCTACAGTGCAGAATAAATTCATTACCATGTCTGGGGACTCTTAGATTCCTAATGCATTGTCTTTGGCTATTTCTTTATATTTTCAAAGTAATAGTAAAATGTGCTTTTTCCTTTTATGCCTGGGGAAAAAAAAATCTTCAATAGTTACTTTTTTTTTTTTTTTTGTCTTGGTGTAGCTCTTTGAGAGCTAGTGCTCAATTTCTATAACAGTAGCTTTATGAAAGTTGTGGATGGATTTCCAAATTAATTGGTAACTTTTCTTTAACACACAAAATTTGATCATACTTCTCAGTTTTTTGTTTTTTCAAGGTCAAGGACAAAAACATTTTCCTTCACATTACTTGGATACCTGGCTGTTATTTAATTAAAAACACAAACTGATTATGTACTAATTATGATTCAGAGAATTTACCATAGGGAGTAGAGGCGAGAATCTGATGTAATACAGTGTGACAGCTAGCTGCTACTCCTTTCTTATAATTGACGTCAGTTCTCAAGATGGTCTGTGCCACGACTTGCTTTATCAAGGGGGAAAGTACAACACTGGGAAAATTTGGAGAAAAGCTGTGTTTGACTACTGTTCCAGATCTTCAACAGGGATAGCTGAATTATGAAGTACTGCAATTCATTGTAAAAGTAATGACTGAAGGGAGTTAGTTAAGCACCTGCAGTGCTCCAATTGTGTATATATTCAATTGTATTTGAAATTATTTTATGATGACTATATTTCTATTTATCTATATTTTCATTATTTTATACAATATATGTATGTTTGCCTTGACTAAAGCAGTGTTTTAAGCAACTGCTTTTCTAAATTACAATATATTTTTCTCAGTGTAATAAATTATGTCATAATATGGCGTAGAATGTCAGTAAAGATTGAATTTGACTGAAATTAGTGTTAGAAAAACAATTAATTAAACACTACTAAGATGGAAGAAAATCCTTGGTTTTTTTTTTTCAACAAACTTCTTTTTCTTGAAATTTATTCTTAGATTTCATACGACCAGCAGAATACTTCACTGGGATGAAACTTTTCTAGCTCAAGTGAATAGATGAGTTCTACCTTCTGTTTTCAAATATCCTGAAACTTTACTGTTAGAAAGCAGACTAATAGCAAAAAAATTAAATTCAGCAGATGTAAAATGTTCTTTCCAACTTCATTCATAGTGTATTAAGGGATTTTGGTGATGAAAGGACCAGTACAATTTTTTTTTTCAAGGTGAAATTTTTCATGTCTCTGTGCAAGAGAAATGAGTCTACTTCTTAGATTTAGAAGTAAACTTTCAATTAACCATTAAATAGTGCAAATATGAGTTTCATAAATAATCCCCTCAGAACTTTCTGACACTAAATCAAGGCACTGTTAATGTTTCAGTTCTCAACTCCTTAAACATTCTTTTAATTCCTACGGATAATTATGTAATTCCTTTAAGTTGCTGTAGCTTTCTCCACTCAGATCTATAGCGCTATAATATAAAGACACCTATTCTTTTCCTCGAATTTCCCAATCTCCAAGCTGCTGAATCTTTTTTATATACACCATCAAATCTTACCAGGGTCTAGAAAAGAGCTTGATGATCTACACACGTCATGTACATTTGTCAATTATGCTGATGGAGCATCTGTTACTTTTTCTTCTCATATATTGTACATGAAGAGATTTGACACACACACAGAAGAGTACCTAAAAATTTGCAGTCACTGGTAATGGATATCTACTTTTTTAGACTGAGACCAAGTTTCTCCTTGTGGAGGTTTTTTTATTTGAAAATAAAAATCACACACAGCAAGATAGTGATTTTCCTTAGTATTATTATTTTCATTATTAACATTCCTTCTGTAAAAGAATGATCTTTCCCTGCTATTACTCTTTCAGATTTATTTTCAATGAGCTTTCTCAATTTATAATTCTTCCTCTCAATATAAACTATATAATACATCATCATTTTAGATAAAAGAAATTAATTTCTGAGGGAGAAAGGAAAAAAGAATGCTTTCCCATTTTTTCTTAGTTCCTAATGTCAATTACATTGGTAAATACCATGAGATTTAGGGATACTGACCTACTGAAAAAAATATTAGATACTTGAACATACAAAAGGAGAGTTTCTTCTTTAATTTATTGATAATTATCTCCTGAAATCCTTCCCACAAATTTAGCATGAACTCATCTATCATAATTCTGTTACCCACATTTTCCTGGAAGGCTTAGATTGTATTATTAGAAATAAAAAATCTTCTAATTTATGTACTTTTCTCCTATTAAAATGGAGTAAAAATTTTATAACTGCAGTTTACAAAGCTTTTGAGAACACTGTAACTCTTATCAAGGCCAGTGTTTAAGCTCTCAGTTTCTTATCATGTTCATCATGCTTTTACGTGTGTCAGAGACATAAGAAGACACAAGGGATTCAAAAAGAGATGCTGCCTCCAAGGGAAATGAATGCTGTATTTTAAAGGGCAGTTGCAGAATTTTCAGGACTACTGGAGAAAATGATTTAAAGACATTGCATTTTATTTCACTAAACTGTCATTTCAATAAAAGGAAGTGAAAATCATGTATTTGCTGCTTGAAGTTGTGCAGTGTTCTTACATCTTAATTTTAAATGTAATAAGGAGCCAGTTACTGCCAAAAAACATTTCTAAATCAATAATTTCTCACTTAGGAACTTTATTGCTCTTTAGATGCTAGCCTGCACTACATCACTAATAGATTTTAAAAGCTGTGTCTAACGAAGACCACTATTTCTTAGCCACTAAGATTACTAACAAGAAACTATAGTTCACTCAACTGCCTTCATTGTAATTAAATGCTGCGCTTTCACTCAGCTTCTTTTATACTCAACTCTGCATGGAAAAATAAAGTCAAAAGATAACATAGAAGCAAGCAGTGGTACCTGAAGCCTGGAGCATTTCACTATGTAGGTAACTATGACTATTAAAAATAAAGATGCAGCTGTCACTCGAAGGATGTCTTCAGTTTTTGAGACTTCCACAATGCACTTCATATAGCCTCACAAACTTACCATATGGTTACCTCTTGGGGCTTGTCTACACAAATTCGTTTCATGAAAACTGAGATGCACTGAAGCAAAATCTGCAGTGTAACTGCTCTGATGCAATTGCATCTGAGATAAGTGCCAAAGCATGCTACTTCTCAAATTATTATTTCTACATGAGGGAAACTTATCTCAGAGCATGTGTTCAACCACATTAGAAATGCTCCTTTGTTTTTGGAACTTCTGCCTTGCCCTGTCCACCCTGGCATTGTTCATCCTGCAGGAAAGGAAAGATTCTCCTGTATAAATAAATAAATAAATAAATAAATAAATATATTGTTAATGATGAAAGTCATACTCCTGTTCATTGTTCATGCTCAAAGCCCCAAAAGTAATAAAATATAATAGAACTTCTTTATACTGTTCCAGGACTTGGTCCTACCAGTCTAGAGGTACTTTTCCCCTGTAAAAATATGAAAGAAAAAGGTGTAAGCATTTATTTTTATTTTACCTGTAATTATAATACCATGTGAGCTGAAGTTTTATACTCAGTATCTGGACGATTAACAGACCTGTCTAGCGAAAAAACAAGCAACTGTGTGATGGCCGTATGGTGTACTTTGTAGAAACTTAAGATGAACACTCTGTAGGCAGCTAGGCATTATCCAGGATCAGAACTCAATATAGGGAATGTAAGGAAAAAAAAAAAAGCACCTAAGTATTCTGCTGAAATCTGAAAGGCAGATGGAGAACAATGGCACTATACAGTGACTTGCTTGCCTGTATGTGATAGATCCTGTAGACTATTGTTTTGTATGCTTTTTATAGACTTTGACTATAGGAGCTTGCCTTTTTATACATTACCTGTCATCATTATTTTAAAAATTTAGACAAAAACATATCAACAAATTGCTGAGTGATCACTGGGATTTGTTTCCTGGGCTTTCTTCAGCACCACACAGTAGGTATCCTCAGTGATTAGTGCTTACAGCCTTCAGATCTTTGTATGCTCACTGACCATTTGGGACACATTCACAAGCTATGAATGTCCCTTGTGATGATACCTAACACTGCAGACTTTCAGTTTTTAAAGCTTACTATGAGGAATCTCTGAAGTTGAAAGATCATAAACTTTTCAGAATGTATGTTTACATTGTCTTAGACAAACTCCATATCTATACAAAGAGCCTTTATGCGTTTCATTTGCAACATTATTGAATCTAAGAGAAAATAATCTCCCTTTCAGAGAGAAAAAATTATTTCTCTTTCAATAGCAAACAGTAACAAGAAACAAATAAATACATAATTAAATTTTTTAAAAGTCCCTAATTACACATAATTGTACAAATATGACAACACATGATGTCAATCTCAATATCAATAGAGAGTGATTAGATTATTTTCTTGGATCTAGGTAGACTATCTTCACATGAGAAGATCCAAGAGCACCTTCATGTTTGTGATAAGGGAAAATGTGGTGTCTGATCAATTTCCAGGTACACTTCTGTAAGAAAACCCTGAAATGAGTAGAATGGAAATCATAGTAAAAGAATCACTTCCCCAAATACACTGAGGATTCAAGCAGTAGTGAAATATACATCTGTGTATACTGGTATGAATTAAAGGGTTTCAAGTACTTTCAGTATTTAAAAATGTTTAGTTAAACATTTTCTCTGTTAGGAAGAACTCTGGAGATCAGTGTTTTTTCCCATTCTATTTAGTTTGCATGAGTGTCAAAGAATGAACTGAAATGAGAAGAGACAGAATAGAAAACTGTGAAACATACACTCCAGTTATATTTATTTTTCATAATGCTGTTCACCACCTTTTTGTTTTCAACAATACTACATCTGTCATTCAGGATCTGCTCATTTAAATCCTAGTCTGTAATGATCACAGTAAAAGTGAATCCCAGTCTCAGTATCAAAAGATATATCCTTGATCCATAAGATTAAACAGCAAAGTGAGTAGCAGATAGCGCTTTTGATCAGCAAGACACTGGAAACTAGTGAAAGATAACTAATCTCAGAAATCTATAAACCATTGACAAGCTTTTCTCAACAATTGACAGTCTTCTTACATTAGTATTTTCTGTATTACAAGGTTTTCAATGTCTTGAATTTCATTTTGCAACAAATTAGGGACACGTACAAAGAGTGGAAATATGTTTAATATGTATTTTGTGTTTTTGGTTATCCAACCTACCATGTGAAAAATGCTCATATTTGACTCATTATAAGCCTGTAAATAATACTGAACTGGGATTTATGGGTACCACTCAATATTTATTGTATTCTTATATTTTTAGCATTATACGCTTTTATTTTGAAACACATGAAATATTCTAGTCAGAAATCATATCATTATTTCACTAATTTTTTGCATTGATGCCTATTGCTATCAAGATTGATTATCCACTTTTGTTCCATGATTTTATTAAGGAGCCCACTTTGTTTCACATTTGAAAAGATATTCTGCACCCAAATTTGTGGGTTTTTTTTGTTTGTTTTTTTCCCAGCTATGTCAGTCTTGCTTCTGTCAGTTGTTACAACTTGAAAAAAAAATACAGAATTTTACAAGCATGTCTGTGTTTATCTTGCAACATGATGCTTCTCTGATGGCTGGTTGGGCTGAAATGTTCACTCAGGTGCTAAACATTCATACAGAGAGAATGTTAGAAACTCACAGTGACAAAAGAATTCAAATGTAGATAGAAAAGATCATTCTCAGAGCAATTTAATGTTTTACATCCTTTGTTTTAACTGCAGTCTCATACTGAAACGAACAGTTGATTGTCTTCTATCAAGAGACACAGAATCATATAATCATTTAGGCTAGAAAAGAACTTCAGGAACTTCAAGATCATCAAGTCTAAACATCAGTCCAATATATTGAGTTCAATGACTACACCATGTACCTTGATGCCACATCCATACCTCCAAGAATGGGGACTAGGCCACTCCCCTGGGTAGCTTTCAATACCTGATCATTCTCCATGACAAAATTATTCCTGATGCTTAGTCTAAATCCTACTCTGTTACAGCTCAGGACCATTTACATGTAACCTGTCACTTCTCGCATCAAAAGAGACCAACACTGTTCTAGCTTCAACAACTTCTCAGTTATTACTAGAGAGACATGGCTTATCCAGACTAAACAACCCTAATTTCCTCAGTCACTTCTCACAAGTCTTGTTATTTAGTTCCTTCTCTAGCTGTATTCCTCAATCCACTCTTCAACAACTCAGTATCTTTCTTTCTGAGGGTTCCAAAACTGAACACAATATTAAAAATGTCCTTTCACCACTTCTGAGCACAAAGAGACACTAAATTCCCTAGTCCTGATGGCTACACTGTTTCTGATGTAGGTCAGGCTGCCACTGGCCATATTGGCCAACTGGACACAGCTCTGGTTTATGTTCTGCAGGCTGCTAAGTAATGCCACCAGGTGGGAAGTTTAATTTCCTGATAAGTACAAGCACTAACAATCGTGAGACTTCTAGATGCACGTAGAATACTTCATATGCTTCTTCATCCTGCTTGGGTGGTCTATATTCTCATCATATCTTCCTTCTTGTCCTTTTCCCTGACTATTACCCAGAGCTTTAAAATCTTTTGTCACCTACATCCAGCTACATGCAGTTGCATGACACCTTGACTGCAAGGGACATAATTGCATGACTCTATGATTCTGTCTCACTTAAAGAGATTGCAACCATCTATGACATCAGACATACAAATCATTCTACCGCATCTCAATGAGGCCAGTGATATCATAGCCCTTAAAGATACCTAAAACTTCCATATTCCTATGTTTATTTCCCATGCTATATGCATTTGTGTAGACGTAATTAAGTCCCTAGTAAAAGTGTTTTTATTGAATGAAATGAATGAAATTCCTTTCTCCAGTTCTTCAATAGCTTTCCCACTGATCTCTAATCTCTTTCCTGACTCTGGCTTCTGCTGCTGTTGCTTGAGCAATACAAGTTTGGTATATTGAGTTTCCCTTACCCAAATGACTTTAATTGAGCACCTAATGCTGTTTTCTAATTTTTATTGCAGCCTATGAAAAATATTTGCCATCTGGTGATTTTGACCACTTTAGCACTTAATAAATTAAAACTAGTTTTCCTTTGTGTTAACAAATTTGTCTGGCTTACTGACAAATTATGTGCTTGTTTGATGCAATGCAAGAGGTACAGCTAGGATGTCTATTCCATTCAGGAATCAGGAGCAGAAATATATAGGGCAATGTAACAATATACAAAGATTCTCTAGAATAATTTTAAGATGTCATTGCAAATAATCAGTTTGAATGACAAGAATCTTGATGAGTTATTTTCTGCTTATCTCAGTTGCTTACAGTGAAATGCCATTAACGAACAAATTTAAAATATTTTGAAGTTTTTTCCAGTATTTTTTTGTTTCTATATGCATAAGTGTGTCTTAACTTTATGATAAGCAGATAATTAATATATTTAATAACAAATATTTAGGAAATGATTAAGGCATCGTTTTTTTTTTAATAAGCAAGTTAAAAGGTTTTAATCAAACTTTATTTAATTCAGATTTTTATGGAACATAATCAGTAGTAATCTAAAACTTATTAAAATTTACATTCTGTAAGTATTTTTTCCACTGAATATTTTTATTTTGTTTCACAGATTATAGTTTAAAAATGTATTTGATTGTAAAAATCAAAATGATTTCTTTCTTTCATTTTCATGTTTTTGCTTTATCTTCATAGACAAATAGATGATTTTGAAGTTGCATAGATTTTTGTTATTGTATTTAACATTATTTTACTATCCAGGCATTAAGTGTTAGCATATCTTCGATAAGAATATGTACCCAAATTCATATGGAAATTATTTTGAAAATCATATCAGAAATACACGGGAAGCAGGCAGTGGTTTGTGCAAAGTTTAGGATATTCAGGACATCAAGGAAATCTTAATTATTACCTTACGTTCAAAACCACAGGCTGCATGCTGAACTGCTCTGCAGATGCAGTCTCCACTTGAAAGAAATTAATTGCGATGATGAAGCCATGGCTGAAGACATGCTCATTTGTAATTTTGAACCAGACAGATGTAAAACAAAAAACAGCTGAAAGCTGTGGAGCCACACTAGCACATGAATCCAGTAGTAGATTTTTGCTAATAAAAACAGTTGTATTAGTTGTCTGAGCTGGAGACAACTGAGATCTGATTTAAAGATTAGAATTTCTAACCATATGTGAAAGTTCAGGTTCCAATTCTGCTTCTTGGTTTAAAGCCAAGTCACAATACTGTCTTATCAGCCGAGGTCTTGCCTTCTTAAAAAGTGTAGGTTATAGCAAAGTGTGGCTTTATGAATGATTGCCTGCTCTAAAAATAACAGTAACAATTACTGTGGTGAATGTTTATCTAAACTATGAAATGTTTTCCCATCCCCAAAATATGCATTGGGTGATTTTTGCAGAAATCTATTAATCATTTTCTTAACCAAAAGAACCCATATTTTTCTGAGTGTTCATTTTTTGTCAGTTGAGTTACTCTTCTTAATTGGACTTTTGAAACCCCGTTGTCTCACATGCACTGTATGAAGTTAAAGAGCATTCCACTTCAGTATAAAACTAAGTACTGTGCAGAATTAATATCATTTTTGCAAATTTTGCAGGGAATATGTTCATATATTAACTCAAAGTTGGACCAATTTTATTTCTTTTCTGGAATTAAAAAAGAAAAAGACAATTTGTATGCCTAACAATTTATATGCCTATTAAAATACATATATATATATACTTACAAAGCACTTAGTCTGACAACAGAAATTTCCTATATTTTCTTAAGAGTTGATATTCTCATAATACTCATTACTTGGAGGAGAAACAATGCACTTTACAACTGTGTAATATTTCTGCTGCTTTTATTAAGTATTTTTCATTAATCATCCATATAATTCTTTATAAACAGTGAGACATACGACATAGAACCGAAAATGGATAACCTACTCGAAGCTCTTGGGAGCTCAGCTAATGCACTACAAAGACGAAGAAATAATCACCTAATTCAAATGAAACAACTGAGAATTGGACATTCTTTTTGGATGGAGACTTTATGTCTGTCAAAAATAATTTCAAAATTCTACCACAACACAGCAATAATCTAACCAATTTTTATTCTGTCTTGATCTGCCTAGGTAGGTATAATAATTTCTTTCCATGTTTGGAGAGTTCAGTTCTTTTCTTTCCTTGATAGCATGTCATCTTGAAGCGGTTGCTCCTACAACTTTGCAGAGAGGAAAGTTGTGGCTTTTACTCTAGCGCATGAGGTCTTTACTGAGCTACCAAATAGTAAGATAGTTACGACTAAGGCATGCCAAGTGAACAAGAAGAATCTTTATTTAATTTACCCTAATGTATGTCTTCAACTTGAAGAATTTTGTTGGTGTTCTCTTATATGTAATAACATTAAACTGAAAAATTCTGTTCACATCAAAATAAGAGTTTATCTCCCTTTACATTTATTTTACAAAATTTTGTTCTGCTACTCAAAATCTGTCACAAAGTCGGTAAGCAGTAATATTTGATCTTTAAAATAAATTTTCATTAAATTGTATTCGTATTAAAAATGTATTTCATGTGAAAGAACTGTATGCAGAATTCAGATTTTAAAAGGCATTTGACTCACAAAAAAAAATAAGAAACTGATGTTACCACACTTCACAAATTAAACTAAAAAATAAAAGGCTTGGGAGTATTGAGTTTATGTCATTTTTCTGTATTAAAAAGAAAAAAAATTTCTGAGAAGCCACCCTAAATGTTAGAACAAAAATGTTCTGCAATAGCATTAATGGAAGTTATGTAAAATAGAAAAATTGCTTTGAAACATTTTTGTTGGTCAAGCATATCCTTAGATTAAGTTTTAGAGGCTCTACTTTCTGGCTTATTTTCTTTTCTATAACTTGTACTTTGAAAAATAGTTTTGGTCCCTCTGAGGGCAAGTGAGTTTTTGGAAAGCAACAGGGGTTTCTATACTACAGCTCTGTAATGAGCTCAGTGCAGTGAAGCTCTGCATCTCCCTGAATCTCAGCAAAGTTAGTAGCACTCCAGGTCAATGCAATGGACCACCAGTACAAAGGATATTTCAAGATAATTCCAAAAGGATCACACCTGCAGCGAATTTCAGATATACTTAACTTTAATGTTGACATCAATAGGGCAAAGAATATTTATAAACTTGCAAGTCTTTCCATCGTGTCTAAGCGAATAAATATGTAATCTGTAAGATCTTCTGATTTTGCAGTATAGAATCTCATTATAAATTCTTTCTTGAAATAAGAAAATATACAATCACTGCCTCTCTAATGCTCCATTGCAGGAAGAACTCCCAGGCTGTAATAATACATATTTAAGTTGAAACTTACAAGAGTGAGCGTTCCTTAAAAATCTAATACTTATGCTTCCTTAATATATGTATATGGTTCTTCAAGACATTTCAGATTAGAATTAAGATGATAGCATTGAGTATACACACCCTGTTGTTTATGTTTGAAGTTGGTTTGAATGGAGAAATTATTCCACATTTATTTTCAGTCATTTTTCTGGCAACTGTGCATATAAAAGATTAATGTATTACAGAATAGTACAACAAAATATGACTATATGCTTAATACTGATTTCTGTCTCATATCAGCACATTGGTGTAAACATAATTGCTTTTGCATGAAATGTAATAATACATCCCCCAGTCCAGTGTTTTCATCACAACAAAACATGAAAAAATTCCATGACAGTTAATAATACTTAGAAGGGAATTCATCATGCTTATTTTGAACTTCCAAATGAGATATATAAATGGAAAGTTTCATCTTTTCCAGCATCTTCAATAAAGAAAAAAATCACCTCCAGATGACTATGCTCATTCTCTAGCTGAACAAATAGCTCTTCTAATTAGTTAGTATGAAGCTCTTCTCTAGTCTCTGAGTGACAGCTTCTTCTGGAAAAGAGGGTGACTATGCGTCACATCACATTTGATTTAACAATAATCAAAATAGGTTCATTAAAAGATTAAAATGATAAAATTAAAGATGGGTAATTTTGTTACAGTCTTCTTTCATTTATCAAATTTGATAATAATTTCTCTTGCACCAGCTGATTTTACTGCGTAGGTAGATGCAAAAAATATAAAATACTCTGGTATTACACAGATTTGGCTCATTTTTACTAGCAGTGTTTGAGTGAATGTTATAACTGAATTTTTCATTGCTCCTCTTTCAATAATGATACCTGTCCTGGTTTCAACTGGGACAAATTTTATTTCCTTCTTGGTGTCTGATGCGATGCTATGTTTTGGCTTTAAGAGAAAAAACAGTGTTGATAATGATTCTCATACAGATGAGACCACGCCTGGTGTACTATGTCCAGCTCTAAGGCTCCCAGTATAAGAGAAAGCCAGACATACTGGAAAGAGGTCAGTGAAGGCCCACCAAGGTGATGAAGGGACTGGAGCATCTCTGCTGTGAGGAGATGCTGGGAGAGTTTGGAGAAAAGAAAGCATAGGGGGGCTCATCATTATGTTATAAACACATGACAGGAGGGTGTAATAAAAACAAATCCACAGAGTTTTCAGTTGTGTCTAGTTCCGGGGCAAGTAAGCAGTAAGCACAAACTAAAACATGAAAGATTACATCTAAACATCAGGAAAAGTTGTCTTGGGTAACCTGTTGTACATACTTGAAGAGGGTGAGAAGATCATGACATCCCAAAAGGGTCAGGAGGAAAAGACAACATTTTGGAAGGTAATTTTCTCTTCCTTACTGAAAACATTTCACATTCAATGACTGGATGTAAATTGGGTGAGATTTTATACTGTTTAAAACAAGGCAGAACTTGAACAAATCAAAATCATTTACAGAAAGATACATCTTAGTGTTTTCAAGCTATAAAATTATTTTCAAACAAATTTTAGGCTTTACAAAAAACTGTAACATTGAGTGAACCCAAGAACTTTCAAAAACTGCATTATATTAGGACATTTATAAATAAAAAGACAGTTGAACAATTAAACAAATGCATACCTATTAACATAAGCATGTTGTATATCTTGATGTGTGGTAATGGAGCTATGCAAACAGAAACCTGTGGATAATTTTGTCCTCTAGGCTTATCATGAATTGACCCTTTTGGCAATAAAACTTCAGAAATTTCAAGTTTGTTGCAATTTATATCTGTGCCACTGGAAAGAGAATCATACCCATTGATTTTGTGACAAACTGCTAATGGTTCTTTAAAGGTGTCCTGCTTTTAAATGAATGTAAGGGTTGATTGCTTCCATGCTACATACTCATTGCATCCTTCTGTTCTTGACCTTTACCTGAGGGACAATTTCAGGATCACTCAGTAAGAGACTTTTCAGGAGAGACTGCACCTTCTATTCTGCAATTTTCCTTTTATTTAAATTTTACAGAATAAAAAGGAAAATAACAAAATAAAGTAGATTGATTGCACATTATCTTTCTCTCTCTATGAACACATTCAGTGTGTTTCAGTACATGTACACATAAAAAATAATATGCTTGACTGAATGGAAAACATAGGTTCAGTTAAAACTTTTTGGTTTGAGATACCATATTTCCATGTGCATTATAGATCTATTTATCATTGCACTGGTTTATGAAGAAAATTTAATCAAAAAGTGTAACTTAATGTATAATTTAGGAATAATATATGTGATATGTAAGTATATATAAGGGAATATAATTTTTAAAATTACTTGTGAGCTTGTATCAAGTCATTTTGGGAGTCACAATCTCTTCCATTGTATCAAGGCTTACATAATACAGAGTACTATGACAAACTGGACCTTGTGAATATTGACCATGTTCTGACTCAGAAAGAACTAATTTTTTTTTTTGTAGTGTCTGGTATGGTGCTATGTTTTGGTATTAGGAGAAAAACAATGTTGTTAACACATCAGTGTTGTAGTTGTTGCTAAGCACTGCTGAACAGAGACAGTGACTTTTCAGCTTCTGTAATTGTTCTTCCAGAAAAGGTAGCTTGGGTAACACAAGGAGTCAGGAGGGAACAGAACCTGGAGAGCTGACCCAAATTGCCGAAAGGGATATGCTATGACGTAATGTGAAAGCTATAATATTGTTGGAAATGAGATGGGTGGCAGGTACTGGCAGGGCATTGGTCTGTGGGTGGTGAACAACTGCATTGTACTTCACTTGTTTTGTAAATACATATATACATATACACATTATTATCATCACTGCTATTTCTCTCTTAATAAATAGTTTTTATCTCAACATGTAAGATATACTGTTTGTTTTTTTTTCTCCCGATTCTCTCACCCATCCCTCTGCGTGGTGTTTAGCTGTCTGCTGGGGCAAGCCACAACTGAAAAACAAAATATCCATGATAGACAAATTATATATGCAATATAAGTAACTCTGCACACAGATACAAGTCTATTACCTGGTGTAGGGAACATGCTTTGTCAGGGGGGTTAAACTCGATGATCTCTTGAGGTCCCTTCCAACCCCTATGATTCTATGATTCTATGATTCTATGATTCTATGATTCTATGATTCTATGATTCTATGATTCTATGATTCTATGATTCTATGATTCTATTCATCTCTCTCCTAAGGATCTCAGAGCACCTATCTTGTTGTACCTAGGAAAAGCTATTTGCTCCACTACTGTACCAGCTTCAATCTCTGAGAAGAAGTTAGCACTGAAATAAATCCGGGCTTTTATAATTTGTCCCTAAAATCAAAACTTTTTTAACAGAATACTATATTTTCCCAGTGTGTGAGGCCTGTTTTGAAAGTAATGTTTCTGATTTTATAATGTTGGCTCACAATGTCAGAGGCAGATGTTAGTGGTATGGCAGGAGAGTTTGGACTTTTCCACCAGTATTTAATTGCTGTGCAACAGATAGCAGAGAAAATTCCTCCGTGTGAAAAAAATTACACCCATTGACATTCATAGATGCTTGCTGAATTTTTATGAAGACCAAAAGTGAATGTAAGCACAGTAAAAGCTGGGCTGTGTGGGCAACACTTTCCTAACAATTGTGCCATCATAGCTGTGAAACAATGGGTTACTTCCACTGGTGCACATTTTTACGAACGTGACATTTAGGCTCTGGTTTGTCACTGGAAAAAAAAGCACAGCTAATGGCAGTGGTGACTGTTGAAAATTAGTGCTTTATAGCTGAGCATTTTCTCTATCAAATAACATTGTGGTTCTGCCTTTCGCTGGACTTCAGAGAGATTCCATTTCTTCCTTCCTTTCATCAAGTACTCTTTCACTGCCACTATGTCTCTTTGTATACTTCAATGTATGAAACTGGTGGTTTCTACTTTTCATAGAATTGCTCATGGGTTACTTTTGCCAGAACATGGCTTTGCATTGGAAATACTCAATACATTTTCATCAGGAATGAATGCATAAAATAATAAAAGACTAGCCCCAGTACTCGGAAAGCATATTATAATTACAGTAAATTAGCAAGGAGTATTTAGAATACCTCATTAGTGGTGAAAAAGATGAAACTGTCTTTAAACATATTAGCTTGAATACATTATATAAAAGATTTACTAATTTGGCCAGTGTAATGCAATAAATGCTTTACATGCCTCTCTTAGAGTATCTTTTCTGCAAGGCACTTGGTTCTGGGGTGGATGCACTCTGTGATGAAGTGAGCAATGGCTACATGGGGTGAGGAAAGCCACTGTCAGGAAGCAACTGCTCTGGGCACCGTTAGCCCTCCTCCTGGCAGCAGCACTCCTATGTGGAGAAGGAAGGGCCAGGAGGCCACTCCCTGAGCATACATAGGAGGCCATCAGGGAGTGCAGCAACCCTGGAACAGGGAGAACAGAACAGGAAAACAAGGCATGGCATGTCAGAAGGGCAAGGTGTGGAAGTTTGTACAGGCAGATCATGCAGAGCATTTGAGCAGGAGGGGTGAGCAGGGCGTGTTGCTCTTCTCCTTCAGGACCACGGAAGGAGAGCTCTGAACTAAGACCACTGTAGTGTTCACCCAGCATGGCTGACACACCGAGGCAGAAGCACAAGAGCCAGCAGCGTGTGCTTGCAGCACAGAAGACCAACCATATACTGGGTTATATCAAGAGAAGTGTGATCAAAGGAGGTGATTATGCCCCTATACTCCTCTCTCATGAGACCCCACCTGGAGTACAGCATCCAATTCTGGGTACCCCGACCCAAAAAGGAAGTGCTGGATAAAGTCCAGAGGGCCACAAAGGTGATAACAGAGTTGAAGCACCTCCCCAAAAAGACAATCTGAAAAATCTGGATTTCTTCAGTCTGGAGAAGAGAAGGCTCTGTGGGGAACTTACAGCTGCCTTCTAGTGCATGAAGGCAGCCTGTAGAAGAGCTGGGGATTCATTTGTTCTATGAGTCTATGATTCTATGATTATTCAATACGGAGAAAAAGCTTCAGGGAAACCTCCTTACAGCCTTCCAGTATTTAAAGGAAGGTTATAAACAGGAGGGAAATCAACTTTTCATATGGGTTGATAGTGATAGGACAAGAGGGAAATATTTAAAACTAAAGGAGGGAAGATTTAGATTAGATGTAGGGGAAGCTTTTCACTGAGAGAGCAGTGATGATCTGGAACAGAGGGAGGTTATTGATACCCCATCCCTGGAGATGTTTAAGGCCAGGTTGCATGGGGCCCTGGGCAACCTAATCTAGTACTTGATGTAGTGCTTGGCAATCTTGCCTGTGGCAAGGGGGGTTAGAATTTGATGATCCTTGAGCTTCCTTCCAATTCAAGGCATTCTATGATTCATTCCTGAATTACTAACAGATCAAATGCAAGATTTAAAGAAATGAAATAAATAAAAGGAAACATAATAGGTAATGGAAACACAACAAGAATTAAAGACTACTCTAGAGGAAAAACACACATTGCAATAAAGACACAGTGATTTGTAAAACTAAAACAATAACAATAATTCTATATTTCCAATTTAAGATATGTGGGCTACAAATCATGTTTGCCTTTGGAGATTCTGATGAGTTGGAATAGTGGAGTCATTTTAAAGTAATAATAATCCCAATATGAACACTACAGATTAATGAAGCAATGTATCTAAGAACATAAACTTTGCCCCAGTGAGAAAAGATATTAAGATAAATAAACAGCAGGGGTGGACTGGAGAACAGTGATGATATCTGGCTTCAACACTGTTAGAAGTCACTGCAACACAGCATGGTGCATTTCATTTATTAATGATATAATCTTTAACATTGTTTCAGGTGAACAAACTGGTCTGCTATACTACATATAAATAAACCAGTAAACTTTCAGATACTAAGTTTGATTAATTAATTGAGATATTTTAATTGTATTTATCATTTTCCTGCATACTCTGCTTTTCTCAGCATTTTCACATTCCAGTAAATAAAATTAGTCTCATTTTTAACATATTTTAATCCTGCTTTTTCATTTTAGCTCAACTTCTAAAGATGTTTTGAGTTCTCTATCAATTCAGCGCACATATTCTTTCCTACCTCCCTTTGTAAAAATCACCTCCTCAGCCCTTCAGATCAATGTCTAATTTTTCTTCTTCAGTTCTTCTTCACAATATATTGCTGTCTAGACCTGATTAATAGAGTTCCTACCCTAAATGCTTACTTTTCTAGTCAGAATTATGCCTTCTAATTTTCACCAAAGAATATCTGAAATGACCACATCTTAGAACTATTTCTCAACTGCTACCTCGAAACAATGCAAACTGTTTTCTTAAAAGTTTTGGTAAAAAAAAATTACCATTAGGAGAATGGAAGAAAAATATTTTATACTGAATTCGATAAGCACTATATCTGTGGCTGAAATGAAGAATTTTTATATAATATCTAATGATGTCCTCTATGAAGGTGCCATTAAAATAGTTTTTGTAAGTTAACTAAAAAATTAACTTCATTAATAATGAATAAATCATTGATTTCATTGAATAAATGAATCAGTAAGACATCGTATCCATAAATTAAATCATGAAAGTTTGCTACCATAGAAAGTATAGCTAGGTGTCATATTCCTGTGTGTACATATGTATGTTTGAGTTAAGTATACAGTGAGAGAAATCATGGAAGAAATAGCATGAAAACCATTCTCTATATTCTGGGTGAGTATTTTAATCATCAAGATATCATGTTAAACTCTCTAGGGTAAAATTCAGACTTAAGTATTTTAAAAACATTGCGGTAGACAGAAGAAACTCAAATAAAGCTTGAATGTACAGTTTAGAAGCTATGGAGCTAAATCATATATAAACAATAGTACATCTACATTATTGATTCTAGATTAGTTTGCAACAATTATGTATTTTGACATTTATAAAGGATAGAAACTGTTTTTATTTGTGTTGTCTCAAAGCTTGCTTCATGAGGCCTTTCTGGTTATAAGACTCTAATGGACAACTGCCAACCATCTAGATGGTTGTTACCTCAGTGTCTCTGTTTATGGTTGTAAAGATAAGCAGAAATAGGGGCAAGTAGTCTTCTTCAGGGTATGGCTTGGAGAAGCTGATCACCATGAAAGATGATAATACTTATACATGGCAATGAAGGTGCTATTCCTGCTGATTTTTGTGTTGGGCCAGATATACTACACAAACAGAGAACAAAACTGAGAAATGGGGGTGGGTATAAATCAAAGTAATACAAGAATATGGATAGTAAGGGAAAGCATTATGAGGACAGGAGTCATCAAGCAATTGAATAAATTTAAATTTATTTGACAATTCTGACCAGCAGAAATGTGGGAAAAAAAAAAAAAGTTACTAATGTGTATGAGGGCTGCTCTGAACATAATGCTTCCTATATTGTTATGCTGACCCATGACATACGGCAGCAGAGGTTGAACCTTCCCACCAATACTCCATTACATTTTGTTGCTGTATAACAGATGGCAGTAGAGTGGAAGTCTGACAAAATGATGCCTGACATGTGAGTGCGTACAAAGCAAAGATGTGGAACTGAATTCCTCCCTGTGGAAAAATTTGCACCTATTGACATTCACTGACACTTGGTAAATATTTATGGAGACCAAACAGTGGATGTGAGCCCAGGGGAACAGTGGCTGGTGTGTTTCAACAGTGGCAACAGCAATGTGAAAGACAACACACATTCTAGATGGCCATGAACAGCAAGCACACCAGGATATGGATCAGATAATCATAGAAGAGCATCTTGATTAGCTCACTGAAACAGATTGGTGGGTTATGATTAGGAACTGGGTACAGAGCTGAATATTGTCTTCAATACATTGGAAACGGCAGTGATAACATTGTAATATTGTGAAGTTTGTGCCAGCTGGGACCCATAAATGCTCACAGGAGAACATTATATGCAACTTTGTTAGGAACTGTTTAACAAATATGAAACAGAAGGTGACAGTTTCCTGGATTGCATCATTACTGGTGATGAGATGTTGAGCTGGAGACAAAAAGGGAAGTCCATGAAGTGGTGATATGAGAATTCCCCATTGAAGTAAAAGCTCATGACACAGACCCCAGCAGGCAAAGAAATGTGCACTGCTTTTGAGGATATGAAAAGAATGGTATGCCCTGCATTTTGGGGTAAGAAAGGAGTGATTTTTCAGGATATGGTGGAACCTGGACAAACCACTAACTTTGACCTCTGCATCAAAAAACTGACTAAGCTGAAGAACTGAACTTCCAGGGTTAGGACAGTCTCTTGCAAAAACAAGAATGCCAGGCCTCATGCCAGTCTGAATGAAAATGAAGTCTTTTGGGAGTTATAGTTCATTCTTCTCTTCTGAGACCAGGTAACCAAAACTAATGATAATCCACAATCCAGAGAACTGCAGCATTAACTCTTTAACTCCCAGTGCACTGCGTGATGTTGTGATGTAGAATACCTGTCAAAAATCATAAAACCATGACATTATGAATCACCCTTAAGAGAATTCATTGAAGTGTGTCTTTGAGGAAATTCAAAAGTAAAAAGTAAAGGTCATGTTATATTAGAAAAAATACATAAAGGTATATGTACATGAAGGTGTATAAATGTATGTGTATATGATAACACTTTCAGATGTCTGTAAGACATGGAAACTTAAGACGCTTCAAGGCAAAACAGATTTATACATGAATGAATTTTTTAAGCATTTGCTGGTCTAATTTCATTTACTTCTCTTGCGTTGCAGTGTGTAGAATTTTATTTCAAGCTGAACAGCTTCTTTTTTTTTTTTTCTGGAAAACTGACAGGATTTCATGTATTCTAAGAATTTAAGCTTACTTTTTTAAAAACAGTATGTATTCTTTCCTATAGGTAAACTTGAAAAGTAAATGTAAGTGCAGCTGACACTTTGAAATGTAATGTGTAAATAAAAGAAACCTCTCACTTAGATTATTTTTCGTTTGTTCTACTCACCATTTTTATCATATTAGATGTTCATAAACCCATGAATATTTCTTCTATTCTAGTAAACACGTAATGATAGATCTACTTCAGGGAAGTGATTTTCATGTATCTCACACATTATTTTATTGGTCTTGCTTTCATCTGCTTTGAACAAGAGTCCTTTCAAAACCAGTAAAATAAATTATTTCTAGAAGCTCTAAAATCATCTCACTTCCATCAGTCAGATATGATGTAGTTTCAGTGGGTAGCTGAATTGAGTTTATCTGTCAGTAAAACTGAACGTTTTCTGTTGTGAATGGGACAGAGAACAGCTGGCAAAGATATAAAAATTGTTCTCTTTGAATTATCCTTCTCACTTCCCGTGCAGGACAACTGAGGGATCAGGCCTGGCTGCCACACGTTCATGAAAGGTTGATCCTGCTTGATCAACCTGATCTCCGTCTATGATTGAATGATCTGCCTGGTGGATGAGGAAAAGGCTGTTAAAGCAGTCTACCTAGACTTCAGCAAAGCCTTTGACAATGTCTCCCAAAATATTTCCTGGAATATCTGGTAGCCCATGACTTGGACAGGCACTCTCTCTGCTGGGTAGAAAACTGGTTGGGTGGCCAGGCCCAGAGAGTGGTGAATGGAGTTAAATCCAGATGGTGAAAGTCATGAGTTGTGTTCCCATGGGCCAGTATTGGTGCCTGTTCTGTTCAATATCTTTATTGATGACCTAGATAAGCAGAACTGTGTGCACACCCAGTTGGGAGGATGTGTCAATCTGCCTGAGGGTAAGAAGGCCCTATAAAGGAATCTGGATAGGCTAGGTCACTGACCTGAGGCCACTAGGGTGAAGTTCAACAAGACCAAGTGCTGGGTGCTGCACTTTGGCCACAACACATTCTGTGTGGGAACTGGGATTGTTTAGTCTGGAAAAGGGGATGCTTAGGGGAGATGTTATGACATCTGACATGAGGAGACATTCATGACCTTGAGACACTAAAATCAGCAACAGACATACTCAAATGTCTTTTAAGTGAAACTGGAATTTAAAATCAGAACTTGTCAGGCAGTAACAGACAGCATTTAAACAATGCCTTTTACATGTTTTTTACATGTTTTATAAAGAGAAACGTAAGCTAGCAAAAGCTTTATGTGAGATTAACGTTTTTTCTTAGTACATAAATAAGAATTTATGTCCACAGCATATTACAAGCAAGGATCCCAGTCTAATGTATTTCAGAATAACACATATGCCATATGACCCAAGACTAGTCATCAAATCAGCTATTTAAATCTACTTTTCACTTCAGTAGCTAGTAGCTCCTGTAAACCAGTAAGGGGTGAAGAAGGAAGAAGATTTTAATAAAGATGACATTCCTTCTTTTTTTTAATCCTATACTTTTACCCTCAGACTCAAGTTATCAGTGTGACCAATGACTTTTCTGCTATTTTGTTACTGCATTTATTGTCTGTTAAACTAAAGGCTTCTGAGACATAATCACAGTGGAGTTGGGAAAATGAAACTGAAGAGGCTGTGAATGGTTATGGTTTTGAATGAGAGGTTATGTTCAATTTTAGGAGACTAGTTATTTCTTGAAGTTGTCAATATTCTACTGAAGAAATGAATAATAATATTAAAGAGGCAGGGGAGAAAGAAGTACAAAGGAAATCTTACTGAATATGTATACTAAGGAGTAGAGCCATGGTAACTAAGCCTCTTAGCTTAATCCTAACCTGAAAGCAGTATTCTCTGATTTGCCAAAGTTGCTGATGCCTAGTAGAAAAGACAATACTAAATATAGAAGTTAAAATATTTATTTGCATATTGAACCTGGTCATTAAACCCAAATCTACTCAGAAATGCACACCTTCCCCCATTCTCCCCATTTATACAATTTATATATTTTTTAATTACTGGAAGATAGAGTAAGAATGTTTGTACTAGTTTCATTTGAAGTGATTACAGTAACAATAAAATAATAATTCTTACATGTCTAAAGAGATTTTTCTTGATTTGAGAACGGTTTTCACTATTTACAAATGTTTACATTCCATTCTCAGAGCAGAATACCTTTTTTTTTTTTTTTGTGTGCCTGAAGATAACTTTTTAAGAATTTATACAATCAAACACAATATAAATGGAGATTAACCATCCCTCTCTAATAGTTTCACTGTTATTTTTTCAGGTTTCTTATCAAATAACATGTTTAACAGTAGTCCTACTGGTTCTATGCAGTGATGATTTTACGTGGTTGGTTAAAAAAACATAGTGATTGGTTAATTGGTGACTCTTTTTCTACTATTTTATCTTCCCATTAGTGTAAATCTTACCTGTGATGTAGAAAATGGCATGTCTAAATATGAGCTACTCTGAGAGATGACTAATGAAGTCAGACAGCTTGGAATAAATTATTTCAGAGAATTATTTTCTTACTGTTTGTGAGATAGAGAGTCAGTAAATCCTCTACCCTTTTAATCCATATTTAATCACAGGAAGTGATTTCTGTAAATCACATTATGTTATTTTTAGCACTATTCTGTCTTATCATTACTTTTTTTTTTTATTATTTTTTTTCCCTTTCCAAAAGATTCCTACCCTCTCCTTTTCATTATTTATTTTTTTATTTATTTTGAAGAGGTTTGAGGTGGCTGGAATTCCCTGGAGCACATTTGCCATTAGTTTGGAATGTAATCTTCAGTCCCACTGTAATATTTTATTGTAAGATTTCTTTTTGACAGTTCAGTCTTTACCAGGACACAAGGAAGATTAATTTTATATGACTTGTTGTGGATGTAGGACAAGATTTTCTTTTTCAAATTCATGTTTCTTTTTCATAATTTGATTTGACCTGTGGCTAAAACATGTTTTCCTCCTTAGGTACCATCTGAGATTCAATTATTTCATCTTAGCCTGACATTACATGTCATCACACTTATTTTTTTCTTCACAGATGAAAATTCTAATTTCAGTGTTTATTTTTTAAAGAGTTCTGTACTGTCACTATAGATATCAAGCTATTGGAATAAAAGGAAATTATTATCATTTCCCAAATTCACGAAGTACACAAGCTGAGAGTTCATACGTGGAAATAAGCCAGTATCCTTTCACATGATATCCTCTGCATTCTGCCGGTGAAACTAACCTTTCAGTAGGTTATTTTAGCTTTGTAACTTCAGCTTTTAAGTAAAGCTATATGTATCATTCTAGTAGTAACCTTTCTGTTCCTACTGCAAATTCACATTACAGTGTGAAACACTTGAAATGAAAAACAGATTATTTAAAATTTGGGAAAGGTTATTCTGCTTATTTGAAGGAATGAAGATACATTAATTTCCTCCAGTACTTTCTCACCTTGCCCTTTAAATGGTGTCAGAGTTGCAAAAATAAGCTTCTTGCTTGGAAGAATTTAGTTAAAATCTTCTATAAATGGATCTTACCTTCTATTTGTGGCTGGTTTTAAATTAGAGAGACTACAATACCAGCAAATTTTCTGCATTTCCTTCAATGAATAGTAATAACCCAGTGGACCTAATTCTGTCCCTCTGTATATGAATGCAAGTTTTTGTATGTAAAAGATTATAAATCAAAAGGACAAGTGAGATTCAACCTCAATTTGGAACACATCCAAATACAGGAATGATAAATAACTTGTGCAAAATTCCATCTCTCCTGCACTTGATATCTAAAAGAGATAGAGTAAAATAACGCAGTCTAGCATTTCCCAGACTGTTGAAGTACCACAAGTAATAACGTTTCATACAGAGAACGATGTGCTGAGATGCCAAAGCTGTATTGAAAATGCTCAGAATGAATATCTAAATATTGATATTTCTACTGCTCATAGATTCATAGATAGATTAAGTCGGAAAGGACCTACAAGATCATCTAGTCCAATCATCCTCCTAACACCATCCCTACTCACCAAGCTACTAAACCAAATCCCTTAGCACCTCATCTAAACGCTTCTTGAACAGCGCTAGGGATGATGCCTCAACCACCTCCCTAGGCAGGCCATTCCAGTGCCTGACCACTCTTTCAGAGAAAAATTTTTTCCTCAAATCTAATCTAAATCTTCCCTGACACAACTTGTGGCCATTCCCTCTCATCCTGTCATTAGTTACCTGGGAGAAGAGGCTGACCCCCTCCTCATCACAGCCCCCCTTCAGGAAGTGGTAGGGTGCAATAAGGTCTCCCCTGAGCCTCCTTTTCTCCAGACTAAACAATCCCAGCTCCCTCAGCCGCTCCTCGTAAGACTTGTGCTCCAGACCCCTCACCAGTTTTGTTGCTCTTCTCTGAACACGCTCCTATGTCTTCTTCTATGTCTTTCTTGTAGTGAGGGGCCCAAAACTGAACACAGTACTCGAGGTGCGGCCGCACCAGAGCTGAGTACAGGGGGATGATCACCTCCCTGCTCCTGCTGGCTACACTATTTCAAATACAGACCAGGATGCCACTGGCCTTCTTGGCCACCTGGGCACACTGCCGGCTCATGTTGAGCCGAGCATCAACCAACACCCCCAGGTCCTTTTCCTCTATACACTCTTCAAGCCATTCTGCCCCAAGCCTGTAGCATTGCATGGGGTTATTGTGGCCAAAGTGCAGGACTCGGCACTTGGCCTTATTGAACCTCATCCCATTGACCTCAGCCCAGCTGTCTAGCCTATCCAGATCCCGCTGAAGGGCCTCCCTAACCTCAGGCAGATCGACACATCCTCCCAGCTTGGTGTCATCTGCAAACTTACTGAGGGTACACTTAATTCCCTCATCCAGGTCATCAGTAAAGATATTAAATAAGATGGGCCCCAATACCAACCCCTGGGGGACACCACTCGTGACGGGACGCCAGCAGGACTTGACTCCATTAACCACTACCCGCTGGGCATGGCCCTCTAGCCAGTTCTCAACCCAGAGAAGAGTGAACCTGTCCACACCATGGGCCGCCAGTTTCCCCAGGAGAATACTGTGGGAGACTGTGTCAAAGTCTTTGCTGAAGACTTGTGGCAGTTCAGATGGAGGAGCAGGTCTCTGACTGTCTCTGCTAGGATCACAGGGGTTGTATTATGCGCTTCATCCCAGACTTCCAGGTCAGGGAGAAAAGTACCCTGAGGATAACTGATCTGTCTATTAAAGACAGATGTGAAGAAGGCATTGAGAACCTCAGCCTTTTCCTTATCCTCCATGGTTACATTCCCTGCCGCTTCAAGTAAAGGAGAGAAATTCTCCTTAGTTCTTCTTTTTAGTTCTTTTTTTAAGTTCTTTTTAGCTCTTCTTCTTAATTCTTCTTCTTTTCTGCTCTAGTCTACCCTTTAGTTCCTTCCATTCGATGCTCCTTTTAGTAAGGTAGATGTGAGAAGAATTTGTAAGAATAAAAAAAATGAAAGAACTAAGTGTGTATAAAGTAGGAAAGAGATTAGGAATTCATTATTCATATTTGAGTTTCAAATCTTTAAGAGATTGAGCAATGTTAAAACAGTATAAGCCTTTGAAGTAGTTTTATTTCCCACATTCCAGATAAAAGGCATAAAAAAAAAAAAAAAGGCATACCAAATAAACTGAATTTCTCCTTTAATTCTGTATCCTGTTGTCTTTTAAAATGAAATGAAATTGCTCTATTTTTAGATCTCATGTTAAGTTTTTTCAAAGAATCTGTAACATTATCTCTTCCGCTGTCCAGTAGGACTTAATTTTTCCTCAAAATCGTTCATCTTCAAAGATTATGCAAATATGTAGAATGGAAGAAGGAATTATGGCTGCGAAAAGACAGAAGGTAAAAAGTTAGTTTCTCAAATTATATAAAACTGTTACCATTATGGATGCTTGAGGCTCTGTTGGAGGAAAAGGGAATTTCAAAACAATTTTAAAACTTGCAGGTAGGAGGTAGGTCAGAAGTTGAAATGAAATCAACGGAGATGCATTAAGCTACATACACTTCTATTGCAGTGTATGAGTTGGCTTTGTCCAGACTGTGGACGAGAGATGAACTGTGGCATGCTGGTCTTCTCATTCAGTTTATTTCTTTCTCCAAAGTCAGAAAAGTTTTTTTTTTGTTTTTTTTTTTTTTTTTTGTTTGTTTCTGTTTTCGTTTTTGTGTTGTTTTTGTTTAAATTAAAACTAGACATTTTATATTTGTATATATATGATTTTTTTTTTGTTCTTAATTGTAGCTTGAGTAAAATTCACATAGTAATCTAATTGAGAGTCTTCCAACGACAAGAAATATGAATTATTTGGATATGATGAAGGATAAATGAATGTTTCACTCAAAGATATACAATTTTAATGTCCAGACTAGTCTTTAAAACCATCTGTATCTTTTCTGCATGTTTTTATTTTACTCTGTGTTTCTCAGGAAAGTATTTTTTGTTCATATCATTAATGTTAAGCAAATCACATCTTCTATTTGTCCTTTCCTTTTATTATCATAAAATATATTTTGTCTTCTCACTGTATCAAGTAGTAACGAAGAGATTGTCTCCTCATATATTAAATATATATTTTAGTAATATATATGATAATAACTCTTGACCCCATAAAGCTTTTCCATTCTGAATTCACATGCAATTCTTCAGACTACTTTGAGTATTAGAAACACTTAACATTATTTATGTTATGTATTATTTATATCTTCTTATTATTTATGTAGTATTTTAGTTTCTAATTCTCCCTTCTGTTCTAACGATATTCAAACTCAGGCATACTTCTGTGCCACTAACAGAAAAGAAAATATGATATCAGACATATCATAGAGAAAGTAATCTGTTTTTGTCTTGTATTAAAAAAAAAAGAAAGACTTTTTTTACAGTAATCACAAATATTTGAATTATTGACAAACTTTCTTGAATATGTTCTTATTTAGTATTTTTTCTAATGGAAATCTAACCCTGAGTGAGTACTAATATTATCCAAGAAAATATTTTTTATGTCTCAGCTGTCTTTTAATGGAGTGGAATGATAGTATTTGGAAATGCAAGTATACATCATATACTGTGTACGATTGAACAAGTTACTTTAGAAGAACATGAAACACAATCTGTGTAAAGACAGATGAAAAATAACCTCAGGGCAAATAGAATTGATGTGAATTTTAAATTCTGATTGATGGAAAGCTCAACTAATCTTTATCCATTTCCAAATGGGAACTCATTTAAGTCTGTCCGGTTTGTCAAATTTTTGTTTATCCAGAAAAATTGCTATTAGGAAGCAATCAAAAATAACACATATTACAAGCACTCCTGAGTTTGTTGTGTTTAGGTTGATAATTCATGATTTCTGAAACAGTTTTACCTGAGCAGTCTGCTGCATTAATTTCTTCACTTTATTAAAAAATAAGTTCTTTGCATTCTGAGGCATGCATAAGCTGTTTAGTTCATTTTAAACAGAACTAAGCCAACATTTTTAAGTACACTAAACTTTATAGTTGCCGTATTAATTACTGGCATAGGTATAGGATCATATAGAATCATAGAATGCTTTGGATTGGAAGGGAACATCTCATTCCAATGTCCTTTAAATGGGCAGAGACATTTCTGACTAGATAAGGTTGATTCAAGCCCCATACAATTTAGCCTTGAGCACTTCCAGTGGTGCAGTATCCACAGCTTCTCTGAGCAACCTGCTTCAGTGCCTTACCACACTCAGAACAAAAGGAATTTCTTACAAATATCAAATCTAAATCTTCTCTCTTTTAGTTTCTTTAGTCTGTAGTTTTAGTCACCATTCCTTATTCACCTTTGTAAATTCTGATTTCAAACACATCTATCTCTCAGTGTGCTCTTCACAGTAAAATATACTGATGGGTAAATTATTTACATTAATTTGTTTTGAAAACAATTTTTTCTTTTCAAACAATATAAAGAGAAAAGATCTTTCCATTCTAAACTTGATTTACTTAGACTACCTGCGGCTAAAATACTGGGAATGTAGTGAAAAAGAGGCAATATTCACACACAGGGGAGAAAAACAGTACAAGACAATACAAGTCAAACACTACAAACAAGCAAACAAGCAAGCAAAGAAACAGGGAAGCTACAGGTCAGTCAGCCTCATTTCCATCCCTTGTTCTGGATGCCATCTCCAAGCTGTTGGAAGAGAAGAAGGTTACCAAAAGTAGTCAGCATGGATTCACCAAGGGACAATCATGTCTGATCAACCTGGAAGCCTAGGTAGATGAAGGGAGAGCAGTGCATGCTGTGTAAAATGACTTCAGCATGGCGTCTGACATGGTCTCACACAATGACCTTGTTAAGAAACTTAGAAACTGTGGCATGGATGAGTGGATAATGAGGTGAATGACAATTGGCTGATTGCCAGAGTTCAGAGGGCTGTCAGCAGGGACGTAAAGTTTGTTTGGAATCCCATAACTAGTGGCGTTCCCAGGGGTTGGTTCTGTATCTGATCTAGTTCGACATCTTCATCAACAACTTAGATGATGGGATAGAGTCCATAACACTCAATGAGTTTACTGATGATACAAATCTGAGAGGAGTGGCTGACCACCTGGAGGCTGTGTTGCCAGACAACAAAACCTGATGATGAGGTTTAACAAGAGCAAGAACAGAGTCTTGCACCTGGGGAGGAATAACAGCATGCATCAGTAGAGGTTAGGGGAGGAATTCTGTGGAGAAGGACCTGGGTTTTCTGGAACAGGTTGCCCTGAGAGGTTTCAAAGTCTCCTTGTAGGAAGACACTCAAGTCTCGTCTGGACATCTACATTTGAGACCTATTGCAGGGCATCTGTTTTAGCAGGGGGGCTGAACATGATAATCTCTTGTGGTCCCTTATATCCACTGCCAAACTGTGATACTGTTGTTCTGTAAAACAAAGAAATGCATGCACACAAGGAGAGAAAAAATTGCATCTATTGCCTGACCTATACTGTCATAAAAACAGTACTAAAATCTATGATACATCATTTTCTTTCCTTTTAGAAGCTTCCCTCTTTCTGAAGCAAACTGGTTGCTGTGAATTGTTGCTTTCTATCATGAAAGATTCTTTAAGTGTCTTTCTTCAGTTGCCTGATTAAATACCATTGGCTTCGAGCAAATTACCTCTTTAATGGATTTAATATTTTACTTTATATCCCGCTTCTGTTAGTTTCAGTAGTCCTTACAGGAGCATAGCACAAGGAGCTACATTTGTTTCAAACACAATACCATAAGAGAGAACACTTTTCCCTTGAAGCCCTTTTCTTTATTTTGCAACAGATACTGAAAAAGGAAAATATTCTCCAAAGCAACTTTCTTACCTGATATGTTCTGATCTATACATTCAGAAAAACAAGTAGTGAAAAATAGATAGGTAGGTAGGTAGGTAGGTAGGTAGGTAGGTAGGTAGATAGATAGATAGATAGATAGATAGATAGATAGATAGATAGATAGAAAACACAGGCTTCCAAAGATTTTAAGACTTTTCCACTGGAAGACTTAAATCTCTGCCACTATTTGGTCTTGTCCTTGCTCCCATAGCATCAGAAATCATAATGCAAATGCAAATCTAAAATTAATAATATCATAAGTTTCATGAAACAGCAATATATATGTATTCAAACTAAAAAATAGTGTATAGCTGTCGTGGTTTTATGATTTTTTGGTACTGGTATTCCACATCATGGCATCATGTAGTGCATTGGGAGTCAGGGAGAACTACATTCCCCAGAGGACTTTGCAATGCTTTGTATTTTTTCACGTGTTTTCCGTTCAGAGGGAACAGATAAAAACTCCCTGCGGTCACGGGACGTTCTCTCTCTTTCCTCTAGGATCACTTAGGAGTGGGTGCTCGCTGTCCGCCTTCAGTGTTAGCGTAAGGCCTTCGGTTTATCGGGCACTCACTCTCTCTCTCTCTCTCTCTCTCTCTCTCTCTCTCTCTCTCTCTCACTCGTTTTGTTTGATTCATTGGGCTTAATTCCAAATTGTATTGCATTATATTGTGTTATTTACTTCCTGATGTCTTATTTAGTAAATTAGCTTTTCCCCCTCAGATCGTTGCCACTGTTTTGTTTTGGGGCTTATCTCCCTTTTTTCCCTTTCCCCCTTCCCCCTGTCCGGGGTGTGGGCCTGTGGGTCTCCTTCCTCGGTTGTTGCGGGGCCGGGCCGAACCAGCTCACAAACCCCTGACAATAGCTAGATAAATACATACAACACATTAAAACTCTAGATCCAGATTGTTTTCAAAAAAACTATAGGTTTACTAATGAAAAATACTCTGAAAGGTTCAGAAGACCAAACACATATGGTACACGTACATATGCATTGCTTTATATTTGCATGGATGCAGTTCATTTGTCTGAAAGCATGCACGATATGCATATTTCTCCATAAAGCAGTAGTTAATTTGGTGAAAATAGCATAAAAATGAAAATTGGTACAAACTTGAATTCCTACCACACAGAGATACTCTTATGGTTCTCTCAAAAATATTCAACTAAAAATCATTGTTATTTCTGGAGTTATAATAATCAATCAATTAATTAATTAATTGAAATATAAGTGTTACCAAATGCAGGGAAACCCAATAGAAAATATTTTTAGACTGCCTCATTAGAACCTCATAAAAAGGTTATTTTTTTTTACTGTTGTTTTTTGGATGTTTGGTTGTTATGTGTTTTTGTGATTTTTATTTTTTAAAACTACCCATCTATTCATATGATCAGGAATCATATTAGAAAGAAAACAGATAATTTTTAAATCTCACTAGCATAAAATTTGCCTCTTTTTTTTTTTTTCATAAAACAGATAGATATATAGTAGGTAAATTAATAGATATCAAGAGACTCTGACTCACTGGTGATTAGTCGTACTATAAGGAAAACCTGAAGACTTGGAATTTTAAAAAAGAAGGAGAAAAGTCAGAAAAGGTTAGTAGTAATATCAGTTCAAACATAAGAAATTCTAAACACTGTGAAAAGAGACATTGATGTCTTAAAAGTGCATGATTAGCCAAAGGGAAAAAAACAAGCTGTGTCAGAATGCACCCAGTATTCCGTATATTCCTTGAGTAGTCAGACAGATGAAGAAATAAAGAAAGAGAAGTGTCCTTTTTTCGTATTTGCTTGCTGACAGCCCTAAAATCAGACAATACAGATATAGTGCTAGACAGACTAAAGTGGACTTCAGTCACATTAGGACAAGCAAATTTAATTTAGTACTGCATGTGTCAAGATACTGTTTCCTTTATGTGTGACCAATTATTTTGAAAATCAGATCATGAAAATGAGGGTAACGCAGAAGTAGTTTTATAACTGCATTTCAACAGATCTTTACGTTTACCATTTGCCCAGTGGCTCTCACTTGTAATACATCAGTACATCAAAGCAACTACTTCGCTTACAGGCAGATATTTTTAGGTAAATAAGATGAAAAAAAATTATCAAAACATCTTGGAGCCTACATCAGTGTTGTATTCATAATAAGAACAACCTCTTCTTGGCAAAGATATACACCTTCTTTTTCACTGCTTAGAACAAAAGCAATTTCCTTTTATTTTCTAATGTTTACTTGTGCTGACCTCTTGTATAAGGGTCAGTGCTTGCTTACACACACAAAAAAAAAACAAAAACAAAAACACTATGTCTGACCAACTTTGTCCTACTATATTTAAATGATTATGAGAAATATTTTGACCAAATTTGGCACTTCAAGTGTCTCCAAAACCAGGAAGACACTGGAGCAAATATCTTTTCTGGGATAAATGTGTTGTGTAATAGGATTTGCAATGCTTTTTTTCCTTCTATTGAGAAGTTTGTAAAAAAGGACCATTCATGTTTGTATGCCTGTAATTGCCAGAAAAACAACAACAACAAAGGCTTGAAAAGGAAAATGATAGTACACCTTATTTCTATTGATATAATCAATACGTTTGTGGGGATTTGAGATGAACATCCACACATTCACAGTCGTTTAGACTTAGTTGTGATTCCCTTGAAACCTTTAATGTAAGATTCAATAAAAATGCCCTACAAGGCCTTCTGTAGCACATAGCTTCAGAAGTAGACCTAATAAAAATTAATAGACAATCAGTATTTCTGAAGTTAATGTGTGTTCAGGGAACATGGTATTTTGTGGGTTACAGTATTGTCAGAGATAATGAATTTCACATTCTGTAGTTGAGTTTATTCTTCTAGAAGAAGTCTATAGATGTCTGAGATGGTGTTATTGCTGTATAACCACATCTCTGGGCAACCTGTTCCTATGGCTCAGCATTCTTGTAGTAAAAACTATTTCCTTATATCCAGTCTAAAAATGTACGAAGGATAAATTGTGAAACTTGAAAAAAATAGTTTACCAGAAATTATGAACTATAAAGTTTTGCTGGTGATAAGATTACACAAATGAGAGCAGGAAAGAAGAAAATAAATATTTAAGAGAAGGAAAAGTAAAGATTATGCATATAAAATAATTTTGAATGTGTTGGATAAAATACTGTCAAATGGACTGGAAACAATTGTTGCTTAAATGTTAAGATGGGAGGTGAGGATTAATACAGTTTTTGGAATCTGTAACTAGTGTGTGACTAAACATATGATGGGCATTTATATGGTAACCAAAAAATGCAGATGTCATTTGCTGAATATGAAAGTGAGAATTTTTATGTAACTGATCTACCAAGAAAGATTTTGAGCTAGTTATTAGCAGTCTTTCTAAATATAGAACAAAGGAAAAGGGGAGGACCGATAGCTGATGAAATTACATTAATTTACTGTAAAAACAAAAAAAAGAAATGCAGGATGAAAATAGTCATTATGTCCCACTGAACAGTTGGATCTTTTTGGAGAGATTTTAGACAATTTGATAGGAACTCTCAGTATCATATTGCATTACCACAAGAAGCACATATTTTGTTCTCTGTTCTTTTTTGTTTCCTAGCACAAAGATCTTGCCTGGTGACTTACTTATCTGGAAGTAATTTATTTATACAAAAGTAGTCACAGTATTGTTTTTCTATAGCCCTGCTAGGAAGACTGAACACATGCAATAGCAACTGCTGTGCTGTAGGTCTGCCAGAGACCAATGTCTTCAATGTCATCAGCTCTGATGCGTGTTAACAGAAAGGTTTTTTAAGGGAATCTGGTAGTCCCATAGAACCCAAAAGAAATAAATGAAAATAAATAAATAAATAAATAAAAGATAAGGAAGCCAAATGTCCTTGAACAACGTGAGTTAATTCACCATTAAGAAAGAAAAAAAATAAAAATCCGTGCATGAGATATAATAGGCAAAGAATCACCAATATTCAAGAAAGGTGATCCTCTCACTCTGCAGCACTGATGAGACCACATCTCGATAATTGCATCCAGTTCTGGGCTCCCAGTACAGAATGGACATGGACTCATTGGTGAGAGTCCAACAAAGGACCATAAAGAGGATTAAGGAACTGGAGGATCATTCCTGTGAGGACATGTTGAAAGAGCTGGACCTGTTAACTCTGGAACTTGTCATTGTATATACATACCCTAAAGGAGGCTGTTAGTAGACAGATCCAGGTTTCTCAGTGGCAGAGAAGAGGCAATGGGCACAAACTAAAACACAAGAAGTTCAGTCTAAATACCAGGAAGAAATTTACTGCATGGATATGGAAACACCGACTGCTGGCACAGGTTGTCCAGGGAGGCTGTGAAGCCTTCAACCTTGGAGATCTTCAAAAGCTGGTTGGACATGGTCCTGAGCTAGCAACAATCACAGACTCTTAGGGGTTGGAAGAGACCTCTGGAGATGACAGTCCAACTATAGGTGTCACTACTTGAGCAGAAGTTTGGACCAGATGACTTCTGGAAATCCCTGCCAAATTCAACAATTCTGTGATTCTGTGTTAGTTCACAGATTAACCTCTTCTAAAATTACCTAGAAAAGCAATATGATTGAAAGTACTATATAAAATCAAAAGGAGAGGAAACCAAAACCTATTACATGAAGGAATTCTGAAGATTTAACATTTTTTAAAGTAAAACCAGCTGATATTAAAGGAGGATATTTTTCATTTCCTTAACTTGCAAATTTAGTTTTAGAATCTCAGATTTTATCTGGAAATTTTTGAAAGAATTTTATTGCATAAAAGACAAAGATTGAGTACTCAAAGGAACAATTCCTTTTTCACAGACACTGTAAGAAAATGCAGAAAATAAATGGGTGAGACCCTCAAACATAACATCTGGTATGGTGAAGGCAAACAGGGAGGATACAAAATGGTAGACTGAGCATTAAAATAGGCTCTTGATCCTGTGTCACAAATATTCCAGGTGATCTTCAAACACTGTGCTGCTAACCAAAATAGTTATTTTGAAGGAAAACTGTATCCTTAAAGGCAAATTTACTCATCAAAGAACTCCATTACATTTAAAATTTTGGTAATTCAGTATATTCTATTTAAAAAATCTTTCTTCAGAATGTTTCCATCTGCCTTCTAAAATTCACCCACAAGGTTTACATCTCTTCCAGGGAAAATAGACAAATAGATAGATAGATAGATAGATTGATTGATTGATTGATTGATTGATAGATTGATAAATAGTTTTAACAGATTAGTATGTTGTGCCAAAAAATTGATGCTTTCTTTCTGTATGAAGATGTAAACTGTGCAACTGCAGTACTGTTCTCAACTAGAGCTCTGTAGAGCAACTGTGTAAACCTGCAAATAAAAAACTATAAGAATTATATAAAAAATGCAAAAAAGTATACAAAGGAAGTTGAAATCTTTTTTTCAGAAGTCATTCCAGTGTTAATACAACAGATATACTAAATCACATTTTTGTCTTATGCCTACATCTGTAGCTCAAATAGTAATAATAATAAATCCTTAAATTAATAGGTCAGCAAGGAGAGAAGCAATCTTACTCATTAGTGTTTATTCACCAAAGTGTAAGTCACCAAAATACCTACTCTACTATTCAAAGCCTCTTATTGAAATAAAATATATTCAACAGAATGAATCATGTTTCAAATGTAACTACAAAGGGCATATTAAAAATGTCTACTGCCGTAGCATTTAACTTCCAGTTGCATTTCAGTTTTATTCACTGGGAAATTCTCTCCCAGACATAAAGTATTTCATGCCCCACTAGTGTACAAAATAACAGTCAGAATGTTGAGATCATTTTAGGGAAAGTAACGGGAAACTTCTGAAGAAATGTAAATCAAATCTTTGTTGCAAGAACAAACATTTACAGTCTACAGTCTCTAGGCAGCCAGTGATTTACTGTTTCATGAACCTCTTAAGTGACTGGCATGCAATACGTTGAATTCCTTCAAGGGGAACTTCAAAAATTGATTATACTAGGAAGACAGATCTTTATTATTAATTTCCTGAAATCTTAGTCTTCTCTGAAGAATACTGCCAGAAAAAAAATTAATTATTTTATTACATTGTTTTTATTCAGTAGATTTAATTTTTCATCCATTGGTTTCATATAGAGATATATATAAAAGAAGATTAAAGCAAAAGAAGCATATAATACAGGATTTTTTTTTTTTTTCCAGAGAAGAATAGCAAATAGGTGAAATCTGAAAGTGTAAGATAACATAAAAACTTGCAGGAGCATTCAGCTACATGGCTTGGTAGAATGCATTAGGAGTTATCATGTGTTGACAAATCTTAGTGTCTTTTCCCTCCAGTTGCCAATATGTTTCAGATGTTTTATGTGTTGTAATATCTTTTGCAGAGTTGTTGAAACAATGCAAAGGCCTGAATGCAGCTCAGGTGAAGTAGTCTCTATCTTATCTTTTGTCACATGAGCCCTATACTTTGACACAAATAGGAAACACTGAAAAACTGAATCACAGAAAGCTCAGATGGGTAACAGATAATTCTAAGTTACTACCACAAGCATAAAAAGAGATCCTCCAGGCTGAACATTTGTCAGTATAGTTTTATCACTATGTAGTAAAAAGCAAAGCTTACAAGTAAGAAACCCACATCTTTTCTGCAGATGTAACTAAGCTGTTCTTCCAAATAAGAAAAATAAATAAAGAAATAATAAAAAAAGAGTAATAAAAATAAATATTCAGCATTCTCTTCTTGTAGTTGACCTCTCTCCCCAAGCTTTTGATTGTTTTAGTCTTAAAATCTTTCATAGTTAGATTGCGTAAGAACAATAACGTTCAGTTTTTGCCAAGGTGATTTGCAACTTTGATGTTCAGAACATCCTGTAGAAAGGACTTCAGGATTTTTGAATCACAAGAAATTATTCTTCCTGTGTGATAAGACATCAAAATATATTTGAAATCTTGAGCTATTTAAATATGATCTCATTGTACACTAGTGAATGATTCAATGTACAAAAAGTTTTTTAATGAGCTGTATTTGAAAAGGCACTTGGGTACCTAGAGGAATGTAGAAAAAGTAACACTGACTTCCTATAATTGCTTTGTTTAATAATTATAGATGTGATTTAAAGCTCATTATGTTTATGATTATTAAAACAATTTTACATACACCAAATGTTTTACAAACCTTTTTGTCTGTATGTTTTTTTTGAAGGGCAAGAAAAGTCCACTTTAAATTATTTAGTATTAAATCCTCACAGTGCAAGAAAGTAATGTTCCACTGGCTTACATCAAACTCTACAGTGTAAGTATAAATAAATCTTATTCCTTCATGATTGTATTCCCACTAACCCAACAGATTTTTGAAACCGATTAAGCATATACTTCCAATGAAGAAGAGGAAATCTTATCGCTTTTTCCCCACCCCCACCTCCCTCATTTTTTTTCCCTCCAGAAAATACTGTTTCACTGAAAAGCAAATTTCTGTTCATAAATTCATTCCTGGCTGCTGAGATTTAAGCATGGTAAGCAGCTGAACCCTACACCTTGAGAGTTTGTGAAGTGGAGGAGAAAATCAAAAGTTAAAAGAGAGAGAAATTGTAGGTTGACATAAAGACAGTTGATTAGGTAAAGCAAAAGTTGCATGAGCAAGAAAGACAAAACAAGGAATTCATCGACTATTTCCAATAGGGAGGAAGATGTTCAGCTACTTCGAGGAAAGCACAGCTCATCATACATAGTGTTTACTTGGGAAAACAAATGCCATCTCTCTGTCCATTCCTATCTAAATCTGCTTTCCTCCAGATTTTATTGTTCCACATGGCATCATATGGAACATATCGTGTTGACAGTTTGTATCAGATGTCCTGATTCTGGTCTATCCCAGCTTCTTGTGTATTCCCCGTCTCCCCACTCAAGGACCAGTGGGAACACTGCTCAACAACTCAAACTTATTTTGTTATTGATACGTTGTGAAGAAATCCAAAATGAAATACCATGTTATGAAGAAAATTACCTCTGCTCCAGCCAAAAGCAGTACAAAAAGGAAAACATAAGAAGATGCTAGAGATCCCAAACTATTGAAATGATAAGATACGAGATGAATATTTAAGCAGGTTTTCACTTTGTTAAAATCTCTCAATAAATTGACACCTTAAGTATGTGATTGCTATTTGATATGATTAGTAACTAGTCAGATGCTAGTCATATCAGAGACATAAAGCCAATAATTTGGGGAACTCTGACATTCTGATTACATTCCAAAATCCATTTAGAATTATTGATATGTTTTGTGGGGTGCTTCTATAATAGGGCTAAATAATCTCTTGAAAAGAATCACAGAGTCACAGAACTGTAGGGGTTGGAAGGGACCTCTAGAGATCATGGAGTCCAACCCCTTGTCAAAGCAGGCCCCCTAGACCAGGTTGCACAGGTAAGCATCCAGGTGGATAGAGAGGAGACTCCACAACCTCTCTGTGCAGCCTGTGCTAGTGCTCCGTTACCCTCACTGTGAAGAAGTTCCCACGCACATTTGTGTGGAACATCCTCTGCTTCCGTTTGTGGCCATTTCCCCTTGTCCTCTCACCACATAATGACGAGAAGAATCTGGCCTCATTTGTTTGACTCTCCCTCCTTAGATATTTATAGATGTGGATCAGATTCCCTCTGAGTCTTCTTTAAAATTCATAATCTAAATTTCATAGGATTTTTCTATTTCAATTAAATTCCAATCCATTGTTTAACACTTGAAAAGAACAATGAGATCAGTTCCTAAAGCATAATTAAAATGTAAGGATGAATGGTCAATTTTGAAAGAATACATCATTCAGGATGTTTATGTCCTTTTTCAAAGTTACTGAATGAAAATCAATCCAGGCTTCATTGTCGAGCAACTATTTTCCACAAGAGAACTATAAATACGGTAGAGAATATTAGTACAAGAACCAATAACATTTTAAAGTGTTATATCAGAAGTGTAGATTTTCAGTTTATCCCTATAGGTTGAGTTCTATTTTACATTTGAGGGAAGAAACTACCTTCCAGGCTGTCAACGTTTTACGGGCTGGTTTGGCCCAGTTCTGTAATGACTGGGGTGGAGGACCAATGGGGTACCCATGACCTGGGGAAGGGGAAGGGGGAAAGGGAAAAAGGAGAAGGGAGATAAGCCTAGAAACAAAACTGTGGCAATGATCTGAGGAGGAAAGCTAATTTACTAAATAAGATATTGGAATGCAAAGTAACACAATATAATTGGAATTGAAGCTAATAAATCAAATAAAATGAGCAAAAGAGAGTGTCCAATAAACCAAAGACCTTAAGCTAAACGCTAAAGGTGAGATGGCAGCGAGCACCCACTGCTGGCTCGATCCAAAAGGGAAAGAGCCTGTGTATCATGACCGCTAAAAAAATTTTAAATTACATCAGTACTTTCCATGCAAACCAATAAACCAACCCTGAAACTATTTATCTCCCTGAGTCTTCTAAATAGATCTAAGCAATTTTCCTAGACTCCTACACCTCATTTAAGTAATTTCTGCTTTTGTCGATCTGCTGAGTTGTTGGTCTCTCTAATCCTGTGCTGGTCCTCCTGAGAGCCAGACAAAAAGGCTGCAGAGTTAGTGAGCAATGTAGCCTTCTTCCCAACCCACTCTGCAGAAATCACAGGATGACAGACAGCAGTATATCCAGGCTTCCAGGGCCACAGTATGATCAGGTTTGCAGGGCACTCAGGTATTTAGCTAGATTCATTTCATATATTGCCTGATAAATTTTAAGTTTTTTTTCGCAACTGATTCTGTTGGCTTCTGTTCTGGAGATTTCACTAAGGATCTCCACAGCTCTCCAGATGGCTAGAGTAACATGCTTCCATATAGCTGACTTGACTTATTGCCTGGCTCCCCCAACTACTGATATCCTCCAAAAAGTAGAAATTGAAGTTTTCCTGGAAGCAGTTAAATTCTAGCAGCAGTTCTAGGAACTACTGTTTGACTCCCTCAGTGACTCACTGGGCACACTTAGCTAACTTGCTGCTTTGCAGAAACCTAGTGAAAAAGCAATTCATTAAAGGGCAGCTGGGGAAATCTGGAAACTCAGTGTAATCTTGTAGGATTTCTGTTTCACTAAATAAAACCCGTTACTTTCTGACTTCTCAGGTTTGGGATTGGGTTGCAGTCATTTGTAAATTGTGGAAATGCTTTGAAGGTCAGACCTCTTTTCTTTAGGCAGCTTGTACCAGCACAAAGAACAAAAAGTTACAAACTGTTTTGCAGTCATCAATTATCAGAATTCAAAAACAAAAATAAATTTTTAATAAGTTGTAAAATTTGCTGCTTGAACAATGAGAGTTACTCCATTATCATTTGATTCACTGACTAATGGGTATTCTCTTTCTCAGATACAATTCTAGAAGTATGTACTAAGACAGCCATTATTAAAGCAACCATCCTAATTCTTAAATTTATTTTTATTTAGAAGGTATATTTTTATTCCAAATAAGAACAGACTTTTATTCTAACATTTTTAAGCAGACTTTCCTGTCACTACTGTTTACCACTGTGTGGTTACTGATTCTTTTCCTTCCCCCCATGAGACAGTAAAGTGCTAGAGATTCCCATTTTACAGTCAAGAACCACAGAAAGGATTCAAAATTATAGTTCAGCCTGTGCAGTATGCAGTTTGGTGCTCTCCCATGTCTTAGCTTTAAGTATCATAATTTGTCGGCTGTTTGAACTCAGGCTGCCTATAATTCCAAACTATCTAATCTGTTGTATTTAGTACTATGGCTGTTTGCTAGAGGAGACACTAAGCTACTTTGTCAAACTACCACTTATCACAGGGCAGTTTTCTGAGGCCAGAGGAATATCTTTGGGGAACATAAGCATCTACTCAAGTGTTCTGATAGGATCAAGGCCTCTCTACTCATTTTAGAAAGACCTTTGATGAGTACAGAAAATATTGGCTGAGTACTGACTGACTGTTCTGGAGATCTAATGAGATAAAAGTGTAAGTGATGTTTTGTTTTGGCTTAGGAGAAAAACAGTGTTGATAACACACCAATCCAGAACAACAGACATAATTGACAAAAGGGATATTCCGCACCATATACCATAATGCAGAAAAACTTGAAGAGGGATGGTAAACTGGTGGGCTGCTGTGCAGTGGTGTATAGACTGGTCAGGCATTGGTTGACAAGCAGTGAACAATTGCATTGTGCATCACTTCTTTTGTATAAATATTTATTCTATTCATATATTATATAAATTATTATCATTACTATTATTTGTCTTCCTTTTCAGTCTTAGTAAATATTTTTTATCCCAACCCACAAATTCTACTATTTTATTATTTCTTCCCAATTCTCTTCCACAAGCAAGTGTGGTTGGATGATAAAGCAATGTCTCTTTGATTCACTTTCAGAGCACTGATGGTGCATTCAAGAAACCAGACTTTCCTCAAGTTTACAGGAAAAAAAAAAAAGGAAGACGTTTTTTTAAACTGCTGTAATTAACTGGTTACATTTTGTTGAAGGCCACAAAACTGTGACTGGTTTGATCACTGAAGATTTGATCAATATTTTTTTCAAGCAGTCCTCATTTTTTCCTAATTGTCATACTCTGTATAAAATGCCATGATTTGTATGATCTTCTAAGTTATTGCTATGCCTTGTTTATGATCTCTTGGATGTTATTCTTACAAAGTATCCACCACTTTAATGAAATTAGATAGTGACTAAGTCTTGGGAGTGTTATTTAAAAAAATAATTGATGAATAAGGTGCATTAAAAAATGTGCTCCAGTATTGCAGGAAGCTGGAAGGCAGAGTGATATTTTAATTCTGCCAATTCCATCTGATACTACAATACAAATGACTTTTTTTTTTTGTTCTTGTAGCTGTGAGTGAAATTGCTTTGGGAAGCTGATGTACATTTTGTGCTTACCAAAGACAAAACATATTTTTCAGCCATTTATAACTTTAGAGGGATTTGAACACTTCCACAATGCTACTGTTAACATGTGTTCTCCAACATTTAAGATACTGGTCTAAATCACAATGTGCTGTCATCGTGGCAATGACACTGTGCCTCTGTCATTTTAAGAGCTTTTTGTTTTGACTTTCACTGCACAGCCATCCTCACCCTAAGATATTATTCACAGCAATAAGAAAAAATTATACAACTCCATTGTATAACGTCTAGTAGCTATTAATAATTTATGATCTGTAATATAGGCTAGGACCTCATAAAAAGACAGAACTGAGAAGACATATACTAACAAATATTTACATCGAAATTATTAGGTGACCCATAAAAAGAACAAATACCAGTTCTGATTTGCATTTCTTCCTAGAATCTATGGAACACAGAACATAATTCAGAATACTTAGAAACAACAACTCCATCAATTTGCAACAATTCCTGTATTCTTGGTGTAAGAGTGAGAACCACCTCTAATAGTAAATGTTCTAGACTTGATTATTCAGCAAACAAACAGTTCCACAGTGCACACAGTGAAAACAACTATTTTCAAGTTTACATTTTCAACCACTCATATTCCTCTGCAGAAATATTTATAGAAGCCTTTTTTCAAAGAAGCAAATTAAGAAATGGTAATTAAATTGATGACCTGCTAGAGGGGAGCAATGAGAGGGAAAGGGGCCTGAGTGTCCTGGTGGATGACAGATTGGCCATGAGCCAGCAGTGTGCCCTGGTGGCCAAGAAGACCAATGGCATCATGGGATGCATTGAAAAGAGCATGGCCAGCAGGTCGAGGGAGTTGCTCCTCCCCCTCTACTCTGTCCTGGTGAGGCCTCATCTGGAGTACTGTGTCCAGTTCTGGGCTCCTCAGTTTAAAGAAGATGGGGATCTCCTCAAAAGAGTCCAGCAGAGGTCTACAAAGATGATAATAGGCGTGGAACAGCTCTCTTCTGAGGAAAAGCTAAGAGACCTGGGTCTGTTCAGTCTTGAAAAAAGAAGATGTGGACCTGATCCACATCTATAAATATGTAAAAAGTGGGAGGCAGACAGACGAGGCCAGATTCTTCTCTTCAGTGTGTGGTGATAGGACAAGGGAAAATGGCCATAAACTGAAGCATAGGAAGTTCTGCACAATTGTGTGTGGGAACTTTTTCACAGTGAGGGTGACAGAGCACTGGCACAGGCTGCACAGAGGGGTGGTGGAGTCTCCATCTCTGGAGACATTCAAGACCCACCTGGACACCTACCCGTGCAACCTGGGCTAGGTAGCTGCTTTGGCAGAGGGTTTGTACTAGATGGTCTCTGGAGGTCCCTTCCTAACCTCTGATTCTGTGATTCTGTGAAAGTCTTTCATTAAAAGTTTATTTTCCCTCTACAGAAGTTTTCTTGCTTGTTTTTTCCATTTCTTTGAATACAGAGCATCTGTGAGTTCTAAACTTGACAGTAGCTAATTTGCCAATGTTCTCACAATGTAAGCAAGCAGTATGCTGCTTAGCAATAGAATATATGAGATTCAGAGTTGGTGAAAAGAAAGAGTCAACAGAGATTTCATGCTCTTGTTTTATTGTGTAGTATGGGAACATTTAAAATAATAAAACTTTCTGTGTTAAAGATTCAAGTTTCTCTCTTCTATCAACATGTAAATTCAAAAGCTTTTGGAAATACGTCCTTTTGAAAAAAAAAAAAAAAAAAAAAGAAAGAAAAAGAAAAAGCGAAAAAGCGCTTTTAGATTTTATTGCCCAGAGATAAATAATAGGTTTTTGAATTTTTGAGTTTTATTTCTTTTTTTTTTTTTTTTTTTTGAAAGGGTAGCAAAGATGTATGATCAAGAGCAAAACTAATCTTTGATAACATGATGTAAAGAATGTAGACAGTTCTGGCTGAGTATCAGATAAACATTTACTCTGGAAATTCATATAATTCAGATAAATTACTATTTGTGACTGTATGTGCTTAATCAGCCAGAATTTACTTTTAATGAGTTATGAATAGTCAAGACAAAATGAATTATTTTAAAGATGTAAAAAGAATTTTGAAAGGAAAAGAAGTGACAGTTTATAATGATAAATAGTAGCTCTGCTCTACAATATGCAACAGTATAGAATTATGTGCAGTGCATTATGAGCTATGAGTTAAATTCATCATATATGAGAACTGTAAGTTCAATGGCCTCCTAGTTATTCTTCACAACAAACCCATAGGATAGATCTTATTATCTCAGTTCATTATTATTATTTTAAACTAAAGTAGATGTTAATTTGTGGAGAACAAAGGTAGACTGAGGGAAAAAAAAAAGAATCACAAAAACACCATTGTTGACTTATTGTAAGGCTATTGCAAATTGCAAGTCTTTTTTACCACTTGAGTCTCAATTCTTAAAAGTCATCCTTTCTTTTTTAAATATAATATTAATCCAATTAATAACACTATTATATGACCCTACTTCTATGAATTAATAATGCATTTGGATTTTAATCCACAGTGTTTTTTCCATTAATTTCTCAATGTTTTGTTTTCAGTCTTGTACTTTAAGGACAACAGCTTTTCAATTGATTATATTATCTATTCAGATTTCAGATCATTATGGAAGTGGAGATTAACACTTCCTAAAAAACTGTAGAATTTGTGAGGAATAGGAATTGATTAAAACTTTGATTGAAATTTCCAAGCTATAGAACATAAAATATTAAATAATAATTATTATTATGCAGAACACATAGCAGGACTTTTGTACAAAAAGTCAGGAGAACCCAAATTCCTGTCTTGTATTGAAGCTGCTTGAACATGTAATTTTCTCTTTCATAATGATAGTGTGCATACAGTAATTTTCAAGCTAAGCACTTAAAACATTTTAAAGCACTTAAAACTTCTTAAAGTATATAATTGAGATCAAGTAATATAACTCTCTTGAGTTGGAAAATGAGAAAAATTGTGTAGGCTAGGATTTATCTTCTAAGCTAATCAATATGAATTGAATTACTTTAATCCTTTACAAACTCTTTTGTGATTTTGTAAATAAAACCTTATTACATAATTTGTTGGTTTTAAAAAATATGTTTTTATGATTCATGTGATGTTACAGACATGCGTACCAACTGAACAAAATATAAAAGAGTTGATCACAAAATTATGCATCTGAAAAGGTTAGGTAGGATAACTACAACAGTAAAGAACAATTAGTTATTTGGTCAAGTTCACACTGACTATATGTCTGCATTACAAGAGATGCCTTACAGTGAAAAACAGAAGCTGTTTCTTAAGTATGAAGGCATAAACTTGTTTTGGTTGTGAATGCTATTTCCAGAATGAGAAACAAATTAATTTTAAACATAGATATATATATAAATGTAAAGAAATTTGGATGACTTTAGATTAATACTAAATATTCCGCACAAAGAAAAAATAGTCAATTTCTAGTTTGCATTATTTTTTTCTTATTTCCTTTATTGTAAGTCAGTTTGTATATTAGGCCATAATTTTTTTTGAGCATATTTTTTTCTGTTTTATTAGGTACAAATCAGAAGTATCTAATATTGTGTAATGCTTGTCTGTCTGACTTTCTGGAGGACCTTGCATGCTGTAATAAATAGTATATTATCACTTCAATATACATTTTTCTAAGTCTCAAGAGATGTTAACTTTGTTTCACATGGACAGAAGTCCATCTATGGAGGAAGTCTGTAAAAGTAAAATTTAAGTCAACACAATTTCATGCATTTCCTGAATACGAATCAGTTTTATCCTTCTTAATTTCTTTTTTTCTTTTTTTCCAATATTTATAAAATATTAGCTAGCACTGCAGTCTCATCAAGATACTTTGTAAAATGCTCTCAACACATTCTGCATAAAATGCAGATACATTGCACAATGTATATATGTATGTCCCCCCAAAAGTAATGCCTCCTATATGGAATCCCCTGTCATATCCAATTTGACACTAATACTATGAGACGAAACATTATTCAATGCAACATGATTTGATGTGCTAATAAAATACAACTTGTAAATGTACATTACCTGCAGCAAACTAAGTCCTGTCAGAACTAATAAAAATTAAAATATTTGCCTGTCACAGATGAGTAGAACTTATTTTTATGTTATTTATTTCTGACACATAAACACATTGCAGTACTGATAAGATGAGGTTAAAAATGTTTCCATCAAAAGAAACGAATTTAGAAGTGGATCAGTGCAGTTTACAGAAGGTTGGAATTTATGATGGGGAGGTGAAGAATGAAAATGCTGCAGTTGATTGGCTGAGGTTAGGCACAACATGACATAATATACATGCAGTGGGATACTACCGAGTTTCTCATACTGTGCCTGAATACTGTTCTAAAAAACACTGATTTCAAAAGAATTTCAGCTGAAACTTAAGTGTTGATTAATAGGACTGTGACATTTTTCCCATAAGGGAAACCTGTGGCAGCTCTACATCTGGCTGGTATTTGGGAAATATTTTGAGTATTTTTCAAGTTTATCTGCGGCTGAAGATGACCAATGTGCTAACTATAAAGGATTTCTGAACGTTAAGCTCCAGGGTTGCTTGAAAGCATAAATTTTAGCTCATAGTTAATCTGTCCAGACTTCCAAATAAGGGACACGTATAGGGAAGCTTTATAAATTCTTGGCAGTACCAGCATGCATACAAGCAAAGCTGACTGATAGGAGAGCCTTTGCACACCTCACAAAGTTTAGCTCTCTACAGCCCTCTCCTAACACCTCTAAATTGTATGTGTACACTCAAACACATATATTGGTGTTCTCACATCATCTATTTCCCTGTCACTTACAATCTACTTACAATCTAGCCTCAATTTCCTTTACAACTCCTATGTTCAGTTATATCATGCTTTATTTTTACTTTGGCAGGGGGGTTGGTTATTTTATTTTATCTTTTCTAGCAACTGTGGTTTCTTCATCTTACTAAAATACTTTCATTAAGGTATTATTTGTGCTTTTTATAATGCCTCAAGAAACTAATGAAGGCTAAGAATTATAACAATGTATGCTGTATATTACTAACAGGTATTGAAAGACAAGCAACAGTATATACAAAAGTGTATATTCCTGGTATTTCTGCTCCGAGAACCAAGACTTTTTTTCTAAATCAGTTAAATGCTAGTTAAAAAAAAAGTCTATGTGTTTCTCTATGCTTTTTTTTTTTTCCTTTCTTTCTTTGTGATCTTTCACTTCAACTTTTCTTAATAGAAGAGGTGCTCAAGGCCTCTGACGATCTGTGTGTCCTCCTCTGGACTCATTCCAATAATAGTACATATTTTTTGTGCAGATGATACCAGTTCTGGATGCAGTACTCCAGATTGTATATCATGAGGGCAGAGTACAAGGGACAACCACCTCCCTCATCCTGCTGGATACCTCTCTTTGGATGTAGCCCAGGATACCATTGGCCTTCTGGGGACAATCTTAGACTGAAGAGATAAACAGATATAATCCGAGGACTGAGATTTAAACATTAATCAAATAAGTCTATATACAGACATATATATTAAATTATATAACATTATATATAACATTAATAACATGTATGGAAAAAGATTTCCTGTTTTCCAGTTTAAAAATATCAAGTGTAGTAAAGAAAACTAATGTTCTGCAAAAAAAAACAGATAATTTCTTAATACTCTCTGCTGTGAAATGAAAGTGTTTTTATATTCTACAGTGAACAACATATTAACTATATATTTATAATTGGAAAGAAAATATCCCATATGAAAGCTCATTCCTATTAATTGGCTGGAAAATAAGCACTTGTGATTTTATTACAATGAAATCCCTAAATCTGTTGAATTGTGATTGCTTTTATTATGTGCAACTGATCTGTTGCACATAAAATTAAGAGAGATTACTTTCTCATACTGATATAATATTGAGATTGAAACATTTATTTACCATCACCATTTACTGGACTGTAGTATTTAAATACCCAATGTTTCTAAATCTGCTACAATTATCATTTCATAAGATTGTACATTGCTTTGTAATTAGTTATGTATGATATGGAGTAAAATTGAAAGATCTATAAAAATAAGAATGAGCACTTTTTTAGGATGACTAGGGAAGTAAAATATATGTAAATGGGACTATGAAGAGTATTTCAAACATCTTCAAGGGCTTCTTGCATTGTAACTGTAGAATGCAGAAACTTTGAGAGGAGAGCTTAACACAAGATCTCTGAATAACAAAAAAGTACAAATTTTTGACTCCTGCAATCTATGGAAAATGCTGTGCTGGAGCTGCTTCTCGTTAATCAAGAAGAATTGGTTGGTGGTATACTTACTGAGAGTAGCTTGGACAATAACTACTGTGAGTTCACTAGGAAATCCTGAGAAAAAAAATGAGTAAGAAAAATATTATAATTACAGCCAAGGACTTCTGAGAGGAGATTTTGGCTTGCACAGCCAAAACCTGCTTATTGAGATCCCATGGGAGACAAATCCAAAGGCCAAAAATGTCCTATAGAGCTGGCTGATCTTCATAGTCAATATCCTTCAAGTGTGGATTGGTTTGCCCTGACAGGCAGCAAGTGAAGCTTGTGAGGACAAAGGCCAGCATTGCTGTGAACTGGTTGCTCCTGTCTTGAGCTCCAAAGGAAAAAGGAAATGCAAAGACATTAGAGACAATGATAGGTCACCTGTGAGTACTGCAGAGACATTGCTTGTGTATTTCAGATTGCAGATCAGAAAGCCAAAGTTGAGAAGAAGATGGCATCTGCTAGAGATATGATGTGAAACAAGATGCACAGAAGAGAGGCTATGGAAATGTGAGCCCACTGTTCACTGAAAGGTAACTTGGTTATTAAGGACATAAAGAATGTTGATGTACTCAATGGATTTTTTAGGAAGATCTGCCTTTCAACCTTGTAGGCCCCTGGGCCAACATTCAGGCTTTGTGAGAGTGAAATGGAAGATGGAGTTAGAGATCGCTTAACCAACCCACTTATGTCTTCAGAAACTCATGGGACCAGATTGCTTGCATGGGCTGGTGTTGGAGATACTCTTTATCACCTTTAGAAGTCCATGGAGAAGAGGAAAGCTCTTAGTAACTACAAAAAGACAAACATCACAGCCATCTTCAAAAAACTCAAGTACAGTAACTGGGAAAATTAAGAAGCAAATCCTTCTAGAAGTCAGGTTCATAAGTCTCAAAAAGAACAATCAACACAGAGCCAAAACTGAGAATTTCCCTGACAAAAGATATTTTAAAATTGTTTTCAACTTTTTTTATATAACAATCCTTCAGAGTCGAACACATGATAAATGGCCATATATAGCAAGTTAAATAGTATATTAGCACCAGGTACAGGCTACAGTAAACTAAACAAACAAATAAAAACAAACATCATAATCGTGAATTTTGCACTATAGTTCTCTATCAGCTAAAACAGTTTTTGTTTTGAGCATTTGGTCTTTTAATGAATGGGTATTCCTTCAGAAAATTAAAATCTTCGACCAGAATTTATTGTCATTCAGATGAAAAACATTTTGCATTTGGCCTAAAACACATAATTTTTTTCCACATTTATTTCTTGCTCAATGAAGAGTCATCAGAACTGGGAATCTTATTCTTCCATTTCACAGGGTTTTAATTAAGGAGAGAGGAAATAAAAGGTGTAGCCTAAAACCAAGAATGCCATGAAATATTTTCCTGTTTTTTTTTTTTTTTGCTGCTATTTAGCTCATCTAGATTACAACACTATACCTCTGACAATGTCAGATATTGCATGATGTATTTGTATGTGACACCTAAATATGCATTTGATAGTCATGCTATAAAAAAACCAGATTACTTCAGATTTATTTTCAAGCATCATTATACATGATAAAGAATACACAAATATTTATATAAATACATAAAATTGATGTTTCTATAAAATTCACAAAGTTCATCATTACACACAAAGCTCATAATAAAGCTAATTGAGATTTATTATTTTATTGTTGAAATTACTTAAGCCATCAGTATTTGTTTCAGTTTGGTAAGGTTCAATTAGATATATAAGGAATTTTTACTATATATAAAGAGGGAGAATTATGCACTCCTGTTGTAGTAAAGTTTGAGAGACCTATGTTTCTCATGAATTTCATTCAGTTGCTTATGTGGTTTTAAGGGAAATGTTGGAAAACCAGGAGATTTTAGTGGGAAGGAATTATACTCCGTAGGTACCTGTGCAATGGGAAAGTGACAGAGTGAAAATTGTAACTAATACACTGGTGATAGAGTGGAGATACTGAACACCTTCTTTACTTCCTTCTTCTGTGTTCTATGGGAACTCCCCCTCAGGACTAATGGACCCTGGAGGTCAAGCAGTTGGAAAAGAATTATCAGGAGTAGATAGCATGGATTCACCAGGGGCAGGTCATGCTCAACCAACCTGATACCTTTCTATGATGTCATTACTGGCTGGGTGGATAGGGGGAGAAAACAGGATGTAGTCTACCTTGATTTCAGCAAGGCATTTGACAACGTCTCCCACATCATCCTTATAGCAAAGCTTCTAACAATAAGGAAGTATGGAATAGATGAGTGGATATCAGGTGGATTGACTGGCAGAGCTCAGAGGGTTGTGATCAGTGGTGCAAAGTACAGTTGGAGGCCTGTACTTAGCAGTGTTCTTCAGGGGTCTGTGCTGGGTACAGTCTTGTTCAACATCTTCATCAATGACCTTGATGAGGATATAGAGACCACCCTCTGAAAGTTTGCAGATGGTACAAAGCTGGGAGTTATGGCTGACATGCTGAAGGTTTAAGAAGAGCAAGTGTAGAGTCTTGCACCTAGGGAAGAATAACTGCATGCACTGGTACAGGTTGGGGGATGAGCTGCTGGAGAGGAGCTCAGAGGAGAGGTATCTGGGTGTCCTGGTGGATGACAGGTTGGGCATGAGACAACAGTGTGCCCTGGTGGCCAAGAAGGCCAATGGCATCTGGGGGTGCCTTAAAAAGAGTGCGGCCAGCAGGTTGAGGGAGGTGATCCTCCCCCTCTACTCTGTCCTGGTGAGGCCTCACCTGGAGTACTGTGTCCAGTTCTGGGCTCCCTGGTCCAAAAAATATGAGGATCTCCTAGAAAGAGTCCAGGGAGGGCTACAAAGTTGATAAAGGATGTCAAACACCACCCTTAGAGGAAAGGCTGAGAGACATAGGTCTGTTTAGTCTTGAAAAACGAAGACTCAGGAGGGATCTGATCCATGTCTATAAATATCTGAGGGGCAGGAGGCAAAGGGATCAGGCTGGATTCTTCTATGCAGTGTGTGGTGATAGGATGAGGGGAAATGGCCACAATCTGATGCATAGGAAGTTCCGCACAAATGTGCATGGGAACTTCTTCACAGTGAGGGTTACGGAGCACTGGCACAGGCTGCACAGGGAGGTGGTGGAGTCTCCTTCTTTGGAGATGTTCAAGACCCACCTGGATTCCTACCTGTGTAACCTGGGCTAGGGAGCTGCTTTGGTGGTGGGGTTAGACTAGATAATTTCTGGAGGTCCCTTCCAACCCCTACAACTCTGTGATTCTGTGATTCTGTGACACATAACAGGATTAAGCAAAACAAAACAAAACATAGCAGAAGTACATCCATGCAGATAAGAGCAAATAAGTGAAGAATCTAGGCCAAGACTTTTATCTTTCTGTAGTTTAGCATAATTCATGTCATACTGGTATTGATTTACCGCCTGTCACGCTCCAATATAAAGGAGGGAGACGAGGTTCTTTGATTATGTGTATACCCGATGGCGAGATTAAGACACAACGGGTCAAATGTTAGCCCAACCAGTTTATTACAATTACTAGTTGCTTAGGGATATGGGGAAGGGAAGGTGAGCGATAGAAAAGGGATAAAAAGCAAGGAGTCTTGATAGAAAGCAAGAGAGATATAATCACCACCGTGGATCCAGCGAAGTTCGTAGTCTCGAGAACTCGTCTGGTCACCGCGGGGGATGGGAGATGACAGCAAGCAGGCCTCAGGGTCCGTCTGCAGAGTTTCCCCCCTCAGGGAATTCTCCGTTTCCTCTTCGGGAGTTCTCCGTCAAAGATTTTTTTCTTTGGGAGTTCTTCTCCAAAGTCGCTAGTTTAGTGAAGGCCTTTTATCCTCCATTTCTCAGGTTTTTTCTTTTTTTTTTTTAGTAAGGTGGAAACACCATAGCGGAGTTACATGCAAATCATAATCAGTTTGATAAAAAGAGGTAGAAGAAGGGATCAAAAGGAACAGCGTTACTGTGCAGGGAGTAGCCAGTAAGCCAGCAAAACCTGTGAAAACTCAAACCCAAGCGTGAAGTTTAACAGACCTAAAGACAACACCCACACCCACAACAACCTGAAACATGATACTATGCAACCAAAATACAGTTCATTCAGCGTTCTAGTATGATCAAATCTTTAATATTTGTCCCAAAACACAAATGATTAAAGTCAGCTGTATTCAGTCGAGGTCCAACGGGGGTCTTCTGTAAGACAAAAGGAGACATCGGCTTGCCCTTTTGGGGCTTGTTAATATGGTTAAAATGAGGGAATAATCCAGTGAGTGGTACTTTGGTATTCTTTTTCTGAGGCATGCTTAGCCTTCTAAGGGTATTTAACAGGTCGTTTCCTTTTGCTGTAAGTTTTCTAATGTACATCCACCCTCCTCCCCCCCACTCACTTGAGAGGGGCGAGGGAATCAGTTTTCCTGCAGTCCTAGTGCCTGTGCTGATTCCAAAGCTGGGGGCACTCGGAGGAGGAGTGTCATTTCTTTCAGGCTTTTGTTTTGGCCATCCATTAACTAACTCCTCTAACTTGTCTGTAGATAAACCATCCATTAATTCTCGTGGAATACTCTTCTGTCGGCCCAGCATCCAAAAACTATTACGTTTATGATTTATATTTCTCCCACTTGGTTTCACTGAAAATGAGACCCTTTTGAATCTGTTGTGGTCCCCGTTAGATAGGGGAGGGGTCAAATTGGCCACTGCACGCCTTACTCCCTTTGTCTCAATTTTATTGGAGGGAGAAATCACCGGTCTATATTTTCTCCCATAGTTAATTAATTCTTGGGCAACCTCCCCCCATGTCCATGCTTTGCATCCTGACTGCAAGTGGTTAGGGGTTGCAGCTCCTTCTAACGCTGCCTGAATTCTTTCTCCCTGAGACATAGCCTGTATTTTCCCTTGTAGTTGTATGCCTATAGATTTTCGTGATTCAGGAAGCCCCCTAATTAAAGGAGTCATCCTCTCAGGATCAACAGGAATCATCATAGGTGATTCATGATGTGTCTGCAGCTTTCTATCATACATCATTTGCAGACAAGCAGCCTTTTGAACGCTTTCTACTAATTGATCAACTGTCCCAGTAATAGCAAGGGGGTCTCCCCTTTCTAGAGGGTTAAGACCACCTGCCCAATAGGCAGCTCTCTGTGTGAGGGACCAAGGAGCACGATTGTTACCAGTAGTTAAAAATACTCCTGGTCCCCAATAACCTTCAGCTTCCTTTTCAGTTAACAGTATTTGGTCTCCACCACTGAGACTAACTCTCCATACAAACTCAGTTTCTGATTCTTTTGGAGAACGACTAAAATCTCTTTTCAGTTTTGCTAGTTCAGTGGCTGAAAAGGGAATTTCCTTAACATTCATTTGAGGGTCTAGATCCTCACCGTTATCAAAAGTATATTCAGTTTTTATCAAAGGACGTATTGGAGCTGGAGAGGCCTCTAATTTGTCTAGCCTTGCCTTTATTCCTTCGAGTCCTTCTAGAGGATAGATTTTTTCTTGAGGCAAACTATTGGTAACAGTGTCACTGGTATCCTTACAGTTACCCTTCAGAGCCTCTAGTAAGAGGGCTGAATTATGTTTCTCATTTTCTAATTGCCTTTTGAGTTCCTCTGTCTGTTTCTGTAGAGTTTTAACCAACTCCTGCAGTGACTCTATAGTTTGGTTCTCTGCTTTAAGCTGCTGGTCACGGAATTCAATGGCTGCAACCAGAGCCGAACCCAGTACAGCACAAATAAATGCCTTTCCTTTTCCAGCTCGGGTACGAGCATTTTTTTGCAGAACACTAATGCGGTCTGAAACACTCTGCAGGTTATGCCAGTTTTGCCGTGCCCAGTCCACCCCTGTTAACGAGGGCCTGGCACCGTGCTTTTCTAAAAGTTCAAATAACACATCTTCACCTTTCATTGTGACTACACTGTCGCTCATTTCTCAATATGCAGAAAAATCTACACGGAGAAAGAGAGAGGGTAAAGTATCCAAAAAGTTCGAGCCAAACAAATGCAAATACTCAGACCACTCCTCTGTTTACTGAGAGGAGTGTGCAAAAGACAAAGAGGATCAAAGGAAATGCTAATACGTAAACCACTTCTCACTTCTCTGTGAAGCCACACAGAGAAAAAAAAAAAACTTCAAACCTCACGACTAAGCTAGGAGGTACCCTTACGTTTCGAAAATGCACAATAATCTTCACGGGTCCCAAAATCACTTAATAGGTTCCCGAGAGGCACACACATAAACAGTTCCAAAGACACAGTTAAGTTTCAGTGGAGTGATCTTCCTGGAGAGGTGCTCACGTTAGATCGAATTATCACTCCTTGCATCTCCAGGAGGTGCACACAGGAAAAGGATCAACTTTACTTAAAGTTCCCACAAACACAACTAAGTTTCAATATGCGGAGTGATTCTTCCTGGAGAGGTACACACGTCTAAATGACCAAATTATCACAGTTATCACTCCTCACAACTCCAGGAGGTACACACAAGAAAAGAGATTCAAGTTTCACAAAATTAAGGTTCAATATGTGGAGTGAACTTTCTGGAGAGGCATTCACATCTAAATTATCAAGAATAAATATCACTCCGGACAACTCCAGAAGGTACACACATCAACTATACCTGGAAGGGCAACACTCTCACTGTCGGGTATCCTGCCGACTACGCCATTAAGAAATGTCACGCTCCAATATAAAGGAGGGAGACGAGGTTCTTTGATTATGTGTATACCCGATGGCGAGATTAAGACACAACGGGTCAAATGTTAGCCCAACCAGTTTATTACAATTACTAGTTGCTTAGGGATATGGGGAAGGGAAGGTGAGCGATAGAAAAGGGATAAAAAGCAAGGAGTCTTGATAGAAAGCAAGAGAGATATAATCACCACCGTGGATCCAGCGAGGTTCGTAGTCTCGAGAGCTCGTCTGGTCACCGCGGGGGATGGGAGATGACAGCAAGCAGGCCTCAGGGTCCGTCTGCAGAGTTTCCCCCCCTCAGGGAATTCTCCGTTTCCTCTTCGGGAGTTCTCCGTCAAAGATTTTTTTCTTTGGGAGTTCTTCTCCAAAGTCGCTAGTTTAGTGAAGGCCTTTTATCCTCCATTTCTCAGGTTTTTTTTCTTTTTTTTCTCTGTTGTGACATACCTGGCCCAACAGATAAGCCAGCAGGGAGTGGTACCTTCATTGCCATGCACAAGCATTATCGCCTTTTGCAGTGATCAGCTTCTCCAAGCCGAACCCCGAAAAAGACAGGCTTGGCCCCACTTCTGCTTATCTTTACAACAATAAGCAGAGGCACTGTGGCACGGTGACACCCACCCAGATAACCTGCAGTTCTCACTTAGAGTCTTATCACCAGAAAGGCCTCACGAAGCAAGCTTTGAGACAATTAATAAAAGAAAACAGTTTCTGTCTTTCACACCGCCAGTAAATGATTTGGTAACTAAAGTGAAGGCACTTTATCACATTTTCTGCATCTATCTCAGTTACAGAGAAAAAGAAGCTTTCAATATTTGCTGACTCATTTAGAAGTCTGAGCTGCATGATAAGAACTGAAGAGATACCAAAATAGATATTTCTTCTCATCTTAGATATCTTAAACTACATGTAAATTTGGATTCAGGGAAGTAAGTTGGACAGCATAGGAAACTTTCCTTATTACCATCTAAATCGGCTTTGTAAGTATCTTTGTATCTGCCATTTCTTAGTTACATGGTATTGCAATTCCCTACGAATAAGAAAATAAACATCTCCATACTGAAAATTCAGCTAAGTAAGTCAATAATTAAGTTCTGGAATACCTGAGAAAAGTGCTGTTATCTTCAATCTTTACCTAGTGAGCAGTAATACTGAGAGGTTTTGAAACGCGTGTGGAGAAGTTATAAGTGCAGCCAAAAGGGTTATTTTCATTCATTTTCATTTGTTAGGAACAAATGAATACCAACACTGAAAAATTCTGTTCTCAACAGAATTTTCTACAGTATTCTATAGCTTGCAATTGTATATGACTTGACACTTCCTTATATAAAAATTCAATAAGAAAGTATAAGATCAGTCCTATTTAGGTCACCAAAGGAATGAGAAATTAAACAGATGAAATCATTTTGTGGCTTTGTTTGCTCAGCAGTAAAATGACACAAAAGCATATCCACACAATTTACTAAAGCTTAATTTGTTCGGATACTTGGGCTGAAAGGCTCTGAACAATTACAAAGAAAGGTTAAGGTTGCAACATTCTGGCTAGAATGAATCAGAGGGCAAAAATAAGGAGGTGAAAGGAAACAAACCAGAACAAAACAAACAAATCCTACAACCAAATTACATCCCCAGAATTGCTTTTTCTGAGGAAAAAAAAAAAAAAAAAAAAAACCTGCTTCCCACTCCTGCTCCCCCAAAAGAAGAGCGCTTTTGAACTATAAATCAAAACAGCTCCTATTATTTGTTCTTTCAGAATTTCTGTGACAACCACAGTGCAATGGTGGCACCTATTGGTCTATGCTATACACGAAAATAATGTTCTGGAAAGGATATTTTTTTCCTAGATTAATACAGTCCACTCTCTTTTTCTGTACACTGAGAGCAGGACTAGAATGACAACTCCTGCATTGAGGTGCCATTATGTTTCATAGTAATAACTCTGAAATTGGTATTTTCTGATTCAGGATTCTTCCTACATATTATGACTATATTATCAGCTACAAATCTGGTCTTTTAATGGGCTCTGGATCCATCAGTTTCCTCCAGAATACCTGGAAACTAAAATTTTGTTACAACAAATTACTATTTTAAAATATGTAATATCATCAACCTGAATATTTATATTCATTGCTCCCAGTTACTACTAAACAAAAGGAATGGCTGTGTTTTCAAAACAAAATTTTAAAAATTGCTCTGAGGAAGAGATAGGAAACCTTAGTTTCAGTATTTCAGTATTTCAGTAGGAACAGCAGAAAAGTATATGAAAATAAGAGATGGACTGCACATAGAATAACTCCTTTAAAATTGATGAGTATTAAGAATAAAAATAAAGAGAAAATTTAAAAAGTGAGCTTCAAAATCTAATTCAGACCCTTGAGCTACAAAACGAGAAGGTAAATCAGGAATAAAAATGGTGGAGCATACTTCTATTTCAGACACCTTAAAGAATCACTGTATATTTGAGATAAAATTCTCCACTGTTGGCAGAATGTAAGTATTGAATATAGGTAATGTGGGTAGGGAGAATAAAGAGTAAATTTCCTAAAAAATGAGGGACTTCTAATGGAATCATATTGAAGTCTGTGTTAGGATCCATTACATACAATATATTCCTAAATGCATATGAATGAAAAAAAGCACAAGCAGTAAAATGGGAATTTTTCTGAGAATATAAATTTATGACAATTATCAAATGTGAAAGTTGACAGTAAAGATAGTTGAACTGAGTTACTATGTTCTTGAATGACAGTTATGAAATATAAGGTGAACTTCATCACAGGTTGTCTGAACCCTCCTTTTTCCTTTTTTGTCTCAAAGCTTGCTTTCTAAGGCATTTCTTGCAATAAGACTGACTTTTGTAGGAGGTGAGTGGTGGCTGTCACTGTGTATCAGATCGCATCACTTCGTGGACAGCTTTATATTTTCATTGGAGCTGTTTGCCTTTTACTGGTTGAAGGTCTGACCTGTGACCAAATAAATGGAAATGGAAGACTGGGGGATGATACCATTGAATTCTGTGAAGGCAGGATCCAATTTGGCATCTCCCTGCTCCCTCTTATCTACTAGCAAACAAAGGAGCTCCTGCTGAGGTCCACAAGCCAAAAGCTGTCACTCCAAAGAGAGGTGATTCAACCACTTTGGACTTATAAATAAGTTTGCGCAGTCGTTGAGAAGGAGAAGTTGTTGTGAACCAAACACAACCTCTGTCAAACTATCACTACTAAAGATCAGCATCTGAACTACAAGCTACATTGGAATCCTTGTGGTGACTATCTCTCTCTTGCTTTCTACAAAGACTTCTTGCTTTTTATTTCCTATCTCTTTTCTATCACTCACCTTCCCTTACCCATCTCCCTGAGCAACTGGGATTTGTAATAACCTGGTCAGGCTGACGTTTGACCTGTTCTGTATTAATCTTGCTGTGGGGAACACATATAGCAAAAGAACCTCCTTTTCCTCCTATAAATTGGAGCAAGACACAGGTATATTCAGAATAAAATATATAAAAGCAAATTAAAAAAATATATAAATAAAAAGCAAATATGCATAAAAGCAAATAAACAGAAAGTTAAATCCTTCAGCAATAACCTAAATTTAGATAACAGCATTCTGAAAAAGATATTGGAAACTCATATAAAAACTATTTGCTCAGTTGGCAAAAAGGCAAGTAGAATTACAGGTCTGTAAGACAAGATCTAGAAAAGAACAAAAGTCATTGTCTAAAGCTTTAGTATATTTTCAAAATGTACAAGAGATACAGAAAACTGGCAAGGATTTTCAGCTGTGTAGAATGCTTTCAATTTATGGAAAACTAGGATTTCTCCACTCCAGAAAGGGATGATGAAATGAAAGATGACAGTGGGCTCTGAAGTTAAAAATGAAAATAAGAGATTAAAAGAAGAATGTATTATTTATTATTACGTATAATGGGAATTTAGAGAACTGAGTGATAAAATGAAACATCTTGTTCAAAACAAAATGAAATGTAAGTCTATATAAACATAATACAGTTTTGAAATTGATTGTCTGAAATGTTTCAGATGAATGCATCTAATGTACAGATACATCAGAATCGAATTTCCCCACACTGATTTGATAATGGTCTTATAAAATCACGAACCTGTCAGTAAATATTAAGGCAAAAGAAACTCATCATTTAAGCTAGGCCATATGAGAACTCACTGGCTATGTTGCACGTCAATATAGCATATAAAAGACTATACCCGTTTCCAGCTGTATTGAATCCTTAGTGGATGATGCCTGGTGCTTAAGATCCTCAATGGAACTTTTAGATCATTGTTTCAGATCTGGAGGTTGTCAAGCATAACGCCTTACATTTTTTTTTTTTCACTCAAGGGACCTCACAGGAAAAAAAAAACAAAAAAAAAACCAGAGAATGTTTTTAAATATCAACTGAAACAGATACCATAGTGCACTAATTCTGACTAAAGGGCTGGTAGCATGTCTGCGGAGAGTATAATTCCTACTAGTTCCTTGATGAGCTTGTCTACTTCTTTTTAACTTATCTCAACATACTTTTCACCTGTATTTGTAGTGTTAGGGTTGGAGCTAACTAACTAATAATTTAGAATTATTATGCTCCAGTTCTTTGTGTGTTATGTGAGAGACAGAGGCAGAAAATCTGAAAAAACAAATATTTTTAAGAACACTCAAATATTCTTGTGCATAAAATGAATTCACCGTTTAAAAGGACACAACAAAAATACCATTCCTCCAAATTTCTGTCATGAAAATACTGCTTTTGTTTAATCCTCAAGCTACATGTTTTAGTTATAAATAATTATAAAGCAGGTGTTGTTGACTTACTGTTGTTCACATTTTTACATTTAGCTCTGAGTCAACTTCATTGTAAAAGTTTACATGGTAAATGGACAGGTATATAAACATTAAAATGTTAAATTTCTGCTTGAGTTAATTAACTGCTCTTTATTACGCAACTTAAATAATAACATTATTTTTATCATCTAATACCAAGCACAAATTTAAACAGAGAAGAATGTTCCTTTCATTTTACTCTGTTAATATTTGAAGTTTCAAACATTAAAAAAGAAACCTAACTTATTACATACAATTTCTGAGTTCCAGAAAAACAGTGTCAATGATTTATAGTCTGTTTTGGCCTGGTTCTATGAATATTGGGGTGGGGACCCACTGACTCATGATCCAGGAAAGGGGAAGGGAAAAAAGGGAGAGAATAGGTAGATGGGACTAAAGACAAAACAGTGGGCAACAACCTGAGGAGGAAAACTAATTTACTAAATAAGATATTAGAATGCAGAATAATGCAGTATAATATAATATAATTGGAATTGATGCTAAGAAATCAAATAAAATGAGAGAGTGTACAAAAAAAAAAAAGGTCTTATGCTTAAGCTGGAGATAAGATGTCTAGGGAATCTCTACTGCTGAGATGACCAGCAAAAGTGGAAGTCTCAGGACTTGCATGCAGTTTAATCTTTCATTCTGGGTGGAAAGCAGGACCCCAAAGTCCTCTGGAGTATGCAGTTCCCTTCTGAGAGCCAGGTACCCAGAAATTTGGCAGTCCATGGAACTGGAACATCAACTCCCAGTGCACTACATGATGTATGATGTGGAATACAGATAACAAAAATCATAAAACCTTGACAGATACAAATTGTGTGTATATATATAGATAAATTAAAATTCTTTCAACTTGTGCCTGTTAATACATAATGATATTATAAGAGTATTTCAATCATTTACATTTAAATTGGGCTGAAATTAGTGAAATTATTCTCATAATCATAAACGTGTGCACAGTGTTTAATAAGGTCAGCATTACTTTTCTGGGATCTCCATTTTCCAATAACTGACTGATAAAGTTATTTATTAATTTAGAAAATTAATATAAAGAACTATAAAGAAATTCTCTACATTACATCTGGCTACCAGATGGTAAATTCTGGTTACTGGCTACATTTGTCTGTTTTTAACATTACACTTGCTCTTCATTACTACTCAAGAGGGCTTTTGTACTTACTACTCCACACTGTCTGTCAAATCTGAAAAATATAATTTCTACTGCTTATTTATATGAAAGTTGCTTCAGACAAACAGGTGGTAAAAATCATAAACTCACTTGATTCACCACTGAGTTTGTATGTAATGTCTCCTATAGAAATTTACAATACAGTATATTACTGTTTATTCTAAGAAGTATGTTAAAGTTCCTTAAGTATCTTCTTTCATATTTTACATTGACTGACATATTTAACAGAAGATACATTGTAAAAAAAAATGAAATATCACAATTCTAGATGGTTGGTTCAACTGATATACAAACTAACTTTTATTTGAAGATGCTGTGAAAACATAAACTGGAAAACGTCTATGTTTTATATTGAAGAAGGCTTATAGGACTACCTACAACATTTCTTCTGTTTAAAATCATTTCTTCTCTTGATTTCTTGGTCTCACTAAGTGATATTACAATTCTTTTAAATCCTAGTAGTGAGATTTTGAAGTTGCTAGTGTTGTAAAATGTACAGCTTATGTAGCATCTGTGACAAAACTAGTGACACATTACTGAAAAAGAATATAGATAGGCTTTGTCTTGCTGCACTAGACAGTGTACTAAGATTTAAGAGGAAATTGACTACTTCATTTAAGATAAATTCATTTATGGTCATTAAAAGCATTATGTGCTTTTAGCTCTAGTTGAGCTGGAGTTAATTTTCTTCTTGTAGCCTGGATTGTACTGTGCTTAGGATTGGTAAATAAAGCAGTGTTGTTAACATATCCATGTTCTGGCTTTTTCTAAAGAAGCTCTTCCATGTATCTCATGTTACATACCTCAGTGTGAGGGCTGGCAGTGCACAAAAATTTGAGGATGACATTACCACTATGACTGCCCTGAACTTACCAGAGAGACATTCCATGGCATATCACATTATGCTCAGCAATATAAAAGTTAGTATTTTTTTTAGTTGTTGCTTACATGAACACAGACTCACTTCACAAGAGCTTTATAATGAGCTTTAGTATAAATAATTATCTTCTTAAATGCACATTTCAAGTCAACAGGCTACTACATCCTGTTACTCAAAAACTAAACCATGCTTTTTCATTTCAAATATAACTATTCCTAACAACAATTTCTGTCTAAGGTCACAGATTTGTTTCTTCCATGAGGAACTAATAGGACTAAGGTAAGATAATCAAAAATGTAATTGGTTTTCATGTGCGTTAATTTTTTATATTCGTTATGGTGACAGCCTTCACACAAAGCAAAGATGAAAATAATAATATAATCAAAATTGGTTAATGAAACTGATTCCAAATACGCAAAATAAATTGCTGTGTTATTGTGCCCAAGATATTTTACCAATAACAGAAACTAAAGTATTGTACGTTGATATAAAAATGATCAAGTCAAAATCAGAAATATTTTTATATTTCTATAAATATATTCTTGTTTACTTCATTAGAATTATCCCTCCATTGATACGAAGCACTGATATTTTGCTTCTAAAAGTAAATAATTATTTTCTGAAAACTATTACACAATCTCAACTTTCATCCATAATTGTTAGCATAACTCTTGAAGCAAAATTATTTCAATATATTTCTTGTTGTCTGCTCCAGAAATTGTGTTACTGAAATTAAATAAAAATAATTCTTATACATATTGGGTCCTTTGTTTTTATGATCAATTTCTTCACAGGTCTACTCTGCCTATCAAACAAGAATGACATCACACTGGCTGCCTGCTAGAAACACACTTAATGCTTTGGATGCATCAGGGCTGAATTTTCATCTTCTGTGGAGGTCCTGATATACTTTCTTATGCAGTCATTGTCTCCTGCGTTCAAACAAACTTTCAATACAAAGTTATACAACATTTTTTTCTATTGTGGTAAGTGGCAAATTTTCTAATTACTATTCCTGCAAATGAAGAGCATTCAACACTTACTGAATGTTTTTGGAGACCAGAGAGTAGACATGAGCTCTGGCAGTGGGTGGTATCTTTTGGAAATGGCATAAGTAATAGGGAGTCACCTCCATTGTTAAACATTTTTACAAGTGTAACATGCAGACTCTTCGTCATTGCTGCTGAAAATTCATAGCTAATAGTAATGACTATGTTGAAAAACACTGTTTTGTAGCTGAGAATTTGCTCTATCAAATACTGCTTTGTACTCTTTGTATTTGTAGTTTCCATGGAATTTAATAGCTGGCATTACTTTCAAACTGACCTACATAGATGTAGTTTGTTTTATGAAAATGGAACATTTCAGATGCTAACAAATAGTTTGTGTGGACATTTAGTCCCTCTTTACAGGAGTCAAGTTATGCTACAGTAGGAAAAAATAAGCTGCTCTGAGTACTACATATTTTTAATATATCATTTTATTCACAAAACCAAAATATCTCTTTATGTGTTTTCTTGCTTTAAAATCTCTAAGATCAGTTTTCATAATTATGTTTAAAGGGAACTAAGTTGAAGGAAAATAAAAAAGATACGCATAGATATACCTATCACTAGAATCTAAAGATTAGGAGGAAAATTAAATTTCATGTTAACAATCCAACAAACAATGTGAATAATTTTATCTTTTTGTTTATCAGTCCATCTTATTTCCATTAACTACTTGGATATTATCTTGATTTTTTTATTATTTTTTATTTTAATATAACCACAGTACTGGTTCAACAGTTATTACCCAGGCGCTACTCACAGAAATTCCTCATTAAAGACCAAAACAATATTTTTTTTTATTGCATTCAGACCAAAGAATGATGTCATAAGTAAAAAAAAAATGTCCTTTATTTCAACCCTCTCTGTGATGAGATATAAGTATGATATAACAATATAAGGAAATGCTTTCTACTATTTCAAAGGGAACAGCAGTGTAAATTATAACTGAACTTTGGTTTGGGCAGACTAAGCAATCATTTTTTTTAGTGGTAAAGAAAAGAAACATTATCTTTCTAAGGAGCACAGGAGAATAATAAGATAGCAGTTTTATAATTTAATGTATGTGAAGTCAGTTCTACCAGCAATGTTTTCCTCTCCCTGAACTTCAGTGATAGTTCAATACTAACATACTATGAAAAGTTTATCCCATTGAATAATGACTGCTACCAGGAACATTTGCAATCGGATTTCTCAAAAAAATCTCTATCCATTAGATGATGGTTATTAATTTGAATGGCTATTAAACTCACAAGCAAAAATAAATATCACAGAATCAAAGAATCACAGAATCGTGGGGGTTGGAAGGGACCTTTAGCGATCATCGAGCCCAAACCCCCCTGTCAAAGCAGGTTCCCTACACCAGGTTGCACAGGTCATATGTCAGACTAATATTACGCTCTTGAAGGTCACTTCTTAAGGTCTAGTTGCTTCTGAGGCTTGAGGAATGGTCTTTTATTTATTTGTTTTTGTTTTTGTTTTTTTATTAACATGCCTCATCTCTCCTTTAGTTCCTCAGCTAACTGGAAGATACATTTAATTAAGTCACAAAGATCTGGTTTTCTTGTCTCAACCCACAGTCACCACTGCACCAGCATTATGGTTTGCAGTCACATGGGTTTTCAATTGATTAATCTAAAATGTTGTTGGCTATATACAGAAGGTGGAAATTTTTCTTCCTAATGATCTCATTAGACTATGATGAATAATCTCCCCACGGAGGGCATCAAAGCCATGTCATCAGCATTACTTAAGCCTTCAGCCCCTCTTAATAACATTATTACAGCACTGTCAACAAACATAAGCTGAGACTGGAAATCCCATTGTTCTGGAAGTGTAGTTAAGCGCAGACCTTGCTTTGAATGTTTAATTAGATTATACAGATATGACAGCAATGATGGAAGTGTCACAAACATTTTCACAGCTTGCCACAGGTTTGCCACCACTATCTCATTAGACTTGAAAACTAAAAATGTAGAATAGTTTCAAGGAAATATAAGGCATTAGACTTGCACAGAAATAGGCTATAGGTTCCTGAAGTGGGATAAATTAGAGTTTGGTTTATATTCACAATTCTCACCTTCCTCGTTTTTGTGCTTCCATTTAACATCTACTAAAGATCTTTTTTCTTGACACACAGCAAATAATGTTTTGTGTTTTTTTAGGATTGACATATAAATATAAACATCCAGTCACAAGGATATAAAACATGGTGGTCAAATATTATGTACAATTGTCATGGTTTTATGATTTTTGTTATGTTATTGATATTCTACATCATAACATCATGTAGTGTATTGGGAGTTAAAGAGTTAATGCTCCAGCTCTGTGGATCATCGATAGTTACGGATATGCCTGTCTCAGAAGAGAAGAAGAACTACATTCCCCAAAGGACTGTGCAATGCTTTACATTTTTACATGTTTCACTCACAGGGAAAGATAAAAACTGTCTGCGGTCACGGGATCATCTCTCTTCCCTTCGGGATCGAGCTCAACAGTGGGTGTTTGTTGCAGCCATCCGCCTTCAGCGTTAGCATAAGGCCTCCAGTTTATTGGACACTCTCTCTCTTGTTCATTTTATTTGATTCCTTAGCCTCAATTCCAATTAGATTGCATTATATTGTGTTATTTAGTAAATTAGCTTTCCTCCTCAGATTATTGCCGCTGCTTTGTTCCTAGGCCCATCTTTCTTCTCCCTTTTTCCCTTTTCCCCTTCCTCCTCCCTGTGGTGTGGACTTGTGGGTCTCCTGCCTCAATCGTCATGGTACTGGGTCAAACCGTCCCACAAACCTCTGACAACAATTTATGTCATTGGCCATCTCAAAAGTCCCAATATACTCACATATCAAAGTTTCAACACTGATAGACTTATTTGTAGAGGAAGTCTGACCAATATTTGCAAGATATGGTTTGTTTTTCATTTTGTTCTTTCCTCAAGAGAAAAAAAAATGGTGTGAATTAATGTAATATGTTTTAGAAGCATTGTATAAATTGTGTAAATCTCTTTAGCTCTTTAGAGATCTGACAGGGTGAAAACATATGTGAATACACAATCATGTTACCTTGATGTTTGGAAAAAATGAGAAAACGTAATTAAAGTTAAGCACCTATCATTTACATATAATTTATCCATTTATCCTAAAATGCACATAGTAGAATTTATCATTTTTATTGTGTTTCACTTTCATTATTGTCAACAGTGTACCATCATTACACACCAAGTTATACTTTCTGTGTACTCTAATTTTGTTCATTATTACCACCTGACTATATTAGTATTAAATACCTCAAAATTGTAAGAATTTATGAACACCTCACATGGCACTCATTGATTAAACTGTTATTGCCTAGTAGGCTGGGAGAGAAGAATCAGAATACACATCGATGAGGCAGAAAGCATATGTGAGCCTTGTAATCAAATGTTTCAGTGATTAAAGAGGAAAAAGAAAAAAAAAAAAAAACTACTCGCTATGTTTATGCTCCATGGGGACATTAGGCTTCAAACTTTTTCAGAGTTCTGTGCAGCAAACTGTAATGGGAAAGTCACTGGAGAGAGAATACTAGTTTCAAAGAATATCTTTTCTTGAGAGAACTAAAATCCACATTGTTTTTTTTCTTTCAATAAATGATTATTTAGTCTGCTCCTTCACATCCACCTCCACTTTGAAACCATGTAACCTCTATGTGATTTGTTAAATAGCCGAAGGCAAAGGAAAAATTAATGTGTAGCATGGTGATGACAGAATTCCCTAAGCATCTAGATCCCAATGAAATAACTGTTAAATTTTTTGCAGTTATAACAAAACACTCTGTAATAGTTTCACTCAAAAGAAAAGTTAATACAATGTGTTGTTTTTTTTTACGTCCATAGGTAGACATCGAAAAAAAAAAATGTTTAGACAAGAAATGATGCCAAGAACATCTAAAAATATTAAGAAAATTTGCCTGGTCACATATTTAGAAAAGGCAGACTAACTAAAAAATACGTTTCAAGAACATGAGGAATGAAAAGTGAGAAAAGTAAGGAGTGTGTGAACAGTGGACTGAAATCCTGTCTAGTTCAATTTGGAAACAGAATTGGCAACAAATTCATAGCTAGGATGACATTTCCCTCATCAGATTAGAATCACTTCTAAATGAAGATGATTAGTGTCAGGATTACAGCTTATTTTGTCTTCTGAATTTGTAATTTAATATTAAATATATATATATATTAATTGCAAAGAAAATATAAAAAACTGTAAATAAATATAAAACACTAGATGAAAAATAATGACCATATGTCCCTCAAAGTTCTATCACAATCTAGTCTGAAACATTAATATACATGTTCAAATTTCTAATTTTTTTCATGTATGTATTTTTTTCAATACTGCAAAGAACTGTTTGATTAAAAAAATAAATATACGTCAATAAAATATTAAGTTCATAATTTGTGCAAGATTATTTAATAACAGTTCAGAAAAAACAGGTAGTCTAGAGAAATAGTTTCTGATTTACAGTTAAAGATATAACATCTCTTCAACTACAGGAGCACTGCAATTGGATGTACTGTTTTTCATTGTGAAATACGGTAACTTAGAAGCAACAAAAAGTGGTATGATTAGCAAAGATTTTTTCTGTTTAAAAAATTCATTCATGGAATTTCAATGCTATTACGTGACACAGAATCTCAGATACGGTTTTAAATGCTTTTCAATGCATTTTAATATATTGAGCAATTCAAACATAACAGTGCAACTATTTTTTATACTTCTCAGTGAAAAGTGGAGCTGAGGCTTCCAAAACAACAGTTCATTAAGCCACAAAAGCATTAGTTCTTATAAACTTGTCACAAAATTACAATTTTTTCTATCTTGTTTATAATCCAAACATAATTTCCAGCAAGGCAAAAGTTATAGGTTTTGATTCTACAATGTAGAATAAATTTAATTAAGTGATGCACATTCTAAATAGGGGAAATGGTTTATTCTCCTGACATTTCAAATGAGAAAATTCAATCACAGAAACAGTGAAGCATAGCAATTTTAAATTATTTATTTATTTTACCCTTGATCTTCAAAGCTTTATTTTATTAGCCTACCTGATATTTCACAAATGTTCTGCAAGACTGTAGATAACTCAAATAAGAATTGAACATATAAGAGATAAAAATAGCAGCATTCACTTTACTTTATCTCATCCATTGAGAAACTTTATTTTATTGTGATTATATTAAATTCCAGGCCAACTACAATTTATGCTGTCGTCTACTGAATGTCATCTCTGATTCTGAAGATGAATCACCCTTAAAATATTTATTCAACTAGCCTATATAAAATTTATCTAATGTACAATATTTGATTAGAGTCAGATTGAATTAATTTAAAATAACAAAATATCTGAGTTTATTAAGGTCTCAATAACAACACCTGTGAAAGACAACAATTGTTTGTTTGCATGGCTCAAAGCTTGTGTCCTGAGGCATTTTTTGCAATAAGACTCTGGCTTCTCTAGGAGGTGAGTGGTGGGTGTTACCTGGCTGGCAACTCTGTGTACAGCTTTTACATTTGAAAGCACTTCTTTGGAGGTGTTTTGCTCCAGAGTGTTTACTGACAGAAGATTTGGCCTGTGACTGGATAACTGGTACAGGAGATTGGGGGATAATACCATTGTAACCTGGGAAGGCAAGATACAATTTGGCATTTTCTTTCTCCCTCTTATCTGCTGGCAAGGCCCAGAAAATGGGAACAAAGGAGCTCCAGTGGAGATCCAAAAGCCATGAGCTGTCTCTTCAAAAAGAGCTGACTCGACCACTTTGGACTTACTTATAAATAAGTTTGTACCTTTGTTAAGAATTTCAGAGAGAGGAAAAAAAGGGAAAAAGGAGAGGAAAATGAAGTCGTTATTGTGAACTGAACAACAGGACCTCCATTGATCTATTGCTACTGGAGATCAGCCCCTGAACTAGGAACTTCACTGGACCCACAGTGGTGACTCTCTCTTGCTTTCTATAGAGACTCTTTGCTTTTTATTTCTTATCTCTTTTCTATCTCCCATCTTCCTTCCCCCATCTCCCTGAGCAACTAGGATTTGTAATAAACTGGTCAGGCTAACATTTGACCTGTTGTGTCTTAAACTTGCTTTCAGGTATACATATATTAAAAAGAACCTCTTTTCCCTCATACAAACTGGAGTAAGACAACACCCAATTTTGTTCAGACAAAATGACAGTCATCTGTTTGTTCCAGAATAAGTACAGCTGCTACTATGTTTAACTCGTAAGGAGTAGTAAGCTTTCACTATCTTATCTTCTTAGATCAATAATATCTTATAATGGATTTAACATGCTGGAAAAAATAAACAAACAAACAAGTAAACAAAAAAGCTGTAGTTCTGTGCAGGGTTGCCTATAGCATGACAGTGCATAATGGTGAAGAAAAATTAATGCGTTCTTTTCCAAATACAAGTTTTTTCACAGTATCAGAATTATTAAGGTTTGCAAGTACCTCTTCTCTGGCGCAACCCTTCCCCAAGCAGGGACAATTAGATCAGGGGTCCCCAGCCCACGTTCAGATCACTTCTGAACATCTCTGAGGAAGATACTTATGGCCTCTGGGCAACCTATGCCTGTACTGTTCTGCCACCTGCACAAAACAGAAGTGTTTAGTCACAGGAAACCTCATGTCTACCAGATTCCTCTTGATTTCCTCTTGTCCTGGGACTGAGCACCACTGAAAAGAGCCTAGCTCCATATTCTTTACACCCACCCTTTGAATCCTTTATGGACATGGATAAGATTTCTTACAAGTCTCCTCCAGGCTGAGCACTCCTAGCTCTCTTAGTCTCTCCACAAGGGAGTGGATTTCCAGTTTCTTAGCCATCTACAGCTGAACTTTGTTGTGACAATTCCAACAGTTTGAGTTTCACAGCTCAGTAACCAGTTTGCAATCCACCTCACTGTTTTATCTAACCTGTATCTAATCAGTGTTAGTTTGTCATGATAAAAAAATATTTCAAGACTAGTTACATAAAGCTATTCAACTTTTCAGACAGTTCTGAAATACTTTCCCTTTGTATTTACTGAAACAACTGCTTTCTTTCCCCATCGTTTCTATATTTTTCTTTCTTTTGGTAAATCAGTAGTTAAATTGCTAAAACTAGAAGTATTTAATTAGCATAACAAAAAAGTACCTCATATCCTTCTGGGATCTCCTTTTTACTCAAATACATTTATAGACGATGAGAGGTACCTTTCAAAGATCTCTCTTGGGAAGTTATGTGCTCAAGTCACGTTTACAACGAAAAGATTTGTTTGTGTAACTCCCTGAATACCATTTTGAAGACATGCTCTTGGAATATCAAGTTGTATTTGCTTGATAGATGTAAAGTCTGCTAAGAAAAGAATTTTGTTTCCTGGTTGTCCTTTGGTTCAATATTAACATTTTGCAAGTTATTTAACTGATATTTGGCGGATAGGTATATATGTACTGATGCTACTTAAGCTTTCAAATGTCTTAACAGAACTACTACCATATTTAGAAATCCCTGATAGTACTCATCTAATATAGGATTTTGTTTGTTTGTTTTTATGATTATGGAAAGAAAAAAAGATTATTTCTACTTACTTGCAGAACTGTCTGTTATGTGAAGTAGAAAAACAAAAAGGCAGTCAAGCTGGAAAGATAGTAAATTTAAGATCAGCTTTGATGGTGAAATGAACTTTATGTATATGTATTTCATAAAAATCCAGCAGTTCCTTAAGCTAGGAAGCATTCTTCCATCTGTACTCAAATTGTGAAGAAATACAGTTTAAGGGTCATACTGATCACAGTTAGGATGCAGACCATTCCTATAATAAACAAATCATAGCATGTATTTTATATAGTCTTAGCTTTAATTGAATCCTAAACCTTCTGAAGAAAATATTTGTCAACGGTTCACCAGACTGGTCCGGCCCGATTCCATGACAACTGGTGCGGAGAGCCCAGAGACCCACACCCCAGGAAAGGGGAGGGGGGAAAGGAAAAAGGGAAAGGGATATGGGCCTAGAAACAAAACAGCGGCAACAATATGAGAAGGAAAGCTAATTTACTAAATAAGATATCAGAAAGCAAAATAACACAATATAATACAATATAATTGGATTTGAAGCTACTAAATCAAATAAAATGAGCAAGAGAGAGTGTCTGATAAACCGAAGGCAAGATGGCAGCAAACACCCACTGCTGAGTCGATCCCAAAGGAAAGAGAGAGTGTCCCGTGACCGCAGACAGTTTTATCTTTCCCTCTGAGCGGAAACACGTAAAAATGTAAAGCATCGCACAGTCCTTTGGGGAATGTAGTTCTTCTCTTCCGAGACAGGTATACTGATAACTATTGATGAGCCACAGAGCTGGAGCATTAACTCTTTAACTCTTAATGCACTACATGATGTTATGATGTGGAATACCAAGGCCAAAAATCATAAAACCATGACAATATTAAACCAATGAAATCAGTGGTGATAGTCTGCAGGTTGCAGCAATGCTTATTTTCTTGAGGGAAGTATTCAAACTGTGGCTGTTTACTTGATGACGCATCTCATCATTCTATGTCAGAGCTTTCTGATATTTTGTCACTTCTTCGTTGTCTTCTTTCTGGTATTTTTTGTTTGTTTGTTTGTTTTGGTTTTGTTTTTTTCATGTCTCTTTCTATAACTTGAAGATCTATTCACAGTTAATGAACATTAGTACTGGAATAAATTTTAAGAGGGTTAACATACTTAAAACAAATAGTCATGAAGATGAAAAAGAAACAAATGATTACTTCCTACAGAAGGGAAGGATGTGGAGAAAGTGGTTAGAGTTTGATCAGTTTGCATAGGACTGAAATAACAGTTCAAGTTACAGCATCTGTTACTATTTTTAAATGATTTTTCTAATTTCAGCTTAAGTTCTGAAAAAATAAAATAGATTATAATGCTTTTGCAACTTTTTGATTTAATGGCTTGGTTGTTCTTGTGGAGACTTTTTCTGAAAAAGCCAGTCATCACAATGTGAACCTGTTCAATAAGACATTTTTCTAGGCATAGAACATTTGAGTTTCATTCCATCCACAGTTCTGGACAGAATGTAAGGCATTTGTCATCCATAGAAAACAATCTGGCAGAATCTGCTGAAAGCTAAAATTATAGGTGAGCTTTGGTTGAAGTTTTTCAAAAAGCCCTTTGATAGCTAAGACTGTTTCTCCTGTGCTCTTAGTGATAGAGGAAAATAGAGGGAAAAAAGTTTGGATTGTGAATTCAGACTAAAAAAAAAAAAAAGGATCCTTTAGACTGGTGAAGGAAGCAGCATAGAAAATCTGGGAATGAGTAATATAAGGGGCTGCATCTATATGCAAAATAAATTACAGCAGGAGGAAAGCTGGAATTGGTTGGGCAAGGCTACTGTGACTAGTAAATGTGATAGAAGCAGCAATGAAAGGTGGATACAGTGAGTGTGGTAGATAGTGAGAAGGAAATAATTAGAAGCTCATGAACAAAGAATGGGCCAAGCTGGTAGTAATTCTCAGAAACTGGATAAGATTTGACAAGCAATGTTAGAGAAATGGTTAGAACAGTGTGCTCACAAAGGCATAGCTATTGCAAATTAAGGAAATTAAGCCATTTTTCCCCTCATGTTTACAAGTATTTGTGATACGAGCACAGCATGTGGTACAAACAGCATGAGGTAAAATGTAAAGCAAACTGAACAGAAGACTTTGCCATATTCTTCAGTTCTCCTATTCTTTGGAACTAGGAAGCAAAATACTTTAAGACATTATCATTTAATAACAGAGACTTGGAGAAAATAAAAGAGTAGTTTTACATTAAGAAAGCTGTCACATGTAAGCACTTTGCTTTTTAATGCTAGTGACAGTTTAAAAAATTAGAATTATATGTATTGATATGCAACAGTTATCTATGCATCACTCAATAATTATTATTCTTATCCAGTACTAAATTCCATGATCTCAAAATAATGTACACTCTTTATCTTATGAAGTAATACTTCCTACATTATTTTCTGTATTAGAATTTAAAAATTGTCATTCATTGTTTTGCGAGGTATTTTTATAGGTGTGATCTCCTCGAATTCTTTAATTGCTACCCTGTTTTATAAACTGTTCGAATGGCCTTCTTAAATGAATGTCTTCAGGCTTAAGCTGTATCTTTTCACTGTCCACTGGATTTTATTCCAGTTTAGCTGTGATTTGAAATATGAAGATATTATGTCTCTTCTCTCATTTCCCAGAAAACATTTCCACAGAAGCAGAAACCAAATACCTTAGCTCTTCCAAAAGGAAGCACTTCAGCAGCAGCAGAATTCCTAATGAGAAGATAGAGAGGAAAGAAAGTTTGAATGGGAGTTTCCACTCCTGGTCACACAAGCTATATTCATAATAATAAATGAAAGAGGATCATACCATAAGTTTCTGTAATGATACATGATCATCTATGCTGATTAATGATTTTCCTCTTTCCGGGAACGGTATTTTCCTGAACCAGCTTGCACTGATGGTAGGAGTCCCTAGGTTGTTTTTGGAGTTCCTGATTATTGCCCACAGACATCCCTTGCAGGGTTCTCCATTTTGGATGAGTATAAGCCATGATGTACCATTTTCCCTCATGCTCAGTGAGCTGGTCTGGGCTCATTCAGTAGATGGCTAAGGTCATACTTCTAAATATTAGAGCTTTAATAAGTACATACATTCATACATACATATATATACATATGTACACATAATATTTCCTTAAAAGTGTCAAGATAATTTAGGTTAAAGTCAGGAAATGACCTGCTTATTTGTGAGCTTACATTCTGATACCATCGGTGGACTGACATCGATCAATCAGTACAAATTAAATATACAACCCAAGTTAAAATACATTTTTTTCTATTTCTTTAAATATTTCTTAAATTTTAATACTTGTTCTTTGCAACTTAATCACCATTTTCTTTTAAGGAACATACAGATCTACATTTTTCAATATTTTAATATCTACACTGTCCATTTTTATTTTAATTCTCTCTTGGGAACAAATTATTCCATAGCCATCTATTTCAGAGCTTCGGGGATTGTCTTATTTCTGATAAATATCAGTGAAAAATGTTGGATTATATGAACTACTCTTTCTACCTTTTATTGATTAAAGCTGAATATTTAAATAATATATCTTGTACAAGAATTCTTTTGTTCTGCTTTGTTATTTGGTATAGTAAGGTTCCATATATAGTGTTTCAAACCAAGGATGTATATAAATGTTTTAGATAACAGGACTGACTATCTGCTTTGTGGTCTTCTGAAACAAAAACAAGGCTCAAATCTTTTATTTTAGAGAGGGATCCCTGAGAAATCCATAAAATAATAGATTCTTCCCCCTTCCCACCCTTCCATCCCCTTTTTCTATAACACACAGCATGAGAGCTGCTTTGTTTGTTAGGCAAACCTTTACATATAACATTGCCTGCCATTATACTCTTCATTTTGCTTCATCCACCTTGATTCTGAGCTCATCTTCTTTGTAGACTGCTTTTGAATGTCTTGTATAATTTTTATTCTACTGTCTGCTATGGTACTGAGATGATGTTATGCCAGGATGTCAGAAACAAGCATCTGTGGTCAAACCACTTTCTGTCAGTGCTATGAACCTTTCATACAGCCTACTGCTGCTTCCAGACTTATTTCCTCTCTTCTTAGAGTTTAACATGTTTTTATTAATCCTAAACTGAAGCTGTGAAAACAAGCACTGTTCAACTTCCCTTGTGGGAGTACTGTTGCTGGTCACTGACCTATAAGAGATCTTGAAAGACTTGATTTCTCCAGGATTCACCATCATAGTTACTGACACATAATAATATATTAAATGTGATAATGCATATATATTGCAGATATATAAACACCTTAGTTGTACCTGTTATAGCATGTCTGTAGTACTTCGGATATCAGAGACAGAAATAGGCACCAGTGTTCTTCTACTATCAATAAAATTGATCTCCACATTACGTGCTCATCTGTAACACAGGCAGCACTGGAAGGCAGACCACATGAGTGCATTGCCTCAGGTTTTGCCAATGCCCTCTATTTTCCTGTAGTACATAAAAATGCCATGTTTTTCCTTTTGTTGCTCTCCTTTTTTCTCCTAAACCTCTTTGTTCCTCTCTTTGGCTTTCATCAAGTCTGAACTTACTCGTGGTACTGACTGCTGATAAGACAATAAAGTTACTTTTAGCTATATATCTTAACGTAACACAGCCACTACATTTATATGGAGAATCTCTGCATCCAGGACCTGCATTAAGGACATTTATTCAATTATTTCCAAGTACTCTTAGTGCAAAAACAGTCACATTAATGGTTACCTTGCTACCTCTGTGGTGCATAGTAACTTATAGCATTCAGCGAAATAATAAAATACGTAATGTAATTTTGAAAAAAAAAAAAAAAGGTGCATTTTATCTAAGAAATCAAAACATTCAGGAGATACATGCACTGGAGCAGAACATAACAGAGAATTTTTAAACTCAATCTCCATTTTTTATGCCTAATGGGATGAATAAGATAGAAACTTTGAACAAATATTATAAGATACACATAAGCCATTCCAAAGAAAAAAATCTCTTTCATAGTCTTTAGAATTCCATTTGAAAGGTCTGAAATTAAGACTCAATTTTTACTTAGCATCTCAGCTCCAGAATATCAAATTAAAAATACATATATAGATACTGCATTGTTATATTATATCTTAACCCCTCTAAATTATATTTTAGAGTTTTGAGAAGAAATGACATATTTCATTTTTTCATTGTTATTTGGTAATTTCCTCAGTTTCTGATAGGTAAAATGGTATTTTATTTCTGCAGACAGCATAGTTCCTTTTATTGTCCTTTCTATTTATAATCACCAATAGTGATCCATCTTCTAGAATAAACACATTGAAAATGTATTCAGCAATTTTTTCCATCACTGCAATCTTGGCAGAATTTAGATTAAAAAAATTCAACTCTGAGAAGGTGAAGGTGAAGCTGATCAGTCAGTGGAAGAAACATGTCAAAATGGGAATGCTAGAATGTTCTCAAAAGGTGTAGTGAGTCACAGTAATGCTGATATGTCAGGGAGGTAACTTTTCTCTGTATAAATGGAAGTTATTTCTTTTTAGTGGTACATACTACTGAGATAATCAGATATGATACTATAGTATCAGACAAATGTGGATTTATTTTTTACATGAGGGCTGCCCCAAAAGTAATGCCTCCTATTTTCTTATGTTGGCTCACAGTGTCAGAGGTAGATGTTGGTGATATGGCAGTAAAGTTGAACCTCTCACCCTCAATATTCCATTACATTTTGTTGCCATGTGACAGATGGCAGCAGAGGGGCAGCCTGACAAACTGGTGTCTGACATGGAAGTGACTATGAAGCAAATGTGCTTAGCTGAACTTGCTTCTTTGACATTTACTGAATGTTTATGGTGACCAAACAGGAGACTTGAGCACATGTGGTGTGTTTAAGCAGTGGTGATACCAATAGCAGGTCAACTCTACTGTTATGAATGTGACATGAAGGCTCTTGTTAATCACTGATGAAAATGAATAGCTAATGGTGGTGACTGTGTTGTTCTGTAGTGGAGAATTTGCTCTATCAAATAACGTTACTGAGCTCTTTGTATTTGTTGCTGTTTTCATGAAATAAGAAGCATTACTTATGAAGCAACGTACCTATCTGGCTAGTAGTCTAAAGATCATTTATTTCATTTATTTCCATTTATTACCTCAGCACAGAACTTCTACTTTTGGCCCAGATAATTTTAAAGAAAAGTCCACAGAATTTAAAAAGAGTAAAACAGAGCAGTTTTACAGAAATATAATTCCCTTTACATAGACATGTATAATATTTCCAGAATAGTATGTGCTCATTTATTATAAAAAAAAAAAGAGTGTTAATACTCACAAGAGATTTGTGATCTCTGCTAAGCTTTACAGAAATCTTCCTTAAATAGAAGTTGCCACTGAAGGCAAGTTTGAAGTGATGCAGCAGTGACATGTTTTGTTTTGTTCTGTTTTTTTTTTGTTTGTTTGTTTGTTTGTTTTTCCAGAAAGCACATAGCAACTAGTTTTTTTCAGTTTGTTCACTTTTAGCTGCTATTCTGCTGTCTAGATTCTTCTTGTCCTTGTTGCTTTGGGGGAAACCACCAGTTTCCTTATACATCTTGACATTTAAGACCAGTATCAAAGAACCAGTACAAGTATGTTGATGATAAAAGGTTGTTCTCCTACCCTGCTGTTAGACATGCATTATTTTACTGACATTCTCAGTACCCTTTAATCCTGATTATTTTAAAGGACTTTTCCCTAAGATGATTTTAAGTAGACATCCTGTGACTCTTATTTTAGACAGGAATGGAAGAGATTTAAGATCATCTCTGACTCAGAGTCAATCTGTAAATGCGATATAAATATTGAATGTCTGAAAAAGATCTGAAAGGGCCGAGTGGTTGTCTCAGTTTACACAGGGGTTAAAAGGGCTAAAGTAACTCTCAGGTCGCAGTGAACCATGGGAGACTGTGCCAGGTAAGCACACAGTGTGCTTCATTCCAGTACCTCGCACCCACGTCCCAACTGCTGCCATCACACTTGGATTCACTGGCAGGTTTATAAACTCCTGCATTTTGGCCACAACAACCCCAGGCAATGCTACAGGCTTTGGACAGAGTGGATGGAAGACTGTATAGAAGAAACAAATCTCAGGATACTGGTTGATGCTCAGATGAACATGAGCCAGCTGTGTTCCCAGGTGGCCAAGAAGGCCAAGGGCAACCTGGCCTGTATCAGAAATAGTGTTGCCAGCAGGAGCATAGAAATGATCCTCCCTCTTTACTCAGCCCTGATGAGGCTGCACTTTGAGTACTGTGTTCAGTTTTGGGACCATCACTACATGAACGACACCAAGGCCCTGGAACCTTGCAACCAGCAACAAAGCTGGTGAAGACTCTGAAACACAGGCCTTATGAGGACTGGCTAAAGGAGCTGGAATTGTTCAGTCTGGAGAAAATGAGGCTCAGGGGAAACCTTATAACTCTCTACAGTTACTTGAAGGAAGTCTGTAAAGAGGTGGAGGCCAGACTCTTCTCCCATATAACTAGCAGTAGAAAAAGAGGAAATGTCCTCAAGTTGCATCAGGGGAGGTTCAGTTTGGATGTTAGGAAAGGCTTCTTCTCTAAAAGAGAGTGGCCATATTCTGGAATGGGCTGCCCAGGGTTGGAGGCATTTGAGAAACATTTTGAAGTTGTAATGAGAGACATGATTTAGTGCAAACAGCTGGTGATAGGTGGATGATCAAATTGGACAGTCTTAAAGGTAAGGCAAGGATCATTGCTCAGCATGACCACTTTCATTAATTTCTTACAAAGTATTAACATGCCAGTATAGATTATAACATTGTCATAATAGTAGCAGTCACCTACTCCAAAGAAAAAAATATTCTGTGTAATATGTATATGTTAGTTGGAAAAAACTATTCGGTTTCTCCATGTGTCAGATCTCATTCACTTTAGTAATAGTGTCAGTACTCTGCCAACATTCACAAAAAAATTGTCAGAGATGACAGTATGTTTAAAATAGAACAGGTAAATTCTATTGTTTCACCTAAGATCCAATCTAGTGGTGCAATACTTTATTGCAAAGTTGAAAATAGCATTCTAGGTTAGACTAAGATTAGATTAACTTCTCATCTGTAACAGTCTTTTATATCCTGCTGAGGACCTCATTATGAGGTACTCAGTTCAGCATCTTTACCTGTTCACTTTTGTGCAATAGTGCGAAGAATAAAAACTAGTTTCAACTAATAAATTTGTAGTTCCTGGTATATTCTGGTTCTATCTGTCAAAAGTCTGGAAGTGAACCTTGAAAATTTTTCAAAGAAAAAAAGGAGTAAGGATCTCATTGGTATTAGTATTCATGAAGTCCACATATGTTTTGTATCCCTTAAAAATATATATCTCAACAACATAAAGAATAATAGAGTTATGAAGGAAAAATGTGATGACTTGTCATATTTTAATATGCCTAGTTATTTCATCAGTTAAAACTGAGGAAGAGACAGTCTACCACTTACCTTCTCAGACGACAGATTAGCTTTCTGTGTATTAAGTCTAAAGAAACCAAATTTATCTTACTTCAAACTTTAAACTGAAGTTGTGGCAATTACATGTAGACTAATTTAAAGTCATGGTTTTGTTTCACTTGGCAAAAACTGGTTCTGTAGGTACAGTATAAATTTCTGCAAGCTGTTTCTCTAATATATCTCCATTTCTATGGCACTACACGTGAGAAGTTACTTTAATCATAGCCACTGAAAGCTTGATTTTTTGAATTTTATCTGAAACTGTCATTGGACATCATCAGCAGATGTACTGGTAATGTAGATAGCTCTCTGTCATAGTCTGAGACTTGGAAATGACAGAATAATGGATTTTCAAGTACAACCTTATGGTTATTTAATTCAGTGATAGGATGATAAAGCATTTCTATCCTAACATAAATTCCCTTACTATAAATATGATGAAACATTACTGATATATGAAAATAAATGAGAACCTGGGTTTTAGAGTTATAGACATTACAAACCCTCATCAAGTTTGCTGATGATACAAAACTGGCAGGAATGGCGGACTTGCCAGACCTGGAGAGGATGGAGTGCTGGGCAGAAAGGAACAAGATGAGGTTTAAGAAGAGCAAATGCAGAGTCTTGCTCCTAGAGGAATAATTACATGCACCGGTATAGGTTGGGGGATGAGCTGCTGGAGAGGAGCTCTGAGGAGAGGGACCTTGAGCTCCTGGTGGACAACAGGTTGACCACAAGCCATCAGTGTGCGCTGGTGGACAAGAATGTCAATGGAAACCTGGGGTGCATCAAGAAGAGAATGGCCAGCAGGTCAAGGGAGATGATCGTCCCCCTCTACTCTGCCCTGATGAGGTGTTGTGAGGGTGACCGAGCACTGGCACAGGCTGCCTGGAGAGGTTGTAGAGCCTCCTTCTCTGGAGACATTCAAGACCTGCCTGGATGCCTACCTGTAAAACCCAGATTTTGGTAGCAGAGAGGCTAGAAGGATGGCCTCTGGAAGAAGGTTCTAGAAGCTGCCCCATGTTAGTTGTAAGCAAGCTCCAGTCAGTTCCAACAAGAACCTGCTGCTGGCCAGAGCTGATCCAGGGAGTGAAGCTGACTGCATTTTTGAGAGCAGAAAGAAATTAAGAAAATCTAATAAACGCTGAACCAAAGTAACAGAGAGAGGAGTGAGAAAATGTGAGGGAAGCAGCCCTGCAGACACCAAGGTCAGTGAAGGAGGGCAGAATGTTCTCCATGCACCAAGCAGAAGTTCACTGCAGCCCTTGAATAAATCTGTGGTGGAGCAGGTAGTCTTGAGCCCACATTCGATCAATTCAAAAAGGACAGCATCCCACAGAAGGAATCCCATGGTAGAGGGAGAAAGTAAGAGTGAGGGAATGACAGCGATTAAGCATTATGAACTGACCACAACCCCCATTCCCCTGTGCCATTCAGGGGGAGGAGGTAAAAGAATATGGATAGGAGGTAGGTGTTTATAATTTGCTTTTAGTTCTCACTGCTCTAGTTTGTTATTAACTGTCAATAAATTACACTAATTTATGCTGTTTTACATATGACAGTAATTTATGAGTGATCTCTGTCCTTACTTCAATTCACAAGCTTTTTCATATTTTCTTCCCCTGCCCTTTTGAGGACGGGGTCTCAGAGAGTGATGTGTTGGATTTTAAATGTCAGCCAGTGTTAAACTACCCCAATTATTCTGTATGTGAACTCCTTTATGAGTTTCATGAATACAAAAAGATTTGTATTTCATCCAAACCAAGTATTTTACAGTTTTTTGTTTGTTTGTTTTGCAACCATAAACACAGAAACTATTTTGCTTACTTGCTTTCATATAAAAATAATAAATACTGCCTAAACCATTTCCTAAAAAAAATGTTGAGTGCTACGCTCTCACAGCTGTTTATTCCCTTTTAAAACCCTACCACAGTTTTAGGTTGGGCCATACTTCAAGAAAACAGCAGGAGAATATAATACATGAACGATCCATTTTATGCCTATGTTCAATTAAAGTTGTGTTGAATAGTCTACCCAGAAGAAACATGTTGTGTGTTAAAACAATATCCTTCAAGGTAAAGCTTGAATTTATTTAGAATATAATCAAGTTTTATGCCTTTTCCCTATCCAGTCTGTAATCTGTTACATTCTTTGACTGTAAGAACAATTCATTGTAATTCAACAATATGATAAAAAAGCTTTAGAAGGTTATTGGATTTTTCAGTCAGCTCATCTGTCTTCTAAAGAAAATTAATTTTCATAAAACTTAATATGTTTGTTGCAGTCTAGAATGGAATTCTTCTGACAGCTGTAAAAAAAGTAAGAGGAAAGGCAATGATTCCAATCTTTACTTACATATCAAGATATAAAAAAATGACACCAATAAAAACAAATTTATAGATGTTCAAAAGTTCAGGTAAACAGTCTAAACAGTGGATGGAGAATTAACAATTATACAGAGTTTTCCCTTTCTCCAGTTTACATCCAATTTAATAATTATGCATGATAGGCAGGTGAATTTACTTTTGTCTATCTGTCTCCAAGTGAAGTCAATACTTCAGGCATTTTCACAGAATGACAGAATCACAGAATTGTAGGGGTTGGAAGGGACCTCTATAGGTCATTGAGTCCAACCCCCTGCCAAAGCAGCTCCCTAGCCCAGGTTGCAGAGGTAGGTGTCCAGGCGCATCTTGAATGTCTCCATAGAAGGAGGCTCCACCACCTCTCTGTGCAGCTGTGCCAGTGCTCCGTCACTGTACTGTGAAGAAATTCCCATGCACATTTGCACAGAAATTCCTATGCATCAGTTTGTGGCCATTTCCCTTTATCCTATAGCCACACATTGCTGAGAAGAGTCTAGCCTCATGCTTTTGCCTCCCACTCCTTAGATATTTATAGACATGGATCAGATCCTGTTTGTGTCTTCTTTTTTCAAGGCTGAAAAGGACAATTGAACAACTGGTTACACAACTATGTAAGCTCTGGAAGGTTTTTAATCTTTGAAGATAATTTTTCAGGGCTTTTTTAAACTTTAGACATTGTTGGGCAAAAGAAGTACCTACATGATTATGCCATTTGAATTATGACTATAAAAAGAGCTTCTGAACAGCAAAGAACTTTCACAAATTTTAATGATTTGTTTAGAAGTAGTGGTCACTGTTACCAGTGTAGTAAAAGAAAATATGGTGTGTACATCTATATAGCTATTTCTCAACCTGTACCCATTTAAAGAAGTACTTGGAAGAAGTATCAAGAAATGTGTTCTAGGGGAAGGAAAGAGATCTTCCCTCCATTGAGCCTTAAAGTTAAAGAATATTTGCTGCTCAAAGTAAGAGAAAGGAACACTGAATTCAAGTAAGATAATATACAATATGTAAATTTTATTGGAATGTAAATAAGACATTTGGTGACAGATGTTTCAAATCTCAGACAGTACTTATTTTCAAAGTAAACTGTCTGTGTTTTTGTTAGGGTGTATGGGAAATAATCATTAATGACAAAGAGCTCTGTGTTTCAAGCAAGAACCAAACATTCAAGGATCTGAGCCAATGAGCTGGGCTGGTTGCACCTCTGAGAGAACAGATTTAAGAAATGAAAAATGGAGAGAGAACTGAGAAGATGTTTGTCACGCTCCAATATAAAGGAGGGAGACAAGGTTCTTAAGATTTTGTGTATACCCAGCATGAGATTAAGAAACAACGGTTCAAATGTTGGTCCGACCAGTTTATTACCAATATTGACCAGGGACATAGGGAAGGGCAAGGCGGACACTGTTACCAATAAGGGTGATAGGGAAGGGAAGGCGAGTAGTAGGAAAGATAGGAAAGAGGCAAGGATTTGTACAATGCAGGGTAAGTCACCAGTCAGGATCCTAGGGGCGGTCCAGTTGCAAGCAGCAAGCAGTTTTCCGGAGAAGCAGCGAGGGAGTCAACCCCGAGAGGGGCAGCAGCGAACAGTGATCAGATCGTGAGGTCCCTCCTAAGGGAAGGCCTCTCCAGGAAGCAGCAGTGATCAGCTCGGGAAGTCTCTCCAAAGAGAAAACCCCCAACATCGTGGCTGCAGGACCCCTCTATTTATCTTCCAGATTCCTCCGGTCTACGTGACAAACCCCATGCTAGTGTGTCAGGCTAGCATCTCCTGAGATGGCTGTCTCCCCATGGAGACGAGTACCAAACAAAAGAGTGTTCAGCGGCCGTTGAGCTGCGGCTTCTCTCTCTTTCGTTGCCCCAGGAAATGCCCATCTGCTTGTCCCTTAGACAAAGGATTTCACAACCCTTGCCCAGGGCTTGCTTGGACATGTTCCTCAGCAAACTTTGAGGCAATGCTAAAAAATAATAGTCTCTTACAATGTTGAGAAATACAATCCTGTAGATACCAATGTCAGTGCAGAAAGAAGACAGAAGGTGCTCTAAATACAGAGCAGATATTCCCTGCACCTCAGGAGAGGCTCACGGTGCAGCAAGCTGTCCTACTGCAGCACATAGGCACCATATGGTTCTACATGTGTAGCCATGGTGGATCCCATGATGCAACAGTGGATGTGGTCTGAAGGAGGCCACAGCCCATGGAAACTCCTTGCAGGAACAGGCCCAGCGCTGGAGCTGCACCCTCTTCAGAGGAGCCCACAGTGGGGCAGGAGGTCGTGGGGAGGTGCTGCCAATGGAACACATGTGTTGATACAGTATGTCCTGAAGGGTGGGCCCTCTGGTACAGATCCATGTTGGAGTAGTTCTTGAAGTGCAGTGTGTGGGATAGGATCAGTTCAGGAAGGACAGCATTTCATGGGAGTGACCTCACACTAGTGTAGGGGAAGAAGGACCATAAAGGAGCAGCAGAGAGAAATTGCCCATTCCCCTGTGCTCCTTGGAAGGAGGTAGAAGAGTGTGAATAGGGAGAAGAAGGCTTGGTTCGCTTTATTTTCTCACTGTTTTAGTAATACGTTAGTAATTGGCAATAAATTATATTAATCTCCATATGCTGAGTCTGTTTGGCTTATGATAGTAATAAGTGAGTGACCTCCCTGTCCTTATCTGAACCCTTGAGCCCTTTTTCATATTTTGTCCATCTCTTCAGAGGAAGAGAGGGAGTAAGAGAGCAGTTGTGGAGTTTAGCTGCCCATCAGGGTGAAACAACTCAGTTAAAAAGTTTGGTTACAAATTTGCCTTTGAATTTCCTTCCAATTCAAATCTGTTTGGATATATAACTTTATGCTCTGTCTCAAAAGGTAATGAACATCACTGCCACCTGTATTCATACTTTTGATGGAAACTCCATCTTCTTGGTGGCTGAAATAGCAGCTGACCTCTTCTATAATGCTCTGCTGCCTTTCTATTCCTGTCTGCACTGAACATTTTTTCTTCCCTAGGAAGATTATTTAAGCCTAACTTGTTACACATTCTCTTTTCAAACATGTGGTTCAGTGAAGTATTTCAGCACCAAAACCACAACATTCCAAATTAATAAAATGCACAAAGTTTATTCTTGTCCAGATAATGTATGAGCCAGCTTGTGGGAGGAAGATGGCTGTATATGATCACTTTCTAGAAATAACACTCAGCAAGACAGTCACCAGATATACCAAATTTAGTCTTAGAGGTCTTTCTTCCCTGTTTGATTCTTTGAAAGCTTGTGATTAATTAAAATTTCTCTAGGGAAGAGACAAGTAAGGATGTAGAAATACATATTAGAGTTGCTTCATTTTCAGCATGATATGAACAGAGGCTATGAGAAGGAACTGAGCATTGCAATCAAAATAATAACTTAAGAAACAGATCATTTTTATGTATTTGTTTTTCAGAATGGAGAGAAATGGCTTAGGGAAGCTAATATTTCTCAAGCTAGTGACCAAGTCAAGTTCCACTTTTTTATTTCATTCAAAAATAATTTAGAAATTCTATCAAGGTATAAAAGAGCGATTCATGAAACTCCCTTCTCCATTTGATAATCTGTAATGATATAAAATGCTGGATGGTACCATATATTACCCTAATTTCCAATGAATATCTATCTAAACCTCCCCTTTTTTCTAAATAAATATGTATATACATAAGACGAATTAATTTGAAGTTTAGACCATAAACAAAACGGGTCTTAAGTTGTTCTAATCTGCAGTTCCTGAAGAATATTTTAGTTTTCTGTTTTCACATCAGTAGCTGGCAAATTGCATCACACATGATGAAATCCTTATCCACTTGATATCCATTTCATTTTTTTTCAACTGTTAGTAGAATGTTAATTGCCAGAAACACCAAAATTGTCCATTATAGTCTAGGCTGCTATATGTGTGTCATTCATTCTCAATCATTTCATGCTTCAGGATTTTGAAAATTCTTTTGAAGACATTCTTTAGATCATCATGTGTAGAAAAGTTTCAGTCAAGTGTAACATTTATATATTTGTTCAGTATCACTATTTTCACTAGATCCTCACATGTGAGTTTTCTGTAGTGGTTTTGTGGTCTATTTCCTATGTTGTGCTGTCAAAGACTCACAGAACTGCAGAGTAATGTATTTGTTGGACATGCTACATTGTGGCATGTCACTAAGAGAAGTTGTATGACGTCAGAAATAATACATTTTCTGTAAAGAAGCTGCTGGAGTTCAAAATTTCCTTCTCCAAATAGAAACAAATTCAAAACCCAAACAGATTAATTTTGTTTGTTGTTTTTACTGGTTGTTTTGATTATTTATTTTTAATTTCCAAAAATGTTTGCAATCATCATATTTTTTGATTTTTACATGTACAATATCAGAAATCATCTTTCCCCTTCACACACAAAAAATAACTTTGTAGCAGACAAAGATATCACTTTAATGAGATTTTTGTTGCATATGTAAGTTTGACTCTTTTGCTCTGAGGAAATATAAATCTCAATCAATCAGCATATTTAGTATCTGATCTTCTTTTCCTACCTTTCTTGTCTTGCAAAAAGCATGCTGTACATGCAATGAAGCATTTATATCTGATCTGGGAGACAGAAAGACAAACTTAACCTGTCATGAAAAATTTAAAGCTTATTTTACTCTACTTATATATGAATCAAATGTCCTACATTTCTCTTCCAGGAAAAAAGCACTTAGTCTGGGAGATAATTTTGCATACTTGTCAAAGGCCACTTACCATCCATAAGCGTTATAACTACCCAGAAATCAAATCCAAATAGTTATGAGATAAATTATTAATTCTATCTATTGAAAGTATCTGCATAATCTCTGTTGAAACTTTCAATGATTTTGATTTTTTTCTGAATAAATCAACCTGATAAATGACAACAACAATTCTTATAGTTTCAAAGAGCTCTTAAAAAAAGCTACCTATAAGAGCAGTCCTGGAGTTCTACATATATGGAATGTAAATATAAATAGATATCTGGAATGCAAGAATATCTGGTTAGATGGGAATATCTGGCTTACAATTCCAGCATAAAAATTAAAATCAGGAGACAAAAATAGTGATTTATTAGGTACACAGGCACACAAGAAATAAGGAACAAATGATACCCAAGGCAGTAACAAAATCAATAACACTGAGATCTTCAAGAGGTTCCACTAGCTCTTTGGAACTGCTCAGAATCAGGCAGCAGGCAAACAAAATCATGAAATCAATTTGACTATTTTATGTCTGTTTGCAAGCTGCACTTGTGTCTCAGAAGTAATGTAATATAATGAGAAATCCATCAAACAAAGGTGGAGAGTGTGCAGCGACTTCTGTATTAGACACCAAAAATTAAATTTCCCTCCAGAAAAAATATGAATGAGAGGTAATAGTAGAGACGGCTACGAAAATCACAAGTGTCATGGGAAGGGGATTCTCCTTTCCAGTGTAGAGAGTGGGTGCAAGAGGCAGGAAACACAATGGGAAACACCTCTACCAAAGGAACTGCTAAATCAAGCTTCTTGAGCTGTGGACCTCATTGTTGCAAGATGCTGTAGATGTGGCTACAGATGAAGGAGGGGTTCAGCAAGTTACCAAATACTAGAAACTGAGTCAGGTAGGCCTTAAGTGGAAAACTTTAAAAGTTAGAAGACTATTAAGGGTAGTGTAATATATGCTAGATATATTATATTATTCTGATCTTTTGATAGACTTCTACCCAGTAAGATCATGTTTCTATCCTGTGTTCATAATCTACAGAGTATGATTGTTCTAGGTGATGCTGTGGCTGAATGGTTTTATGCAATTCTAACTAAACAGTGAAGAATTGCAGTAAGTTAGTGACATAATGAATTCTGCCCTTGATTCTAAGCATTCTTGAGCCACTGATGGAACACTGTATACTCATTTCTGTGTTAAGAATCTACGCTGTAATCAAGGCAATTTAATTAACTTGGGGTTTAGCTTTTTCTGTTTCTTTCTTTTTTCTTTTTCCTAAACTCTACTTAAATCATACATACTTCTAGGGAAATAATTTATTTATTTTAACTATTTCATAGTTAAAAACCATGAGAAACAAAATAACTGAATTCCAAGAATTCTGGTACAGACTTTAATTATATATATTTACATTCAGAAATAACTTAATTCAGGACTGAATTATCTTAATGTGCTTAGCTTACTTAAAATCTTAATCTGTGTAAATATTATTTGTACGTCACTGTAAACAAAGTATAGGGTATGAAACTTACTGAAGCATAATTAACTGCCTTTTTATTGGTGAATGTTCCTGTGAGTGGAAAAATAAGTTGATAAAAAATTAATTGGTGATCAATGGAAAGAGGTACACTAGCATGATATGCAGGAAATCAGAATCTATCTATTTAGTAAATTCTTCTTACTAAAGAGAAAACACTGAATTTCTTCATTCCCAGAATAAGGAAACTACATTTTGAATCCTAATTCAAACTCCCTCTTTCTACAATGTATATTAATATGGAGAAGTATTGCTAAATAAGCATATATTTAGGAAAATGTCAATAGAAAATGTCAATAAAATTTATATCATAAAGTATGTTGAGTCTTATATCAGGACATCAAACAAACAAATGAGTGGAACAAACATCTTTAGTTCCAAAATACAGCCAAATTCTCCCTGCTCTAGAACTGTGTTTATGACAAGAGTAATAAATCACTTTAGATGGTAGACAGAACTCATGCTACATACTATAGAGTTCAATCTGGAACTAACGTTTTTCACCTTGCAGAATTGGCAAGGATAGGTTACAAGATTTAATGTAAATCTCTTGGAAATATGAGGAGACAATTACTGAAGATACTGAGATATTCGATGTTGCATGTGTTTTTCACATCATTTACAACCTGTCCTTGATTGTATCTTGGAAAGACAAATGCATTTAATTGTCAAAGGTATAAATTTCAGAACTGTTCTCCTTTTTGGAAAGGAAAATCTATACCCAGGGACACACTATGGGAAGAAAATGATGAAGATGAACTGCACAGGTTCACTGTATTTGTAGTCAATCATCATTCAAGTGCATTTCATAATGGAAAGCATATTTATCTTACCTGTGAAATTGAACTCATTTTAGGTTACCAGATTGCAGAATATCCTGCCCACCATTAATTACATCTGGAAGAAGCAAAATCATAAATGTGATCTCCATCAGCAATGGAAAGCTTAGATTTAGGGAATACTAATGGTCCAGACACCTTTTTATTTCTAATTCTCCTTTCATACGAATTGGCATTATAACATATGTTGTAATCATAAATTTTTTAAGAGGCTCTCTTCAAATGTAATTTTACCTTGTACTTCGAAGCTGCATGCTCTTGGGAAAACTTACTGAGGTGTAGAGAATTAGAGAGCAAAATGTTTCTTTTCCCTACCACTAAAATAGTAGGTCTGTGATAAAAAGCAATACATTTTGTCAAGTTATTATTATAGTACACAAATATATCTCAAATATACTGATGTTTATCGTAATTTTTGCTCAGACTTTACCTTATAAGATATGCATTTGTCTGTCTCCCCACTGTTCAAGAGCATTACAAACTTCACAAAATCACAGAATCACAAAATTGTAGGGGTTGGAGTGACCCCCAAAGATCATCGTGTCCACCCCCCCTGCCAAAGCAGCTCCCCAGCCCAGGTTGCACAGGCAGGTGTCAAGGCCGGTCTGGAACATCTCCAGAGAAGGAGACTCCACCACCTCTCTGTGCAGCCTCTGCCAGTGCTCCATCACTGCACTGTTAAGAAGTTCCCACATACATTTGTGCAGAAAATCCTAAGCATCAGTTTGTGGCCATTTTCCCTTGTCCTGTCGCCACACACTGCTGAGAAGAGTTCAGCCTCGTACCTTTACCTCCCAGTCCATAGATATTTATAGGCGATCCCCTCTGAGTCTTCTTTTCTCAAGGTTGGACAGACCCAGGTCTCTCAGCCATTCCTCATAAGGGAGGTGTTCCACATTCTTTATCATCTTTGTAGCCCTCTGCTGGAGTCTTTTACTCCAGTTTCAGCAAGATGATTCTTTTTTTTTTTTTTCACTAGTTTCTTGCCTTGAAGTCCAAGATTTCTTTACAGTCAGTAATTCCTAATAATGAAGTGATTGAGCTATCCAGCACTTAGTCAATTCTGAGTGCAGAAAGACCCACTTTGGTATTTGCATGTGGAGTTCCTACATTTAAATATGGGTGAAATCATTATCCAAAAGAACTTTAAGTTTTGCAAATTGAAGTAATCTCTAATTACATAACAAAAAATCACTCAGACTAATGTCGCTTATTGACAGCTAAATGACTGAACTTATCCCAGTGTAACACACACATATTTAATTTGGGGAATTTGAAGTGTGGACAAATAACATTAGTGCATTTAAGGCACACACACAAGTACATCGATGTGTGTACATTTCCTGGAGAGCTTTTGAATTTAAACTCTTCCTCCATATCTCCTTAAAAGACAAAAATCTGAGATGGCACAGTGACAAATATCAAACAAAATATTCCGCTCCAAGTAGCTAATTGGCAGGTGGAGGAAATGATCTTTAAAAGTCCCTTACAACCGCACTATTCTATTGTATTCCATTCTATTCTTCCCTAATTCCTGACTTATCACATTTCTGATTACAAGCAGACTGCCATACTCGTAGCTTTAGGTGATGTTTGTCACATATTGAGTTACATCTCCCATGAGATAAAGAACATAGATCTTAAACAAAGGGAAGAGGCAAATTTTAAAGGATCAGCTGGTATTAATGGAGATACAGCTCCAATCTCCTACATTTTTGTTTACTTCTTCTACACTAATTAATTCATACTGCAGAAAGATGTTCTGTATACTATTCATCTACTTTAAATATAGATACAAGATTTGGAGGAATTGTCACTTCCTCAGAACACGTATCAAGTACTAAGTATTTTGTGTTTCTCTCTTATTGTGCGGTATTGTTTCAGAGGTCAAAAAAGCTATGTCTGAATAATCTGCAGTGGTACATTTAAACCTCAACCACTTAGTAATTCTATGAATGCAGAAAATTATGTATAAATAAATAACAAAATATATGACAGTCTGAAAATCAACATGAAAAATCAAGACAGGTCACAAAATCGCTTTAATACTGCTATACTTTCATTTTACATTAGGGTAGTAGTCATTCAAGATTTTTTGTTTTCCATTTTAGAAGCAAGTTACTGATCCCACAGAAGTCTTGTTCAGGAAGATGCTTAAGAACATGTTTAAGCCTGTGCTTAAGTCTCCTTGCTCTAGATAAGTTGGACTTACTGACCCTTATGGGTCCGTTCCTATTTGAGATATTCTACGATTATATAATTCTATGAAAGGTTGCTTTAGGTTATTCAAAATAAATATAATAAACAATTTTTAACTTTCATCTAGCTGCCTGTTTTATCCGTGGAGGATCACATAGTTTCAAATCCTTAGATGCTTCTTTTCCTATAAAAATATGGCACGTACCAGAAGCTCCAGGCAAATAGATTAACTGAATTTTCAAGTTTTGACACTGTATGAATGTTTACTCCATATTCCCGACATCAGGAAGGCTGTTCAGCTTTTGACTCTATGCAAGGCTACATGTGCTCTAAGTGGGAGACGTAGCACAGAAAGATGCTGAACAGCTTTTCCTTGCACTCCTTCCTCAGACGTGAAAGGTATGTAGATAACTTCAGAAGCTGCTTACTTAACTGACATTCTACATATTTCAAGAATGGTTCACAGTCATTGTAAAGACTAGTTAATGAGATAGTATGAAGATAAGGTTAGGTATTGAACTGTTTGTCAACTTTCTGTGTTGCTGCAACACTGTGATGTCTCTAACAGGGCATGAGTAGCTTTGCAGTTACCCAAAAGGCAGCACTTCACTAGCGAAGGACTACCCAAGAAACGTCAGCCATGATAAACTTTTCTTACTGTTGTTATCTCTGCTGAAACACACTACCCACTGCCTCACTGTTTGGTCTTCAGAAACATGCAGTAAACATTGATGGATATCACTGGGTGCCATTTTTTCCACAATGAGAAATTCACTTCCACCTCTTTGCTTCACATGTACTTTAATGTCAGATATCACTCTTACAGACTGCCCCTCTGCTGCTGTCTGTTACAGAGGAACAAAATCAAATGGAATATCAGTGAGAAGGTTCAACATCTACTGTCATACCATCAAAATCCACCTCTGATCTTTAGGGTAAACATAATTAAATAGGAGGCATTACTTTCAGAGCAGCCCTCATGAAAGTATTTTCAACTTATTCAACATCAAATACTACAGCTTTTAGGGTAGCTCAGAATTCAAATCTATTGATTTATATCCAGCTGTTTTGCTTAAATATTTTTATGATTGAGTAATAAATATTCCTTTCCATACATTCTTTCCGTATGTTTTTTTTCTTAAAATATTGCAAATCGTTTTAACCACCTGTTCAATTTGCATACAGGAAAACCTTGTAATATTTTATAGAGCAAAATGATTTTGAATCTTGTTAAAATTTGCCTACCTTCTCCAAATTGTTCCATGTTCTTCAGCTGAAGGTAACATGCTTAACAAATAAAATTTGCCACTAGGAACAAAAGTCAGGAAAGTATGTTTGTTTGGCTTTTTTGTTTGTTTGTTTGTTTGTTTGTTTTTGGAGGGGGGAAAGGTTTTAATTTCTGAAACTACTGTAAAAGAGTAGGACAGACTGTTTTACCTATGTGGAACTAACTATTTAATTTTATTAAAAAAAAAAGCTCACAGGAAATCTAACTTTCCTATATTCTTAGTGATTTTTTTATTATTATTATTATTTTTTTTTTTTTTATCACATGAGAATATGTTTATCTACACATTAACTGATGTCTTGCTTTCAGGTGAGACAGAGTTGATTTTCTTTATAGTGTCTGGTATGATGCTACATTTCTGCTTTGGAGGAAAATAATGTTGATAATACATCAGTGTTTTAGTTTCAGCTGAGCAGTGCTGTGCAGAGCCAAGGACATTTTAGTTTCACATCTTCTTTTACTTCTTTTGCTTCCTGCCAGTGAGGGAGCAAGAATGGGCACAAGAACCTGGGAGAGGACAGAACCAGCACAGCTGAACTGAATTGAACATCATGCAAAAAAAAAAGAACTTGAAAAAAATATCCCCCAGGAGTTTCTCTCTGATGATCCCCCTGTGGCACTACACATGGAGCAGGCCAAGCACAACCAGGACAGGCATTCAGTCTATAAAATACAAGAATGTGAAGGGAGCTAAACTTGTCAATAAGAAAGCAGGACAGATATCCTTTTGTCCTGACAAGATAACTAAACAGATATCTCTGTTAAACAAAACACCCACAGGAATGGTGAGGAAATTTAGAGCAAAATTGACCCTTAGGTTTAATCCCGTCGATAAACAGAGTTTGGAATGTAATGAATATGTATATGCTATACTTTTAAATATGTATTCATTTCTCTCTTGGTGGTGCATATTTGGTGTAATGATCCCCCAAGTATCCAATGCTGTAACGGGGGGAATACCTGCTTGACAAAACTCATTGGTGTGTCAAGTTGCTCTAGCAGTTTTCTCAGCACCACTAAACCATGGACTTTGGAGAAGAGACTTCCCTGAGGGGAAAACCTCTTTAGAAACCCCCCTCTCTCCCCCCAGCCCATACAGTGCCTGCTTGCTGTGAAGCTTTTTCTAATCCCTCACAGTGACCAGAGTTCCCGAGATCAACAGACTACGAATCTTGCTAGATCCACAGTGGTGATGCTCTCATAGCCTCTTACTTTCTGCCAATTCTCCTTGCTTTTCAACTCTTTTCTATTGCCCACCTTCCCTTCCCCATATCCCTAAGCAATTAGTATTTTTAATAAACTGGTTGGGCTAACATTTGACCTGTTGTGTCTTAATCTCACCATTGGGTATACATATACATATAATCAAAGAACCTCTTCTCCCTCCTTTATATTGGAGTGTGACAATACTGTACCCCAGGTGAGGACTCACCAGTGCAGAGTAGAGGGGCTGTGTCACCTCCCTTGACCCGCTGGCCACACTTGTTTTGATGCAGTCTGGGATAGAGTTGGCTTTCTGGGCTGTAAGGGCACATTGTTGGCTCATGTCCAGCTTCCCATCCACCAGTATCTCCAGGTCCTTTTCAGCAGGGCTGCTCTTAATCCTTTCATCCCCCAGCTTGTATTGGTAGTGCAGGTTGCCTCAATTTACGCGTGAGATCTTCTATTTGGATTTGCTGAACCTCTTGAGTTTTGTCTGGGCCCACTGCTCAAACCTGTCTAGGTCCCTCTGGATGGTATCTCATTCCTCTGCTCAACCCACAACTTGGAATCATTGGCAAACTAGCAGAAGGTGCATTTGACTTCACTGTCAATGTCACTGATGAAGATTTTATAGAGTATCAGTCCCAGAACTGACCCTTGGGGAACACTACTTGTCACTGATCTCCATGCAGACCTCAAGCCATTGACCACCACTCTCTGGACTCAATCCTGCAGCCAGCTCTTTGTCCATAGAACAGTTTTGGATAGGTGATATCAGTACCTCTTCTCCTGTCCACTGACACCATCATAAAAGGTTGGCCAAATAGGATTTGCCCTTAGTAAAGTCACATTGGTTTTCCAGTATCACCTCCCTGTTTTCTATGTACCTTAACATAAATTTCAGGAAGATCTGCTCTATGGTCTTTCCCAGCACAGAGGTGAGATTGATTTAGGAAGGACATACTGCTGGCTGAGGCACTCCTTCAGTCCTTCAATGCCAATATTGGCCTCATTCTCAAGTTTCCAAGATGAAAACAAAAAGTCTTAAATAAATGCATTCTTGATTAATACACCATTAATTTGTCTTCTGTATGTGTTTCTTGAAATTCTCTTAAGTAAATCAATAATGAAACAAATACAAAAAATTAAAATTATGTCTATGTCACTTTACCTTATATATAAAACCACAATGAGTCTACCCTGCAGTTAATAACTGTCTGGAGAATTTTTCAGCGTTGCAGAGATCTTGAGTATGCAGAATAAACTTTTCACTTCACAAAAATCAGTATTTCAACTCAACTGAAAAAAATCCTTTCAGAGAAATCCACTGTGACCAATTTGGTTCAGTTAAAATTTAAATCCAATTGTACTTCTTTCCTGATTGTACAAAGAACAAGGAAATGGCATCTCTAAATAAAGAGGAAAGTGTAGGAGATATGAATTACAGAGATGTTAAGTGAATCCACTCGCATAAACAATTCCTTTTGGGAATACAAAAGCTATAATGATATAACAAATTAGCTTGTGGTTATGACAGTTATGAGAATAACCTAAAATTTTACAAGAAGAACAAAATCCTTTAAGTCAACTTTCTAAGCAAAACTAAGTACAGCAAATCATAAATGGCTGATGTAAAATGTGAGAAATTTTAAAAAGGCAGACTTTGCCAAGTATAACCAATATAAATGAGAAAATGTTATGCTCAGCATTCCCAATAACATTTCACATATATTTATATATAATTATGTTTGAGAAATGTTTTTGCAGTTAAATATTCAGAAATGCATTATAGAAACTTAGACACACAAATAGGCAATGTGTGAGTGCTGTTCCAAAATTAATGCCACCTGTTTTATTATGTTGGCCCACGATGTCAGTGGCAGATGGTGGTATGACAGTGGAGGTTGAACCTTCCCATAAATATCCCATTACATGTTGTTGCCATGTGACAGATCGCAGCAGAGAAGCAGTTTGACAAAATGTTGTCTGACACAGAAGCATGTATGAAGCAAAAGTGCGGAATTAACTCCCACATGTATAAAGAGTGGAACCCATTGACATCCATCAATACTTAATGAATGTTTCTGGAGACCAACAGTGATGTGGTGGGTGTTGCATTTCAACAGTGGCAACAATGCCATGAAAGACAGACTACATTCTGGATGGACACATATATTTTTACAACTGCTAGATGCAGACTGTTGTTCATTGTTGATGAAAATGCACAGCTAGTGGTGGTGACTACACTGAAAAATAGTGTTCTATAGCTGAGAATTTGTTTTATCGAACAGTGTTATTATGCTCTTTGTATCTGTTGTAGTTTCCTTGGAAATAAAAAGGAGTTAGTTATAAGTTCTGGAGGGACCTAGATATTTTGAAGAACATATTTTCTTCTTACTAGTAATGAACACAATAAGGATATCACTCCTTCAGTAACCATAAAAAGAGCAGATATAGGAGTCTGAATGTCTTTGGCATGATGTAAAAACAAGTTGAGCTAATCTTCATATGTTTGCCAAATGACAGCAATATGAACATTCTTTCACATTCTCTGGGGTAGAAATGACATAAGATTATCTTTGCTTGTTAGTAAAACAATTGTAAATCTTCAGAAGAGAAAAAGAAACTGTTAGGGCATCTTAAAATAATAGGTACCTAGTTATATTTAAATATTACCAGTGGTGTACCTGTATATAAGATGAAGGGTATGCATTTACAGCAATTCATTTAAAATATTGGTGAAAAGTGAGAAAATCTTTCTTGATAACCCAGTTTTGATAAAGTAGAACTGGGACACTTAATATCAGTGTGGCCTAGAGGCTGTTTTCTGCACTTTGGACTCTTCCCTGTGTGACTGAGCCTCCAAGTTAGTCATAATTTTAGCTGTACAAGCATAAAACAGGAAAGGAAAGGACACAAGCAATTAAAGCAAAAACAAACCAACCAACAAACAACAAAACTTCATGTGTACTCCATTTCTCTGGATTTTATGTTGAACTAATAAACAAATTAAAATTTCCCATTGCTAGCTGACCATTCATTTTTCATCTAGAAAACCTCGATCCAGGGAAGTCAAGGCAGAACTCCAGTTCAGTCACTCACAAAGGATGACAATTTAGTATTCTATTATCTTTATACTACCAGGGAAAAAAAAAAAATGTTGTAACAAAGTCTGCAATAAGGATAAGGCTGTGGAACTGCTTCTGTAGGAAACCTTGAAATTCATAAAGCTCGTTTAAATATTTTATAATCATTTACATACTGGTGTCATCTATAGGTTATTAATGAAGTCTTAGCAACTTAGTGGTATTCCAATATTTTTTATCCAGTTATTTATTTGTTTCTGTCCTCAGTACCACACTGATAGTTAAATGATTTAAATCATCTGGAAACACCAACTGTTAAATATTTTTAAAAGTATTGCAAAGTATTAAAAAGTCTGAGTTATAACTACAACAAACCTCATGTGAACTGTGATTGCAACTTTTAATTAATCTCACTCCATATTACCAATATTATTTCTCTATATATTAAGAAGAGACCATATCTCTCTCAATATATTATTTTAATGACTAGTATGAATCATATTATGTAAATGTATTAGCAATAAAACTAGTAAAGAGCAATGAAATATTCTAATCAAGACTGTTTTCTTCACCTGACTTCATCTTTTCAGTCAGGTCCAAGGACAGCTTCATGGACCTTTTGATTCATCCCTCTTGTCCCTGACTTGCCAGGAAAGTCATATTATTTATTAAAATATCTGATCAAATTCTGATGATATGTTGCAAAATTTTGTCGAAGATCTCTAAGGACCATCTTGTATTAACACTGGATTTGTCTGAGTTTTTATTTATTTTTATTTTTTTATTTTTATGTTCAACTACTTAACAAGGGTAATAACTTATATAGATAACAGAACAGTAAAAAGCTTAATAACTTCTTCCCCAATTGAACCAATTGCTGATAATATTTTCCAATAATTTAATTGATAAAACTGAACTCAAAAATACACTGTTGAAATCTGACCATTTACAAAGCTAGTAACATACTTAATCCAAACAAGTTTGTTTATAAAACCGTTAATAATTAAAGTTAAAACTTTTCTGACATGAAAATCTCAGCATAGCTTAAATCTTTTATATTTAATTGGGTAATGACTTGTTTATACTGAAAAGAGATGTTACTACTGAAGTCATCCATCATGTGTGCATAGCACCTTTCATTTTGTGCACAATACACATTGAATGAAATAAAAGCTACTATGAAATAGAATTCTTCTGTTGACTTGAGTCAACACTGCACACAATGTTCTACACTCAAAAATATTATTTTAATTAATTAAGATGCTACTTTAAAAATAGATTACATTTGTCTGGTTACATTATTCCATGTAACTATTATTAATTGGTCCCTCTTCTCTATTAATGAACAGAACCTTTCTTGAAAATATTTGACCACTTAGGACTGTTTTTGAAGGCAGTTTAATTTTCTATGGCGTATATACGGAGCTGAAGTATTTTTTCAAAAAGTACTATCATTTTATGTCTGTTTCAACTAGCCACATGTTTTAGTCTGTGCCTAAGTAAATGCTGCCCTAGGTTGTTTCATTTTCAGAACATTTTCATACTTTCAATGTAATCAAATCTTTGTTCTTTGCTTTTATTTTTATTTCTCATTACATCTGTCTTCTATCTCAACCAATATACCTCTGGATATCACAGTAATGGTATGTTAAGTAGTCAGGATGCATCATGTAATTAATGAAAGAGTATCTTAGGTTTTATATCTGATACCAAAAATAATGATGAGCCCTTAAAATTAATAGATAGATAGATAGATAGATTAGATAGATAGGTAGATAGGTAGGTAGATAAATGTTTAATAAAAATGTAAAATCTGTTGTACAAAATTAAACAAAAAATCTTTTTTTCACTGGGGACTAATCTGAAGTACGTAAGATTTGCAGGAAGATGTAATCTGTCACTGTAACAACTACTGTAGTGTAGAAAAGAACACAAGCTCTTGAACACATAAAGGAGAAGCTTGTTTGCCTCGAAGGCTGTCTGTTCCCAACCACAACAGTATTTTCTATGAGATGGACTGATATTCTCTTTCTCAAACATTGCTTACAAATATCTCTAACTCATGAAAGAGCAATGCTGTGACAAGAGCAAAGACTGTTATAAAAGAAAACATCTTAAGCCTTACAAAAGACTTAGGCACTAAGTGTGCACAGATAAAATCTTTGTTACCAGATACTCTCAACCTGTTTGAATTGTTCTGTTTCTGTCATTTAAATTCCTTCTACTAAGCATCAACTTTATGAGATAATTAACTTTATCTCTCTTATCCGATATTCTATAATACCCAGTATTAAGTTGGCTCTTGCAACACTACTATTTTTCATGCAACCTCTGGATAACAGAAAAAATAATAACAATATTAATATCTGTAGCAGTAATTTTCAATACTGCTATCAGATGATGGATGTTGCAGCCTCTGGGTGCACCAGCTGTACTGGTCCCCCAGGGAATCTTGTTAAGGAAGATGGAATAACTCAACTCACCCGGCAGTGTTTATAGGATTTCAACTCGAAGTACCTACAAAGCAAGGCAACAGGACTAGGGCATGCTTTAATTTCTTTCATTCTTTTCATAGAGCAAACATATTTTTATATCCTCAGTTAACAGATCAATTTTGAACACTGAAATTACTATATGTACATCATTCTGAAAGTAAAGTATCTTTTTTATTTCCATGAAGCTACAACAAAAACAAAGAGCACAATAAAACTATTTGATAGACCAAATTTCTTAACTACAAAACACTTTTTGTAACCAGTCACCACCATTAGCTATGCATTTTCACCACAGAAATGAACAAGTGCCTGCATGCCACACTCAAAGATATCTGCAACAGTGGAGATCACCCACTGTTTCACAGCTGTTGTGATGGTATTGCTTGGAGAATTATGCCGAATTATGCCTTTCACTGGTCCAAATAGACAGAAGTCAGAACATACCAAATCTGGACTATTAGGTGGAAATGGTAGGACAGTCCAGCCAAGACTGGCAGTGTGCTTCACGGTCTTCAGACTGGTATGGGTCCTGGTGTTATTGCATTGCCAGAGAAAGATTTTCTTTTTCTCTGGCCTGTCTCTAGAAATTCAAGCCTTCAGCTTAGTCAGCAACATGAAGTTGTGGTCAGAGCTGATGGTTTGTCCGGGTTCCTACCCCAAAAGACTGTATATCACTTTTCCCAATGAAGGATGAATCTTTAGCTTTTTCTTTGATGGAGAATTCACATGTTACCATTCCATGGACTGCCATTTTTACTCAACTCATAGTGATGTTACATCTGGTAAAGATTTCTTCCAGCAACCTGTCACCTTCAGGCTTGTATTTGTTCAATAGGTCGTGACAAATCTGCATATGGTATTCTTCTTTTCCTGCATGAACGTTTGTGGGACACATCTGCCTCAAACTTTACAGTATTTTAACGTTACCACCATTGCTTCCAACACACTGAAGCTAACATTCCGCTCCATACACCCTTCCCAGGTAATAAACCATTCATGTATGTGGATGAACTGATTGAGACGCTCTTCATTTAGTGGTGTAACAGCCGTTCATAACTGTCTGGACCATGACCTGTGTTTCATGTCATTGTTGCCACTGCTGAAGCACACCACCCACTGTCTCACTGTACTCATATCCACTGTTAGGTCTCCATAAATGTTCAGCAAACATCAATGAATTTCAGTTAGTATCATTTTTTCCACATGAAGAAATTCAGTTTCACCTCTTTGCTTCACATGCACTTCCATGTCAGATGCCACTCTTTTAGACTGCACTCTTTTGACTGTTCCGTTGAGGGAACATATACAAATATGTAGTCCTCTGACACATTAGTGTGTTGCACAGGGTCCTGGTTTCAGCCAGGACAGTGTTAATAGCACACCAGTGTTTTGGTTGTAGTTGAGTGATGGAAGCATGTCCAAGGCTAGTCTGCTGGGGAAGAGCCATTGTTATTATGGCACAGCAGCATGAGGCGGGGTAAAACCAGGACAGCTGTCCTGAATTATTAGACAAGGGGGTTATTCCATACCATGTGACATCTGCAGAAAGCCATAAAACTGTAGGAATCTGGCCAGGAGCCAGCCTCTGCTTGAGTATTGGCTGGGCATCAGTGGGCCATGAGTTAGTGTGATGTTAGCTAGGTGTTGGTTGTCAAGCTGTTGCAGTGTTATCTGGGCATTGGCCAGAGGGTAGCAAGTAATTCTACACTAGTCTTACTGAACATCTTATGGAAAACTACTAAGATACTTTGATAAGGGCAGATCAACAGAAATAAGAACAGAAATAAGTGGAAAAGAAAGAAAGATGAGGGAAAGATTTTTTGGTCTGAAGAATACATAAGCTCTTGCTTCAAGTGAAGAACAACATTCATCAAAACTTATTTCTGAATCAAACATGATCACCACCTATTATTACTTTAGTCCTCTCTTAAAAATTCAAACTTGTATCATTTTTAATATTGAGGAGCTCATAAACTTCATGATGCACTAAAGTCTATCACAAGCAAACTGATCCAGACTCACCTTTGAATTTAGCAAATGAAATTTAAACGTAATCTTTAAGACTTGAGTACTTTGGTAATGAGAGATGTCAGAGTGTCTGGTTTGTGTCATCCCTCTTCATAGCAGACCCAGCCTTATGTAACACCAGAAATATGTTCTGTCTAGAGAATCACTGAATGTGCAGTTTACTGAAACCTTCAGATAGTATGTACCTGAAGACATCAATGTTTTCCAGATCATTTCCACTCTTTCAATTCAGACAGAAATTACCTGCTTTCAAGTCATCATATGCTTAAATGAATACACTTGAGGATTTTTTTTTCTTGCCAGTGCAAGTAGAGCAGTTTGACAAATATTCAAGTCATTTTTGAATATTTTATCAACTACCCAATATAGCAAAGCTCAGGAATTCAAAAGCCAAAGCTCAAGTAAATCAGAATTTTGAACTGGCTTTCACTCAGCACTCTACACTGAGATCGTCACATCATAAGAAATATACTGTACTCAGCTAGAATATAAATTAAGCATATCAGCTGCAGAACTACATATTCATTTCCCAAAGAAAGTGATGGCTGCTATTTAATTTTAGTAGCTGTTCTAAGAAGCAATTCTCTAGCAGATTTTGTCTGCCAAGAATAATAAAATATCAGTTTCTGTCATAAGTAAAAATTTTAAAAAAGAGTTGAGACAGATCTAAATAAAATCATCTTTGTATTACAATACTCAGATGTCTTAAAAATCTCATTTTTTACTCCTGCTGTAACTTAGAGAGGTGGTAATTAACAAGGAGATATGCAGAAAAAGAAGTAAAGCATAAAGATCTACTATACATAAGGGACATACTGGATCAGGCATTTTCAGTGCCACACATTGTGGTCAGGGATTGATCTGCAACATGCCAGATTCTATCAAACATAAATGACCTTTAAAAATCTCTCCTGACTATGCTTGGCAACCTGAAAGGATGGTATTGCAGCTAGAAAAATGTCTTGCCCAAATATATATACAGATGCTACGATTCAGGCATTACTCTCTCAAAAATGATTATCTTACTTTAAAAATGTTATTAAAATATCACTTTGTCAGCTGTTAACAAAACAAAAATATTAAAGGAAAAATAGACAATTAAAAAGACCTATGACTAATATGACTCTTTAATGATATATAGCTTGTCATTAAAATAGGCAGTCAAGATGATCGTAGTGGGATAGGTTCCTAATCCTTATAATTAGTGTCTACTTATTTCAGTGACAAGTAGACTGGATATGCTGACAGACAGATGACTCTCTCGATGCTTTCTGTGACCAGTATTGATAGTGTCAGAGGGCTGAAAAGCATAGCTCATTTTTAACCTGCCTGAGGAAAAGCCAGTTAACAAAAAAAGTGGATTGCTTTCACAATGAGCAAATATTTTTAAGAATGCTGATTTTAATCACACCTGAAGAGAAGAATTCCCTCTTGTACAGTTTAACTCTGTTGGGACTGTGTTCTGTGCTTGTGCAGAAAGCTATCACTGACAGAATAAGGTTCCTTTTAATATAGATTCTATTCAAGGTTTTCAAATGGTTGACCTGTTATACGTCTTTTGGCACATCTTTTTTCTCAATTAAAGGTAATTGCTAACGGTTCACCTGAGACCACAGTACTACTATTTTTAAAGATTATTACTATGGTAATAGTTCATATTTTTTTCCCAGAACTTTTGCAAGCCTATTCCATTGATCATGTTTAAAAACATTTTTTATCTGTGTGATGCTTTATGTTATATTTATATATATTTATATAAGAATACAGTAATTATCTCACTCCTGTTATTCAGCAAGGTATTTTCAGAATCTGGAAACAGTATTTATTCAGAAACACTTCTTAGTTTGCTTGGTTGTCTTTGCTAGCAGCTGATCAGTTAGTCATATTGTAGACAATTAAGCTCAGTTTAGCTGGGGAAAAAAATGCCATCCCCTACTTCTGTTTTTCTTTTCTGTTTTGTTTGTTTATTTATTTTGCAACAGAATAAAATTCCAATTACAATCATAATCCATAGATTTAATTTGTTACACGTTCCTGATATATGTAATCTTTTTACTGTAGCTTTTTAATCACACTTTTTACAAAAATTATTTTATCTACAGTGGTGATCCATTTACAGATCATCACCATAAAGTTGTTATTCGTGCTAAAACATGCCAATCATGTAATCCAGTTTCTTGATCCTGTTTTTCCCTTCTTCTACACATTTTCTAATATTAACATTCATCTTTGTGTTCTGCAATAAAACATAGCTAATTTATTCAGAATTTGCTTTTTTTTGTGGTTGGGAGATCATGTCAATTCCTTCATGCTGTGTGACAGTTCCCTTTCTTGCTTTTATTCTTCTTATTAAAGCCCACTTAACTACTCATGCCATTTTTGCAATCTTGAGGTCTGGGATCCTTTTAAATAGAGTGAATACATTCATACATTTTCATACAAATCTCCAAAAACTGTCTGATCTTTAATAATTGCAAATCCATTATATAATTTGAAACATAAGATCGCAGAACAAAAGGAACTTTATAACAGTAAGAAAGTTTCCAGAGACAAACGATGAATTAGGTGCTCTAGACATGCATACGTTTATTTCAGTTCTAACAGACAAATATAGTTAGAGTCTGCACTTTTCTTAACCCGTATGATCAGGCTTTGGCTCACATTATTACTTGTCACACCCAAGCCATTAGAGGTTAAAGTGCAATTCATTACACAAATCCTTGTTGATGCTCTATAATATCTATGTTTAGTGAGCTGAATTATATTTTTGACAATGTCTGGATTGACTGTGATAGCACAGACAGTTCAGATGTAGATGCCTACAATAGATGAAAGATGAGTATTGCAGGTAGGTTTGATCACTTCCATAATAAAGTACTTAAGTGTAAAATGAGTGAATTCCACTTTTCCCAATCTAAAACATTCCAAACCACAACATGAATGCTAACTTCTAAAAACAAAAAACAACAACAACAACAAAAACAACAAAAAAAAAAAAAGAAAAAAAAAGAGATAAGATAAAGCACAATTCGTTTATCTTTGTTCTTCTGTTAAAAACAATGGTAATACTTTAAGATTATTTCTTTTTCTATGTTTAAGAAAATATGGAATCCAATACTTTTAGGTTTGTTCTGTAATGCTTAATGTTTGAAATGAAAGCTGAGTTTATTGCAGGAGCTGACAGTCCTGCATGATGAACAGGATGTGCCAGCCAACCACCCACTTATTCATTCATTAATAACCAAAAATACTGCAGTTACTTTCCACAATTGGAATCCATTCATTAGCAAACAATCTTATGACTACTCCAATTCTTCAAATTACTACTTAAAAATTGCCTTCCAATCACTCAGAAAGCAACAGTTTAATAGAAGTTTAAAATGTTTGCCTACTCTGATAGGATTAGATCACCTAGTTCACTTTGTGCAAATAAGAGATCATAAAAAATCACAAAACAATTAAATGACAATGTTGAAACTCTTGGACTTCAGTCTCAGTGCATTATTGAAATGCATCCAAGATAATTCCTGCCAATATATTCGCCTAATCATTTAGGTTTGTATGCAATAAACATTGGCTTAGTCTATGTAGAGTTTCAGGTTCAATGCTTCCAGTAAAATGGCATCTCTGCACTAAACTCATCCAGGCAAGCATGATCTTAGCATGAGCAACTAACGAATATCTGCTTGTAACATACATGTTGCTTTATGACCCAATTCCTTTTTCTCCCCACAAAATTATTTTCCTTATTTACATGCTATATGTTTTCACAGTGTGAACTGTGAGCATTTTTACTCATAATCTTCTTTTGCATAAGATCGTCGAATATATATTATAGGAAATTAATCTACCACAGAACATATCCATGATAAAAATTATAGAGTCATTTTGAATAGGAATGATGGACCACAGCAAAACTGTTTTTTAACAAGGCCAGTTCTAATTGCCTAAAAAATAACATTTTCCAAAAATCTTAGTCAATGTAATAGCTTTCATTTACAAATGACATATGTCATGCTATACCACATGGCAATCTTAAAGGCTAGACTGTGTATGAAGCCTACCAAAAAAGCCTTTGATTATATTTTTCTGTGCCCATCTGCCAGTTTTCAAGACCAAATAAGTTCAATTTCCACTGAAGACTATACTAGTCAGGGATACTCTGCCAAAAGAATGAATAGAAAAATGTAGATATATCAATAACAGTTAATGAAACAGGCAGCAAAATTCAGCCCCTATTGTAGTACTAAATTATCATCAACCATTAACTTCTGTAGACAGATTAAATAACTTGGCAGAATCTTGTCTTCAAGATTTGAATTGATGTACTGCCTTTCAGTTTGAAAGAGTTCACAGGTTTCTGCTCAAATAATTTCCAATGAAAAGCATGCAAGTATTGCAAATTAAAGACTAATAAGATTTTAAATGAATTTAAATGAAATTCTCACAGGTTAAATCTATTTCTCTTATCTCTACAGCCCTCAAAATTCAAAAAGTCAACAGCACTGAATATTTCTGCAGAGTACCTCTGGTAAAACAGTGCTATATTATATGCAGTTTGATTTTGAGCCACATCAATCAAATGGTCAAAATATTTCAGAATTGGAAAAGATGTAGCGATGTATAGATGATAAAAATAAATCAAAAAATCTCTAATATGGTTTTCACAGGAAATGTTTTACCAAAACATAGCAATTTACATTTGACTGTGAATGGTCAATTATCAGAACTCATAAGATAACAGTGTTATGGAATCACAACTTCGTGAACATAGGTGTTGCAAATTTATTTTAAAATTTGTTAATTAAAGCTTCAAAATCCTGAAAACTTAGATAACTATTAATAAAACTTTATTACATATTGAGAAATGTAAATATTCAAATTAAAATTGTTGCCATTATATCTAGATAAAAATCTAAATCAGATATTTAAAACTAATCTATTCAGCTAGCAGCAGTGTTTTTATAGTTGAAGCATGATAATACTAAAGAAAAGGAACAATGGAAGCCCGACTGTTAGAAACTATTAGTGCTGTAAAAATTACTGATTACCATCAATATATCACATATCTGAAGTTTTGCTAATTATTTATATGGCAATATAAGTGTACGGTTTCATTTTCTATATCTGTAATAAACTCAAAACTTTTCCTGTTATTCTAATAAAGTGCAATTTTTACATAAAACTTGTACAGTAAGCTATAGGAAGTAGTAATACATTATTCTATTCCTCTAAGACTTCCTTCTTTGATCAAAATTTTAAGAAATGAATAATTAAAAAATAGTTGAAAAAGTCATGATGCACTTGAGCAACAGAACTTTCAGGTTTGCTGATCAGAAATGCAGTATATTCTGGATCATTTTCTGTAAATGAAGCCTAAAATATTTATGTACCATTTCATTTCAAAAGATACATTTACACAGTCTAACTTTACAAAAGCATGCACTTTAAAAAATATCTAGTTCAATTCTGAATGAATTTTTTTTTAACATGGTCACATTTAGACTAATTTCCTCTAAATACCTTCATTCCAATGTTCCAATCATGAAGTTGGAACAGCAGGCAATTGACATTTTGAGAACTCTAAGCTCTGTTAACTCTCTCAGACATCATTAGCTCATAATAACAAAATGTAACTTTTTTGCATATTAAGGCTTCCAAGACTACAAAATATTCAACAGATATCATCCAAATAGTTTCTGGAAGCACTCAGTAAGCTAACAGTTGCTAACAGATGAACATAATACAATTGGATTTAGATGGAGAAAATGAAAATTGCTTCCAATCTTTCAGTAAAATAGAATAGTTAACGTGTAAGGAAGGAAGATACACATCAAAACAAGAAATCTTGAATATAATGCAAGAATTTCTGACCATGAGAATAAGGATTAGAAGAAACAGAAAAGAGATAAGTAGTGTTGGGATCAAAGATTTCCACCTCTGGGAGAAAAGCAAGTAGCACAAAAACACAAGACAAAAACTAGTAAAATGAGAGTTGATACTTCCCAATTCTTACCTCCAAGAGCTTGTGTCTGATCTCCTTGACTTCAGCAACCAGGAACTGCCAGAACCTCCAGTAACTGCAGTCTTCAGTGCTTACTGCACAGTTGTTGTGGTTTTATGATTTTATGGTTATTGGTATTCCACATCACAACATTGTACAGTGCAGTGAGAGTTAAAGAGTCAATGCTCCAGCTCCATGGATCATCAATAGCTCCAGGTATAACTGTCTCAGAAGAGAAGAAGAACTACACACCCCAGAGGACTTTGCGTTGCTTTGGATTTTTCCATTTTCTGCTCAGAGGGAAAGATAAAAACTGTTTTTATGTCATGAGACACAGGCTCTTCCCTTTCGAATCGACTCAGCAGCAGGTACACAATAGCTGTCTTGCCATCAGCATTTAGTGTAAGGCCTTTGGTTCTCAGTCATTCTCTTGCTCATTTTATTTCACTTATTAGCTTCAATTCCAATTATATTGTGTTATTTTGCATTCTGATATCTTATTTAGTAAATCAGTTTCCCTCATCAGATTGTTGCCACTGTTTTGTTTTAGACCCATCTCCCTTTTGCTTTTTCCCTTTCCCTTCCCCCTTTCCCAAGGCATGGATCTGTAAGTCCCCCACCCCAGTCATCATGGAACTGGGACAAACCAGCGCATAAACCATTGACAACAGCATCAGCTCTGCAGTACTGTATATATGCAAAAGATTAATTTTAAAATACAGCAATACTTTTATCTGTAGCCACAATGATTTGTAACAGGGAAGAACTATAAGCCCAGTGAACTAAATTTATGAAGTTAGTTTAGAAGTTTGAAACTCTCTTGCTTCTATGAGTCTTCTAACTACTCTCACTGAAATGACCTCCAATGTCCTACCTGATATATACAAATTTATATAAATACCTATTCAGTTCTTCCAGTCTGCAGTCACAAAATGATAGCCAAATGATGAAACATTAAAAATAAGCATCTTTAAATGTGTACTGTTTATACACAGGCTCTTTATTGTAATGATAATTTTTGCTCCATATCTCTATTTCACCATTTTGTCCTACAGCTTTTCATGGGGAACTTACTAACCCATGTAGGAATTATACCTAAACACCATTTATGTTTATTAAATGGATTTAAGCATTTATCTTCACCTATGTCATTTATGTTTGTTCTACACAAGATTAGCAAGCCAAAAAGATTTCAGCAGCTCACACAGAAGTAGAAAAATCTTTTTATTCTAATTCAGTTCAATTATCTTTATTTTCTTGCACTTATCAGAAATCTTTAATAGGAGAGGGAAAAAAGGCACAGTCTCCATTTTAAATCAATATATTTTACTAAAACCAAACAGGTTTATTATCAGTTTTTCTTCTTGACAGAAGAACTGATAACTCAGTTTCTACAATTTCTAACAGCTAGTTTTGGTAATACACTGAGTTAAAAGCATGAGCGGGGACTTCACAATTCATTTATATTCTGTGTGATTGTAATCTTCATAAAACAAACACAGAGCTTCCCACTAGTGATTCTATCTGAAGAAACTAGTTTTCAGAGGAATTTTTTTCAGAATCTTCTTTTCTTATCTGTCTTTAAGTAGGTTAAGTTCATGTAGTAGCAGAATGACATGTAAGTCTGAAGAACTATAGAAATTTCAAATTCAAGCTTGTTGGGCTGATATTAACCATAAGAATATAGCCATTTCTTTTTAACTGAAAGGATGTTTAACTACTGAAATAAACTAGAGCCGCGTGACCTTGCTGTGACTACTTTAAAGCCTACAGATTTTTAAAACTCCTTAACTGTCCACACATGGCAGAATGTTTTTAATGGTAATCCTCTAGCCTATTTTATGGTAATCCTCTGGCTTATTTTATGTCTAAAATAAGCCATTAAAAAGGAATTGACATATATATATATATATATATATACATACATATATACACACACATATATATATATATATTTCTAATAGCTTCCTTTAAAACTCGTTGTTTTTCTGGAAAATATGTCTAGGCATATTTGGCAGCTTTGTTCAAATGCATCTAAATGAAATTCCAGCATCAATATTACAAGGCCGTGGCAGTGTAATCTAATAACATTCATTCCTATACCAGTTGGTATGTAAGCATACAGAACATTTAAATTGTATTGTACTCAAATTTTCTACATTCAGCTAGGAAAGACAGTAAAAAGGATAGTAGGCACAGCATTTGTAATCTAATTGAGGAAATTAATATTAACATCAAAAGTCTATTGCTGGGAAGGGCAAAGCGCCTTGAGTATCTGAGTGAATATCCTGGATGAAATCAGATTTATAAACCTATTAACATCAACAATAAGGCTAGACAAGTTCATTTAAATTTGCTCACAATTGGTCACAGATGTAGCCTTAAGATCTGCAGACTGCTCAGATGTTCCAAGTATTCTAACTGAATTAATTAAAAAGATTAAATGAAAAAGTTTAGTTTAAAGCTAGCATAACATTTCACCCAATAAACATGAGTATACGCCGAAGAGATTCCCTAGGAGATTTTCTTTACCACTGACCCATGAATGATATGCAGAACATTAATTACAGCTTTTTTCTTTTTGAGAATGCAGTTCCATTGGGTACTCTCCCTAGATCTGACCCCTGAAGGTTACATACAAGAATAATTAAAATACTTACTACACCATGAAGTTTGTACTTTGTAGACCTGACTTGAAAAGGCTTATGTATGCAAACTGAGAAAGGATGCGTATGAAACATATTCAATGAGGAAAGCACACTAGCTAATAGACAGAATAAATTTCTGATGAATTAGAAAATAAATAAGCTTTCAGGAAGATAATTGAAAGCATCACTGTTGATCAGCCCAACTCCAGCACAGTGTGTGAAGAGATGGCCCAAAATTATACACAGTTTATACGTATATATGAATAAATATATAACTTACATACTTTTTTATTTTGGAAACAAATGCATTATTGCAGAATGTGCTTCCAGTAACTCAGTGAACATTTCCTTCTCTTAAAGAGAACATTCCCTGTTAAAAGTATCATGGTAGAGCTTACTGTTGCATGTATTGTCTTAGTACAATATTACAAGTGTGAGTGAGAGAAGTCTTCAGCCATTTCATACTCCCCTGTATGAGGAAAAGAATAGCACCAATGAGGAGAGAGATCATTTTGGCTCAAAAATTTCATTTCTAGAAACAGAAGGGAAAACAGAACAGCCAACAGTCGGATAGCAGATAAGGAATGAGCTAGCTAAAAGATGGTTTCTGGTTTCACTGCAAAAAGATCAGCAAAATCTTGTCTTTCTTGTGTAATGCAGTATAATGAGTGACATGACCCAAAGACCAGCAGGTTTTACCCATGATTCCATACTAGTGAAGCAAAGTTGACGCATGCAGACTTTACAAAAGTTAATCCTACGAAGGCTTTAAGGCATAGATAAATATGCAATTATTTTTAAAGTGCTAGGCCCTATCACAGCATCATGACACGATCCTTCTTGCAACTTTGATCTCTATTAGGTAAATGATGCTAAGATATTAAATAAAATTTTGAATTTCATGTTATTATAGAAGAATATATTTCTCCATAGAGCATCATCATTTTGTTTAAAATCAGTACTGACTTACATTCACACAAATTGCATTATTAAATTCCTCTATCAAATGATATTAATACTTATATGTTGTGCTATTTGAAAATAATTGAATTTGTGTCTTCCCTCCTTTAAGTAGTACACTTCTTAATGGTTTCTTTGTACTTTCTTCTTTTTCTTTTTAAGAAAAATTTCATAGTTAGTTTATTTTTACCAGCAATGAGTTGAGTTGCTGTTAGGGATTACAAAAAGGAAACACAAATGTAAGCTTTAAAAATCTGATACATAAGTCTTATCAACTTCACAGACGGAAAACATGACTTAGATAAAGTATTTAAAGTATAATTTCATGAATGTAACATCCACCCAGGAATATTCTTATATTCCACTCATCACAAATGAAAATCGAAGTACTCCATTATAGCTTACTGTTATCATGAATCAGTGAAATAAATACAGATTCTCATAAAATTTGTTATATCATAAGTCCACTTCTGCTTCTTCCTCAAAACAAATGAACAAACGAACAAACACATTCCGCGAAATCTTCAATTATAGCTATTTTATTATCAAAGCTTTAAGGTCAACCAAGAGTGAATCTGACGTCAGAGTCCTTAAGGAAAAAATAATATTAAACACTGATGTAAAAGTTTGCCTTATAGTTCAGACAGATTACTTTGAACTTGTATCCCATGCCACTTTACAAAAGGGCAAAGCCCAAAGTTCAGCAGATCAATCTCAGTTATAATTATATGTGCGATGAGATTCAAAAATAGATGTCAGATTATACATTTGTTTGCTTTGATGAAGAAAAGGTGATGACAGGTCATGTAATATTCTCTGATAAGAAGCATAATCATGTTTTTTTTTCAAACAAAAATCTAGCTTAGATGCATTCCAAATGGGCTGAACAATTTTCGGGAACCATGTATTAGCCTCATTTTTCGGTCAGCTTTTTAAACTGTTTTGGATTTGAAGAGAATATAACTAGAAGAAAAATAAAGTCTCAACAACAACAACAAAAAAGTTTAAAATAAAGAAAATAACCCGAAGTTAAAGCATCATTTATTTGTTAAAATGTCTCTCAGAGGCATTACTAATTCTATACTGTCTGTATCCAGACAAAAAAATATTCAAAATAGAATTTTCCCAATATTTTAAATACTGTGGAATGAGATCTTGAAAAATAAAATAGGAAACACCACTCTTCTCACATCAAAGAGAACAGAAGTCCTTAAGACAGAATTTATCTTCTGAGCAAAATAAGGACTTTAATAAAGTGTAGAGGCATATATATAAGAGATGGTGACATGTGATCATTTCTTACGTAAGGGGAGTCGATGACCAGATCATAACTTCTTCATGAGAAGCTACCTTCACTCTGAGCTAAGTTCAGCTAAGATTTCTAAGTTTCTAAACAAAGGGGAGCCAAATGAATGAATACTAAGTAATTGCACAAAAGGAAAAAAATATGGCTTTTATAAGATCGTGACTCTTCTTGTCATATAACTTCTTTTAAATCCTCCATAACTCTGCACTCCTTTTACAATTTGTCATTAATGATTTAAGGATTCAATCTGTTGCCTTTTGGCAGACTGAGAGAGGAATTAGTTTCATTTGTTCCTTCTCAACCAGAAGCAGGTAGTTTAGATCTTGGCACTAGCAGGTAAAAAACCCATGAAGTCTTCCTCTCTTACTTTCACCTTTATTATTCTCATACCCAATTGAGTCTTAAACTAATTTTTATCCCAGAAGTGCTATGAATACTAATGAATTTTTCTCTCTCTCTTCTCTTTTTTCCTATTCAGTGAGAAAGTACATTGTCTCTTACTCATCAGGATGATTATACTCTGAATGTTATTCTGAAAGCTGAGTTCTAATAGGTGAGTGAGCACTCAGATCTCCAGCCAGTGTTCTGTTGTATGTGTTTTTACATCTGTATCAGTTTACATCTACATCAGTCTTTCAAGATCATTGTCTGGTATTTTTCTAAGTTTACAAAGTATTATGAAATACTCAGACCCCCTTTAGAAACCAGAGTTGGCTTTCAGGAGCCTCTGAATATATGTAGTAGCTATTCAGGAAAAAATCAAAATGTACTTTGAAAACTATAAAATCTTTTATTAGCATTTCTTACAAAATAGTCTTATATAACACTGGGTAAAACATGAACCCCCAGTGCAATTCTATAATCAAAATGATAAATTACAACTTCAAAATTTTCATCTTTTCTCATTGTCCAGAAGAGTTAGCAGTCAAACGGGAGCATTAAGAATTCAATTCCTTTTATTGGCCAGCTAAAAATGTATGTCTAAGAACAGTCATTGCCATTGCAAGATTCTTGTATTTGAAGGATTGAAAAGCATTTTTCAAAAGGAACTCTGAATATGACAGATACAATGAAGAAAACGCATATTTTTCAAAAGACCGTTGAGACTACTAACACACTGTTTTATCTCTCACAGTTGCCATTTTTCAGAGGAACGTCTCCAGCTCTTGCATTGCCTTTAACTGTGCAATCTTAAGACTCTCACAAAATACAGCTATCTGTAGTTCTCAGTGTTAGACAATCAATTTTAATTTAAATATTTGCCTATGCCACGATTTATTTTAAATTTCATATTTTATGATGATTTTTTAATAATAATTGTTTAAGTTATTAGGTGAAATTAACCCATAAATCTCGGCTTTTTATTATTTAATTAAAACCCCCCAACTTTTTCATACATGAAACAAATGAAGTTAATACATGAAATATTTGAAGTTAGTGTGATCATACAAGAGGAACTACTTCAACCAAAGCTGGCTATCCATTCCCCTTGGTCTGTAGGGCACTCTTGCAAAGAGAAGGAGTAGCTGGAGCTAATCTGTTACTGGAGTGAGCACTTCAGTTGGCTTCACTCTCAGCACACTGTATAAAATGAATAATTTTTCTAGTATCTTTTATCTCTGTTCAGGTGGACTTCCAAAATCAAGCTCTTATTGTCTTCCTAAACCTCACAAAAAATTCAGGCATTTTTAAGCACCCGTCACTCAATCTTGCATGACAGTTTGAAGAATATGAAAAAGTATGCAATCTGGAGAGTGAAATATTTTTAATTTCAAAAATGGGAAACAAGCTATGCATCTAGTAAGCTGGAATTTTTAAAATTGTAATGTTGGATTTGAACCTTCAGGTCTCTGGTATTTATCTACTAAAATATTCATCTGTACAAAAATATTGGTGAAAAATATTGGGGAAGATGCTGGTCCTTAAAACTTAGGAAAATCAGCAGTATGGAAACTTGAAATGTAGGTAAGCAGAAGAGAGGATTTTTTCCAAAACAGTAATCACTTTGTTCAGAACTTCTAGGACATTTTTAGCGTCCTAGAAGAATCTGTAGTCTATTTCAGGAGTGCAGAATATATGTGATTTCTCACTCTGCCTCTTGTCTGTAGTTCTACTGGATCATACAAACAAAATAATTTCCATGGACCTCAGGAAATGGCAATTTCTCTTACCAAACAACAAGTCATTTCAATGAATGGCATTTCCATACCAGGAGCAGAATTACTATCACAGACTTAACAGTATGTGTTCAAAAAATAAAAAAGTGCATATAGATAAAATTAATTAATTAAATGAAATATATCTTAGTATTTAAAAATCCACAAGCCTTTTCAGCTGCTTTCTATCAGCTGAAAGAGTGCAATGGAATTCACTTAGGCTGCAGACTATCTCCTCCCATGTGCACTGCATAATATTTAATTCACATATTAAATCTAGTTTCAAAAAAAAAAAAAAAAAAAAGTTTATGAACAGCTCCACAGATCTTATGCTTTTTAAAAATTATAAAAATCAAATGCTCAAAAAATCATACCATGATCTTTTCTAACCTTCCAGCTTTGAACTATTCCTGAATGGTGCTATTTGCTAATTCGAATTTACAGCCTGGATAGGCTATAAAACCCATTGTACCCAGATTGGGGAACTGGAGGAGGAAATTGTGGTCAATAATAAAGGTACAAGTACTTGTTGTTTGTTACAGTGTGTGCCTACCTATTAGGACACTCACTTTTTCAAAAGTGCATAGCAAAATGTGGTTCATAGCAAATTCCACCTGAGCCTGGATGATTGGACATGAGAATTTCTCACAGTCTTAGTGATATGAATTTCCACTGTTTGCTCTGGTCACCTCCTAACCCAACTGATAAATACAGATAATAATTTTAGGAAAAAAATCTAGAAATCTCTATTTTCAAGAATTCCAATTATTGGGCTGGTATATCTTGCCACTTATTTAAATTTTTTTAGTTTCTGAATAATTATTGTCATGGATATGACAAATATATTTTCTTACAATTGGTAGTAACTTTTAAAATCAGTTCAGTAACATTCTACTGTAAACTCAAAGGCAATAATATAATCTATCTTGATTGTCCCTACTTATTTCCCAAACATTTATATTGACCTTTCTGAAGGTATGAGAGGTGTCTATTTTAAAATAAATATCAAGGTTTTCAGGATCACAGGATGTCTGTTATGTTGTCACAGAGATAAACTTTTAGAATGACTCAGAAGCTGTACTAAAATGAAAATTCCTTACATAAACACACAATTGTCTGGCATCTGTGTTATTCAGCAACGTCTCAATTAATTTTTGAGAAGGCATCATGCTGGTCTAGAAGATGAGTGGGAGCATTGGCAGGAAAAACATTACGTGGGTGTAGGTGTAAAGACATGATTCCCAGTTTGAAATGCCTCTTTGTATGCTTCTTCAGTGACTAATAGGATGCATAATCACTACCCGAGCTCTAAGCCTGATTAAATTTCAAAAACAAAAACAAACAAACAACAAAAATATATGCAGCCAAGTATAGTGAGCTTGTGACCTTGGTGTATTAAATACACTCCTGTGCATTTTATTTTTATGAGCTAAACTTCTGCATTATCATATCATGCTCAGCTGAAAGCAAGGGTGCTGTTCCAGGATAAATCAATATGAGTTCTTTTCCTAGTGTAGAGCCTATTCTTAGCACAGATCCATATGAAAGAAGAGACTTAGGTGACACAAAATTTATGCATTTATCCTTTAAAACAAGCACAAGAGACTTGCAGTATTTAATCTTCTGGCCATATATACAAAAGCATCAAGTAAAAATATTCACTTAAACAAATGAACTATGGGGAACATAGATTTTCCATTTCCAAAAGCTGTTACAAGACAAAATCTTAAATCTTCTGAGAGTCTTGTTTATGCTGATGAAGTTTTTCAGGGTCTTGTTGATATACTCACAAATACTGTGTTTTTGGGAGATTGCTTATCTCCTTTTTTTTCCCAATGATTAACTATTCTGTGGCCTCAAGCCATACTACATTAGGTCAGCATTTAAAGGTTGACTCTGAGCAACTATGAGGCAAAATGCACTGACTAGCATATGAATAATTTTTTGAAATAATATGCACACAGTTAGTAAGTACAGTTCACCTAATGCCCTCTGTCCAGGTATGTTGTAGTGTCTGTCTTGAGTAATTAAGCCTGTAGTATTTTATTAAGGATTTATTATTCCATTTGAGAAAGTCATTGAATGACTACTTGGAGAATGAGTCAATTTTTATTGTGCTTCCTACTCAGTCTTCATAAGTGTACATGACTTACAGTCCTATATGAGTTTTCAGTCAGCAGTGGTTTGGGAGTCCTTGGGAAGTGACAGCAGATCCAGTGGGAGCAGCAGTCTGCCTGCAGCTGCCTATTTGTGGGTATCACTGAATCCAGACAAATAGTACCTGTCTGCCTCAGCATCCCACCATAGAGTGGGAAAGGGACTGTAGTACTTATACCCCCTCTGATGGTATGCGAAGGGCCCAGCCCATCTCACAGAGAAAAACTTCCAGAAGGTGAAATTAAATTATTCCTCAAAAATTAGGTCTTTTTTGACAAAGTACCAGTGAAAACAACAGGGAGAAAAGTTGTGCAGTTAGTGCTGACAAATTAAGACTAACGACAAAATGATTACTGATATCCTGTGTAATTATTGTTTAAAATGTCAACCAGCAAAATTTGTCATAATTTTTTTTACAGGTTAAACTTTACTAGAAATAATAATGATAAGATGTTATCAATTATGCAGTCCTGTGAACAATGCAAACTAGAAGGTAATTTCACATAGGATTGATAAACGTCTGTTGAAAAACTTTGGTGATGGATAATAGCCAGGATGTTAATATTAATATTCTTATATAAGAATGAACAGAGACTGTGATTAGAGAGGACAATATAGAAATACGGAAGGATGAAGTTCTAAAGAGCATTTAAAATGAACATCAGATACCAATTTTCTTGAAGTTTCTCAGGAGAAGGAACCTGCCTAGTGGCACTTCAGTGAGCAAAGATAAAGCTCTTAAATCAACCAAAATCCAAAGAAGTTAGTGAGTGATGCCTGTGAGCATTTCACCAGGCCCTTTTCTGAAAAATACACTTTGGGGGGCTCAGAGAAAATTTAAATTTTCAGTAGAAAAGCATGAAAAAGTGAAAAGGCCACATTGCATGAATTTGGTATCAGCAAAAGCATGCTCTTCTGAAGTAACACTAGCTGTGAATTCATGAGACCTACCGTTCTCTGATTTCATACACTCCTAGAAGTCATTAAAAAAATCCTGAAAAGGCTGAATTTCACTTTTGGTTATTTTTCAGTCAGAGCTGAGAAAAACATTATTCAAGTCCTTAGAGATTTTTTGAGCTATTTATAAGTGTTGGCACATTTCTTCAAACTATACTCAATTGTTTTGGTGAATTAGATTATCTATGTTTTCTTTTGAACAATGTGTCACTTTGTAATCTTTTTTAGATCTTTGGAATCTAGTAGTGTTCCATATCTGTCACTTAAGTAGCTGTAGAAACTTTTAGATTTATTAATATCTGGTGTCATTTCTTTCTTTGGAAATTAAATATGTGTTGTGGTTTTGTGATTTTTGCTGTCAGTATTCCACATCAGAACATCATGAAAAATAATAGAAAGGTAAAGAGTGCATGGCTCTGCTCCAGCGCTGCAAAAGACGGGGCAGTTTTTTTTTCCTTTCCCTCTCTTTTTTTTCTTGTGTCTCTGTCACAGACTCAGATCTAAAGATAACTCTATGACAGTATGACAATTTAAAACACTTATGTGTCCAACACAAACTCAAGTTTAAGAAATTGATTTTGGAATATGCAAAAACTATTAAAACTGACAGAAGATATGTGGTGCTGTATTATTAAGATGCAGAAAAGACTTCACCTTCTTCCCTACTCTACACAGTCCCAGCTCACAAGGTATAGGCACCTTACTTCTGGAGTCCTCATTTCACCATGGCAGATAAGGAAGACTCAGACCATCGACTTTCCAGAGTGTGACTGTAGGTATACAGTATGAACATGTTTTTCACATAATTTTTTAGACATACATGCACAACTCTCCAACACAACATGCACATGCTTTTTTTTCTGTAAGAATTCTAGAATGTCATAACCTGACTTAATTCTGGAAATATATTTTTTCTCTCTGTCCCAGTTTCTCTGTATATAAGTAAGTACCTATAAGCAACTTTATGTGCATAAATATTTCTGAACTAAAAAATATATATATATTTTAAAACAGTTCTCAAAAATATTCTATTTGATTGAATAGCAAGTTTTTTTGCTTGAATAATGAGGCCTTTTTAGAAAACTGAACAATTCTGTAACATGTATGAAGTTGATGTACTGCACTTCCAAAATACCTTAGCTAAAATTTTTATTAACAGCTTCCGATGTGAACAAATTGCAATTCAGTGTTCAGCTGCTTATGTGACATCTGTAAAGTATAGCAGTTCATAAGTGATGAAATAATTAAAATTCTTTTCGGGCAGACCAAGCCATTCCAGGAAAATGCCTATTACAGATTTCTTTCCAGTGACATAGGGAAGAAAAAAAAATAATTCTGCCTACAAAGACTTGTGCAGAAACTTAACTTTCAGGATGAGTGTCACATGCTGTATCAAGAGCTCAGTTCACTCCAACTACAGATAGTATTCTTTGCAGATCTTAAACTTTGAATTTCTTCCTAAACTTAGCATTGCGTTTCACCTTTAGAGGTTTCCATATCTATTTGGGGATTGTCCAGGGAGCTGAGAGAAAAAATTAAGTAGGTTTCAGAGTTGTTGGAAGCTTATAAATCCTGATATCTTTATTCTAAATTATATTTGAAGCCTAGAAATTATTGAACATTAACCTCTAAGCTCAACTTGACACATGAATTCTTCAATTAAGTATAGGTCATATTCAATCAATATGCAATGGTTTTCTTTGTTTCCTTAACTTATCAGTATATTATTTAAGCCCAGGTAAGTGTCTAGATTTCATGCAGTTCCTCACGGTGACGAAGGACAAATTCTTCTCCCTGTGAAGCCTACAAAAATGTACCAGTAGTAGCCATTATTTGGGATACATATTTAATTCAGGGTAACCAAGAACACATCTTTCAAATCTTAAATATATTTCAGTATAAAAATCAATATAAAAACTCAATAAAAAGATAAATAAAGACAAGTAGATAAAATAAAATCGTAGTTAGAGAAAAAAAACAGCGAGGATTACCTGAATCATGAGAATATTGTGAGAACAACTTGAGCAGATATAAGCTGAAGGACAGGAGGCTTGAGTAAATGCAAGCTCAAGATCAAAATGTGGAGGCCACAAAACTTGGTGTCAAATGAAGATAAGAAAGTAGAATAGATGTCCTGTTTTTGAAGATAAAATGGCAAAACAGATGCCTCAGCTTAGCGTAGCTCCAGTGTGAAACTTTTTGGGCTACCCCCTTTTAAAGGGTGGAAATTTACAGCAAAAATGACTCAGTTTTAATCCTACAATCACCAGAGATGTCAATCATTTTTGGAACTTCTGTCCATGTCCTTGGAATGTGATGACTATGTATATGCTATGCTTCAATATGCATGTTTGGTGAGTTATCCCCTTGCACCCATGTCACGCTCCAATATAGAGGAGGGAGACGAGGTTCTTTAAGATTATGTGTATACCCAGCGTGAGATTAAGAAGCAACGGTTCAAATGTTGGTCCGACCAGTTTATTACCAATATTGGCCAGGGATAATAGGGAAGGGGAAGGCAGACACTATTAAGGGTGATGGGGAAGGGAAGGCGAGCGATAGGAAAGATAGGAAAGAAGCAAGGATTTGTACAACGCGGGGAAAGTCACCAGCCAGGATCCTAGGAGCGGTCCGGTTGCAAGCAGCTCCGACGGTCCGAGGCCGAAGAGCAGGGAATGGCAGAAGCGGGGAGAGCAGCAGCAGCGACGGGCAGCCTTGAGCAGCAAGCAGTTGTCCGGAGAAGCGGCACCGGGTCAGCACAGGAGAAGCGGCGCGGGGTCAGCCCAGGAACAGCAGCAGCCAGCACCGGAGAAGCAGCGAGGGGTCAACCCCGAGAGGGGCAGCAGCGAACAGTGATCAGCTCGAGAGGACACTCCAAAGAGAGGGCCTCTTCAGGCAGCAGTGAGATCAGCTCGGGTAGTCCCTCCGAAGAGAAACTCCAGCTTCGAGAAAATCCCTCGCAGAGAAAATCGCTCCATCTTCGTGGCTGCAGGACCCCTATTTTATCTTCCAGATTTCTCCAGTCTACGTGACAAATCCCGTGCTGCAAGCGTCTCCTGAGATGGCTATCTATCTCCTCAGAGATGAGTACCAAACAAAAGAGTGTTCATCGGCCATTGCTGCCCCCATGCTAGTGTGCCAGGCAAGCATCTCCTAAGATGGCTATCTCCCCACGGAGATGAGTACCAAACAAAAGAGTGTTCAGCGGCCATTGAGCTGCCATTGAGCTGCAGCTTATCTCTCTTTCCTTTTGCCAGGAAATGCCCATCTGCTTGTCTCTTAGACAAAGGATTTCACAACCCTTGCCCAGGACTTGCTTGGACATGTTTATCAGCAAACTTTGAGTCAATGCATATTAAAATAGTCTCTTACAACCGAGTGCTGTAAACAAAGGGAATACCTGCTTGACATAACTCATTGGCATGTCAAGTTACACTGTTGATTTTCTTGGCTTCAACCATAATGACAGGTTCCAGTTTTAAGACTTCGTTTTTTGTTTATCAGATTCATTTTAACAGATGACCAAATCCAACCCTGATAAGCCTCCTATTCCAGGTTGTCTTTCATTCATTTTATTTTTCTTTTGTTCTTTGTTGCACATTTTAGCTTTCCTGATTATGTCTCTCCTCTTGTACATTTAGGAGAAACAGAGATGTGTATCTTTTTTTTTTTTATCACACCCATATTTTTAGCTAAAAAAATAAAATAAAATTACAATAATAATTGAGCAGAACAGCTGGTTAATGTATCTCCTTCTTTGTTCATGCTCAGTTAAAGTTCAATAATGTAATTATGTAAAAATATTTAGAGAACAACTCAATTAGGAGACACATTTTCATAAAATGGTATACAAAGCAAAGATTAATTCCTTTTCTTGGAGGGGGCAGGAATTCTCTTTTGTGTGTGTAACAATTAAAAACAGTAACATATATCCCACACTTTAACACTTGTACTGTATGAGTCATCAATTCAACTTTGTCTTTGTCTGTACTGCTTAGTAAGTTTTCTACAATAATGTGCTTGTTAATTTTCCTCCAAGGTCATATTATAACATAATAAACTATTGTAGAGAAGATACAGATTTTAATAAATAAATACAGTAGGAACACAGATAAGCTCCTGATAATAGTTGGGAGAATGTTCTTGTAGTAAATAACTGCCAAAACGTTAAGAATCTTACAAAAGAGACCTCCACATATGAGATGGATTTCAAACAAAAACAAATTCTGACATTATATGTAACTGTTATTACTAATTGCCATAAATATTTCTCTCAGCTATTTTCTATCCATGAGAACACCGTCTGAAAATTAAACTACTGCAGAAACTTTTGAAAATATATTCAAAGATCGTTGACAAACATTTTAAAGGAGATACTTTACTTTTATTTATCTCCTGTTTATAAATCATATAGTAATCCAAGCAGGGATCAAAAACAATTCTCTACAGCGCAGGTAGAGAATTGTTTCAATGTTGGTAAATAAATAGCCTGATAATCCCAAGATAATTTTGTACAGAGACTGCAAGAATAATACATACATCCATAAAAGTTATGGTTACACTTTTAAAACAAAGTGTAACAATTAACAAACTGAAACAAGTAGGTATGAAGAGTCAGATGACAGTAAATAGTAATGAATGCATTTGTGAAGTAATTGTTTTAGTGAATAATTTCAAAAAGGAAAAAAATCACTAAACTTGCTCACTGAACAGTTCATAATGCTAACATTTTCCCAGACATTTTCTACTTACTCCTCTTCCACATTATAAAAACATGTGTTAGTACAAAACAGAATTATTTTATTTATGTTGGAGTACACTTTGTTTTAAATGTTTCACTTTGTATTAAAATATCATGTGTTAAATGTTGCATTTACATTGAGTCATTATTGTTCCAATCCACCTAAAGTTTATATTTTTTAGTTGGAAACAAGTAGAAGTAATCCTTTTTCATCTACATCATCTAGGAATTTATTGATGACCTTGAAAAGTTTTCATTTTCTACTGGGAATAAATATTTTATGTCATGATTAGCTGCTAAATAGTAATCTCTCAAAAAAAATTGTTTGAACTGAACAACAAAAATCTATCAATAGAATAAAGAAAGCTAAGAAAATAGTGAATTCTATTTTTTTAATGTAGCTATAAGATTGATCAGCTCTAAAGTTCGCAGTAGTATCTTTGACTTAAAAAACAAATTCTCAGATAAATAACATAAGAAGTCTTCCACTGCATGGAAAAAAATGTTTAGACAAGTCAATTGTTTTAGAAATTAGGTTTGAAGTATTATGACATGTATACAATACAGCTTTGGGGACTCCAATGCTGTTGTCTTCCTGGAAAAGTACAGGTACATTTTTATTTTTTTTTTTCATTATTCATTGAAAGTTAAGTGTAAGGAAAGAGCAAATTGAATTTTTTTTATCAGATATATGGGATTTGAGAGCTGTGATTTTTGCTATAAACGCATTAATTCTTGAAAGTATGTTTGAATCTTATTCATATATGGTTGAAGAATAATTGTATTTTTTTTTCTCTTGGTTTGATTGTTACTGAGCAGTCAAGGACTTTTCAGCTTCTCACAGTGCTCTGCCAGAGCAGAGGCTGGGAGTTCACAAGAAGTTCAGAGGGGACACAGCCAGGAAAACTGATACAAACTACCCAAAGGGACACTCCATATCATTCCACATTCCTACATGAAAAAATAATAATACTGATATATATAATAATAATGCCCAAGAAGGGCAGCTTTGGGACTGGCTTTGGGACTGGCTGGTCATTAGATGTCAAGTCACAAGCAATTGCATTTTATGTCACTCATACATCATTTATTTTGTATAGATGTTTATTATTTGTGTTATTAAAATAGAATCATAGAATGGCATAGTCTGGAAGGGACCACAGCAGAGATTCAGGTTGGAAGTTAGGAAATACTCCGAGAAAGTGGACAGACATTGGACCAAGCTCCCCTGGTAGGTGATGGAATCATTGTTCCCAGAGCTGTTCAAGAAATGGTTAGTTGTTGTACTGAAAGACATGGTTTAGTGAGAGCTATTGGTGATATGTGGGCAGTTGGATGGGATGATCTTAGAGGTGTTTTCCAGCCTTGGTGATTCTATGATTCTATGAACTTAAAGATCAAATAGTTTTAATTCCCTTACCATGAACAGAGTTGGACTTTTCGTTAAGAATAGAAAAAAAAAAAACTTATTGTCAACTGAACAACACAACCTCCAATGACCCATCGCTACTGGAGATCAGCATCTGAACTACATGCTACATTGGAATCCCAATGGTGACTATCTATTTCTTGCTTTCTACAAAGACTTCTTGCTCTTATTTCCTATCTCTTCTCTATCACCCATCTTCCTTTTCCCATCTCCTTATGATGCTAGAATTTGTTTGGGCTAACATTTGACACATTGTGTCTTAATCTCACTGTTGGGTACTGAGCCAGTGGAGGCGACTCACTTTTTCTTTCATCGGTACTAAAACACACCATCCGTTGCTTCAGTGCACTCACATTCACTGTTTGGTCTCTATACACATTCATTAGTTATCAATTAATGTCAGTGGGATGTAATTTTTTCTGCATGGAGAAATTTGGTTTCACACCTTCACTTCATACTCACTTCCATGTCAGATAGCATTTTGTCAGGGTGCCCCTCTGCTGTTATCTATCTCATGGAGACAAAATGTAACAGAATACTGGTGGGAAGGTTCCACCTCTACTGTCATTCCACAAACATCTGCATCTGACTTTGTGAGAGGCTTTATGCCAGCATAGTAAAACAGGAGGCATTACTGTCAGAGCAGCCCTCATATAATATAGTTAATGTATAGAAGTAACAAGACTTAGTTTAATTTTTAGTATTTTAAATCAAAACATATAAAAGAGTAACAAAAGCATAAATCTAGTGGGATATTTGACCTTTTTTTTTTTTTTGTGAAACTAATGCATCAGCCTAGTTCAATGAAAGTCTTTGCAAATTTTGGTAAGTTCTTAAGGTGCTTTTGTAAGATTTTTGCTGAAATTTTAGGTATTATAAAAGTCTAATAAAGAGGCATGATCACTTTTTAGTTGAATATCTGCAATTCTATGTAGATGGAAAATGGAGTTTCAGATATGGAAAAAAATCTTTTTCTGCAATCTTGAAATCTATTGTCAAATTCTTATATCAAAACAAAGAACAAGGCTTTGGTTGTTTTGGTTGTTCACAGGATTGTGTTTAGCTAGCGTATCAAAATGAATAGATTGGTTGCCATAAATTGAGTTAGCTCTGCACTACATCCTCCCCTTGTCCTGATTTCAGCTCAGATAATGTTTAACAGCACACTCATTACTTGATTGCTGCTGAGTGATGAGTACACATCTGAGGCCAGGCCCAGCCTCTCAGTGCGATAGTTTGGGCATGCCTGGTCTATGTCATTGATTAAGATGATAAAGAGTACTGATCCCAAGAGCCTGAAGGACACCACTCTTTACCAGTCTCTGTGTTGACCATTCTGGATACAACCATCCAATTCTTTATCAAACAACATCAGCAGCTCTGACAATTTCAGTTGTTCTTCCTTTGTCTACTGATAATGTAACTCCATCACTAGATCACTAGACTGTTCAGGCACAGTCTACATTTGGTGATGTCATACTGGCTGTCTAAATTCACCTCCTTTTCTTGCCCTTACTTTTCAATCTTGTTACTTTTCTTTTCAATTATATCTGCCTTCTCACTGGGAAAGAATGTGTAAGCAAATGGTTTTGTGGTGCTTAGCTGCCTGTCAGGTTAAACCACAACAATTACTTAAAGACCAGATAGATAGGAAGAATTGTATCTATTGTGATAACGCCACAGATAACCCATTCTGTCCCTGGTCTGCTATGAAAGGAACTATACACAGCTATTTAAATTCCCAGACAGAAGAATGGAGACTGTGTGCATCCAGATTCCATGAACAATGTCCATAGAATGATTCCAGAAAGTACAAATTATATTTTAGAGAATTGCATTTGAGAGCTTATTTTAAATATTGCTTTATTGTAAATACTGCTCTGTCTATGTAGTTAAATGATCTAATTCAACTGTTGCAAATTATTTTTAATTACTTCATTTGACAACCCACAGCACTCCACTATTTTACCTTTGCCATGAAACTATTATTTTATAATGATCAAGTCACAAATCAGTTTATTCCATCAACCTGAATGACATGAGCTATATAAGCCATATATCATCAGCCCATTTTCCAGTCCTACAATCATTAATTCTGCTTTCTTCCAGAGGCAACAGAACCTGACCACATTTTATGTTCCAGTGGGTCTTACATATGATTTATAAAGAAAAAGATGCACTTCTATGCACTAGACCAGAGGTGGTCAGCCTGCTTTTATGAATTATACTTTTTAATGCTTATGTGCCTGGAAGGTGCAAAGGTCACGCAGAGATATGAGCCTACCCCTTTGTGGTGTAATTCTCCCAGTACACAGGACCATGAACAACCCAGAAGCCATGTTGCGAGTATGTCATAATCATAGTATGGGATCTCCACATTTACATGAAAAAGTAAGAAGGAGATCTACAAGAACAATTTGTTACCTCTGTTCTTTCTACATGCAATCATTAATCATTTTTCTTAATACATGTTCATGCAGTTTGCCATTTGTGACTATTTAACGGTGATGTTCACATCGCTACAGAAGAGAGACACATTCTCACCAGCTTCCATTTTGCAAACTTTATTTGCACATAATTCACACACAATTTTAGTTCCTAAAACTATCAAATACAAATGTATTTACTCATCCTTGTGGCAAGAAGCCAAATTAACAAATTCAAAAACATTTTTTTAATCTTTGGGTCATTTATTCTCAACAAGTTTACATTTTCAAAATGTTTTCATAAGCCTCTGAGATATATTTTACTATAGCACAAATTCTTTGCTCATTTTAATTTTATGTTTATTAAAATGCTACACGATGAATGGAAAGCATATAAAGAAACCATCAGTTTTTTAGAGAAGCAGTAGGATAATTTAATAAGTGATTGTAGACATATGTTACAGAAAAATAATTTGGACCAGAAAAATGCTATGCTGAACAACTAGGAAAAAATAATTCAAAATCAGATTCTTCATAAGTGAAGCACCAGGAGTAGAAAAGCCTTGAAAGAATTAAGTAGTATACATTGAATGTTTCTAAAAGTTTGCACTGTATTACCATAATAAATCAACTAAATAAATTTCACAAATTTGCGGAAAATGGAAAATATTTATTGAATCTTAACATAGTATAGTTGGAGCATACTTTCCCTAAATAGTCCTCAGTGCGGGAAATTCACTGATATTTCACTCCTTTCACATAAAAATAAGTAAAGTACTGATGCAATCAAAATTTCACTGAAGAGGCAATTGTTCTGAAAGTACTTGTCAATGTTTTGCGGGATGGTTTGACCCGGTACCATGATGATTGAGGCAGGCGACCCACAAGCCCATGCCCCGAGGAAGGGGAAGTGGGAAAGAGAAGAAAAGGAGAAGGGAAATGGGCCTAGGAACAAAAAGGCAGCAACGATTTGAGGAGGAAAGCTAATTTACTAAATAAGACATAAGAAAGTAAAATACCAAAATATAATACAATATAATTGGACTTGAGGCTAACAAATCAAATAAAATGAGCAAGAGAGAGACTGTCCAATAAACTGAAGGCCTTACGCTAACGCTGAAGGTGGACAGCTGCAACAAACACCCACTGCTGAGCTCGATCCTGAAGAGAAGAGGGCATCCCGTGACCGCAGACAGTTTTTATCTTTCCCTCTGAGCGGAAACACGTAAAAATGCAAAGCATCGCACAGTCCTCTGGGGAATGTAGTTCTTCTCTTCTGAGACAGGCACATCCATAGCTATCAATGATCCACACAGTTAGAGCATTAACTCTTTAACTGCCAATATACTACACGCTGTTATGATGTTGAATATCAAGAATATAACAGAAATCATAAAACCATGACAGTACTGGAGATGTTCAAGACCCGCCTGGACACCTACCTGTGCCACCTGGCCTTGGGATCTTGCTTTGGCAGGGGGGTTGGACTCCATGATCTCTGGAGGTCCCTTCCAACCCCTACAATTCTGTGATTCTGTGTGATATGGTAATGGCTTTGTAACTGATTTTTATACATGTGTACAGAGTTTCTGAAGTGACCTAAAAAGTATAATTTACATCACTTGTAGACATTAGACCTCAAAGTATTGAAAGAAAAATAGCCCATATAGAAACAAGTGCTATACTATAAATAAAAATGATATAAAAAAGAATATCTCCTAAAGAGAAACCAATACTACTGATACCAGAGTTAACGGATGACACCACAATCCCATTAACACAGAATTTTCCAACAGCTTACTGATAAATTGTCCTAATATCAAGGTGATTTGATTCCAAATAGCATCTTTTTATGATAAAGGATGAATTTTTCACTGAATCTAAGGAAGTCATTGATTTAATAAAAAAGGAAGAAATATGAAAGAAGCTGTAATAAAATACTATAGAGGTTAAATTATTTGAAGATTCTAAAGTATGTTAGACATAATATGGCTTCCACATGAAGTGTTAAAGGAAAAGACGAAAAGTGACAGAAAATGACTGTTTAAGGAGAAATTTTTTCGAAGGGCTCGTGAAGTATATACTTTTCACTGAGAGTTAACCTTTCAGTGGATAAAAAATTAGAGTCAAGATTAATAAATAACAAAATAATAGTATAAAAAATGAGAGAAAGAGAAGTATACGTGTAAGAGTGGAAAATAAAAAAGAAAAAAATATGTTAAGTATTGGATGCAAATTTTAATTTTCAGACTCACACAAAATTAATAGCAGATCTGATAACATGATAATAACATGTCAAAGTCATACTGGTTTTGGTTGTGACAGAGTTAAGCCTCTTCATGTTAGCTTGTATGTTGCTATATTTTGGACTTGTCATGAGAGTAGTGTAGACATTTTAGCTATTGCTGAGTACTGCTTGATAGAGTTGAGGTCTCTTCTATTTCTCACTCCACGATGCCAGCAAACAGACTTTGAGTGAACAAGAAGTTGTGAAGAGCCACAGCCAGGATAGCTGACCCAAAAATGACCTAAGCTATGTTCCATGTATTCTGTGCCATGCAATGTTATATGGTCAGCAATAAAACTGGTGGAAAGAATGAGAATGGGGAAGAATTCAGAGTTACGCTATTTGTCTTTTCAAATAGCAATTACATGTTATTATGAGTTCCAGGAAGTGTCTGAATGATGGAATGTAGGGAAATAATTCTTTGTTTTCTTTGCTTGCACATGTTGCTTATGGTTTATTTATTAAACTGCCTTTATCTCAATTCACTAATTTTCTCCATTTTATTCTTTTGATTCTCTCCCACATCCCACTGTGGAAGAGTGAGCAAGTATCTGGGTGGTGCTAAGTGGTTTACTGGGGTTGAAACACAACACAGAAGCATTCCTGCAACTCAAAACAGTGAAATAAATAGGGAATGCTTAAGCTTAAGAATGGTAAAAAACAAAGAATAAGATCTTAAGTGTATGTAAACAATTCTACCTGTAAATTTTCCAATGAAAACTAATGTCAGTGCTTTGCTAGTACAATATGTTTGTTTTTCAGTCTACTACCTGCAGAATCCATTTTTGTTTAATTAAAAGCATGTTAAAAGGATGCAATGTGTCTTATTAGCTGTATTCAGGCAATAGTCATTTAAAGTCATTGGAAATAATTATGATTTGCTCTGGTTTTCAATTTTAAATGTTTCTTCTTCAGCAGACAGCGTGATTCATCCTTATTTTCATTCTCTGCTGTATTCTAAATTTAAGCTTAAAAATCCAGTTTACCAAAGGAACTTTACAATATTTATCACCAGACATGTCAATCAGACCGAAAGCCATTAAGATTTAACGGCCCTGAATTTATGAATGAACTGCAACTCCAATTGGAAAAAAAGAAGTAAAATCATAGTTGTTAATGACACATTTTAAAGGTGTTTTCATATACTTCATAAAGAAACAAAACAGAACTGTAGAATTGTAGGGGTTCAAAGAGACTTCTGGGGATCATCTAGTCCAATCCCCTGCTGAAATATGTTCCTTAGAGGATGTTGCACAGAAAAACATCCAGGTAGGTTTTGGATATCTTCAAAGAAGACTCCACAACCTCTTTTGAGCTTGCTCCAGTGCTCTGCAACCCTCACAGTAAATTTTTTTCTCGTGTTCATATGGAACTTCCCGTGTTCCAGTTTGTGTGTGCTGCCCTTTGACATGTCACTGGGCATCACCAAGAAGAGCCTAGAAAAATAAGAGTCTGGAAAAGTAAGGTTATCATTTGCAAGAAGAGAGGTTATGTAAGTTCCCTGTTGTAACAGAGTTTTCTCTAGATCTGTAGATCTATCTGTGTCTGTGACATGGAGACAGCAGGCCCACAGGACCACCAGCCCACAAAAATATGAGGGGAAATGGTCAGCAGTTTGTGGGCCTGTTCAGCTCATTTCTGTGACTAATGGGGCAGGGGGACCCATACCTAGGGAAAGTGGAAGGGGAAAAAGAGGGGGAAGGGTAAGGAGATGGGACATGGAGCTAAAAACAAAACAGTGGCAGCAATATGAGGAGGAAAGTTAATTTACTAAATATGATATCAGAATGCAAGATAACTCAATGCAACATAATTGAAATTGAAGTTAATAAATCAAATAAAATGAGAGAGAGTGTATGCAAAACCAAAGGCCTTACTCTAAAGCTGAAGGTGAAATGGTGAGGGAGCACACACTGCCAAGAGGAACAGCAAATAAAGAGGCAGTCTTTATTTACTTTTATTTACTTCATTACTTAGCTAGCAAAATTGAAGTTAACAGCTCAAAAAAAGGAAATTGTTGCAAAACATGTAAAAGCCAACCTAAACACAAAATTAGTGTTTTATGAACAGCAACAATAAGATCAAAGAAAGTGTGTCTCATCAGTAAAACTGATAAAGAATGGCAGAGTGGAAACTATGTTTCTTCTCTGCCCTTATTTCAGCTAGGATGGAGTAGATTTTCCTCTCATAGTATCTGGTACAATGGTATGTTTTGGCTTTATGGGAAAAACTATGATGATAACATGCCAATTTTTTTAGTTGTTGCTTAGTAGTGCTGTACAGAGCAAAAGACTTTTCAGTTTCTTAGTTTTTTGTGCTGCGCTTCAGGTTAAGGAAGCTGGGAAGGGATAGAACCTGGATATCTGACCTACACAAGCCAAAGGTAGATTCCATACCATTCCATTCCATGCCTGCTGGTCAGAAAGATGCTGCTTGGAGACTAGTTGTGCATCAGCCAGTGAGTGGTGAGCAACTGCTTGTGTGTTGTTTCTTTTGTACATATACGTATTGTTATCATAACTATTATCCCTTTTTCATCTTCCCTTTTCTGTGTTAGTCAATAGTTTTCATCTTAACTCACAAATTCTACTATGGGTTGTTTACTTTTTCTCTCCTCCATCCCACTGTGAGCGGGGAAGTGAGCAAACAACTGTGTGTGATTAAACCACTGAGTTAAACCACAACACTCCTCCTCTCCAGAAGCAATACAACAGATAGTAACACAGTGAAAGGAATACTGGATGACAGCACTGGCAATAATGACGAGTTTTGAATCAGAAAGCAGATCGCCAGATCTGCAGCATTTATTCACCGAATGAAATACTTCAGGAGAATTAGAAATGCCTAGATTGAATTTGGTCAGAAATATTGCACAAATCTACTGTATCCTGATCCTTGGACAAATGAATGAACTATTACTTAATACTTCATTTTAAATGCTTAGTATTTAGGTGCAGTGGTTTGGGAGAAGCAATTCCTCAGATGAAATGCCAGTCAAATTTAATTTTTAAAAATGATTATCTGAAATGACTCTTTTAGATGGAGAATATAAAAATAATTATCATCTTAAGTATTGATACTGCTCTGAGAATACCTCAATTGTTACTGACTTATTTCAAACCTAAACTATTGAAATATTACTGGCAAAGTTCACATCAGTTTCTGATAGGTATTACCAGTCAGCTACTTAGGTCTTTTGGAGTTTCACTGTGGACTCTGTAGAAAAGCCAAACAATATAAATATTAGACAAATTTAAATCAGGAGTACTTGGCACAAAATCCCAGACGCCTTTTAACATAATGGGAAATGGTATCTTGGGACTCAGAGATTTATTTTTGAGTTAGAGACAAGAAAGCCAGCTTAATTCTACCTATAAACTTTAAAAATACATATGTTTGTGTAGGTGACATAGTGCCACTCAATTACTTTAATATACATTCCTCATGCTATTAAAAATTCTTCATGCCATATGAGACATTCACATGGAAGATACTGCAGAGGCTTACACTGTTCTTCCATGGAAGTAAAACACACTATGTTGTCTCTAGTAGCATTAGACATCTATATATGGATATATGAATTAATCCTCAAGTCATTAGTTAATGAAGTTTACTACCAATCAGGTTGGAAAGACCCATTTCTGTAAAGGTTTCCATTTGTCAAGACATTCTACCCAGGCAGATTTAACCGCCATTAGAAGGAAGATCTTTTCACAGACTCCTGTAAGATCTTCCCTAAAACTCTCTCGTAATTGAATTGTTTCTGGACCTCCACCTGAAGCCCAAGTCTGTTAACAGAATTAGTGGAGGCTACAGTATTATTACTTAATTTCTTGATTCCCCTGAAATATTTAAATGTATATTCAGATATGTGCAGGATCAGCTGTGAGAGTGCTGGAGATAAAAGATTTCTGTGTTTCATTTATCAAAGAAGTAGTCTTCTTTCAGCAAACTGGTTATAAAATCCTTTGATAGAGAGCAGTGATTGCAGTACTGAAATGATCTTTTGAACATACCTTTCTTCACTTAACAAAATGTTACTCCTCTATACAGTGTTTAAAATAACTTTAAACATCTGTAATACAAACTTTATTGAAATTCAGTAACTAATTGAAAATGTCAGTTTTGAATTTTTGTTTCAGGTTCATTTCTTTAACAGCATAAATCAAGTATTTTAAAGATAATTTCTTTAACAGCTGAAAGCAAGTATTTTAAAATTAAAATTATCCTTTGTTTTTATTTTTTATTTTTATTTTTTTTCCTGTGAGAGACTATGAAGACTAAATGACTAAATTGAAGGTCAGAAGATGGGAACATATAATTCCAGAGTATAACAACTGATGCATGACAGATCTGGTAATAAAAATGTCTAACTTCTTCAAGCATAGTTGAAAAAAAGTTATTAATAAGCCTTTTAAAAATGACTGAAACTTGATGGAAGTAACTTTTACTATGATGGCAAATACAATAGTATCATGTATTTAATCCTAATGAAGTTTTCATAAATCATAAGCAAACTGATAAAACATATTTTGCCTTGGCAGAAAGATAAGACATAATAGATATCTCTGATTTACCGTCAACATTAAAAAGATGATCAATACAACATTAATTACCAAGATTATAATATTTGATTTTTTTTTTCATATTGACAGGAATATAGTATTTGATATATCTTCACAGTCTTGGAATATGATTGCCTGTAGTATTGTACATGGTAGTTCCTCAAATTCCAATAAAATCGCTAAAAGAGCAGCAGTTTGTAGAACATTGCAATAAAGAAGGCATCAAAAATAAATTGAAAAGTCTTCACAACAACAGGTACCCATTTTCTGCTTGATTGCTAATGGTAAAGTAATGCTGTGCCAGGTACCTTCAGTGCTGCTTCATTCCCACCACGGTTCCAGGCATTAGGCCGTAGTGGAAGTGCAAGCTCTGACTAATGAATATTGGCTTCAGCATTAGTAGGGAATGCCAATGGACATTGCATTCTACTGGAAGTAGATGGGTAAGGTACTAAAGTAAGCCCAAGCAGATTCCATACCACAGGGAAAACAAGCAGAGGTGTCACGGTCTCCCAGAAAAGAAGAGTGTGAAACTCTACCACAGAGAAGAGTCGTTCCTGCTCAGCTCCTCAGACAAGAACCGCAGTTGTCAGTGCAGAGAACCTGGCAAGGGGAAAAAAATTGCAGAGAGAAGGATGGATGCTAAGAAGGGATATCTTTCAAAACTGTTGGAACTGTGTTACTAATTAGCCTATTTGTTAATATGGGCTGCAAATGTGGACTAACTATAACTTCCATGATTATAAGGGGTTCTCTCTGCCTGTATGAGAGTTTTATGAGAGTTTTGAGTGAAACAGTGTCAATGATTTTATGATAGAGCTATCCATCTTTTCAAATTTGAAAAGTAAAATCTAGCATAGATGTATTGAGTTTCTGTTCTTCATCATATCAGTATATCTCAACATATAAGTCAAAGAATACCTCTGACATAAAGTTTTTAAAATTTTACCGTGTATTCATTTTATGTTATGAAATATGAATTTAATGCTAAATGCAGAAAGAAACACATATGTTATTAGCATAAACTCCTTGATTCCTCAGAAAGACATTACATGAGAAAATGTTGCTACCATTTTCTAGCTTCCTTTTTGGGCAGGAAAATTGTAGTTTGGAGATGTAACTTCAGAGAATCCCATTGGGAGAAAGCAAAACAGGACATCCTGAAAGCACCCTTTGACCTTCCTAGAATCATATAATGGCCTGGGTTGAAAAAGTCTTCAAAGACCATTTAGTTTCAACCCCCCTGTCATAGGGAGAGTCACCAACCATTAGACCAGGCTGCCCAGAGCCACATCCAGCCCTGTCTGGAATGCTTTGAGGGATGGGGCATCCACAACCTCTCTGTGCAACCTGTTCCAGTGCATCACCACTCCCCGAAAAACTTCTTCCTAATATCTAACCTAAATCTTCCCTGTCTTAGTTTAAAACCAGTCCTTCTTGTTCTGTCACTATCAACCCATGTAAACAATCGTTCCCTCTTCTGTTTATATTCTCTTTGCAAATATTGGAAGGCCAGAATGAGGTCTCCTCTGAGCCTTCTCTTCTCCAAGTGAAACAAGCCCAGTTTCCTCAATCTTTCCTCATAGGAGAGGTGCTCCAGCCCTCTGATCATCTTAATAACCCATTCCAAGCGCTCTCCATCTGGGGGCCCCAGGCCTGGTCACAGAACCTCAGATGGGGACTCACAAGAGCAGCTTGAGCAGAGGGGGACAATCACCTCTCTCTCTCCCTGCTGGCCACCCCTTTTTTTAACGCATCCCAGGATATAGTTGGCATTCTGTGCTGCAATAGTACACTGCTAACTCATGTCCAGCTTCTCATCCACCAGGACCCCTAAGTCCTTCTCTGCAGGGCTGCTCTCCAGGAGTTCTTCCCCCAGTGTGTATAAATACCTGGTATTTCACTGGCCCAAGTGCAACACCATTAGACACAGATGCTGTTTCATGATGCAGCCAGTCGTAACTCACTTTTCAAAATTATATTAGTTTGATTCCACACTACAACAGAAATATCCTTGATCATATTTTCCATATATAAAGTCCCAAACAAGCTCTTACTATTGTGTACTAATGCAGCTCTGCTAGAGAATTTGGCCTCAGGAGTAAATAAAGCAATTGAATTCTTTTCATGTTAAATCTATAAGTAAGGGACAAATCTCTTACCAGACTGCAGCACTCAGCACAAGTATGACATAGATTTATTTCTTCTAATGAAGCTTCATGATGCCTTTGGAATCTAATCAGATTCACTGGAATATTGAACTTGACCTGAGTATAATTTGTCTTTACTGCACAGAGGCTCCCTGAAGAATGTCAGCAAGCCTTGTGAAGAAATAATAATAATAATAATAATAGAACAGTAAGAAAAAAACTTTCTTTAGATTTTGAGACAGCATGTGTCAGTTAATATGGAAATGAATTAATTGTTAACAAAATCAAAAGCCTGAAGGAAGAGAAATAATTGTAAATGTTCTTCAGAGCCATCAAAAATACCCTAGAAAACAAAAGCTGACAGATTCAGAAATAATCTTTGGTATTAAATGTACTATCACATTTTTAATTCTTTTCAGAGACTAATGAAAGTAAGTTTGAGAAAAAATCTAAATATTGTTAGTTTTTCCTTTATGCAAACCTAAACTGTAATATTTTTATATGTTTAATGGAAACTAACTGAAAAAGAATTAAAAAGCAGTCAAATGAGCTAGTAGATTTGTTTAAATTATGAAAATCTTGTTTGTTTTAGACTAACTTACTTATTTTACATAAAATAATACTGAAATTCAGTGAGATCATGTTTAACATTAATAAAGGTGGAAAGTTCTAATCTGAACAGAACAGTAATACTGAGTTCTATTAAAAAATAAAATCTTCAGATTAACTAATGGATTTTGCTCATAGAATGGTAAACAGTTCCTTACACTTTTTTCAAAGATTGATGAGTCTGAATACAAAAGCCTATGTATTTGTGTTTCTTCATGATATGGAAACTTCTGTATTGCTCAATATCTAAATAGTGATATCTGATAGTTTAGTCATCCTAGGACTAGTTCTAAGTTCCAGGACATCTTTCTCTCATCAGGAAAGTGACTTTAAAGACAAGAAGTCTGCATAAATTTATTTTAGAAATTGAAGCATATAATAAGAAAAGAGTGGTAAATACTGTATTTCCCATCTCTACTCAGCTTCCATCCTGCACTCCTTCAAGTAGTTTGTTTACTGATTTTAATCAAATTCAGATGAAAGAACCTTTTCTTTCAATAGTCTATTTACCGCCCATTTTTCAGATTCTAGAATGTATTCAGACTTCATAATTTTTCTAAGCTATTTGCAAAGAATTACACATTTTAATACCTGGGGAATTTTTTGTCCAAATCTCTTTAATTGTGTATGTAAACACTAAAGAATCCTAGAAAAATCTCATAGAAAATGAAACAAACACAAAAAGAGTTATAACAGCTAAATTTTGATCTTTTCATTGAAAGACAATTCAAATACTTATATAATTTCTACTTTATTTTCTTACTTATCTAAAGTAGCTGGCAATGTTCTCCATATAGTTTTCCAGCTTTCACTAAATTAGAGTTGAGTCACTACTATCCTGTTCCTGCTGTTTTTATCATGTTGAATTTTGAGGAGATTGATTTGTTGAATGCATGAATAACACTTCATTTCTACAAGAGTGGTAATAGACACTACAATTATAAAGGGAATATTAGTAAGAAGAATGCAAAGAAGCATGCTTTTTCTTACCTAATGACCGCAAGCATCTCAGTGTCTGATATAAATTAAAAATAATGAAAACACATCTACCTATCATATTGCATGATATCAAGACAGCCACTAATCTGTTTAGCATGATTAATCAGATAAATTGACTAGTATATTTATAACAGTATTTTTGCCTTAATTTTAAAGCCCTTATTTCATCTGCCATAGTACACTAAATTCAACATACTCTTTGGGATGTTAGAGAGTTTATGAGAATTAGCAATAGCTTCTGGCTTCTGTGTTCCTTAATCAACACACAAAATGTATAGTGACTAAAAATTATCTTTTAGTAGATAATGAAATGAAATATTCTGGTGTCTTCTGACTGCTTAGTGGTAGCTGAAACACTCGTGGATTTTGTCAGGTTCTAAACAGGTCAAAAAACATACAATTTTTTTTGCCAGCTTTTCAAACAGGTAATAACAATTTCATAGAAATAAAAGCCAGGTTTTACTCAGGTGCTGAGTAAAACAAGCACATCATCATGTAGGTAGTCTGTGACTGACAATATCCATCTGCACGCTCATATTAATCAGGATTTCCTTGCCTTCCCACACGTCTATTCAATCTGTGCCTACTCAGTGTCATTCAGAATGTGTCACTGAGTCGATATAAAAAAGAAAAATATAACTTTTGGCTGATTACCTTTTATATCAACTAAAATCAGCTACACTTATTTTGTTCAAGTTTAAACAAAAACAGCTATTTTGAAAAAATGAGAGAAGATATTGGCTTAAAATCTAACACATTTTTGAAATTATCTTTGGGAATTAGAATTTCAAATTTGTTTTCTTAGGCCAGCAAACCAATTACAGAATAGTGCACTTCACATGGCCTTTTGGTACCTTCAGTTTTCACACTTTCAGAATAGAGGCATATCACTTGATAGATCACACACAACAGCTTAATGCCTTCTGGATGTGCGTTTGCACTATACACACAGTTCAAATGCGTGACCCTTAACTGTTAAATACTGAAGACATATCGTATTTTGAATGCAAAGTATGGAGACCTCTATCTGTCAATCTTTCTCACTTTAATATTCTTGAAAGAAGGCCAAAGAAAATCTAAAGTATTTTTAGATTTCAGATTGACTTGTTGAAAAATCTTTCTACTGCTTCTTCATTTTTGTGTCACAAACTCCTTCCCTTCCTTCTTTCCAGAGTTATTATAAGCTTCTAGGTTATCTAACTCTGTGAATGTTTCCTGATACCCACGTGTCAGAATTTTCATCCTTACCTACATTTTTCACTTGGTGTATTGTACTTCTTGTCTCCATCACCCTTCCAGATTCCAAGTGAACCCAGAAAGTTTGTCAGATAGACCTATAATCATGATGAATTTCTAATCCTTAACACTTCAGTACACACAGTGTTTTTTTGACACACAGCAACGCTTAGAAGTTGAGAACACAGTGGAAAACTGCTCATATCAACATAAATACACATATACACCAGCTTAAGATATTTGTTTCAATAGCCAGATGTTAACTTGTTCAGTTACTTCAGCAAAGGTATATTTAGTCATGCTATAAAATGTTCTGTGACCTTTGATTTCCCTGATATAAAGAACTCTGAAGTTTGCTGTTATCTCTGATAGTATACAGTTATGCCTAAATTAATATCAGACACAGCATGGTTGTTATGAAAAGTAGTAACGGTCAGGCTGTATCCCTGTTGTTTGAACTATTTCAAAGCATGCTGTGATTTATTGAAGACAGAATCTAAGATATAGGCAGATATATATCCTTCTAACTTGTTCATAATATTTCCTTTCCATAGCCAGCGCTGACTGATCAGTGGTGTATAACACCAAAAGTCAGATATTTTTCTTACCTGCCTAAGATTTTGCTCCTTCTTTAGAACGGTACTGGCATGTACTGGTGTAGGTCTCCTTCCCATCTTCTCTGATTCTCCAAAGAAATTTTCAATTCAAATTAAGACTTTAAATTGAACAATATTCCCCTTAAAGTCAAATGGAAATAATCAGTATTTTCAGTGCAAAATATGCCTTTCTGAATATGCAATTCTCTATATAGTAGTTTTCACATAAACTTTTAGCGACAAGCTGAACAAAGATGAACTGAAGCACCCCTGAAAGAATCAGTAATTATTTACTAATAATTTGCTTAAAAGCAAGTATAGCAAGGATAATAGCATGATAGTGATAGGACAAGGAGGAAGGATTTCAACCTAAAGGAAGGGAGATTTCAATTAGATGTATGAGGGAAGTTTTCTACTGATAGAGTGGTGAGGTGCTAGAACAGGTTACTGAGGGAGGTTGTGGATGCCCCATCCCTGGAGGAGTTTAAGGCCAGGTTGGATGAGGCCCTGGGCAATCTTATCTAGTACTTGATCTAGCAGCTGGCAATCCTGCCTCTGGTGAGGGTGTTGGAACTTGATCATTGAGGACCCAAGCCATTCTACGTATCTATGGTTCTGTGATTTTATAATTCTATGATACATTTAAGATAAGATGTTCAGTGAGATTTAAAATCTCTATCTAAGCCTATTATGCATTTGGACAAAATCCTTCAGCATCCTTAATTGCCTTCTCTTAATCTTCCTCCGTTTTTAAGGAGGTCATGTTTGTTGTTTGTATCGATGTGTGCTTCAGGATTTTTTAATTTTGTGAACAGGTTCGTTATTTTGTGTAGTTTTTCACTACTTTCGCACTAGTATAGTAGTGAGTACAATGGAATTTTCATTAAGTTCTGTTGGAAGAGTAGTGGCCACTTCAAATATGCAAAACAAACAAACAAACAAACAAAGACTGACCTCAAAGGCTAAATTTTAGAATTAGTTTAAGAAATTGTCAAATATATATAAATTTCAAATTAACATAGATGACTACAGATCTGAATTCACAACACAATGAAGGAATTGACAGTTATTCATTTTGAGTCATCATTACACCATGCGAGAATCAATGACGTTAGAAAAGACTGTAAGTTGCATGGATTTTCAACAGAGCATACCAGTTATTTCCTCAACAACCTCTGAAGCCACTGAAGTTGGCAGACTTCCTAATTTCTAACTTACTAAACCATGAACAGTCCACTTGAGTTGACTTAGTATATCGATATAGCTGTTATCTTGGAAGGTTATCAATTACCTTGTACTTGAAAACTCATATTCATACACATTTGTAAGCAGAATATGCACTTAGTATTTTAAACTTAGATATAATACAAAATAAAACTTCTTAATTTTGAGAATTATGTTTTGCCCAACATGTAAAAGAAACATTGAACGCATAGTAAAGGTCATCAGATCATCTCTTTGTGGGAATAAAGAGGTTGAATGATGTATGATAATTCAAAGGTACAAAATCAAGATTTATTCCTTCCAAAATCTGATTGCAAGTGAGATTTGGAAGGTTCTGACTGGTTTCATTTTTCACAATAAAAGCAAAATTAAAAATGAAAAGCACAAAATTCACAAGAGGTTTCATATAACAGGTAGAAAAGCATTTATTTTTCTCTGTAAGAAATGGAGAACACATATTAAATAAATATGTGAGTTTTGAGGAGAAATTATTTAATATACCACTAGCTAGATTCAGTATTTTTTCCAATATACCAACATAATTTCTGTGAGTGCTAATGATTGATACAGTAGTTCAAATTTTAATACTTTCTAATACTTCCATTTGGCTCTTTCCACCATTGTGTGTGACACTATTTTGTCTACTTGTTTGGTTTTTTTTTGCTTCATTACGTGGTTGGTTGGTGGCAGTGGTAGTTTGGAGTTTAGGTTTGTTTGGTTTGTAAATTTATTAAGATATTTAGTAATGGGAATTATTTTAACAGTACTCAAAGTCAACACAACTTCACTAACTTTAGGTCTTAATTTAGGACTTCAGAAATACTACTATTTCACAAGGGTAAGACAATTATGAGGTGCATACTTTCCTAACTAAAAAGCTAACAAACCACTCAACTTGCACATTTATCAGGAAATATTTAAATCAAGAAGTTCACACAATTTATTTTAAATCTTTTATAATCAATTATGAGATTGAACTGAATAACTAACGTTGTTTTACTAAAATAATTGTTTTCTTGCTAAATTAATTGCTGCATTGCTAACAATGTAATGGTAAATGTAGAACTGAATTATGAATAATGATATAAAATATCTGTTTTGTCTCCTTTTAAACAGAGCTAGTACTTGGCAGCATTTGCTCTAAATTACATTTAAGTATTTTACAGAACACGAAAGAGTATCAGTAGGAAAATGTACAAAAATCACCCACAATTTAAAGTTAGAGGAATCATGAGAAGTGTAGTTTCAAGTTCATGCAGAGTAAAGAAATGAACATCAGTCTCCCACAGCCTATGTTTCTCATTTAACTCAAGTAAAAGGCTTGTTAACCATATCAATCTATTCTGTTAAACACACACATACACACACAAAAAAAATTTCACTACAGGTGAAATTATTCAGTGTTGAGAAAGTATATGTGAAGAATTTTATAATTTAATAAATCCACATTTTTTCATTGTTATCTTCAAAAAATAACATTTATATCTATGTAAGAGTGAGAATGTAACAGAAAATAATACTTATTAGGAGACGTAAATGTAAGAGATGTACATTCCAATTTCTTAATCAATATATTCATCTTTTTTGCCTCCACCAAAACCTTCATTTAATAATCATGTTGGATCCTGAAGCTGCCTTTTTGTTATAGGTAACCTTCAGAGAGCACCTGAAGATAGGCCTCAATGAGGAGATATTCTGTTACCCTTATGCATGCAATACTCGCAGTGTCTTGGAAAATACATTCCATTTGTTCCTGAGACCATCTCCACGTACTTGAAACAAAGGTAGCGAGTCCAGTCTGCTGTGTAACTCAGGGCTTGTTGTATTGCACAGACACAGGGAACTCCCGCATAGGACTGTCCTGCCACATTTTGATTGTGATTAATGAGTGATTTTATTAAAAAAAAAAATAAAAATTAAAGGAATAAGCATTTTGAAGATTGCAAAGTACTTCTAAACCTCAGTAGAGATGGCCCAACTTTGTCCACGTAAATTCTCACATCTGCTTACACTTCTATGTAGATTTTTCCTAATGAGTGAGAAACTAAAGACCAATTTCTCACTTATAGATTAGAATGAAAACACAACAAAGACTGAAATAAAACATTTCATTCAAATAAGAACACAATATCAAAATGAGTTAGAATAAATTAAACAGAGTTTAATAATAAACAATAATTGTTGAATTCTTGTTTCCTTTAAAAAAGATGAAATATTTCAAATGACATTGACTTGCTGTGCAGCTGTACATACCACAGTTGATACAAAGTGACAATTGATGGAAAATTATATAGACAGACCTTGGCTGAATATAATTACTTCAACTAAGGATGGTTCTGAATAAATTAATCATAGTATAATAGCATTTCTATTTTGGAGCACTCCAATAGCAGAAAAACTGAAACCATTATTTTTTAATTAATACATTTTATTGCTTCTGTTTACTATTGATGAATAACATTACTTAAATTAATTGCATTTTAGTCCTTCAATTAGTATTATACTCAATATTAATTATGTACCAAGTGCAGCTAAAACAGCACCTACTTTTTAATAAAATTATATTCCTACTTCCTTGTGAAGGTTGCATACCCTTTCTTAAGGCTATAAATTCTCCCATAGTGAAACAAACAGAAAAAGAGGGAAAAATTAGGGAGAGTAAACCAGTGGTCCACAGGCATCCACGTGCTAAACAGGCAGCTATGGGAAGTTAATAAACAAACATGGAACACAAAGCTGAGACTGAACTTCTATTCTTAACATTAGCTTTGTGACAGAGAATAGCTCCCTTTCAAAACTCCTTTAGGATCCTGAGCATGCCTCTATGCAGACCTGAAGTTTGTAGCCTCCAAATGCCACAAGATGAGAGTGAATATACACCACACATCCAGAGTCATAGCTGCAAGCACAGGTTCTTCCCTGAGGAGTGGCCCAGGCAAACCAGAAGATTGGATACTCATGCTAGGGCATCAAAAATGATATGCCCATCTGTGGGCAATAGAGTTGACTTTGATCTTATGTTGGCCAACAACATCAGAGGCGGATGTTGGTGGCATGGCAGTAGAGGCTGAACCTTCCCACCAATATTCTGTTACATTTTATTTCTGTGTGACAGATGGCAGCAGAGGGGCAGTCTGACAAAATGGCATCTGACATGGAAGTGTGTATGAAGTAAAGAGGTGAAATTGAGTTCCTTCAAGTGGAAAAAATTGCACCTAATGACATTCATTGATGCTTGTTGAATATTACTAGAGACCAAAATGCAAATGTGAGCACATTGAGGCAGTGGGTGGTGCATTTCAGCAGTGGTGATAGCAACATGAAAGACAAACCATGTTCTGGATGGGCACGCAGACTTTTACAGTCACAGTATGCAGGTTCATGTTCATTGCTAAAATATGCATAGCAAATGGTGGTGACTGTGTTGGAAAGCAGTGTTTTGTAGCTGATCTAACAAATCACAGAATCACAGAACCATAGAATTGCTCAGGTTGGAAAAGATCTTCAAGACCATCAAGTCCAACCACAATCAAAGTAGTGTTATTGTGCTTTTTGTATCTGTTCTAGTATCCATGGAAAGAAAAATGAGACATTACCTCTGGAGCAACCTATGCACAGTAATATTCTCCACTATGTAGACTCCCACTGCAGGATTACAGGACATGCAGAAGCTTTTGTTGATAACTGCTTTGCACAGTGGCATCTGTGCAATCTTCTGGTCAAGCATGCTCAGTTTTTGTTTTGTCAGAATCAGCACAGTTCTGCTGCTTATATCTAGTCTTGCCATACTGTAAGTTTTAAAATTATTTTATATTTCACTCAAGAGACTAAGAACAGCATAACTATTAAAAAAAAAATCCCTAGCATGTCATCCTTAGTAAGGAAGTAGCAAAAAAAAAAAAAAAAAAAAAAAAATTGGCAATTCTGTCAGACCTCTCCATCTCAGACCAATCCTGAGTAAGCTGAAGTCTAGCACATTTGTCTTCTGCTTTTTTTTTTTTTTTTTTTTCCCTTGCTCTAGGGAAAGACTGCCAAGTCCACAAGAGTTAAATGGCTACCTAACCATAATGTGGCTTATCAGTCTCAGTGACAGCTCTGAAAGGAATCAAGAACGTTTCATGTTTAGTACTGCAACATCTTCAAAATCAGTGTGCATGACTGAGAAGGCAGATTTAGAGCCAACTCAGGGGAGAACAGGTATTCCTGTATGGATACATAAGAAGCATAAGCACATTGTGGGATTTCTTTCAACATATTTCATTACAAGTATGTACTCACAAAATAGAATTTTGGATATAATTCTGTTTTTATTCTCTCACAAATATTTTAAGGCTTATTTTTATTTTGTTTATCTTTTGAATTAAATGCTATACAGTTGCCAAAATGCTAAGCTACATTAGAAAGCAAATGAGGAAAATGCTCAGAAACTGCTCTGAGAGACCAGATTTTAAATTTGCCTTATTGTTTACCACCACTATCATTTTTATTGTTTCTTCTCAGCTTTAATAACGATGTTATACACATATATATGTACATTTATCTACATATATTTGTATGGATGTATTTTTGTGGTACATCAGGAATTTGTTTTACTCGATAACTTGAAGTGAAGTGCAGGTTTGTCTTGCCTGAAAACAACATCCAGTGTCAGCTGGACTTGTTGCAGCTTACGAAAGATGAAAAAGTTTACTATGATTAGTAAAAAAGGGAACATTTGATAAAAGACTTACATTAGCAAGTAAACTTTCACAGAATTTTTTTACATGCGTACTGATTACGTATGCTATACTTCTTAAATGTATGATGATTTGAAAAGAAGGTTCTATTGTCAGTTTTATCAGTATACTGTTTCTTAGTTTTAGCCTCAAACTGTCTCCATTTGTAATGCTGAAAGGAATTGCTTGTTCTTGCAAAAACAGTCTTTTCTTTTTCATCCATATGTGCTATTATGATCCACTTTAGTTTTCATGTAGCTCAAGCAAAGGCTATAGGAAAAGAATTTGTTCAATAGACTGTGTGACGTAGAAAGCTTGCTTAGCATCTAGTTCTTTAATCACAACTAAAAAAGCTTGGTTAAATACCCTGGAATACTTGCTGATTCCTTCATGTTCCTCTGCTTATGACTGTCCTGAGGTTTAAAGGTGAGTTTTTTAACTCAACTCCATACAAGGTGTACATAAGACTGAAGGCCTTAATAGTACCCTCATTAGGCATCCAGTTAGATCAAATTGAAATGGATGTAAGATGTACAATAGCTGTAAGAAGTTAATAATTTTATTTGTAAAAGTGGGTAGGTGGAACATTCAAGACCTCCAAGAGAATATGAGCTACTGTGAGCATATAGGCTCACTCAGGCTCATGACTTATGTGGGCAGAGGAGTTTGTTTTTTGTCAGCGGTTTACCGGGCTGGATCGGCCCGGTTCCGTGACGATTGGTGCGGGGGACCCACGGACCCACGCCCCAGGAAAGGGCAAGGAAAAAGGGAAAAGGGAAAAGGGAGATGGGCCTAGAAACAAAACAGCGGCAACGATCTGAGGAGGAAAGCTGATTTACTAAATAAGATATTAGAAAGCAAAATAACACAATATAATACAATGTAATTGGAATTGAGGCTAATGAATCAAATAAAATGAGCAAGAGAGAGTGTCCGATAAACCGAAGGCCTTACGCTAACGCTGAAGGCGATACGGCAGCGAGCACCCACTGCTGAGACGATCCCGAAGGAAAGAGAATGTCCCGTGACCGCTGAGGGTTTTTATCTGTTCCCTCTGAGCGGAAAACACGTAAAAATACAAAGCATCGCAAAGTCCTCTGGGGAATGTAGTTCTTCTTCTCTTCTGAGACAAGTATACCTGGAATTATCAATGATCTATGGAGCTGAAGTATTAGCTCTTTAACTCTTAATGCAATACATGATGTTATGATGTGGAATACCAGTACCAAAAATCATAAAACCATGACATTCCACCCCTTATTCCACATTGTTACATCATGCTTGATACATACAGAAGAACAATGATTAACATGCATTAGATATACACGCACACAACATATATACAAGTATATACATGAAATTACTGACTGCACTCCCCCAACATCAAATTCCCTTGTGGTACACACTGAACATCCCCATTCTTCTGCATCACCCACCAAGTGGACCCAGGTCCCTGAGCAAAGACAGTTCCACGGAGAGGTTTGCCCTTTCCAGAAGCTGGAAGTACCCAAACCGCCTTGCCCAACATGTTCTTTACATGTACTACAGGGACCTTATCTCCCTCTACAGCAGGTAGGGAGTTGGATTGGGCAGGACCATCACGATTGATGGATCCTCGAGTGTTGACCAACCAGGTGGCTTCGGCCAAATGCTTCTCCCAATGCTTAAATGTTCCGCCACCCATTGCTTTCAACATGGTTTTCAGCAACCCATTGTATCTTTCAATCTTACCAGAAGCTGGTGCGTGATAGGGGATATGATAAATCCATTCAATGCCATGATCTTTGGCCCAATTACTTACAAGAGAATTTTTGAAATGAGTCCCATTATCTGACTCAATTCTTTCTGGAGTGCCATGTCGCCATAGGACTTGCTTCTCGAGACCTAGAATGGTGTTTCGGGCGGTAGCATGGGGTACTGCATATGTTTCAAGCCACCCAGTGGTTGCTTCCACCATGGTGAGCACATAACGCTTACCATTGCGAGTTCGTGGCAAGGTGATATAATCTACCTGCCACGCCTCCCCATATTTATACTTTTGCCATCGCCCTTCCCCCCAAAGAGGTTTCATCCTCTTGGCTTGTTTAATTGTGGCGCAAGTATCACAGTCATGGATAACCTGTGCAATAGCGTCCATAGTTAAGTCCACCCCTCGGTCTCTAGCCCATTTATATGTTGCATCTCTTCCTTGATGGCCCGAGGTCTCATGGGCCCATCGAGCTAAAAATAATTCACTCTTGTGTTGCCAGTCCAAGTCTACTTGAGCCATCTTAACTTTGGCAGCTCTATCTACCTGATGGTTATTCTGTTGTTCTTCAGTTGCTCGGCTTTTAGGAACATGAGCATCTACATGGCGCACCTTTACAACCATATTCTTTACTCGGGCAGCAATATCTTTCCACAGTTCAGCAGCCCAAATAGGTTTACCCCTCCGTTGCCAGCCATTTTGTTCCCATTGCTGTAACCACCCCCATAAGGCATTTGCCACCATCCATGAGTCAGTGTAAAGATAAAGCACTGGCCACCTCTCGCGTTCAGCAACATCTAAGGCCAGCTGGACAGCCTTTACCTCTGCAAATTGGCTTGATTCTCCTTTTCCTTCAGTGGCCTCTGCAACTTGTCGTGTGGGACTCCACACTGCAGATTTCCATCTGCGGTGCTTTCCCACAATCCGACACGATCCATCTGTGAACAGGGCGTATCTCTTTTCATTGTCTGGTAGTTCATTGTATGGTGGGGCTTCTTTAGCACGTGATACCTCCTCTGCTGGTGTTGTTCCAAACTTTTTACCTTCAGGCCAGTCCATGATCACTTCTAGGATTCCTGGATGACTGAGGTTCCCCATCCGAGCTCGCTGTGTAATCAGTGCAATCCACTTACTCCAAGTGGCATCAGTAGCATGATGGGTAGAGGGAACCTTTCCTTTGAACATCCAGTTCAGCACTGGCAGTCGAGGTGCCAGAAGGAGCTGCGCTTCAGTACCGATTACTTCGGAAGCAGCTCGAACCCCCTCGTACGCGGCTAAGATTTCCTTCTCAGTTGGAGTGTAGCGCTCCTCAGACCCCCTGTATGCTCGACTCCAGAAACCAAGGGGTCGGCCTCGGGTCTCTCCAGAAGCTCTTTGCCACAAACTCCAAGTGGGACCTTCCTTTCCAGCAGCAGTGTAGAGGATGTTCTTTACATCCTGTCCCGTCCGCACTGGCCCTAGGGCCACGGCACGGGCTATCTCCTGCTTAATTTGCTCAAAAGCCTGCTGCTGCTCAGGGCCCCATACAAAATCATTCTTCTTCCGCGTCACCCGAAAGAGAGGGCTCACAATGAGACTATAGTTTGGAACATGCATTCTCCAAAAGCCCACTACACCCAGAAAAGCTTGGGTCTCTGTCTTACTAGTGGGTGGAGACATAGCAATAATTTTGTCGATCACATCTGTTGGGATGTGACGACGTCCATCTTGCCACTTTATTCCTAGGAACTGAATTTCCTGTGCAGGCCCTTTCACTTTGCTTCGCTTAATAGCGAAGCCAGCTCGCAGGAGGATCTGAATTATTCTCTCTCCTTTCTCGAAAACTTCCCCTGCTGTATTGCCCCACACAATGATGTCATCAATGTATTGTAAGTGCTCAGGAGCACCACCCTGTTCCAATGCAGTTTGGATCAACCCATGGCAAATGGTTGGGCTGTGCTTCCACCCCTGGGGCAAACGGTTCCAAGTGTACTGAATGCCTCTCCAGGTGAAGGCAAACTGCGGCCTGCATTCTGTGGCCAGAGGAATTGAAAAGAAGGCATTGGCAATGTCAATGGTGGCATACCACTTGGCTGCTTTTGACTCCAGTTCGTACTGGAGTTGAAGCATGTCCGGCACAGCAGCACTCAGTGGGGGTGTGACTTCATTCAGGCCACGATAATCTACCGTCAGCCTCCATTCTCCACTGGCTTTACGCACTGGCCATATGGGGCTGTTAAACGGGGAGTGAGTTTTGCTGATCACTCCCTGGCTCTCTAGCTGACGAATCAGGTTATGAATGGGGAGCAAGGAATCCCTATTAGTGCGGTACTGCCGTCTGTGCACCGTTTTTGTAGCAATCGGTACCTGTTGCTCCTCCACTTGTAGCAACCCTACAACAGACGGATCTTCTGACAGGCCAGACAAAGCAGACAGCTGCTTAGTGTTATCTGCGCCCACAGCAGCTATTCCAAAAGCCCATCGATACCCTTTGGGATCCTTAAAATATCCCCTTTTGAGGTAATCAATACCAAGTATACATGGAGCCCCTGGGCCAGTCACAATAGAATGTTTTTGCCAGTCTTTACCAGTGAGACTTATTTCAGCCTCCAACTTGGTCAGCTCTTGGGAACCCCCAGTCACCCCAGAAATATAGATTAATTCTGTCCCTTGGTGACTCGAGGGCATTAGAGTGCACTGTGCACCAGTGTCCACCAATGCCTTATATTTTTGTGGTTCTGATGTGCCAGGCCATCGAATCCACACAGTCCAATACACTCTGTTATCCCTTTCCCCCCCCTGGCTGGGGGGCACGGGCTATTGTGGCTGGTAGGTACCTCGCTCAGTTCTGAAGGAGTACCGTTCAGACAGGAGGACATCTCACTCAGACAGGAGGGTGTCTCTTTCAGGTTGGAGGGCATCTTGCACAAACTGGAGACCATCTTGTTGCACAAACTGGAGACCATCATGTTGAGACTGAGGGTTGTTGAGTTCGGACTGGAGGACATCTCTTTCAGGCTGGAGGGTGTTTTTCTCGAACTGGAGGGCGTCCATGTTGGTCTGGAGAGCTTCTTGTTGAGACCGGAAGGTGTCTCTCTCGATCTGGAGGGTGTCTCTCTCGGTCTGGAGGGTCTGATTGTCAGCTAAAAGACTGTCTTTCTCAATTTGGAGACTGTCCCTTTCGGCTCGGAGACTCTCTCGCTCTATTTTAAAAACTCTATGCCTCTCTGGGATAGTATTGAATAAGGTCCGATTGGCATAAGCCAGACCCCAAATAATTTGGGCCTCCTCAGATCTGTCTGAGCCGCAGCATCCCTGTCTCAAATATCTGCTCAAGTTCTCAGGATCTTGCAGGTGCTCAGGGAAAAGGTCCCAGTACGTTTTGAGCATTAAAAGGGAAAAAGCAATGAAATGCAGCCCCTTTAAGAGCAGTTTAAAAAACGAGAGCATTTTTTTTTCTTTTTTTTTTTTCTTAACTAAAACAAGCTAGCAGTACCCAAAAAAGTTTACAGATATCCCAGAACAACTGGCAGTACGCCCAGACTTCAAGGTCGTGTTATGCCGTACAGCACCTGCAGTACAGATAAGCTTGCTAGCAAAGGACAGAGATTCACTCTAAGAGTATGTCTCTGCCCGGCTAAGGCAGCTCGTCTGCCCCACGTTGGGCGCCAAAAATGTCAACGGTTTACCGGGCTGGATCGGCCCGGTTCCGTGACGATTGGTGCGGGGGACCCACGGACCCACGCCCCAGGAAAGGGCAAGGAAAAAGGGAAAAGGGAAAAGGGAGATGGGCCTAGAAACAAAACAGCGGCAACGATCTGAGGAGGAAAGCTGATTTACTAAATAAGATATTAGAAAGCAAAATAACACAATATAATACAATGTAATTGGAATTGAGGCTAATGAATCAAATAAAATGAGCAAGAGAGAGTGTCCGATAAACCGAAGGCCTTACGCTAACGCTGAAGGCGATACGGCAGCGAGCACCCACTGCTGAGACGATCCCGAAGGAAAGAGAATGTCCCGTGACCGCTGAGGGTTTTTATCTGTTCCCTCTGAGCGGAAAACACGTAAAAATACAAAGCATCGCAAAGTCCTCTGGGGAATGTAGTTCTTCTTCTCTTCTGAGACAAGTATACCTGGAATTATCAATGATCTATGGAGCTGAAGTATTAGCTCTTTAACTCTTAATGCAATACATGATGTTATGATGTGGAATACCAGTACCAAAAATCATAAAACCATGACAGTTTTTACTGAAGGTATCTACAAGTCCTATTTTGTACTTATCTGTTGCCTTTAATGGCAGTAATGGAAAGTTTTACTCCTCCTTTCTTTCTCCATATCTCGGCTGTAAATTCTTGAGGCTTATCTTTTCATTAGCGCTTTTTCAGTTCCAGCATGAGTTGGACACGAGGAAGCAAACTAGAAAACCCAGAAGGTGAGATGAGGAGAAGGCCAGGATCTGCCATAGGCCCATATTTTACATAAAGTGTGATGAGACACCTCTTAATGAGTGAAGCAGAATAAAATCTCCACATAGCTACCAAAGGGCAAATAAAGAAACAAAACTGATGCAGCCAGAACACATCCAAGAACAGGAGCATCAGAAAAAGGCAGAGAAATTGGCTTTTGGAGATGACAGATGACTGAAAACTCTTATTACTATATGTAGATGAATTGTTTCATGGTTCATCTCTTTAGAGCATACAAGAACACTATTTTGCATATTCCTAGCAACTAATGAGGTGGATCAAAGAGAAAAATCCAATCCACTATCACTTTCTTCACTTCACTTAACTGTAACAAATGTATGCCCAGCATTGATGAGGATCCAAAAATGTAAGTGCTCACTTTAGCATACATTAAATTGGTGATACTGAGATGAAAGAATCTAGAATATTTTACTAGAAGTTTTATGTATCCTGATACAATATCTTCATTCAAAAACTTAAGAGACCAGTCTGACGTGTTAATTTTTTTGGTTGTTCTGTCAGGCTTGCATACTTTATAGTTTTATATAAATAATATCCCATTTTATTTGAGAGGTATTCTGATTTATAAGAATTTTAAATATATCTGTCATGCTTATGACATTATTCCTTCCATATTCCTTCATGCTACCTGTCAGTACTTACCGCTAAAATCATACAGAACGGTATTTAGCTTTTGAGTAGTGTGAAATTATGTCAGGCATGCAATATCTTCCACTACTGTGACTATATCAGATAATTATCTCTAATAAATTCTAATAACAATTTTTATTAATTCTATTATTTTAAAATGTTTTTTTTCTTTATTCTTTTTTTTTTCCCATTTAATTGGTAAGGTAGACAGTTTGAAGCTAAAAGTACTTATTCCTGGTTACAACTGAATTAAAATTTCATTATGGTCTTGTTGATATGAAGGAAAAAGTCACCAAAGTTCTTGAAATTTAAATAGTGAAAATCATATTGTTGTCAAATAAATGTATGCTTGTGAATATGCTATTTGTGATTGTGGCATTCTGTTTTAGTAACTAAATATCGCAGTAGTTGTACAAAATAAAATAAAAAATAAAAAAGAGGAAAAGAAAGACATGTTATGCTAAGGAAAGGAAACTAAGGAATTTTAACAAATATGTGTCCTGAAAATAATCCATTCCTGTTGTGTACCAGAGCCAAGTTTGATTAGCATTCTGTAATCAGAATTGTTGGCCAAACTCTTTCAGCATTAGAGTCTGCATTAACAGCTTAGTTTTAAAAACAGTATAAATATTTCCAGTTTCTGAAAATTATAAACTATTCTGAGGTTTTGGCTTTCTGTACACTGGCTCAAATGCAAATAATATTATTATATGATGAAATTTAATATTTTAATTGTTTTCAGGTTCATCCTAATTCAAATATTCCCAAAAGCTATAGCAATTTTCTGAGACAGGATTTTCTAGAATTGAGCAATACATTAAAATCTAAATACACACTGTAGTTATAAAGAAGATGTATTTAGACTGAAAGGATTGAAAAACTTGTTTCCCGATGATGGGAAAAACTGAAAATATTAGTTATGTTTTCCATTTCCTTGGAACATGTTTAATTTAATATTCTGTAGTATTAGAAAACTGGAAATTCTTAATGTTTTGATGGTGCAAAGTAGACTTGGGCAAAATAGATTTGGGTTCAGTCTGATTAGAAATTACTCTTCCACTTATGCTTGAAGGTTTTATTACTTTTATTGTTATTAATAATAATTATTAAATTATTAGAACATTCTTAGAGTACCTCTTAATTTGATGTGATGTAACTTTAAGGATCTCACCTTCAAAGTGAATTGCACATTGTGTTGTATGTTAGTGTTTCATATATTCTGGTCTCCATTATAAATCCTGCCTTGCCACAAAGCACTCTGCTAAGAGTATGAGAAAGATGTAATCTTCCATTAAGAACAATTTACTTGATACTTATTCTAAAATAAGAATCTAGTACATTTAAAAGGACAGTTTTATTTTCTCTATCTGTTCAGAATTTTAAGATTTTTTTAAAATGAATTTTATCAAAGGAGAGATGAGTCTGACTGAGTATCCTTGTCAGAAACAAGGATACTAAATTCCATCCAGCATTACACAATATATTGTGATTTCTATTTGCTTTCATCATCTATGCTCACCAGTGAGCCACAAGGCAAACTGAAATCTAGCCAGCTCTTATATGTCTCTGAGAATGAGGAATCTTTTTTTTTATCTTTTTTTGTTTCCTTATTGCAAGTCTTTGGAAATTACTATCGAGAAAATTGTTTTGCATGTCATAGGATTTTCTTCCTTTGCTCAATGAGCTTGATTCCATACATAAACAAAAAGAAAACATTAAAACAGAATCAGAAGACGGAAAAATAAAAAGTAAATTTTAAAGCATCACATAGAAATATTAGAATCATTTTCTCCCTACATCATTAATGTACCTATCACACAGAAACTCCAAGTTGGCACTGTTATTATAACTCCATCAAATCAGCAGCAATTCAAACATAGAACAAGAAACCAAATTAAAATTTAAAGAGAATGAATGATATGTAGAGAATCCAACCTTAACTATGGATCTAAATGGATCTAATTATTACAAAATTAAAGGGCATTTATTCAGCATATATTCTTACAAACAGTTCTAAAACAGTTCATGCAGGAAGACATGGAAACTGAGGCTCATCTGAGCACACATTAGATAGAGTGCCAAAAATCAGCAATGATTGCAGCACTGTTTTATACAGTATTCCTGTACCAAACTGTCTGGGTTGCAGTCTGGATAACTGAATACCAAGATGGATTAAAAATAAAAACAACAGCTGGTTGGATGAGCAGGCTAAATACGTATTAGTTACACTCCACCTGGAGTGGAGCACCACAAAGGACATATCCCATGTAAAATTGTTTTGGCACTGTCTCCCACAACCACAATCCATGGTGAGGTGTATTGAGAACTGGCAGAGCACAGAGGGTTTTTATCAGTGGCAGAGATTGGATTTGATTGGAGGCCAGTACTTAGTAGTGTTCCTCAAGAGTCACTGCTGGGTGCAGTCTTGTTCAACATTTTCCAGCAACATGAATGAAGGAATAAAATCCACACTCAGCAGTTTGCTGATGATACAAAGCTGAAAGGAGTGACTGTGCTATTGTTCTACCTAGACAGACTGGAGAGTTGGGTGGGAAGAAACCTGATGAGGTTTAACTAAAGCAAATGTAGAGTTTTGCACTTGAGGAACGATAACCACATGCATCAGTATAAGTTGGGGGATGATCTGCTGGAGAGGAGTTCTGCAGAGAAGGACCTGGGTGTTCTGGTGGTCAATAGGTTGGCCACGAGCCAGCAGGGTGCCCTTGTGTCCAAGAATTTCAGTGGTATCTTTGGGGTGCATTAAAAAGAGCATGGCCAGCAGATAGAGGGTGCTAATCCTCCCCCTCCATTCTGCCCTAGTGAGGCCCCATTTAGACTTCCTGGCTCCGCAGTTCAAAAAAAGACAGAGATCTCCTAGAAGGAGTCCAGTGGAGGGCCACAGAGATGATTAACTGCCTGGAGCACCTCCTGAGTGAAGAAAGGCAGAGTAACCTGGGTCTTTTCAACCTGGGGAAAAGGAGACTGAAAGGGTCTCTGATTAAAATTTATAAATACGTAAAGGGAGGTGGGAGGCAAATAGATGAGGCCAGGCTCTCCTTGATGGTGTGTTGTAATAAGTCAAGGAGTAATGGCCTAAAAAGTGAACGGAGGAAGTTCAGATTACTTTTTTACAGTAAGGTTGGTGGAACGCTGGAACAGGTTGCCCAGAGAGGTCTCAGGGTCTCCTTATATGGATATATTCATTACCAAACTGGATGCCCACCTATGCGGCCTATTGCAGGGAACCTGCTTTAGCAGGTGGGCTGGACTTGATGATGTCTTGAGGTTCCTTCCAGCCTCTGTGATTCTGTGATTCTGTTTTTCATTAGTGACCAAGCAGATGTCACACATTGAGCTCAACAGTTCTACAGGTGACATCAAGTGAGGGGGAAAAGATGATAAATTCAAGTACAGAACCTCTAGACCTACACAGTCTTAAATTCTTCTAAAGTTGCTTTTTAATGTGATTTTATATATATATATATATATATGTATAAGAGAAGAGCCTTTACAATTATTTCACAAATATCAAGTAAAAAAAAATCAAAACAACAACAAAAGAAAAACAACTACCTTGTTTTAACTATTGCCTCTGCTTTCCAGGAATGGAGGAATGGTTACAATTTTTCCCATTCCTACCCTTAAAATTTACCTTAATGCATAGAGTATGTTTTCACGAAAGACAAAATAGTTACTAATGGACTTCAAGATCCAGGATACAAAAGGCTTTTCTTTCTTTCTTTTTTCATCATTTCCATAGAAGTTTTATTTGCTATCAAATAAACAAGAATAGCATCAGGATTGGTGTATCCCCAAAATTAAGATCGCTCAGGAGTCAACATTTCACTTGTCATTTATGTCATTTATCAGTGGGAATTTTGGAGAGCACTGCATTTTTTCTAACACCTACCTATTGCTAATTGGAAGGCACAGATTTCGACCTAATTATTTATGGTCTTATTACTTCAGCTGAAGGAAAAAAAGGTGTATGACAGCTGGGAGGGACAATTAGAATAGTTTTCCACACAGTTGAAAAACACTTTTGCCTACAGAAAACAAACAAACAAACAAAAAAAGACAACTTTTAATCACAGTATTGTATAGATATACAACTATCAGGCTTAGTTCAGAAGTGCTCAGTATGATTATATTCAGTTAAACTTCTGACTGAATGCAGAGGCATGGGTTTCTAAAGACCTTTCTAAATACTACCAAGGTTTTTCTTTGAACATTTCCTTCAGAGATAAGTATTGTTACCTCGTTTTTTTCTTTAAGGATATAAAAGATAAAAGTTTTAAGTGATTAAATACAAAGGAAAGTTTTATGTCTAATTTCACAGTGTTAAATAGACTTAATTAAGACCGAGAGAGACTTAAGAGCTAGTTCTTCAGTCTATTATGCCACATTATTTTTGTTCCATTAAAATTTTTCTTAGTGGGACATATAGAATCATAGAATCATAATCATAGGGTTGGAAGCGATCTTTAAGAACACCTAATCCCAACCCTCCTATCCAGGCAGGGACACCTTCCACTTGACCAGGTTGCACAAAGCCCCATTTAGCCTAGCCTTAAATGCTTCCAGGGATGGGACATTCTCAGCCTCGCTGGGCAATCTGTTCCTATTTTTCACCACTCTCACATTAAATAATTTCTTCCAAATTTCTTCTAGTCTAAATCTACCCTCTTCCATTTTAGAATCATTTCCCCTCGTCCAGTCACTTATGCCTTTATACAAAGTCCCTACCCAGCTTTCCTGTAGGCACCTTTCAGGTACTGGAAGGCCACTATAAGTTCTTCTTGGAGCCTGCTTTTTTCCTGGCTGAAGAGCCCCAATTCTCTCAGCCTGTCATTGTAGGGGAGGTGCTCTAGACATGGTATCTTCTCTGTGGCCCTTCTCTGGAGCTGTTTCAACAACTTCATGTCCTTCTTGAGTTGAGGGCTCCAGAACTGGACGCAGTACTCCAGGTGGGGTCTCACGAGAGCAGAGCAGAGGGGCAGAATCACCTCCCTCGACCTCCTGGTCACACTTCTTCTGATGCAGCCCAATATGGTTGGCCTTCTGTACTGTGAGCACACATTGCCAGCTCATGTTGAATCTCTACTCCCAAATCCTCCTCCTCAGGACTGCTCTCAAGCCATTCTCCACCCTGCTTGTATCTGTGCTTGAGATTGCTCCAATCCAGGTGCAGAGCCTTGCACTTGACCTTGATGAACTTCAAGAGGTTGACATGGGCCCACCTCTCAAGCCTGTCCAGGTCCTTCTGGATAGCATCCCTTCCCTCTTGCATGTCAACTGCACCACTCAGCTTGGTGTCATCTGCAAACTAAGTGTGCACTTGATTTCATTGTCCATGTCACCTACAAAGATGATAAATAACACCAGTCCAGGAACCAATCCCTGAGGAGCACCACTTATCACCTGTCTCCACTTGGACACTGAGCTGTTGACTGCAACTCTCTGAGTGAGGCCATCCAGCCAATTCCTTATCCAGCAAGGGGTCCATCCATCAGTTCCATTTTTCACCAGTTTGGTGGCTAGGATGTCAAGCAGGTCAGTGTCAAACACATTGCACAAGTCCAGATAGATGACGTCAGTTGCTCTTCCTTTATCCACTGACACTGTAACTCCATCACAAAAGGCCACCAAGTTTGTCAGGGACAACTTGCCCTTGGTGAAGCCATATTGATTACCAGCAGTTACCTCATCTTTATTTGCCATGCATCTTAGTAAATAAACCAAAACACTGCAAAATGGGCCTTTGGCTAACATTCTGATAAACCTTAAAATAAATAAAATAAAATAAAAAAGCAAAGATTTAGAAGTTAATTTATTTAAGCACATCTTTTGAAATTAAAGGTAATTTGTAGTGGTTTCCAGTACAGCAATCATTTTAACAACTTAAAAATATAAGAACCATGTTCCTTGGAAGAATCAACATTTTCATGAACTGCCTGTTTTCCTCAGTGACTCAGCTACCTTACTGTTTAGTTCGTTATAGAGTTTCACATGAATACCTCCCTTTCTCAATGATTTATTGCACTGCAATGTCTTGAGTTATTTCATCAGCAGAATTTGTGATGCTTCCAATTTGGCTTCACCTTTCCCTATTTACCTGGAAAGAATGACTCCTCCAGTAGGTATTTTTTCAATATTGTCTGTGCTGACAAATGATACAAACAGAACTGAAATAGCCTTTTAAGAAAGTGCTTAGGTTCTCTTGCACCTCCCTTCTTGGTGATCATGTTCTACGATTCCCTGTTCAAGGATGCTGCAAAGAAGATGCAAAAGAAGAATCTGCACTATGAAGAAGTTTTTTATTTGAAGCAGTTACTGCTTCTACAAAAATGAAGTGATTCACTGTGAGGTGAATTCTGACACAAGGTTTCCAGGTAAAGGGGCATTAAGAGGTTTATTTCAATAAAACTACTTAAATCTAATTTGCCCTAGGATGTGCTGGCTCTCTCCACATGGCATTAGGCCTAATGTAGCTCTAAAAATGACAATTACTTTAATGTATTATTTATTCCAGTTGCTGAGATTCTGGGAAAAAATAAAAAAAAGACAGTTCACCATCTTTGGAAGAAGGGACATGCAAGTCAAGAAGTGTACAAGGATGCAGACAGAAAATTAGTAAGGCAAGAGCCTAGCTAGCACTTAATCTGGAAACAGTTGCAAAAGATAAAAAATATGTTTTTACAAATACACCAACAGAAGGAGGAGATTTCCAGTTGGAGGCCTGTACTTAGCAGTGTTCCTCAGGAGTCAGTGCTGGATCCGGTCCTGTTCACATTACCTTGGTATCGGAGCAGGTAATGGAATAGATCATCTTGAGTTTGATCACTCAGCATTAGCAGGTTAGTCAGAAGAAAAGGCACAGACAAAAAGGGTTCTTGAAGGGCAGGTCTTGCTTAGCCTACCTGATCTTCTATGACCAGGTGAATTCTCTAGTGGATGAGGGAAAGGCTGTGGAGATAGCCTACCTAGATTTTAGTAAACTATTTGACACTGTCTCCCACAGCATTCTCCTGGAGAGGATGACAGCCCATGGCTTGGACAGGTGTACTCTTAGCTGGATGGGCTGGATTTATGGGCTGAAGCCAACTGTATGAGATTCAACAAGACCAAGTGCCATGTTCTGTACTTTGATCACAACAAACCCATGCATCTCTACAGGCTTGGGATAGAGTGGGTGGAAAGCTTTGCAGAGGAAACAGATCTGGGGATGTTAGTCAACAGTTGACCGAACATGAGCGAGCAGTATGCCCTGGTGGCCAAGAAGGCTGATGACATTCTGCCTTGGATCAGGAACAGTGTATTCAGCAGGACTGGAGAGGTGACTAAATTATTTTACTCGGCACTGATGAGGCTGCACCTCAAGAGCTGTGCTTATTTCTGGGCCTCTCAATCCAAGAGAGACATTGAGGCAAAGAACCTGTAAGGGGTCTAGAGCACAAATCTTATGGGGAGCAGCTGAAAGAATTGGGATTGTTCAGTCTGGAGAAGAGAAGGCTTGAGGGAGGCCTTATTGCTCTCTACACTGGAAATGAAGTTGCAGCAAAACGGGAACTGGTTTCTTTTCCCAGGTAACTACCAATGGATTGAGAAATAACGGCTACAAGTTTCACCAGGGGAGGCTCAGGTTGGACGTTAGGAGAAATTTATTCTTGGAAAGAGTAGTCAAGCACTAGAACAAGCTGCTCAGGGAAGTAATGGAGTTATCATCCCCAGAGGTATTTAAGAATCATGTAGCACTTAAGAGTGTAGGTTTGTGGACATGGCGGTGATGTGTAGGACAGTCGGACTTGAAGTAAGAGTTCTTTTCCAACCTTAGTAATTCTATAATTCTATGAAAACACCTGTAAAATTAAGCTCCTGAGTAAATTTAAAAAATATTCTGTAAGGCAGGTATCAAGCTGATTTTTAGCTCCATGCTGCCTGTTCATGTTCTCTATCAGGAAAAGTAAAGGCAACTCTTTAAGCTTCAACTAATCTACAAATAATCATTCCTGTGACACATAAACAAAAGCTGTGCTTTGCATAGATATGAATTGTCATTTGACAGGAAAGTTATTCTGGATGAAATGCTTCATGTTTTGCAAATGCAGATATGCCAACTCTTTTAAGTGTTAAGCTGTAAGGCAGAAAATGACCTTATGAGGCTTTCTGTTCAGAACTGTATGACATCCTGAATGAGGAACATGCAGATGGCAGCTTAACAGATATGGTTGATTGCAAATCTCTTAAAGATTACCATGAAGAAAAAATATATAGTCCATTTATTAAAATAAAAAAATGCAAGTGTATTTTAAATTCATTAAAATGCCTTTTTTATTGTGCCTCAAATAGCAGAGCTATTCCTGGCAAAATATCCTGTCAGAATGAAAAGACAAATGTTAAATTAATATGTACTGATATTCTAACTTCAATATATGGAAAAAATGTGTGAGAATCATATTTGTAGACATCATTATTTTACAGCTCCCATCACTGCATTGCCACAATGAAAAAAATGTCTTTCTCTAAAAGTTGTTGCTTGTGGGTTATTGCAGATCTCCTGTACAACTAAGTGAGAGAATGTGAGTCTTGCTGAGGAAAAGAGAGAAATATGCATTTTGTCAAACCAAGATGCTTATCAGGGTAGGACTGTTGGGGCAATTATTTATATGAAGTTCTGATTATATTACCATTCAAATCAATTTCCAATTCAAGCAATTTTAGCTGATGTGAGTATGAAAAAACATCACAGCAAATAGACTTTTAAATGGCAATCATGATTTTTCTTTGTCCTGCAAACTTCATTTTAAAGACATTTGAATGCATTGATGAACCTTGGGATCAGTTTCTGAATAGAAGACTCAGTAGAAGTTCTTATTAGTAACCCTTAAAATTAAAGGACTTTTTTCATCATATAACTTATTAATTACAACTTTATTTTACATTTATGTTCCTCTGGGGAGTTGCATTGCTGTAACTCTCCACTTGGAGATGCCATCTACAGGAGAAAAACCTTTCCTGTCTTCTGAGATGTATTTGAAGAAACAATAACAACATGGCTTAAACTGAACACAGAAAAGGTAATGACCTTCTTCCTGCATACACACATGCACACTGGTTACAAAGCAAAACACAGCAAAAAAAATTAGTAAAAAAAGAAGTGTTTTTGCAATGGTAAATCCTTACTGTCCTTATGCAAAAGACATAACTGGAACAGAAATTAAGACATCCTATTTAGAATATTCCGTATGAAAAAGTCATTACTCATTATAACAACAACAGAATTTTTAAGACAGAATGTCAGCAAATTGAAATATATAAAGAGGTTGCACTCTGGATACAGTGAATATTATTCTAACTTCCCATTTCTAAATAATTGTTTGATTAATTAATTAATTAATTAGTTATTATTAATTAATTAATTGTTCATAGGAAAGTTACAAAATTGTAATTTTACAGAAGGATCTGAGTAATCTCAATTTGGAGATTTTTAACTTAATATTTTCACTTCTCTGGCCATTCAATAGGATAACATTTATTTGTTTGGTTTCACATGAAGAAGTACATTCAGATATTTCATCAAACATGAGGCAACAAGACTAACATTTATTTGTTATTACTTTCAGCATAACGAATGAAAGTCTCTAAAGAAAATATGTTTCTTTTTTTTTTCCAGTACGTGATCTAGTGGTTTGCAACTCTGACCATGACATACAGGCTGGAACAGGATAATCTTTAAGGTCACTTTAAACCTAAGCCATTTGATGATTCTATTATTCATTAAAAATAAAATAAAATTAATACTTGATAATTGCTTCATTTCCTGAATGAGCTTACCATTGATTTGTGAATGAACTTTCAAAGATCTTAGAATGATTGCTGGAGTTTGTTGCTTTTCACATTGAAGTTTTAGCAGACAAAGCAATGAATCATATCTAAACAACGCAGATTTACTTTTTCAGCCCCACTCCCACAGGGATGTCCAGTTTTGCAGCTGAATCTCACTCTGCAGAACTGTGCTTCTGGATCTTAATCATTCTCTCTCCCTCTCCTGAATTAGGTGAGGCTCTGGATGTTCACCTCTCAAACTACCTACAGTTGCATAGTAAAATGGAATAAGTGTTTCTGAATATTCTCACACTATTTCAGGGATTTCTTCATAACAACAAATTGGCAAATAACTACAATAGGATTGGCAGCGCACATCATTATGCATCTTTCATTATTAAAGAAAACTGCAGTCATCAACTATGTTTTTCAATTGATCTTTTAGGCTGATGAGATAAATTCAAATTAGACCGATCCCGATTTGTGTTTTGCTTACATTGAAAAGAAATACAGCATGATAGGAGTGGATATGTACAACCAAACACTGAAGACAAAACACCCATGTTATGCACATTATAGGATAATATAGATTAGCTATGATTTGTTCCAGTCAACAGGAGGCCCGATAGTAATTTCATGAATTAGATGTACTTCTGATTTTCTTCTATTCATTTTTCATTCTTTGCTTAAACAAATGAAATCCTGTTTATGTTCTCTAAACCTGCTGCATGACAAGAACTAAAGAACAGAAAGCAAGAAAAAAAAGATTTGCTTCAAACTCATACCCTTGAGCCAAGCTGAAACACTAAGTAAGTGTACCGTTGCAAATTTGGTAGATTTAATACCATGTTGTCACCTGATTTGAATATTAAGGACTCTGGAAAGACAAGAGACATAGTTTCAAATACTTGAAAAGCAAAGGAGAGAACTCTTGGAAGAAAGGGGAAGGACAGATGACAGAAAAAGAAATGAAACGGAGGAGGGGAAAATCAGAAAGCTGAAGGGAAAGGGAATAGGGAAAAGTAAAAAGAGTAGGGGAAAAGAGGGAGGGGAATAAGAAAATGTTAGGAGAAGGAAAAGAAGGATATTGAAAGGGAAAAAGAGATGGAGATGTAAAATGGGAAGAAAAAAAGGAGAAAGAGTATATAGCCTTTAAGGACAATCAAAATTAGGAAGAAAAGTTTTATTTCAGGATTATGATCTTGAGAATTTTCAATTAAAAAAAAAAATCCCTGTTTGCCATGTATCTATTTCTTCCACTATTTGGATCTGGTATATCTCATTAATATTTCTCTGATTACAATTTCTAGTGCATTGTTTCTTTTCCTGCCAAAAATACAGATTCCATAACTTCAAATATTAAACTACTTCTGAATTTGCTTTGTGTTTCCTTTTGCCGAAGCTGAGATCTTTTTATTTGGATGTGAGTTATTCATCATGTCTGCATAAAGTGAAAATAAAATGTTTAATTTTGTAATATGATTTTTTGAATGTTATTTTAAAGGTATGAAATATTTAAACAATGACAAACTAAAAATGAAACTTTTTGTTACTTTAACTTAAAAGCTTTTTTTTTATTATTATTATCATGTAAGAAAAATATTTCAATCAGTCAAAATAATTTTGGATGTTTGGTTTACCAAAAGGACTGTTTTCAATCCTCAAGTTTTCATGATTGGAGGATTATGAGTGTTTTTATCTTAAACTATACTACCTTGAAGAAGTCAGACATATGTGGTACTTACACATGGGATTTGCTGAATCCAGTAACACAAAAGAGATAAGGTTGCTGCAGTTCCATGCTACCCTATCCAGTCAGCAGCAAGGCTGATTATGTGCCCAGCAGTCACAACCACAGTGCAAACACTGTACACATAATTACAAGAGCAGATACTCAAATGAATGCAGGCAGAGACATGCTGACACAGGACAAACTGCTTAATCCCATTTCTCCATGCCACTTCAGAATGAAACCTGTTAGTGGGAAATAGATGTGTATATATGAGGGGAAAAAAGTGTACATGTAAGCCCATCAACATCTGGGCTCAAACAGTTTTACTGAATCCACAGTTGCTTGCTGCTATTAGACTACCCCGTAGCTTCCCTTCAACAAAAGAAATAAGCGCAGTTTCCTCTTTTTTACCTTGTGCTTAAAGCCCTTGATTGTCACAGTATCCGTCAACAGAATCAGCACCATTTTCTTACTACTCCCTGTAATCAGGACACACGTGTTCAGTCACAGCCTGGCCATCACAAGATAGGGGAAGAAAATTTTATTCTGTCTTCTTTTAAGATAGTGTATGGTTTGATTTGCTTTGTTAAGGGATGACAATTTGGACTGAGATTTCGCGTGATATCAACCATGAACTCAAAGCCTTTTCAACAAGACTACTACTCAACTGATCTGTTAGTAGCTTGAACTGAAAAGATCAACACTAACCCCAGAGTTTTGTCCTTGTCAAACTCAATAAATTTTCTATTTGCCTAATCAACTTTATCAGGGTCCCTCAAACCTGAAGATCTTCATTTCATTGTTTCAGTCATACCCTTTGCTCTAGTGTCCCTGCAGTCTGACTGTGTGTGTCTGTTGTGTTATTCTCTACGTCACCAAGTAGAATACTGGAAAAAATTGTTAAAATTGTTTTCAGTATCCCCACTGGTACTATTATCAGCCACTAGCAGGACAAGGGGATATTGGTTTCTATTCTTTGAGTTTGGCAGTTCAGGCAATTTTTAAGATATGTGACAATGCTTGCTTCTAGAGCTCAACTTCCAGATGAGAGTGTAGTAAGAGACATCATCACACATCTTAACAACCATCTCCATTTTCTCATGCTTGCAGACAGCAATTTCACTGCAGAAGACATGAAGTTTGGGAAAGCAATGTCTTTGATATATTCATACTGACTACTGATTTTGGTTCTTTTCTAAGTATGGAAATAAATGGATCCCAGAACTGTTCCAGTTTCCCAGATGCTTCATCTTTCCTTTAATTAATTTATTTTTTAAGAACTATACGTCACAACTTTGTTCAAATTGCCAGGTACCTCTCCCTGTCAGTATTGTCTTTCCACTGACAATAGAGAAGAGCCTTGCAATCAACCCACACTTCCATCACATCCAAATCAATAGCATCTGGCAGATGGATTTCAAGACATACCTCTGAGTAGACTCCAATTTAGAGGTCTCCCACTGCAGTTACTTTTCTTTCTGTACTGATACTTGCAGGTATACTTGTCTCATCAATCACTGGAGCTATATTTTATTTGAATCCATTTGCTATTAGTGTATCTGTAGATTTCCTTCTCAATACTTTATAAGACTCTAGCAAGATTGAGATCCATCAGTTTTTTGGCCTTGTTGGTTTTGTTCCTAAGTCACTAGTCATACATTTATAGAGTTTTCAAGTTTCCTGGCCTTGTTTGTATTCCTTTAATGCTTTCTTTTTGCATTTTAGTTCATTAACAAGATCCTTGCTCATCCAGGTCAGCATTTTGTTGAAAATCCTAGTCTTGCCATACAGCAGAATGTTCTTGCTCCAGATTAATCAGTTTTCACCAAATATCCAACAGCTTTCCTACAGATTTTTCCTTCTATAGCAGCTTCCCAGGGATTCAGACTAAATGAAATTAACTAGTGTCTACTTTCTGAAACTTTTTTCTAACCTTTCAAAAATCATGCATAAAATTCTACACATTCTCTTTTTATTAGAGGACAGCTGGAAGTCAGAAGGCTGCTAAGCAGAAGGGAAACAGAGACTGTACTTTTTGTAATGCAGTCAACAGTTCTTAATCACACCCAGGATCCTCAGGGCTCTAAGGTAATTCACTTCACTCTGTTAAATTGAAAATTATTAAAATACATCACGTTCTTTTACTAATGTCTTCTCTCCAGGGTTCTCAAAGTGCTTTGTTATAATTAATTAATTAACTAAATCTTGTAACATGACATTGGAATAAAACAGTATTACACTTCAGTCTACAAATGAATTTGTTCATACTGAACATTAGTCTACAAATAGGACGTCTGCCTGTAAGTTTGTCTATTCTTTCAGTTAATATTTAAGAAAAATGAGATGAATTGCCTATTAATGATGCATGTCTCTTTTCACTGACTGGAAACAAAGTCTGGAGAATTATCTTAAACAATTTACCTAAATCTAAAAATAAAGTCTGTGCTAAAGATCCAATACTCCAAAATCTGTCCATACATTGTATCGGAAGCACATTTCTGCAAACTGAGTGGTAAAAGCTAGAAAACAAAGTCTGTATTAAAAATAATAATAATAATAATAATTGTTCTTTACAATACTGAGGTACGCTTTCAATAAGAAATAAGTTTCAAAATCCTGTTTGAGATTTAAAAGCAGCTGAGGAAAAAAAGAAAGATGATTAATGATTCTGGCATTTTTAAGGCCAGTTTCCATGGGGAAATGAGCAACTAGCTCTAGTGAGAGGTGTCCCTGGCCATGGAATGGGGTAGAACTAAATTATATCTTATGGTTCCTTCCAGTCCAAACCATTCTATAATTCTCTGTGTAGAACTAGGAAAAACAATTGTTGACTTTGCAGCTAAGCTCTTTCCCCTTAAAGAAGTCAAAGGCTTATATATAAAATGGAAAATCTGCAGTTCTAAAAAAAAGATAATATATATATACTGTAAGTATTTATTTTGAAGCTCAAAGATTTCATATGCTGACTTATTTCCTCTGCAGACATCCAGATAGAATGACATGTGATACTGTAATGTAGTTCTAGACTACATTACTAGTTCTAGAATTGTAAAAGGATAGTATAAAAATTCAGATATATGAACTTTTAAATGAATAGGACTTAATTACAGAAGTATTAGTACTACTTATTGGACATAAAAGGCATGGAAACAATAAGGGAGGAAAACTTCCTTTCAAATTAAAATAGCATTAAGGCAAGAGGTACCAAAAATATCATCATGTCTGTTGTAGTTGTGGAATCACAGAAATGTAGGGTTGGAAAGGAGCTACAGAGATCATCAAGTCCAATCTCCCTGCTAGAACAGGTTTTCTACAGTAAGTTACAGTATAAGGTAACACAAGAAATCTGCCATGATTCAGCTATGAGCTTGGTTGAGGTATGCACACTGTGACAGAATTCCCACTCAGTTTTGTACTTTGTGTTTTAGGAACAGGAAAAAAATACATCAGCCACAAAGCTGAGACAAAGGAGCAGTTCCTTTTAAATGTGCTTCATTGTCTTTTTGACATTCAAAGTCGCAAACCAAAACTATCATCCACTTCCCTCTTCTGAACTGCTGCAGCACACAGATCATATTGCTACTGATACCTTCAGCAACGCTGAAGCTGCACAAAGATGAGAAAATTCACTCCTGCTTTCCATGAGTGTACAGAAATGATCTCCCCCAAAAGCCTTCCCAATCATATGCCAAGGCTGTCAGGTCTGGATTTCCAAAGCTGGGTGGCAATGTCTCTAGCACTGAGTGTTAAGAGTGTGGATCCAGACTTGAGAGCCTACAGGCACAGATTTTGGGAGGGTCAGGTGGCTGGCTGATTGGCTAGATATCAGCTGTGTGCTGGTCTAGTTTCCATTCAATGGAACTCAATGCTCCTGGACGATTTTTGTTGATATACTTGTGTTTTCACTAAGCTTTCATTTTGAATGATCAGCTTTCTCTGATGGAAATACAATCCATCATAAAGTTTTTGGACTGGTCTAAACTGATGAAAACTGAGACTTTTTCACATAAAATAAAAACATCGGAATCTCCAGTTAGGTAACACAGGAGCTCCCTTCTTTTGGAGAAATATCTTCTGGAGGATTTTGTCATTGTTTTTTATTGTTTTTTTATGATGTATTTTAACATTTATTGTCATTTTCAATAACAAAGCTCAAGCAGATGATATAATTCCAAGTTAATAGAAAGGAAACATCGAAGGTAACATGCAGGTCTCTAAAATGTATGAGCTTGTCTGGCACAGTGCAGATTAAGAAATGAGTTCATGACTATTCCAGCCACTATCTTTTTGTCAGGTACATTCTTTCAAAGGTGCACTCAGCATATTCTAGTTAGCTTGTATAAAAATATTAAAAAATACGTAATACTGAGCACTTTACCTAACTGTGGATTTCAAATGATTTTATGAGAAATAAGCTTTGACTTAAATTTATCATGAATGGTCCATAGAACAGTTCTTACTTTGCCAATTAAATGTACAATCTAGACATTTCTAGTAATAAAAAATAAAAACATATTTGTAAAAGTTGAAAGGGAAATGAAAGCAAATTTTCCACTGAAGCAAAAGACAGCAAAAGTACCAGGAGAAATTAAAAGAAGGAAAAAAAAAAAGAAAAAAAAAAAAGGAGTGAATCAGGCTTTGTATTTTTGTATAAAACTCTAGTGAGAGTATTAGTAAATATGTTATATTATATTCCATTTTCAAGTTTTTAATGCTGCCTTCTCCCTGTTAAAATTTGTAGTGCATTTTTACTGATGATCTATATTGTCAAACATATTGTCTGTATTTCCTGGTTCATACTTGACTTTAATCTCCCATTTGTGTACTTCTTAGATTTCAAATGTGTGGATTCTTCCAATTATAAAGCAACTTAAAAATGTATACAAAATCTATTTTATGTGTTATTTGTTTACCATTTAAATACAATTATAAATGTGTATTAAACAAATTATTGATTTGCCTGAATAACATATAGAGGATTTACATTTTCATAGTTATTTTTCAGGAGGGTATGTGTTAAATGGTTATTGCTTTTTAAGTAGCTCTTCTTAGTGAGATAAATCTGTGTGAGTTTTTGTTGTTGGTGGTGTTGTTGATGGAGAAAAGGAATGAGCATAGTACATAAGTGAAAATTTACAGAATATGGTGCACAGTTTGTCTGGTGCCAATTCCAGCACTTTGAAAACTGCTAAAAAATCTCCAAACTACAGTTGGGAGCAGTGGTAGAAGGTGGTGGAGAATACTTGAATAAAAGTTATTCTCTCTAAAAACCATAAGTAATTACAAACAAGCAGTTGGTTTTAAGTGACCAGCAGGAGGTAAATAAGTGGAGAAAAAGAGTTCATCATGCAAGAAAGAGAAGGACATAATTAAAACGTAAGTGCTGTGGGGTGACTTTTAACATTTTGATTTTAGCTAGAATAAATTACTCTATTCACCTCACTACCTGCCAAATCCAAGAGTAATTCACAGAGTTTAGTCAGTACCTTTTTCCTGTTTTCTTGTCTGTTACTGCCTGTTTTCCTTAAATGTTGAAATGCTATGCTTTCCATTTAGGTATAATTTGGGCTTTTTAATTTATTTCGGTTTTTTTTTCAGTACTTTTTTATTTTCCCTCTTTGTTCCCTACTTGACTGCATAGGAATGTCCATAGAACTCAAGAAGAAGAAAACTGCAGACAGCTAATATGATCTGCAAACAGGGCTTCCAAAAAGGAAAACTATTCACTGAAATGATAGAGGACTGCATTCAGTGTCTAAAATGTCTCTGATATATCTCTGACCATAACCATACGGACTAACAAGAGTGACTGCAGCAAGATCTAAGTTCTTTCTAGTACAGTATCATATCTACAAGAGTGTGTGAAAGTGCATATTTAAGGAAAAGCATAACAATTTTAGAGGAATTATAGTGATAATTTTCTGAGTGCTTTTCTACCCTTGAATTTATGTCACAGGGACTGCATGAACTACACATAGTTTCTGTACGGTTACTAAGTCATAGTGTTTGTTTTTTTTTTTTTCTTTTTGCTATCCATCAGGCTGCTTAGAAAATTTGTAAGCTTTTAACATCCACCACAATGTGTGCGCAGAACTTCCATTCATTATGAAATGATCCCTGATGTGTATTCCACACATGTTAGAGGCAGTAAAAGTCTTTATGCACAGCTTGGTGAATACCAAATAATGCACTGCAAATTGTTGGAAACTAAACCTGTCACAAGATTTCTAAGGACACAATTTAAAGATTTAGAATTATATGTGGAGGACTCTCTATTCAGAAAGACAGGACATACCAATACAAAGACTGTCAATGACAGTAGGGTGGAACTTTTTTAATTTCATTAAAATATACTTGCTTTATCCAAGTAGAATCATTCAACAAAGATTATACAATTTCAACAGTGTTTTCAATGAAAAACTTCTATTAAAAATAAGCTAAAGACTTGCAAATTTCAGAGAGAAAAGAAGAAAAGTATTGAAGAGTCTCAAAATTCACCATTTTCAGGGGATTTTTCTAACATATTACATTGAAAGCAATTACAGAATATATTGTTTCATAACAATGAGATAAACAAATACATTTTGAAACTCACAAACTACTGTAATGTTTAATTGCTTTCTATCAACAAAGACACTTAAGAAGAAAACAAAAGTGTGTGAACTACAGATGAACAAATGAAAGTATGGCCATAATTATATATGAACCAGAACAGTTTCCCAGCAGATAAGTAAGAGTCTGAATACATGTGGTTTACTGTAGCTAATCAAGTGAAAGCAACATTTTTCAAGAGGACAGCTGATGCTTTTCTTTAATTAATGTACTATTTCCTCAGTTATAAATTAGAAGTATCACCATTAACTCCATATAGTATAAAACAGATGCTATGCTCAAAAATAGAATCCCAGGAGATCAGCACGCCTGGCAATAATTCTTCACAGTATCTGAACCTTTTTCCCATTTCTGTCCCTTTTTGACCAGATCTTGGTTTGATGGGAGTAGATTTTGTTTTGCTATGTGACATTCAGTTTTCAATCTTCTGCTATTTTTGTGGCCTATCTTTGAAGGTTGGTCAGACATCGTCTCATTTGTTGCTTTCTACTCTCTCCCCAAACTGCTTTACCATTTTTTCTTTTTCCAGAAAAAATTGTGATATTGTATGCAGTGTTTCACTATGCATGCAGTATTGGTTGGCTATTTTTTTCCCTGCTGTCTGTCTCCTGCCAAAGTTCACTTATTTGGCAGTCTTCACCTGTCACACACTTAGAAAATAATAAGTAAGTGGCACTTCATAGGAATAATGCACCAGCACGAGTCTTTTGAAATGCAGCTTTTCAGAACTTTCTTTACAGGGAAAAGAATCAAAGAAGATATAATAGCTCAGAAGAAAAATGCTCCATTTCACATATTCATTAAAAAGAGCAGTTCATTATGTTTGTAACCATTTAAGTTTAAAAATGGTATATTGTCCTTTGGATATGTTACAATGCAGTGTCAATAATGTTCAGAGAAAATGCTTCTAATTTGTATATATAAAGAATAGCTCAGCCAAGTAACTTTTGACAGCCAGCATATACACTTTTATTAGAAGTTACTGTCTGATATTTTCTTTTTTCTTTTTTTCTTAAGACAAAATGTAAAGAACAACATGAATTGGTTTTGCCTAGCAAAGGTGAAAATGAAAGACACCAAAGTAATGTTCACATTTTCTATTATGCTAATATTTTGTTTCATCTCTAAATAAACAATACACCTGATGTGTTTATTACAGGATTCTGAAATAATAATTTATGCTCTGATGTATTCTTTTACAGATTGTGTTATTATAAAGAGGAATAGAGAAGAGGGAATCAAGATCAGATCTTTAACTGATAGAAAAGGGTAACATATTCAAAAAAAAAGTCTAGGAATATATATGATGTTTTCGCAGCTATTCCAAGCAGCAATTCTTTTATGAAGTTGCTATAAATTCTGTTCAGAGTAATACATGCTCAATGACAGACTTCAAACCACAGAGATGCAGACAACTGCCTCTGGCTAAGAGAAGGTCAGGGAAGTAATATTTGAGCCAACATAATTCACCTCTAAATATATGATATATCCAGACTCATATATATCCAGTCTTACAGTAGGCTAAAACTTCGTTGTTTAAGCTTTTATGCTTGTTTTGCACAAAAGATAGATTCTTGTTTTGAAGTAGACTGCCACAAGAAGGTCAAATCATAGATTTGCTTTTGAAAGCCAAAATACATAGTAAGACCAAGAGTTAGACCTTTCAAAGAAAAAATAATAACATTTCTTACAGGTAAGCTACTTGATAGTGTGTTATATATATCAGTGAATTATCAGTAGCATTCCATAAGAGTACTTTTAATAGATAGAAAAAGGAAATTATCCTCATAATCTCTATACTTTTCACTTTGTTGTCAAAAGAAAGAACCACATCAAATGAAACTATCAGACCCATACAAGAAAAAGCATTCTATGTGTTTACATCATTGTCAAGTATAAACAGTTGCTACAGCAATGCTATTTCATTTTTTACCATCTGCAGTGAACTAGCTAAATCATACTATCTGGAACCAAACTCTCTAATTCGATGCCTTGACATGTTTCAAAAAATACTTACATTAAGAATTACTGGAATTTGCTATATGTTATGATTTCTGAAGGACAGAATTGTTTTGATCAGTTCTAATTTTCTTCAAGTTATTTAGCTCTAGTCTTTTGGGAACAGACAACATAATAATGCTAGGATTAAATAATGTCCATATGTTTATGTTTGCAGCTACATCTTCTATTTGTACCAAAGAAGCAAGCTTAATAGTATCACTTAAGTTTTATATATATGTATAGTAAGGTATATATAGAGATATATATATAGCTTACTAGAGTGGCTGAATACATATTGCAGATTTCCAGTCTTAATTCAGCAAAATTAAAAAAAAAAAAAAAAGGAAATGAATTATGGTCTGATTTATCCTACATGCACTGGTTTTCCACTGCTATCAATAAACTCACTCCCTTTACTCAAGAGAGATTAAAAAAGGGTCATGCATTGAGATAAGGTGTTGTGGTTTAGTCTGGCAAGCAGCTAAGCACCACACAGCCATACATTCACTTTTCAATCAGTGTCATAGAAGAGAAAATAAGGAAAAAATATATATGTGTTGAATTAAAGACAGTTAAATAGGAAAGAAAAAAAGAGGAGGGAAAAAAAATCTCACAAGCAAACAATGTGCAACCCAATTACTCACTACCATCCAAACAGTACCTAGTCAGTCCCTAAGCAGCAGCTACCACCCAGCCAACTCCCCTCGTTTTATGGTTTCACGTGATGAATTATGGTATAGAATACTCCTTTTATCAGTTTGGTAAACTGTGCTGCTTTGGTCCTCTTCTATATCTCTGTTGGATGAGCAATCATTTCTCTCCTCTACTGGGTGCACAGTTTTCAGCTCTACCTCTGAAATGAGCATTATGGGATTGAGTTCCTATACTGCGTAGGTCCAAGAAAGCCAGGTTGGAAGTGGGAAGCCCAAGTCTGACAAGACTGCAAGAAAAAAACTGGCTTGTATTGGATTACTTTGCACTCTGATTCTTACTCCTGCATGATATTTGATTCTATTTTTCTCATCTTTAGTTTTAGCTGAGAACAGCATGCTGTGGTGTCCTGAGGCCTTCTTATCTGAGGAGAAAGCTCTTATTTTTACCTACAGCACTGAAGTCCAGTATCTCATTTTCCTTTTTGAGTGCTTCCGTGATAAAAGATCCTGTTACCAGAATGCTCAATCTGACTACAAGCAAGCAGGCTATTCCCCTATCCTCTTAACTACTCTCTTAGGAATGCTCTCCTAACTTCCAGGCAGTGATACTGTCAGCTGGTAACAGATGAGACTTGTAGCTCTGACACATTCCATAAGGCTAGAAGCATTTACCATTTTAAACTGAGGAGGGGAAAATGACTGCAAGAAAGATTCCTGTTTTAAACAGAAGAAACACCATGTAACAGACTGTGAGAGAAACAAATTCCCCTGGATAAGTGGGAATTTGAAAAGACTTTTTCTATATTTTTATTAATGCCTAATATTTTGTTATCTTGCCTGAAAGTTTGCTATTTCCTTTTCAGCAACAGCTGTTTGTTGTTGGGTTCTTGATATTTTTGTGTGATTTTTACTATCAGTAAAAGAAAATATTGCTTTTCTTTTATAAGCAAGTGAATGTTGCCACTTTGAGAGAAAAATTCCTCCTCCATCCCTTAAACATAAAGAAAAGAATACAATATTGGCCTCATGGATGAAAGTGATTTTATTTGAAGCAAGACTATGCTATGACTATGCTATTATTTCATATTAAAGAATCAGGGAACTATGAGAAGATTAAAGTCATTGTAAATATCAGTGAACATCTAGATGGAAGTAGAATGGTTCGCATTGATCAAACATTCAGATGCATTTACAGGTTCAATCCATGATTTAAGAAAATGGAAATTCGATTTTGAGCAACAGTAAGCAAATAAAAATTTTTTAGTGTCAGCAAAATAAATGTTTGCTGAGGTCGTATTTTAAATAATAACAATAAAAAGAGTTAACAGTTCCTTTATTCTGAATAAATGCATAGATGTCTTTGACTATAAATTTAACATGTTCAGCTTTAGAGAATACAACAATACTCTTGATTAAATTAAGAAATCCAATGCTAAAAAAGTTAGTGTTGTATGTGTAGAACAGTGATACAGTGATATTACCATTTCTAAGCAGACTACTAAGGTTTTCATTTAAAGGAATTGTGTCTAATATGGAATTGAATTTCAGCAATTATTGTACATTACATTGATGGATACTAGCAGTGAATATGTTCCATGTACTCCTTTCTTTTCAATTGTTTATTTGAAGGTGATTTATTACAGATTTACATTAGCTTAGAAATATAGTATTTATTTTTATATTAATTAGATCACTGCTGTAGTGGAAGCTTATGGCAAGAGACATAACTATGAGCATGATTCAGAGCAGAACTCTTTTTAGATTTTTAGTATTTAGTAACTAAGTTAGGTGAAAGTTGGAGTCCATAAATGCTGATGTCTTTCTCAGGATATGATAAGACCAAGAGCAAAGCAAAATACATAATAAATTTGAATTTATCTTATTTTTAATCTGAGGAATTCCTTAGATTCCTGTTGTGCCTTTTTTTTCTCTTGGTTATTACTAATTAGTTGATGTAGTACTTTGCCTCCAGATCTGGGCTCTCTGGTACAAAAAAAAAAAACACACTTATTTCCTCAAAAGAGTCCCATGGAAGTCTACAAAGGTGATAAAGGGCCTGGAACACCTGTCTTATGAGGAAAGGCTGAGAGGTCTGTCTGTTCAACCTTGAAAAAAGAAGTCTCAGAGGGGATCTCATCCAGGTCTAGAAATATCTAAGGTGGGGAAGGCAAAGGGACGAGGCTGGACTCTTCTCAGCAGCGTGTGGTGATAGGATGAGGGGAAATGGTCACAAACTGAAGCATAGGAAGTTCTGCACAAATGTGCATGGGTACTTCACAGTGAGGGTGACGGAGAATTGAAACAGGCTGCACAGAGAGGTGGTGGAGTCTCCTTCTCTGGAGACATTCCAGACCCGCCTGGACTCCTGCCAGCGCAACCTGGTTTAGGGAGCTGCTCTGGCAGGGGGGATGGACTCAACGATCTCTGGAGGTCCCTTCCAACCCCCACAGTTCTATGATTCTGTGATGACCATGTTTTAAAACTGCAAATTATGAATTTACTCTGAGACTGAATTGATTTAAGGAGAAATTGCATTTCACCTCAACACAAAGTTCCTTATTTTCTTTCTATAAAGAAAGATTTGCAGCAAGGAATTAAGATTTGGAAAATGAAAGCCTTCATAAATTCAATTTGAGAATATAGACGTAGTAAGAAAGAAATCTTACTTACATGTGGACAGCATAATTTGAGTGTGTGTGTGTGTGTGTGTGTGTGTGTGTGTGCGCGCAAAAGAAAAAAACATTTTGGTATGGATTACTTCCCAGAATTGAAATTCGTTGTCATCACTGGATTCTATCAGAATTATCTGCTGAAGTATACCAGGGGGACCTGAATGAAAATCATAAACTGACGGCACTAAACAAGAACATTTTTAGGCTTATCTTATGGTAGGGCTGACTTTCTGAGCAAGGCACCAAAAATGTAAGTACAAAAGTAAGAGCCTTGTGTCCTCTCCTTGGAAATTCTCCAGGCATTGTGATGAATATTGTTTTATATAATAAAATTCAACTTGCTTCCTGTCATTAATGATACTTGATACTGCTGATCTAGCTAAATTGGTCAGATCTTCTTCAGGCATAATGTCCATGATTTTAATAACAGAGCAGATTACAGCTCTCTATCTACTCACTAATGAATGCATTTATGCACGTCACAGGGTGAAACCTAGTCAAGCACACTACTAAGAGAAAATGAGCCCTTAGGACATCTGCCCAGCTCTAACTCACTGCATGATGTCATTATCTGCTAGGAAAACAAACAGAGCTCAAGTAATACCTTCTGGGAGGCATAACAGAAAACTCTGTGCTTCATCTACCCTCTGTTAGTTTTTAAACTTGTACATGGAGAAAAATAACAGAGCAAAGATGAACTGTTTCCATTCTGTCTTCAGGATAGAAGGCAAGAAGGTGATAGTAACACAGGAAGTGAGCATATCTGGCTTCAGCTCTAGCCAAAGTCAAAGAAGTTCATCAATGAAGTCATTAGCAACTAGTGTCAGTTGGGAAAGTTAGAAAACAATAAGTAATGAAAACATTAAGCCCTTATTGAGAACACATCCCCATATGCCCGAACCATGTGGAAGTCCAAGCCTCAGGTGGCACAGCTACACCACTAGCCAAGAATGGGACAAACCAGAGGGTCAAAGAGAGGCTCCTGTATCCTCAGCCAGACTGGAGGGGCAAGAGGCTTCTCTGGTGAGTATGTATGTTTCTGTTTAAGTATTTGACTTTGCTATTGAAGTGATTTAGCTGCAACATCCAAGTGAAACTTCTATTCTTTTAATCTGCTGCTTCCTGAGTTAAGACGATTCATGCACTAAGGAAAACCTATTTTTTAATGAAGTCACAATTTAAATCAAACTTTGGAACAGAAGAAAAGCAGAGTGCCTAGCTTGGCTGCTTTCAGAATAAGTTCTTGGGACATTAAGAACAAATGGTTTGCTTTGTGCTTAGTAAAGTGTTGAAGACTGCTGAATGGGAGTTATTAACAAGACTCTGATGCATCCATATGTATCTATAAGGACTTTGTGTATGCAATGCTCTTGTAAATCACACTTCCATGCTGGAAGAGCCAGAATGGTAGTATGATGCACATGTGCCCGTATGTGTGTGTTGGTTGAGCTGGTGCTATGACTTAGTGTTGTAGATACCATATGGATATATATTTCTCTTCACACACTTAGGATTTTTGTCTCAGGTAGACTTAATAATGTCGTTCACTTGATGAAGCTCTGATGATTTTTTGTGAGCATGTGTGTTTTTGCGTGTGTTCTGATAACTTTTGTGGATTTGATATATAACTTTATTGCTATATTATCTGTTTGAATGTGCTATTTAATGAATAAATCCCTCAATGCAGTATTTTAAAAGAATTACAAAATAACTGAATAAGAAAAAAGTAAATAATCTTCCTATTCTTCTATACTAATGTAAAAATGAAATATTCTAATGCAGAATGCATTCACCAGAATGCTCAGTGCTCAGCGTGATCAAGTTTTGAGAGATGTTGCAGTAGCTCATTCTTCACATTCTTCCTTACTATTTTTAGCATATATTTATCTAATAATTCTAGCCTTTTCTCTCTGTTTTCAACTAATTTGATAAAGAAAATATATAACAGTACATAAATTGCCACTCATCGTTTCCAACTTTAGTAATGATTATTAAGTTACATTTCTGTGACAGCTCTGAATACAAACATATGTATCCTTATAAAGTACTTCATTTAATGCTGGAAAGAAGGAAAAAAAATATATAAGATTTCAAATAAAAGCAATGATACATTTATGTTTTAGCTAGACTAAATTAAAACTTCTCTTCTGGGTTACAGACTTCTTGTAGAATTACATTTTTTCTGTAATTCTTAGTTTTTGGAGATGCATAAGTATGAAATGTTCTACAAGTCATATTTTTAAATGCATTGTTCTACACAACCTTCCGATTACTTCCAAAAAATATACTTCAAAATTTCATGATTTTCAGAAACTTTGCTTAGGAAGAAGCTTGTCTATATGGCTGTACATAGGAGTGATCACATACACACATATACACACATAAACTCCTAATATATACATAATTTCATGCAAAATTGATCAATGAACAGAAATTCCATTACTAGACATTTTTATTACAGTAAGTAATTCAATAATATATGAATGTTAATTGATAATCACAGGGAAAAGTAATTTCATTTTCAAGTACTTCCTGTTAACAAAAATATTTTCAATTTCCATGATGAAAAAAAATAATCCTTTATAATAATCATATTTTTTAAATAAAAATAGTGAGAACATTAATTTCACCTAGATATCACAGAATCACAGATGGTTAAATCTCTTCAAAAATATCTACAGTCTGTTTCTTCTCTTACTGATTCTATTTTTGTAGTGACATGAGTTCATCTCCTAGTTTGTAAGAGCTTGACCTGAGTTTAAGTGTCCAAACTTTTTTAACATTTTTTACTGAAACATCCCCTTTTGGAGGTAACTTTCAAAAAATATTGATGTCCTCAAGGTAGGCAATACAATAGACACTTTAACAAAACACTGTTCCACTTTTTCCACTTTCAAAAAGAATGAAAGATTGAATGTGAATTGGATGTCTAAGAAAAATATCTCTTCCATCAAAATTGCAATCAGGAGACTTGCTGGTTTTATTCTTAATTCACGAGCGTGAAGAAGTACCACAATTCCTAGAATATTTATCCATTCTTCTGACTCTCATTTTACAAAGTATTCCTGAAGTCACTGTCATCCATATATTTTATTAAACTGTATTCAGTGATACTATGAATTCAAAAGCAAATTTTGTATCTCTTAGAAAGGTGAGTTAAGCAATGAATTTCATTGAGAATTCTTCCTTTTGGCAATAAAAGTTTTAAAACAATAGGTTTATCACTTCAGGCATAACCAATTCATTAAAAAAAAAATCAATACTTCAGAAGGAGTATAACACAATAAAGTACATATGTTGTTCTGAAAGTAATTACTCCTATTTCTTTCCTTTGGAAAGTACAACAGATACAAAGAGCATGACAGAACTACACGATAGAGCAAATTCTCAGCTACATTTTTTTTTTCCTAGTGTTCCGCATTAGCCAATTTCTGCAGATGAGCTGATTGAAATGCTCTTCTTTTCATGATGTGACAGCTGTACATGGCCATCTGAAACATGGCTTGTCCAACACATAGTTGTCACCACTGCTGGAATGCACCACCCACTGCTTACATCCACTGCTTGGTCTCCATACATCTTCAGTAAGCATCTGTGAATGTCAGTGGGTGCCATTTTTTTCACATGGAGGAATTTAATTCCACACCTCTGCTCCAATATGCACCTCCACATCAGATGTCATTTTGTCAGACTGCCGAACTGCTGCCATCTGTCACACAGCAACAGAATGTAATGGAATATTGAGAAGAAGGTTCATCTTCTATTGCCATACCACCAATATCTGCCTCTGATGTTGCAGACCAACATAATAAAATAGCAGTCATTACTTTTGGAGCAGACATCATAGATCTAATCACTTATAGAAAAACTAGCTAGTTTCCTCTTAGTAGTACAGATATTTTTGTTGCTATGGGGATATGTAAGATAATGTTTATATCAGTGTACATGTATAGTGAATTAGAGTGGGCAATTTCATAGATTCTGAAAAAAGATCTGTTTTGAAAGGTTCAGAGATGTCTCTTTTCACCTGGAATGGAGACATGGATCATCTGTAGGCTATACAAACATTTTCACAGAATCATAAATTATCTAGGTTGGAAAAAGATCTCGAAGTCCAACCATCAACTTGATCTATCAAATTCCACTACAAAACCACATCCCTTACTGTCATGTCCATACAACTCCTGAATACCTCCAGTGATAGGGACTAAATCACTTCCCTGGGTGGCCCATTCCCATATATGATCACCCTTTCTATAAATAAATTCTTTTTGTTAGCCAGTCTCCCCAGTGCAACTTAAGATTGCCTCTTCTCGTTTGTCACCTGAGAAAAGAATCTAAGTCATTATGCAGAATCTAAGATTTTTTATAGCATTAAGTCCAAATTCTGAAATAAAATGTTGGGTCTGAGCTCTGAACAAGGTGAGACATCAACACAGTGTTTGCAGAGATGTGCAGTGACATCTTTTGGAAACAAAATGCATCTCACCTGCACTGTAAACATCTGCTTCTCCCTCCAGAGAAAGACTGGAGAAATCTTTGAATATTCCAATTACAAACAAGTCAATGACAATCATACTCTGCATATGTTACTGAGCAGAAGTTATTATGCCTGAATAGATTATGGCAGATGAGTATGAGACATTCATGACTCCTCTTTGATCTGGGAGAATAGTTCTGCTTTTATCACATTGCCATTCTGCACAATCTTCTGCAATCTTCTATTGCCCCCATTAAGATATAATGTACATGTAGCTTGTAATTAGAGCACAGTATGTGTGTTCTATGTTATGTGGATAATATTTATTATAGGTTACACAAGCTAAGACAATAAAGAAACTTTGACTGATGTATAATCAAAATGGAACAAAACTACTTGGATATAAATTTGAGTAGTTTTAATTGTGTTCCCCTGAAAAAGAAATAGGGAAAAAAGAGGAAAAAAAAAAAAAGAAAAGAAGGAGAATGGAGGGTGGAAACCTATTTAAGAAATGATACTATTCCAACAAGAACAAGAATAAATTTCTTCTATAGAGGACTTGCAGAAAAATTCACTAGTGAATACAGCTGGAAATATTTTACTGACAACACAAGTTTTCCTTATAATACTGGGTAATCTTCTTTAAAAAGAGAGATCTGTGGGGAACTTGTACAACTGATTTTGAGGCATCTTCCCTTTATTCTTGCAAGAAGCTATTTTTAAAGGAGAAATCATTTCTGGTGAACGATATTTGGTGATACATTTCTTCTATAGAGACCTTTTTTCCCAAGCAAATAAATTGTTTGGATTCATCCAGGTTTATCATTCTATTTCATTTTAATTTATTTATCAGAGAGAGATGATAAGGAATTTTTCATTGAGTATTTCTCATGTATTTGATAGTTCAAACACGTGGTTAAAATTTTATCTAAGTCCCTCTTTCAGATCTCCTTTGTCACTTTGTAGAATGGCTTCCCTTTGTAGAAGGGTCTCTTTATGGTAGATGTGTCATAGGCTATGTAACACATCTTGCACCATTTTCTATGGAGCCTGAGTATTTATAGACACTATATTGTTCTCTGGTAGAGACTGATGGTGATGAAGTGAAGTGGGAATTTCTTTCTTCCTTTTTTCACTGGTCTTTTATGCAATGACTCATAACATCAGATACAAAGCACAAAAAATTTTGAACCAAACACAATAGAATCAAATGGTTTTAAGTACAGAAAAGATAAATTATACGTGTTCAATAAACAAAGCATGTCAATTCTTTATAGGCAGTTGAAAATATATTGTGGACCATATCATCACTGTGTTGAAAGATGAAAATTACAGAAAAATGAAATTTAGAATTTGAAAACCCAAATTTTTTTTCACACTGTAAAGTCTGAAATATTTTGGAAAATTCTCAAATGTACAACTTTTTTTATTCATAAAAGTTCATTAAATTTATCCTGAAGAAGCATGAGATTGAAATTTGTACCTGAAAGTCACCTTTATGCATTAGAACATTTTACAATTGCTGATTGAATTTGAACTGCTTTCTGAAGAAAGCAATTGTGTTTTAGTTCTAATTGAAAAAAATATATATATATTTGCATTAAATTCTATCTGAGAGTATTTCAAATGCTAATGAAAAAATAACTTATTTCATTTTTGAAATATCATAGAGAACTGAAGAGATGCCTGGATAGCATCTTCAAGCAATTAGAAGAGAAGGTTGTCAGTAGTCAAATTGGATTCATCAAGGGGAAATTATGCTTGACCAAACTTGTTAGCCTTCTATGATGTCATGACTGGCTGGGTAGATGAATATTGTCTACCTTGACTTCAGAAAGGCTTTTGACACAACCTCCCAAAACATCCCTGTACACAAACTTAGGATGTGTGGAATAGACAAGTGGACAATGAGGTGACTGTCTGGCTGACAGAACTCAGAGGTTTGTGAACAGCGGAGTAGAATATAATTGAGGTCTGTAACTAGCAGTGTTCCCATGGGGGTGGAACTGGGTCAAGACTTGTTTAACATCTTCATTAGTGACCTGGATAAAGGAACACAGTGAGCTCTCAGCAAGTTTGCTGATACAGTGTTGAGAGGGATGGCTGACACACCAGAATGCTGTGATGCCATTCAGTAATGTCTGGACAGACTGGAGAGCAGGGCTGAGAGGAATCTTACAAGGTTCAGCAAGGGCAGATGTAGAGTCCTACACCTGGGAAGGAATAATTACATGCATTTGTACAGGTTAGGGGTTGACCTGCTGGAAAGAAGCTATGCAGTGAAGGGCAGCGAGTTTTCCCCAAAGCCTTCTCTTCCCGAAGACTAACAATCCCAACTTCCCCAGTCTTTCTTCATAGGAGAGATGCTCCAACCCACATTGTATTTACTGTAGTCAGTGTTGTCCTCTGGTCTCTGAAGAAACTTTAGCCCTGAGAGATGCTATTATTTACTTCAGCTGTTGGCAGGAATTTTTGTTTCTTTTACTTTTAAAAGGAAGATCATTCAAGGACTACTGAGAAGAGCAGGACTTGCGGTAGGTTGTATTTATTTTATTCATAGCATTTTCTGTTTTGTAACCTTCACAGTACAATTACTTCTTGAGTAGATGATCATGTGGAATAACACTTCTTATTTCTGTGTAATAACACAATTTCTTATTCATCCACTACAAGCAGTGGACAGAGATTTCACACTTCTGAGAGTTAAAAAATAGGTGAAGGATCTGAAAGATTTTTCAAAGCTCTATTTTTGTCAAGTTATACAACTCTATAAGGAGATTTATAGCAGTCTGAGATGCTGTATTGGATTAAAGTAGTTGAGAGTTTTGTGAAAAAGAATATTGCAAAGGTGTACAAGAAAGGAAAGATGAGGGTAGAGGAAAACACAACTTTGTATGAAAAAAAAGACTATATTTTACTTGAATTGATATACTTCAGATTTTTTTTTCTAATGGAAAAATATAAATCCACTAAAAATACAATAATGGCTATATTGGACATCTCTCATACAAATACATGAAAGATCAGAAAGAACAGAAAGTCTGCAATGTTAAATTGCCAAAAAAATATATATGACTGATTCAGCGTTAGATCAAGATGTGGACCTAAAACTTCATTAAAGGAGCTAGCTAAGAAGTTCATTATATCTATATTTTACTAAGACATCTGAGTGGAATGAGGAAGACAAAAAAAAAAAAAAAACAGAATAAAATAAACTTCATATATGTAGGTAATTATTTTAATGGTTGTTTAGGTATTTTTCTCACTGAAACTATAAAACTACAATCTCTTTTGCCTGCTCTCAGCAATTTACTTTTTAATCAATAATAGAACTTAATCTTTTACCCTTTAAACTGGAGGAGTAGGTAACTCCAGAAAATGTCAGAATCACAGGATGGCTTAGTGGGCAGGGACTTCTGGAATCATCTGACACAAACTCTGCTCAAGTAGAAACTCTGGACCCAAGCAAGGTACCCAGGATCCTGTCCAGGTGGCTTCCGAACATCTCCAAGGAGGAGACTTTGCATATTTCTTATTGATGATTAAAAATGTAAATTTCCATGAATCAACAGTCCATCAGAAAAACAGAGTTAAACAGTCACAGTACTCCGCATTTTTTGAGACTCCTTTGTCTCATCACAGGGTTGTATCACAGAATACTCTGCAGTTCTTTTACCTAATGAAGCTGTCTGGATTCACATTTTTTTCAGGTTAGAAGAGATACTTATTTTATTTTGTGATCTCTTGGTCCTTTCCCTTCATTTAAGACCTCAAGCAGGCACTGAAATAAATCTTTTATTTTATGGTTATAGAACACCACTTGAAACTGAACATTTAGAAAGCTGTCATTTTCCATGTACTGTTTGCTTAATATTTTTTAATTAATATTTTTACCTGAATGTGAAATGGTGCATATTTAAAAATACCATGACCTATTCTTTTTCCAATTAACATTAAAACAGAAGAGATCAGAAATTAATGTAGCCATTGGCTATTAAGTAAATGAGATATGATTTTATTCTATGAATGACTATTCTAATTGTCAAAATCTAGTTTAGAAATAAATGATAGACATAATGATCATAAACGACTACTGTAAAGCACACCATGCTCCTCTGCAGTACTTCTGGGTTTTAGAATTCATGAAAGTGAAATCTGCATGCTAAAAGAAATTAATAATCATTTTTTATAGCTTTCCCTATATTAGTCGATTTTTTTTATCATATTTTAATATATTTACAGCTTTTAGTAATACATCTGTTTCAGGCAAAAAGCAACACTGTCCTCCTTACATTTTCTGTTCACAGTATTAAAAGGATTGAAAATGTAAGTAGTCATTCAAAATAGCTTTAAAAATAATTTTATTATCATTATGTTTGAGAAAATCTGAATCATAGGGTCCATGCATTGAAAAGAAATCACCAAAGAAAAATAAAAAAATGAATTGAGAATTCAGAAATATTTGAAAGTTGTTACTATATGGCCTCATTTCAGATTTAAAATGAATCACAGGAGAATACTCTAAAATATAAACTACCTCAATATCTGACTGAACATCTATAAAATCGTTTTTTGGAAGGAAATTCAGGATTTCTCCTATTCGAAATCTTACTCATGCAGAGTCAGATCTGAGTCAATTTGCCCAAAGCTTCTTCCACCTGGGACTTGAAAACTTCTTTGGTACAGGCTAACTAGTACACAGCTCACACTAAATTCAAGGCAGTTCATCTTCCATTTAATAAGAGATATAATTAAGCTAAGAATATAGGCAACGTTTGTGTCAAAGATAAAAACTGATCTTCTTTTTCTTTGTCTCAAAGCTTGCTTCGTGAGGCCTTTCTAGTGATAAGACTCTAACTGATAACTGCAAATCATCTAGGTGGGTGCTTATCTCTAAGCAACTAGGATCTGTAATAAACTGGTCAGTCTTACATTTGAGCCGTTGTGTCTTAATCTTGCCGTCGGTATACATATATTAAAAAGAACCTCCCTTCTACAAATTAGAGTGAGACTGTTTACTAGGCCAGCTCTCCTAAAAGCAAATAAAAATATAGGAGCATGTTTAGGAAATTACTTGCTCAAATGTACCTTAACTATTTGTCTAGAAATAGGATGGATTATAATTTAGAGATACTTCATTATAAGTGCTTATAAGTAGAGAAACTCTACTGATTAAAAAAGGGAAAATAGAAAACATAGATAATAGATAACCTAATTTTCAGCTGATCTGAGATTAATCTTGCACTTATCAATTATGAAACATTGCTTCTGATAGTACTGCAGCCTAAAACGGCTGTTTTTTTATCTCTTTCTTTACAATATGATGAAAGGTGTGGGTATTAATCATGTGATTAGAAGAAGCCTCAGGAGGTCTCTAGCACAGTCTTAAGCTGAAAGTAGAATTACCATAAAATTCAGACCAGGATGTTCAAGGCTTTATCCAGTCCAGTTCTGAAAACCTTCAAATGTAGAAGCTGCACTGCTCCTCCTCCTCATTCCCCATTCTGTATGTATTAGTGTAGGGGGCGTTCAGAGAGGCATCCATGCAGTTCACCTGTACAGAATTGAGAGCTTCACTCATAGGACTGTTCTGCAGGCATTTCTTTCTTTGCATGTCTATGTTTAAAGTGGTTCCACTTCAGCCTTGTTTTACTGATGCCTCTGTTCCGTTTCTATCACCTTGGGCTCTTAGCTCACTTATCCAAAACATCTGCCTTATTTGTTGAGGAATATCTAGCTTCATAGTGTTCCCACTTTAAAGCTCTGTTTACCAGGTTGCCCAGCCTGTTGGGAAAGATACCTTGGACCCACTTAGTAACGCAGATTCTGTCTCTCCCAAGGTGCTGCTGACCCTCAAAAAGAGAGTTACAGGGTTGTAGATTCTGAAAACCTGCTGCAAACACTGGCTATGCAAACGATTGTTGACAAAAATCTGACAAGTTTTCTTAAAGTATTTACTCCTCACTGGTTGGATCAAGGCAACACTAAGTACCCATTTCTTTAACCTCACTGACTCGGGAGTCCTGTAGTCAAACTTGAAATTTCCCAGGTCACCAGTCTGTACCATTGGTGCTTATGTGGAAGAGAAGTAGGGACTAACAGACTGGATAGACCTGGATAGACTCTCCACTACAGCCTGAATGCAAGTTTCTGCAAGCAGCAACCTCCCTAGATGACAATTTGAGTCAGCAGACATGGGTTTCTGTCCCCTGTATAATGACTTTCCTACCACTATCACTTGTCACTTCCTTCTAGTGGTCCTAAGTGGCTCAGATTCACTCATAAAAGATACTCTGTTTGAAAGCACTACCAGATTCTCTTCACCTAAAAGTGTGCTAAATTAGCCCTACAACTGCAAGTCATCAGGTAGAGTATATTGCTTCACAATAATGATGAAACAACCCTGCCAAACTTTAGCTATTAATCAAAGTATGTTGTTCTGCAGAGAATAATAGAAGACCTTTTGGTAACTGAGTGGGAGAGAGAATGACAGAGACATTAACAGCTGCTCTGGCTTGTATTTTTAGCATGTTTTCTAGGACAGATGTTACAATTAAAACTCAAGTATACAGACAGATCTGTCAGCACATCTAATAATGGAGGACAATACTATCAGCAATTACCTGCCAGCTAGCTGCAAACAATAGTCTGCCAGATACAGAAAACACTATTTCATGTGAATGATCCATTTGCAAAACTTGTCACTGCATGATATATGGTAAACTGAGAAATAATTGCTACAATGTATATTACCTTGATGATTATAGCCAAAATGAAGGCAGAAATGTACTCTTCTCTGTGATGATATAGCCACTACATTCCAGTAGTATATGTACAACAAAACAAATCTTTCATACAGCTCTAAATTCAGACACACACACACACGCACAAGAACAAAAAAATCCCTCCATTTAAATAATACTGGTTGATCACAGCCTCATTCCTTCATGAGCTTCCTACCATCCACATTCTTTATTTTAATGTAGTGATCATGCTGATTAAACCCATGTAACATTACTGATACTCTGCTAGTTACATACAGTCCAGGTTTATTGTAATAGCCCTCCCTATTGTAGTAGGCTATTGAGATAGGTAAGAAATTCACCCTCTCAGGCAACAGCAATATTTTTTCAAACTCTGAGAATGCTGAATACTTACTTATTTATTTACTTACTTACTTATTTTTGTATGCCTTCTAATTTTTAGATAATGCTAAGAGAAATTCAGCCTGGTAATAATTGATCTTACAATATACTGAAGTGAGAACTCCAGTTACTGGAGCAGATGTGGTCCCAAATGCAAATTCGGTTTGAATGATCAACTCTTCGCTCCCCTTCGGTCTAAGTGACTCTACATGTTTGGGTAAAGCAAAAGGCAGTCCATTCTGGCATCAGCATATCCACTTCTAAAGCTAGTCTTTATGGGTCGGTAGTTTCCTGTTGTGAAACTGGGTTACAATGCAGGGCCTGGCAACCAGGCACATGATCAAGATACAGACTTAAAGAGCAAAGGAGAAAGGCCACAAAGTGCTGGCTTCCTTTATTATGTTAGTTTACATACACCTTATGTGGAAATCTATGGAATGTAAAAGAAATAGGATTTCAGTACAGGCTGATGCAGCTGAAGAGACAAAACAAGGTAATAAGAGTGGGAATGTTTAAATGCTTTAGAGTTATAAGAAATTTGTACCATTTACAGACTTTCTGAGCCAAAGATTATATCTGTACTACTGCATTTATAAGATAATGAATTGTTTTTCAAATCTATTTATATTTTTACTTTCTAGACCATTCTGTGGCGATGCACTCCATTTCATTTGTACTCTGTTTTGCTCTGGTGCCTATATTAAACCCATCAAAATAAAATATGAATTCTCCCTTTCTATAAGACAGTGAAGACTGCTGAGGAGGAGCAGAAACAGACAACAATTTGGTAAGATGGATGGTTCTTTGATGCACTGGAAAACAAGCATTATAAGTAAATAAAGCAAAGAAATTTAATTATATCCATTTAGTCCCTTATAAAAAAAAAAAAAGAAAGAAAAAAGAAATTTTAAGGAAAACAAAGAAGTAATTTGCACCATGTAGATTTTCAATATCTACTTTGGTCCTTAAAAGAAATATGACTGAGATTTTAAGGTTTTAGGATAATTTGCAAGCATGTTATTCACACTGAGAGGATTTTTATCTGTCTTATCATAGTAAAAATGGAAATATGCATTGACATTGTCATTATAAAAAGTACTGTGATTTTCTCATCATTTAATCATGATAAGTTAAATTCTCTTTTTTTCATTGTCTCAGTATAAGAATTATCACAACCACAATTCAGAGAACACATCCTTTAGGTTTGGAGGGTTGGGGGAGTTGTTTGCTTGCATAGTTTTGTTTTTCTGTTTACATCTTTTTCATTATAGAGACACTACTGAAATACAACTGATATAGCATAGGATGGTCCACCTCACCTCTACTGAAATTTCACTTTTGGTGGAAAATGCTATTATGTAAGGATGAATATGTTTTGCAGAGGAGCGTAGGAAGAAAAGCATTGTGATTCTTGGAGTTTTTTTTTTTTGCCCCTCAGCTTTTTCTCTCAATGAGGTGATCTTGAGCATTTTAATTAACCTCTGTAATGAGGAGACAAGAAGAATTACGTATTTTGTATGTTTGGAAAATTGTAATTAGCTCTTCGAACATGAACAACTGGAAATGCTAATTAAAATTTCCTTTTACTGCTGTACTGCATTTAAATAGAATGATCCTTTGAGATGAAACTGGGTAAACATTTTAAGGGAAATGTATGAGCTGTTTGACGTGTACCACTATATCTAATGATTTGTCTCTCTTGCGCAGTGGCACACAAGAAGTAAACTAACTTCTGCAAATGCAATGGTGAGAAATTGAGGTAGGGAGGATAGCACCTGTGGTGGGAAGAAGGAAAAATGTTATACACTCAGTGAAGATATGTAATATTCATTCCATATATTGTAAGCAATATGTTTAGAATTAAGAGTGTTAACTGTGCATCCAGCATTACAAACATCAGTATTTATGAATAATGTATGATCCTACCAGAGAAGATGCTTTATCTAGAATAAGGCCACTACTTGCTATTAAATTTGACCCTGTTTTAGGTGACTTCCTGATATTTGATAGGCAATGTCTTTTGATTTAATTAAGAAAATGAGAATATAGTACAGCTTCTAGAGTACAATAATTTGATGATAACAATAAAAATAAAGTTGATAGTTTGCTTCATGCAGTGCATTTGAACTTACACTGCTGCACAAGATATCTGTGTTGATAACTGTACTAAGGTCATTTGGAATGAGAAACAACTTACTATATTACCAGATCCTTTCCTCTCTACCAAAACAAGTAGTAATATCATCATAAAACTATGTCTCACACCTGTAGCAGCATGCCAAGATAAATCCTTAGCTGTTACAAATCATCACAGCTCCACTTAATCTGTGAAACTGATGTGACAGGATTATTAGATTGTTGTAAAAAGCATTTAACTTGCTACAGCATTTGGTATGTGGTTTGCTTGTCATTTCATTTTAGACTACTCTTGAAATAATTTAATTTAATATCTTCACTACTACATCATAAATATATGATCCTAAACTATTTTTTTTAATATATATTTTATTTCTGCAGAAATTTGATACCTTGTTCAGATCTTAGAATTAAAACATTTCCATACATTACATTAATTAACAAGTAATGATTAAAATAATTATTTATTAATGCATATCAATATTAGAGAGATTTTATTTATTTTGTTTAATGGATATGATTTTTTCTTTGAAAAATGTTATATATACCAGTATTACCCACAATTCTATATACATTTCACAGACTGCAGGATTGGTCTGTAAATTACATTCAATACATCAATGTTATTCCACATCTGTACTGTATTGGCAGAACATTTATTGGCTATGCTAAATACAGGGACATAAAGGACTATGTTATAAACCATAGTCAAATAGCTTATTGGTCAATCAGTGAAGGCCAGCAGTCACCTTGCAGTGTTGCTCAATGTGTTATAACACTAAAACATTTCTGCGAAGAATACTCTCACACATTCCCTTTTCGTATCAACATGAACCGAGCTGAGTCAAACAGCATCATGGAAAAGACACCTTTCAAAAGTCCTTCATTAGCAATAGTAAGTGGATCATCTATTAGTGTAAGTAACAAGCAAACAACTCACTGTCACCTTTAGAATAAAATAGTTCAGTTGGAAGGGTCTTTTAAAGATCACCTAGTTCAACATTAATTAATAGGAAAATCTTTCAATTGCCAAATGCCCCAGTTTCACGTTTGCAATTTTATGATAGCTACAGTGCCAAGAACATTCTTCCAGTACAAAATTGTTTACAGTAGTATGAATTTGCCTTGTCTGTCCTTGACATATTCACTGATATCACATCCTACAAAATGTGGTAGTAGGAACATATTTTTAACATCTGTAATCAAATTAGCTTTTTGCCTTAGAATAGAAGTACAAAATCAGCTATTCAGAGGAAAAGGCTTTATATTATTGTTTTTATAGAAAGGCAACTGCTAGTGACTTGGTAGGCTTCCGATATCCTTGATGTGTTCTGAAGTCATCTAAGTGTGGTATACTATGATTTTTAAGACAATCTGAGAGAGCAACTATGCAATTATTTTTTAACTTAATAGCAAATCTTTAACAATGTGCAGTTTGACGCATTTCTGAAAAATGGATTAATATTAAAGGAAGAAAATATTTATACCTCTGATAGAATTACCTATGATATCAGCCTGAGATAGTTAATAACTTGATTTAGAGTTGACTCTAATTTCAAAGAAATGAGACTCATGAGATTTATCTAATCTTATTTTTCTATTTATAAAGACATCATATGGATAATACAGGAGTCTCATTATTAAAAGATATTTTACAGAAAAAAGATCCACTAATAAATAAATACTTGTTCTAAGTTGTACCCTTGGTTAACTCTAGAAATACATTATCAGAAGTGTTAAGAATGACATGAGATTCTCATCGTATTTTCAAGAAGACATTTTTAAATTTTTACAGAACAGGATTTCCTAGACAGCTGGGGCAGTTTTCCTAACATGATTCCTAATATGATCCCAAACACCTCTATCTATCAAAGAGGAGAAAAAAAGATTTAATTTCAGAAAAGAAAAAAACAGAACACCATAAATGTTATTGCCATAAACTGTATGATGCTTTCCTAGAATTTTACAGTTCTTCAGTGACATGTGAAAGATTTGGAAGCCATTCTAACATAACTTAATTGCATTGTAAGTGACAAAACTTATGCCATCTCCACTGTTAATTAACAGTTCACCTTGACTTCATCTGCTTTACTCAGCTGAGATAAAGGAAACTGCTTGCCTAACTCACTGAACGCCTGAAGGCTTGTTCAAAGAGCTACATGCCCTGCACTGACACAAGCACACTGATATGCCTCATCTTTTGAACACTGTGGCCATTGAGCTGACAATTGCTGACAAATCACACAGGCTTCACTTGACAGCAATTATGATATTGAATTATCCATCATCTCTTAAATAAAGCAATTACATCTGCTTTGAACTGATTGTTCATTTCCACCTAGGTGCAAATATTTAATATTTTCATCCTAATATCACTTTCTCCAGGGAGATTTTCCTGTCTCCTATTGAATATTCATGTTCTTATGAGCTTGATAGGGACCTCTGGGGGTTGTCTGGTCCAACCCCTCCTCAAGCAGGGCCAAGCAGGGCCAATCAGGGCAGGTTGCTCAGGACCACGTTGAGGGAGTTTTTGAAAATTGTCCATGAGGAGACCTCACAATCTCTGGGCAACCTGTACCAGTGCTATACTAGGTCTGGCTGGAATAGAATTAACTTCCCCACAGCAGCCCATATAGTGCTGTGCTTCACATCTTGATCTAAGGATTAGGGGGATGGTCTGTAGGGGTGACATAGTGGTGGGAGTATGTTATAGACCGCCTAGTTGGGATGAAGAGATAGATGAGGTGTTCTACAAGCAACTAGTAGATGTTGCACAATGGACAGTACTTGTTCTCATGGGGGACTTCAACTTCCCTGATATATGCTGGAAATATAATACTGCGCAGAGGAAGCAGTCCATGAGATTTCTAGTGTGTGGAAGATAGATTCCTGACACAGCTGGTACAAGAACCTACCAGGGGAGGTGCCCTGCTAGACCTGCTCTTCACTAACAGAGAAGGACTAGCAGGAGATGCGAAGGTTGGGAATTGTCTTGGCCAGAGTGACCATGAAATTGTAGAGTTTGCTATTCTTGGCGATGTCAAGAGGGTTACTAGCAAAACTGCTATCTTGGACTTCTGGAGGGCAGACTTTGACCTGTTCAGGACGCTTGTTGCAAGGGTCCCTTAGGACTCACTCCTGAGGGGTAAAGGGGTCCAGGAAGCTTGGATGCTCCTCAAGATGGAAATCTTAAAGGCACAGGAGCAGGCTGTCCCTGAGTCCCATAAGTCGAGCCAGAGGAAAAGAAGGCCAGTGTGGATGAACCGGGAACTTTTGTTGAGACTCCGGGAGAAAAAGAGAGTCTATGTCCTCTGGAAGATGGGACAGGCTACTTGGGGAGACTACAGAGAACTTGCCAAGATTTGCAGGCAGGAAGTTAGAAATGCAAAAGCCCAGCTTGAACTTATACTGGCTAATGCAGTAAAGGAGAGCAAAAAATTGTTCTACAAATATATTAACAGTAAAAGAAGAACTAAGGAGAATTTCCCTACTTTACTCGATGCAGCAGGGAATGTAACCACGGAGGATAAGGAAAAGGCTGAGGTTCTCAATGCCTTCTTCACATCTGTCTTTAATAGACAGATCAGTTATCCTCAGGGTACTTTTCGCCCTGACCTGGAAGTCTGGGATGGGGCGCATAATACACCCCCTGTGATCCTAGCAGAGACAGTCAGAGACCTGCTCCTCCATCTGAACTGCCACAAGTCCATGGGACCAGATGGGATCCACCCAAGGGTGCTGAGGGAGCTGGCAGAGGTGATTGCCAAGCCGCTTTCCACCATCTATCAGCATTCCTGGTCATCTGGAGAGGTCCCACAAGATGGGAGGCTTGCCGATGTGATTCCCATCTACAAGAAAGGCCGTAAGGAAGATCTGGGGAACTACAGGCCTGTCAGCCTGTATCAGGGAAAGTTATGGAGCAGTTGATCCTGAGGGAGATCACATGGCATGTGCATGGCAACCAGGGGATCAGACCCAGCCAGCACGGGTTCACAAAGGGCAGGTCATGCTTGTCCAACCTCATCTCCTTCTACGACTGGGTGACCAGACTGGTAGATGAGGGAAAGGCTGTTGATGTAGTCTACCTGGACTTCAGCAAAGCCTTTGACACGGTCTCTCACAGTATTCTCCTGGGGAAACTGGCAGTCCATGGTGTGGACAGGTTCGCTCTTCTCTGGGTTGAGAATTGGCTAGAGGGCCGTGCCCAGGGGGTAGTGGTTAATGGAGTCAAGTCCAGCTGGCATCCCATCACGAGTGGTGTCCCCCAAGGGTCGGTACTGGGGCCCATACTGTTTAATATCTTTATTGATGACCTGGATGAGGGGATTGAGTGTACCCTCAGTAAGTTTGCAGATGACACCAAGTTGGGAGGAAGAGTCGATCTGCCTGAGGGTAGGGAGGCCCTTCAGCGGGATCTGGATAGGCTGAACAGCTGGGCTGAGGTCAATGGGATGAGGTTCAATAAGGCCAAGTGCCGGGTCCTGCACTTTGGCCACAAAAACCCCATGCAATGCTATAGGCTTGAGGCAGTATGGCTTGAAGACTTTATAGAGGAAAAGGACCTGGGGGTGTTGTTTGATGCTTGGCTTAACATGAGCTGGAAGTATGCCCAGGTGGCCAAGAAGGCTAATGGCATCCTGGCCTGTATTAGAAATAGCGTAGGTAGCAGGAGCAGGGAGGTGATCATCCCCCTGTACTCAGCTCTGGTGCGGCCGCACCTCGAGTACTGTGTTCAGTTTTGGGCCCCTCACTGCAAGAAAGACCTTGAGGCCGTGGAGCGTGTTCAGAGAAGGGCAACAAAACTGGTGAGGGGTCTGGAGCACAGGTCTTATGAGGAGCAGCTGAGGGAGCTGGGATTGTTTAGTCTGGAGAAAAGGAGGCTCCAGGGAGACCTAATCGCACTCTCCCACTTCCTGAAGGGAGGCTGTGGTGAGGAGGTGATCGGCCTCTTTTGCCAGGTAACTAATGACAGGATGAGAGGGAATGGCCACAAGTTGCTCCGGGCAAGATTTAGATTACATTTGAGGAAAATTTTTTCTCTGAAAGAGTGGTCAGGCACTGGAATGGCCTGCCTAGGGAGGTGGTTGAGGCATCATCCCTAGCGCTGTTCAAGAAGCGTTTAGATGAGGTGCTAAGGGATTTGATTTAGTAGCTTAGTGCCTAGGGATGGTGTTAGGAGGATGGTTGGACTAGATGACCTTGTAGGTCCTTTCCAACCTAATGTATCTATGAATCTATGAATCTGAATTTGGAACAGCAGTGATATTGCACCAATTTTTTTGCTGTTGCTAAGCAGTACTGACACAGCATCAACTGCCTCTCCAAATCCCCTTCTATCTCAGCAGAGGTCAGTAGGATGAAGGAGGATAAGAACTGGGGAGGGAACATCACCAGATCAACTGACCTAACCTGAACAAAGGGACACTTATTATTGAAATGTTTGTCATTCTGATCAACCAAAAACAAATATTAAGCCCCTGCTTTCCAAGTTGTGGCTGAATACTCCTTGTTTATGGGAAGTAAAGAATAATTGTTTTCACACTTCACTTCTCTGTGACTTTTGTTGATGTGGTTTTATTTTTCCCCTTTCCTAATCTAAACTCAAGAGATTTTCTTTTTTCGTCATATTTTCTCTCCCTGTGCTTCTGAGGAGATGAGGGTTGACCCAACAGTATCCTGGAGCTCAGCTGCCCATCAGTTGTTGAACCTCCACCAGTTTTTCAGCCACCCAGAAGGAAACACTTCCTAATATTCACACAGAACCTCTTCCTCTTGTGTATCGATTATGTCCACTGCCAATTGTCTGCTGTTCTGGCAGCAGTCACTGCTGGAAAGAGCCTGACACTATCTTCATTGTGTCCTCCCTTAATAGACATTGATATATTTCCAGCTCTCTCAGCCTTTCCACGTAGGAAAGATGTTTCCAACTGCTCATCATTTTCATGGTCCTTCCTTAGACTATCTCCTGTAGTTCCATACCTGTCTTGTACTGTGGAGCCCAGCAGTGGATACAGAACTACAGATGTGACCACACCAGTGCTGAGGAGAGAGGAAGGATCATTTCCTTTGACCTGCTAACATCACAATGCAGCCCAGGATGCCAGTAACCTTCTTTGTGGCAGGGACACATTGCTGGATGATGTTCAACTTGGCGTCTACCATGACCATTAAGTTCTATTCTGCAAAGATGCTTTTCATCCGCGTTGCCACTAGCATGAACTGATGCCCACAGATGTTCCTCCTCAAATGCAGGACTTTGCATTTCTCCTTGTTGAAATGAAAAACAAACCAGACTAGCTATCTATTAGTACCAAGTCCTTGACAAAAGATAAAGTGTGAATACTTCACCAACTTAGAATGTCCAAATCAGTAAAAAAATTAATATTCAAGATTTCAAGACAGTTTTGCAGTAGTTTGGATTTAGACTAAACAAAAAATAGCCCAGAAAAATTTCTGTCATTAAGAAAATTAATAATGTATTTGAAAGAAAGAACTAATAGATAACATTTCAAAATAAATGCATGTTTGGTATCTTTTTTTTCTGTCATTAAAACAAAATTAACTTTGCATTTGTAAAAACAGTTAAACTACCTTAAATTAGAAGTCTGGGTTCTGGAAGCAGTGTTTCTGTTGAATATAGTTACAACTGGGCCAGCAATAGGCAAATTAACAGAGTGAATCTGGCAAGGTACACTACCCTGTGTCTCAGCTTTTTCAAGAGCCTTATATTCCTGATCCAGGCAAATCCATCTCAGGTGTGGCCAGTTTCCAATCAAATCACAAGAAATGCAACATATGTGGTTTTCTTAGTTACTATTCTCAGATCCACCACTAGCTCACCAGAGTAATCACAAGGAGTCTGCGACAAAAAGCTCCATTTTGTAATAATGTCCATGTTTCTTTATCCCTACAGTTTGTATATATAGTTCCTTTCTAAAAGTGTTTATATAACAGTAAGGACAATAGATAATTTGGCCTACAAAATATAATTTGGCTTCTTTCATTTATTGGACATGTGTTATTTAGCTCCCTGTTATTTGTGTAGATAGAAAACTGAGACTAAAGAGAATTGAGGTGGAAAGCTTTTGTATAACTTACTGTTATCTGAATATCAATTACTGAATATCAGTTCAGTAACTAAATTATTCTCGTGGTTTGGTTTGAATATAATGGAAATGCAGATTTCGTCATGCTGAATACGAATAGAGACTTCATTCACAGTATGAACATCTAAATAATTCCCTGGTGCTCACCAGCACTGTTACAAGTGAACTGGCATTAGCAAACACAACACTGGTACAGCTGCAATAATCCAGATTCTCTAAGCTTGTTACATCAATTAGCAAAGGTACAATAGATAAACAAAATTCACCATCCTAAAATTTATTGTGGAAAAATCTTAATGGTATATTTCTCTCCTTGTATAGCCAGTACTTTTTTTCCTTTTTAAATAGACCTATTAAGGTAGAAAAGCTTTCACTTCCCCCTGCTGCCCTCAAAATCTATACAATACCGAAAAACAATAATACATGAATTCCCCTTAAAGATACAGCACAAACAAATTTTATTTAATTTCCCTTGGGGATATTATTAAAATACAATAGCATCCAGGTATGGATTTACCCAGACATTTGATTTATTTTCAAGATATGGTAACTACTACCAAGAGTATATCCATACATACAAAACAGTAAGGATTTATTGACAGATACAAATGATATCCTGTAGAGTACTTAGAGTCAAGAAACTAAGAAATAAGGTAAAATTTCTATCCTTATCAAGTCTCATTATGTTTAGTTATTGCATTTTTTGTGGTACCTGTGAAAACTTGGTGGTCAGACAGCTCCAGTGGAGCTCAGTATCCAGCTAAGATGTAATGCTTTGAATTAAAATGTAGCCTGACTATTTGAGGCATATCTTCCTTTTATTTATTTATTTATTTTTAACTTTAAAGTGAGAATGATACTCTCAAACAATACAGTTCTGAGTGACCAGGAAGGATGGATACTTAAGTGCTGAAAAAGACAGTAGAAATCAATGTGACATAGCTTCCTATCACCTTTAAGACATTTTGGAGATCAGGAAAGGTCCCTAAAAACAGAAAGAAAGTCTTGCTGTTATCTTTATGAAGGACAAGAATGAGTAAGGATACCATAGATTGTACTCAAACTGAGATGTGTAAAAAGCCAGCAAAGTAAACATCTGGTTTGTACTTACTGTTTTGTACCATCCTTACAAATCAGTTACAAGGGGAGCTCTTCAGAGATCTGTCTCATGTTTAAAATATTTGAAGATGACCTGGAAGAAGTCATCAAATGTGAAGACTGCACTAAACTTCAGTTGACATCAGTTGACATCTTCTGGGTCAGTCTGCCTAATAGCTTGCAGCCTAGACTTGTCTGACCTATAGAGCAATGACACCTGGTTTGATGGAGCTTCATCTGGAGAGGATGAACTGCACTATTCTGTCTGGTCATAATCATATAATTGTTTCCTTGTCCTGGTGTAAAAAAGGTAAATTTGATCTGTTTTCTATCTGCAGAGTGGCAATTAATAGAAATTGCAAGATCAAAGTTTCAACTCCTATATTCAGCAGCACAGTTGTACAAACAATTTTATCTGCAACTGGAAAAGCTACATTAAAAATTATCATCCTGATCAGGAGAAAAGTTCAGTCTCATGGTTCTTTAGCCTCCTGTGTCTAATAACACATCGTGCTGGGTTTAGAGGCAGAACCTGTAACGATAACTCAGTATCTAATAGCTGTAAACTGGGCTATGTTCTGCAGTGGAATGCTGGGAATAATAACTCTGGTGTGCAGTTGCAAGATAGTGGAAGGATTAAATGTCATGAGCAGGAATACCCAGATGATTGGGAACACCATGAATTGTAAACAGAGATTCTTCTTTTCCTGAAAAAGTAAGCACTTTATGCAACCTTCCAACATTCTCATGAAATGCAGAGCTAAAATACTATCATAGAAATATGTATGCATATATCAACAATCTACAAATTTTTACTCCAAAAGGAAGTAATTTTATTGTGGGAATAGAGACATTTTTGGGTAAAGCTTCTAACATGAGAATTACACTTAAGTATTATTTATATGCGTATTAAGTGGAAATATTTTGTTAAAAAGGTGAAATATAAACTTTATCAAACTAAGTTTACTCTGAAAAGCTTGATAAATTAACATGTACATTTTATCAAAACTGATGCATTATAACTGTATTAATGATTAAAAGTAGTATATTTAATGAATAAATTAAGAATCTGTACAGGCTGTGTTTTAGTTCAAATTATTAACTCTGAAGGGAGTGTATTTTAATGTTTATTCAGTATTACTTTCTACTATGTCAGTGCAAGAATCATCAATACGACAAAATTGTAATTAATGTTCCTTTTTGAACATTTAAGATAACTGTTAATTTTAAAGCTATTTGAAACTTAATTACTAAAAGTCAGACAATGATCTAACAGTTCATTCAGCTTCCTTCAAAATATTGTTATGGGCAAAAGGAGCATATTTTATCACTGAAGCTAAGAATTTATAGTTAAACTATAGAGGTGATTGCTGAACCACTCTCTATCATCTTTGTGAAGTCTTGGAGAGTGGCAGAGGTGCCTGAAGACTGTAGGATAGCCAATGTCATTCCAGTCTTCAAAAAGGGCAAGATGGAGGATCTGCGGAACTGCAGACCACTCAGCCTCACCTCCATCCCTGGAAAGGTGATGGAACAGCTTGTTCTGCATTCCATCTCCAGGCAATTGGAAGAAAAGGAGGTTATCAGGAGTAGTCAGCATGTGTTCACCAGGGGGAGGTCATGTTCAACGAACCTTGTATCCCTTTGTGATATCATTACTGGCTGTGTGGATGAGGGGAGAGCGGTGGATATAGTCTACCTTGATTTCAGCAAAGCATTTGACACTGTCTCGAAAAGCATCCTTATAATGAAGTTGAAGAAAAGTGGAATAAATAAGTGGAGAGTGAAGTGGGCTGAGAACTAGTTGACTGGCAGAGCTCAGAGGGTTGTGATTGGCAGCACAGAGTCCAGTTGGAGGCATGTACCTAGCAGTGGTCCCCAGGGGTTGGTGTTGGGTTTGGTCTTTCTCAACGTCATCATCAAGGACCTTGATGAGGGGATAGAGTCCACCCTCAGCAAGTTTGCTGATGATACAAAGCTGGAAGGAATGGCTGATGTGCCAGAAGGCTGCGCTGCCATTCCTGAGACCTGGAGAGGCTGGATAGTTGAGCAGACAGGATGCAGATGAGTTTTAACAGAGCAAGTGTAGAGACCTATGGCTAGGGAGGAATAACCACATGCAACATGAGCCAGCAATGTGCCCTGGTGGCCAAGAAGGCCAGTGGTATCCTGGGATACATTAAAAAGAGTATGGCTAGCAGGTCAACAGAAGTGATCCTTCCCCTCTACTCAGCCCTGGTAAGGCCTCACCTGGAGAATTGTGTCCAGTTATGGGCTCCCTTTTACAAAAAAGACAGGGATCTCCACAAAAGAGTCCAGCAGAGGGCTACAAAGATGATAATGGGTGTGGAGCATCTTCCTTATGAGGAAAGGCTGAGTGTCTGTTCAGCCTTGAAAAAAACAGATTCAGAGCGGATCTGATCCATGTCTAAAATGTCTGTGGTTTGGGAGGTAAAGGGACGAGGCTGGACTCTTCTCAGCAGTTTGTGGTGATAGGACAAGGGGAAATGGTTTTAAACTGAAGCATAGGAAGTTCTGCACAAATGTGTTTGGAGACTTCTTCACTGTAAGGGTGATGGAGCACTGAAGCAGGCTGACCAGAGAGGTAGTGGAGTCTCACCTGGAGACATTCAAGACCTGCCTGGATGCCTACCTGTGCAACCTGCTTAGGCAGGGGGGCTGAACTCGACTTCTAGAGGTCCCTTCTAACCCCTATAATTCTGTGATTCTGTGAAACTAAAATCTTATCAGAATCTACTAACTAGTTATAGTACCAGTAGTCCAAATACAGTGATCCAAAAATCAGCCTCTCTGGTCTTTTCCAGTTTTGTACATCTGTTACAGAGACAAAGAACCTCCATGTAATAAGAAATCAATAAGTTCAGTGGTTCTCATTAGTGCCTAATTCGTCTTTGTAGATTAAGTCTATTAGTCATCAGAAGAATATTGTAGCTTCTAAAAATCTTGGAAAATCTATAGGTGTGATTTTATTTTTCCTTAGCTGTGATGTTCTTTGTGTTTGAATTGCACTCTTCAGCATTATCAGAAGGTGTACTGATGTGTTATTTTCAACTTGTACACTTTTTGCTTTGGAGGAGATATACAACATTCTTTCAAAGAGTCTTGCTCCAGGAAGTGCACTCCAAATCTCTGCAGACAGTAAGCATTTGATGGCAGATAAAAATACAATAAATTTTAAACATAGAAAAAAAGGTCAATTCCAGACAATGTAAAAGCTTCTACATAACTCAGAAGTGCTGGAATGTCCCTACAGAGTTTATCTTACTGAATTTTACTAGCACAAATGGGCATGACTTTTCAAAAGCTATGTCGAAATGAAGATAGAGTGATCATTTATTCTGCTGTAAAGTCACTAGGCATGAGAAAGTTTGTGGAACTGTATTGCAGATTTATATACAGACCACATATATGCTGCTTAGAGAACTACCTCTATTGAACTTTAAATTGTATCTCATGTTAGACTAATATTCTTTGAGTGATTTTACCTCTTTATTTCTGAATAAATTAAATGCATATTGGTGAAGTACACAAAGTATTGTTCTATTTTTAGGCAACGTGGATGCAAAGTAACCATACAAAGTGTGTTTTGCATTGCCATGTTATTAGTGATTTTCCTTTCTCCTCCCCTCCACCCACTTCTCATAATTTTCCCTACAAACCTTTGGTTTAGAATGTGAATTCAGTCACTAATGTTTGGTTCTTATAATTCAGAATATTTTGGAAGGCAGGGACTTTTGAATAAAGCATTTGTGAAGATATATATTTCTTAATACTTGATAAATAAAGAAATAAAGAAAGCTGTTGCATTCAATGTTCTTTCCATAGTTAGTTCATGGTGGAGACAGAGTTTTTAATCAGTGGTTGTTAAACCTTCAGCTACCACTCTCAACTTTCTACAAGTCCTCTTTCCTAGACTACAGACAAATTATACCTGAAGAGATGATGGCTCCATACAGAGGCAATTTGGATCCCGCGTGGCTTTCTAATAAAGAGACAAATAACTAGTATGTGAGGGTAGATCTCACCTGCAAACTTAGAAGCATCCTTACACACAGTCTAGAAACTAAAGTTCAGTATCAAGAGAAATCAAGCTGACTTTGCTACACCTGCTCAGGTGCCCATGTCACTTTCCTTAACTCCAAAAATTTCCTGGATTTGTTGTTGTTTTGTTTTGTTTTGTTTCTTTTTTCACTATGCATCGTTGAATTGTTCCATAGAAAGTCAGTGGTGTTTCTTATTTCCAGCTCAAATTGATTTTCATGTTGCAAGGTTGCACCCTACAGAGTCATTGGCTATCTTTACACTCTGTTTCCAGAGCTCCATGTTATAGTAAGCATTATTAATTTAGGAATGTCTTGACAAAAATATTCAAGACTTGCTCAGATTCAGTAATGCTCCTAAACTAACAATGACTTCTCTTTCCTTTGGGGAGATGGTGCAAAAGTAATCTCTTGTGGAGCTGTCCAGATTTCAGTAAAAGAACTGAGTTAATAAACTATACTTGAAATTATGCAGAGCTACAAGTAAGTAGAAGGAGGAATTAATTTATCATATACCCCAAAAATCTGTCACTGATTTCTTCTCCACATTAAAAGTAAGGCATGGGAGTATGAAATTCTGATATGATTAAACTAACAAATATGAACAAATTTTTGTTGTCAGCTCTTACTTAAAATGGGGGGAAAGAAAAAGATATAGTATAGTATAATTATATCTGAAGTACCTCAGTAGATACAGCAACAATTTATTTGATATTTCATGGAATAAAATGGAAAATAAATGAACAAGAAATACATTAATATTTCGTTTGTCTAAAATCTATTACAAGTTATTCAGTTGCCAAAGTAAATAAGGGAAGTAAATCATTATAGCCTTTACTTTCCACAGAGTATGCCTGTAAAATATCTCTTGCATCAAGAAAAACAGTTCTGTTGTTCAATTGAATTTCCACTTGTAGGAGGCTAGGCAGTACTACTGCAATCTTTTCAATTTAGCTATGAAAGCAAATTTCCTCCTATTTCACATATGGAATAATCTGAGAAACCAATCCGACAAATCTTGAGTATAGAGTTCAGAAGTGCTCCCAGATTTTCAAAAGATTTTAGGGTCATTCTTTACTTAATAGTTTTTTGAAAAGCTGAATTCCCATTTAGACACTTAGTCCACACTATATGGAAGAAACCAAAATACAACAAAGTAAATCTAAAATGCATGATATCTACAATTCTCTAAGTCATTGTTCTTAGGACATAGATGTTTAAAAAATGGTGGAGGTGAAGCAATTTATTTCTCTAGATTAGTTCTGAATTTCATATAAACTACTGAGTTTGGATGAAATGTTCGTAGATTTCGAGTCCAATAAAAATACACAGAGTTTAACAGCATAAAAATAGTTTAGAGTAAGCAAGGCCCTAATTTTGACAGTTCAAAGACAACAGAATACCTCTTGGCTCCAGTTAGATGTATGGTTAGATAGTAATCTGAATGATGTACCTCTACTACTTGTCCAAGTTTCCATAAGACACAAAACAAATTTAAGCCTTTATACCTGAGATGCAGACCAATTTAGTTATCACCAGACTGTCCATCAAAACATCCACAGTTCTGAAACTGTGCCATTCAAAGTTACACCCAATTGTGATGTGAATTCTTTTTGAAGCAGGAATTCAGTTGATAGTACTTACTGTCTAGCATATTAGAGAATAACCATGAATTATCTTTTGATACAATGCATGCTAGTCAAAGTCAACTTGGCCTTGCAAGACAAACTGTTCCAAAGGGTAAAATGTTCAGTAGCTTAACTGTAGGTTAACTTTTTAATGTTAACCTTTTCAAACAGAACTTCTATAGCAATAATCTCTTCTAAAATACAGCCTTTTAGATAAAAGGCACGATTTCATCAGTTAGAGTATATCTGAAAAAAGAAAATTTACATGAAAATTATTTTCCACTAAAATGCATTAGTAGGACTGTAATAGTCACTAGATGAAGTCTGGGGCAAATACAATGTTTTTATAGTCTGTATTGTCTTGCATCTTATTCTGGATTGCTTATCTCTTATGGTACGTGTAGTAATGTTGTGATGATAATACTGCACAACTCCTGGCCTCTCCTGCATTCACAGTCTTTTTGTTTGCCACAGGTGTTCTTGACTGGTGATTAATCAGAGCTGTGGCTTTTTATACAGCAGAAACCATAAGAAACATTAGATGAAAATAAATAAATAAATAAAAGTGTTTATTGGTCAATCTTTATTGAAGTTCCCATAACAAACAGAAAAAGAACAGAAACATAACCAGCACAATTATCAGTTTGACAGGCATATGGAACTGTAATCAAACAAGTGAAATTATGATGACAGCTGAAATTATGATTGTTGCTAAGGCATGCATTTTGAACTTTCCCATCTTCTTACATATTTTTATAACAAAATTGACAAGGAAAGTGTTAAGACACTACATATTACTTATATGGTACATTCTTCATAGATGCCATCTAAAATAGTTGTCATCAAGCATGAAATAATTTTAGAAAACAGTATTTCACATCCGATTCAAAAAAAAAAACCCTTTGCTATATTACTATAGCAAAATTCAATTCAGGAGCCCAGCCTCAACTAATGGACAAAACCTGAATCTCTTGTCCTTTGCAAAAGGGATTCTAGCCCAGATATTATTATATTCAGCTAATGACATGAATTGTAAACTAAAGCTGTTTAAACTATCTTGAGTAGTGCCTCTGATATTTAATGCAGCACTGTATACAACTGGAATTAAAATTTAATGAGTAGTAGAATGCACTATTAAAAGTTGATAATAGAAAAGTATTTTATATGTAACTGAGGAAGTTTGGCGTCTCAGTACATGTATTATCATGTGATATTTTTGTGTGTAGGATCACTGAAATTGACATAGGCCAAAACAAGGGAGGGAAAAAAATATTTGGGCTTAACTTCATTCTCTCATCAGCACAGTATAAATTCTGTAAGAGTGAATTGGTTGACTGATTTCACTGTATAAACCCCTGTAAACTTCCACCTTTCACATGAAAGAAAAAACTATTCACAAAATGCAATGGTTCATTATGATCCCCACAGCTGCAAAAAAGCCCTCTGGTTTTAAAAGGAAGAACAGGGAACTAGAATAACTCTCTTGAGTAATGAAAAGGGTAAAGGAGAGAAACAGAAATATTCCCAGACTGACTCTGTGTTCAGATCTTGGAGGAAATAATCCAGTCTCAAACAGTCTCTCAGATGTGAGCAGCATCTGTCTTGCATTCAATACCATTTTTCCCCAAGAGCAGTCTTTCCTTAGAAGCTAAATGCCTATCCTACCATGTACAGACTCAGGAAGCAGTACACTATTTTAGAACGAAAGCACATCAAATAACCCAGGCATTTATGTATGATGCCTCTAACAAACACTGTTCTCAGCCCAAGAATACTAATGTCTTATGTGATGCTGGAAATGTGTTGTTTGACATGGAAAAGCAAAATATCAGAGACTGCTACTTTGCACTTCATCACCATAGTCATACAAATGTAGCACACCACAGCATGCACAGTACTGTACCTAGAATATGGGGGACAATATTGAAGGGCAGTGCAGCTGGTTTCAACCTCAGGGTTGAAGGATGCATTAGGAGCAAAGTTCACTATAAGCAGGTTGATCTGACTCTGTACGCCAGAGAAACCGGCCATTCAGATCTGCAGTGGGAGCAACACATAGTCTAAATAAAAATCAACTGTAAAATCTTAAATATTTCAGAAGGTTTTATATCACCTTCATAGATCTGCAGATATAAAATATTTTCCTTTCAGTTTTCCTATAATTTATTTGAATAGAAATATTTATGAGGAAGATTCACACTTTACAATACAGACAGTTGAAGTCATGATCATTGACGTAAAAATTTATGTTCCTTGATAAAAGCTATTTTGAGTCAATGTATTTCTATATAGGTTGGAGATATTTTAAAGACATCAATTTCTTGCAATCAATAGCAAATGATGAAAGAGAATTTAAAAATTTTTAAATGCACTGCTATCTTAGCTCTTGTATAATCAACCATAAATTTTTACTAGGAAAAAGTTATCATCTGCAGTAGCGCAATTTTATTTATTTATTCATTTTTGATGTATCATAAGCCTCTAAGGCAGCCCAGGGGAAAAAAAAGTTACCTCTACATGTATGTAGTATTCATACTTGCGAATATATTTTGTTTATATATAGATATGAATTTAACACACAATAGAAATGCCAGATTAAGAGTTTTTTAGACTACAGAGGGGGTTTATGTGTGAACAGGCAGGAAAACAAATCTGTATTTTTCCATTAAAATCTTCTATTTTCGCTTTCTTTAGAGGAAAGTAGGTAATCTTCCCATAAAATTGTTTGACACTGCAGAGCAGAAACTAAAGGGGCCAAAATCAACAAGATGATTTCAGTTTCTTGAAAACATCATTCTTATCATGGCTTTTTACTGTGGAGGGATCATCCCATTAGACTGAATCATAGATTGACATCTCTATTGCCAGAATAGGCAGATGACATGGAAATATATTGCTACATGATGGACTGCCTCTGCTGAAATTCCTTGAGTCTTCTCACAAGTTCATTTGGAATAGTGCACTCCACAAAAAGACACCTGGATGCCATGGCTTTCAGGTGATGATAATGTAAAATGAAGTCATGGAGGGGTAAACATATTTCTGTTCTTTAATAAATTATGAATCTTGTACTTACTACTGTATCTTTCTTTTGAATATAAAGTCTTCCATGTTTAGAGAAGATATGTCTGAACTTCAACACATTAACAATCATTGGTCATCTACTCTGACTATTTTCTTTTTACACTTTAACTCTCTTTCATGCCAAAAAAAAATGTACAGCATTAGTTATTTTCAGATAGTCTGATTACAAACTCAAGACAGCTCTGAATAATACTGCAGCACTTATGGTAAAAAGATACAGTAGGAGATACTTCTTCGTGAAATACTTAACCACAGTATTTTCAAAAGCACATTTCCACTCTCACTGCAGACAACAGGCTTTTACAACTATTTCCAGTGAGATTATGTGAATTAGGTTTTACTAATTTACAGAGACGATTTTCATCAACATAATCACATTAACTTCATAATGCTTGTACTGCTGTTTCATTCACTCTGTACTTTCCAATCAAAGCTTCTCTATAAAGTGACCCAAATATTTCAAACAAAAACGCAATATGTATTTTTTAAGCAACATCAAGATACTAAATGTTTTTCTGTTATTGTTCTGCTTGTCATGAATTAGTCCTTTCATGATCCTCACCTACCTTGCATCTCATCCCTCAGAATTAACAATCAGTTGATGGTAAACAACAGAAAGTGCGTGTTTTAGCTATACTCACAACTAGATTTTGTGGATACTTTTGTGTATCCACTTACTTATATATACTATAAATAAGAAATATTAACATTAACAACAGAATCTAATGGCTGCTGCATAGTTCTAGCTAAACATAATATATCATTTTCTCAGCATCTATGAAGAAAAATTACCTTAGCCTTCTACTTCAGAGATATACACAGACACACAGCAATAGACAGTTTTCAAATCACAAGTTATGTAGTGCACTACCACTTCAATAATCTTGAGGTGGTGATTCTCTGCTACTAGAAATAACGTCAAAAAAAGGAAGCATGTTTATAGTAACTAAGAATTAAAATATTTTATGACTTCAGAAATTGATGCTTCACTTTAAAAATTTGCAAGTTTTCTTCCTCTAAATCAGAATTTATGCACTCCAAGGAAAATTTTTATGAACTTCCATCTGTCATGCCAAGATATACTTGAAAACTGACTTAAATAAGCCAGAAGTTTAATGAAACAACCCAAACGCTAAGTTACTTTACCCTAAAGGCTTTAATAAATATATTTTTATAATCAATCATGTAAGTACATCATTAGATAAACTGATAAGGAAGATTCATCTACAATTCAAAGTACCTAAAAATCATTTTTATTTTACTTGATAATATCTAGATATTGGTAACAGCCTGTTCTGTTTATAATGTCCACTCACTAAAAAAAAAAATAAAAAAGGTTATGGGAGGGAAGGGGAGGATCATGAAATATTAAAAGTGATCAATACATAAGATGCACTGTAATTACAGAAAGGAAGTATTTGCTTAATAAATAATAACTAAATGTTACTAGAGAGTAGTCAACTTTTATATAGAGAAAAAAACAGCAAGAATACTAAAGAAAGACTCCAGCCTCATAGTAAACACTGAACTCAGTAAGTTCTATATATGACAATTCTTATATCCATGACCTCTTTCAAAGATAAGTTAAAATTAGAAAGGACTGGTATCTAAAATAATAAATAAACCACATTGCTTATTTTACCACAATTTAAGCCCACAAATATTTCTGCATAGTAAAGAATAACAACTAAAATAGCATTAATCTGTGTTACACAAGGAACTGGAAGGGAAAAATGCCAAACTGATATATATGCTGTAAATACAGAAAGTGTCATAATTCTGCAAGAAAATGCACAAAAAACCTGCCCTTTTACTCAACAAAAAATGTCATGATATTTTCAAGTTGGAGAAAATAACCCCCGTGACAAAATCTATTTGACACATTTCTAAAACATGCAGTTTTAATGTTGCTTGCAACAACATTACAGTCTCAAGCCATTGTTAAACTACAGACTCTGCAAGGCTAAGCGCTGACTTTCTGCAAACAGTGATTCAGTGGTGACAATGATGGCACAAACACAATCACACTTACCTTCAGACTGGCAGACGTCTGGTACAAGCTGCTAAAGCATTCATCTGTCTTCCAAAATCTTCAGTACAAACATTTTATTGAGATGTCAGAAAAAATAAGTCTTTCGGAAAAAATTCCTTTGGTCTGAAATAAGAAGTTTGCATGAGAAAATTGCCTGTGCTTGGAGAGGAGTTATATCACTAGTATGATAAAAACAATCTAATTTATAAATTTTCTTACACTTAAACCATAGATGGAATATACCTATGGATAGCTCTTCTGTATACGTATCCAATCATTTCCCTTTATTTCAATCCAAAGTTATTTATGTGTTAGTAAAAAATAATCTCTCACATTTACTAAGGCTGATTTTACATAATGTAACAATCGCTAGATTTGCCTTAAGACTAAAGAGGAGCTGTTTTCAAGAATTACAAAATACTTGGACTTTTCATGCCAGTGAGAACAACCAAATTGCTAGAATTTAGGAAGGCCTATGAGGAAAAAAAATACAATGTCCTTTTTGGATAGAAGTGTACTACTGTCACTCCCGAGAGACATTTAACCATCCTGTTTTCAAAATGTCATTACTAGAGCATCTGCAGCCTCTCCCTGCCTTCATCCTGCTATTTTACTTTGTTCTCAGTCAGGAAACTTTTCTCCCATCTCGACAATGTTTATCCGTTACTTTTAGATCTGTACAGACTATGCAGAATATTCGTTTTCTGAGAATTTTTGTATTATTGAAGGCCATATCATCTCATTCACCTCCCTGCACACAGACACATATGTATCAACATATATATATGTATATCAACAATTCATTCCACCTTCATTCACAGACCTCATTTTTGCTATTTCTGAACTTCTTGTTCATTGGGATTCTTCTAATTTATTTGTATCTTTCTTGAACTGGAGAGTGCAGAATTATATAAATTCCTCCTAACTAGACTCTTAAAGCTTGCGAGGATTAGTGAAGCATTACTCATACAATCTTTTTTGCATTATTTCCCTTTATACTTGTTCCATTGCGATGAGACCACATTGACACCTGTTTCATTTTTTATTCATTCTGTAGATTTTTTTGCAGTCTGTATTTGTGCAAATAATTGTTCTAAATATGCTGCATTGCAAGCATGTTTACTAAATTTCATCTTTCTCAACTCCAGAGCATTTATTAAAGATAACTTTAAAATTTTTGACTTTTTTTTCCCATAACTGTAGGTATTTCGTTTTTTGTTGCAAGCAAATATGAACTGGCATGCTTATGTTGTGGTATTTATTACAGTTGAATCCACATACTAAATCCAAGACTGACACAGAACACTGTTCAACATATCATTCTCCTCTGTCCCACAGTTGCGAACAGGAAGATTTGAAAAAGAGAATACATACTCACCAGCAGAATGGTGCCTCACAACTTCCTGATTGTGACACAGGAATAGTGAGGGCAATTCAAATTAGGACATAGTTTGTCCCCAAATAGACAGTGCAAATTACAGGATTTAGCAAGTCTGCATATCTACCTACAGGCTTCACTGAAATGCCAGATATGGTTAATACCGTTAGTCATAAACATACTGAATGCTTTCTCCTTCAGACAAATAAATCATAAATCATTCTTCTGTCATTGCACACTCTTACTGCCTTCAAGCTTCAAAAGCAAAGCTCTGTACATGTCAAATCTGTTATTTGGTTGGCAGCCAGGGAGCAAGAACTACAGTGTGTGATTCTAGATGAAGTCACATCAGATCATGGCGTCCTATCCACAGGAGTAGTAGAGACACAGTCTGACCACTTGAAATAGAAAGAGCATGACTCAGATTTAGTGAGCTGGAATAAGCTGCCAGAGAGACATTCTTTCCAGGCAAGATACTACTTGAGTGTGCAGTAGGTGTAAAACAAATTCACATCAAAATGACAGTATTCTGCTTTTACTGATTCCCCCGTGTGGCAGCTCTACTCTGATAATACGCTAAGAATAATAAACTAATGTAAAGAGAAGAAGAAATACCTGCAAGCTAGATTACAAATAAAAATAAAATACATTCTTTGGCAGACAGAGATGGCAAAGATCAAGATAGAAGGATAAGAATAATTAGTTATAAACAGAAACATGTGGAACACAGTAAGTGAAAACAAGAGTCAGAAATAGCCAAACAGGATAAAAAGTGAGAACAATAAGGATGAATATCATTAATACCTTACATCAGGCTATGATATTTTAGGAATGATCAATTTTGCATAGAATTATTCATATTATTGAATTTTTTCTGTAAAACTTCCAACTATTTTGAAATTAGTGTAATTTCATTTCTGTCATCAAATTCAAATTTATCAAATATCAAATTCATCTCTACTTCAAACAGCAATCCTCACTTCAGAAGCATCTTAACAGGTACAGTAACTGTACATGGTAAAAACCTTGGTATAGATCAGAAAGAATCACAAACTGTTTTACTATCTGAACATTATTTTGTCCTTATTACCACCTGTATATAGAAAGGAGCAAGTTAATATATACAGCTTTCAAGGGAATGGAAGAAGCAATCACAGAACATGAATTTCATCTTCTAGAGATTCGAAGATTAAATAAATCTAAATATATTGCTACTGACTAGAAATTCTAAGACTTGGGTTAATTGCAGATTCTCAGTGAGAATTCAGCAGTTAACAAGGTTAGTTTAATGAAAAAAACAGCATGCTACCTTTGATGATCACAAGGGTTCAAAAATTCAGTCCTCATTAAAGCTGCAACACCAGCCTGAGACAGAACTGATAATGGCCTTGCAGAAAACAGGAGTACAATTCTACTTAACCAATATCAACATTTTATGAAGCCTACTATGTGTCTCTGGAGGTGAATATTCAACCTTAAAATATAGTGGATGTATACACAAAGTTCATTTAAAAAAAAATACGAAAAAACCTTAGAAGCAAATTCTTGAAGTCTTCCCTATCTGCTGCTCAAAAAAATGCTAATAGGATGTTCACACATCTCCTAATATTTTGTGACTGCTATTCTAAATTGATAAAAAATGAGTAGCAGACTACTGTACCTGAGAATCTATACCGCTTCTGATATTGAGATATAAACTAGTATTATATTAAAATCAAATGTCCCCAATAGAGATATACAGTATAATCTTCAATGAATTTCTTTTTTCTCTCTAAACAGAAAGTTATGTTTCTATGAATAATTAATCCAGTGTTTTTTATTTCTCTTCACAGTGATTTCAGTTTTTTGTTTTGTTTTGTTTTGTTTTTTGTTTTTTTTCAATAATTCTGTCATTGCTTCTCTCAGCATCTCAATTTCTGGTCTGTGCTATTTTTTTTTTCTATTAAAAAAAAAAATGGGAAAGAGAGAGAGGAAGGAAGAAATAAGCACCAAATGAAGAAAGAGGGTAACAGGGCATTTATTTGAAAAGAGGAATTTAGCTGCCTAGAAAGGCTGAGAAAGCCAGATTCTGATACACAGCTGTCTGCAATTTTGATAAAGAAAAAATCCTATTTCATGTATTTCGTTAATCGATTGTTCTAAATGAGGAAAGATGTAATTGACTGATTTGTTGGTAAATGAAGACAAATAATGTTAGTTCACAGATTTGCATAAGGAAACGCTGCATCTTCTCTTTGATTTCCATGAATTTCAAGGAAGTTCACTTCAAAGAATCAATAGTGAATTTACCATGCTTCTGTTCTAACATAAGGTACTGAAATCGATAGGAAAGCAGGGATAAAAATAGCACCACAGAAATTTCTCAGAAAGAAGGTTAATGTCCTCCAAATCTTCAATATCACTAATATCAGTCTAATATTTCCCTTGTCAGATAAATGCTTTATGTACTCAAACATTTGTAATTGAACTGTCCATGTCACCGAACTTAACCATCTTTCAGAAAGGTACATAGTTTGTCAAGAAATTTTCAGGAAAATATGAGAATCAAAGAGGATATTTTAAAAAATATATATATAAACTACAGCAAAAAAGGAGGAAGAGAAGCTCCATCCACCAGAAACACTCTTGTTGTATAGAATTGCAGATCTTAAAAGTCACTGCAGTTGACATAAATAAATTCACATTCATTTGAAACCTTGGTGACTGAAAACACAAATAGTTTATTAGAATTCTCTAGCATTCTCTAATAAGTAGAGTATTAAAGTATTCTAATACTTCAGGAGATTATAGGAATCCCTATGTGCTTGCGAAAGCTTACTCTGTATGTCTGAAATTATCTTGCACTGTAGCACTATAACATAGGACAATCCCAAGCTCTTTCAGAGGTATGGAGAACCTATTGCTTAAAATGTAATTAACTTCTTTCAGTCAAAAGCCCTCATTTGCTACTTCTTTGAATTTTCCTTAAAGAAAAAAATGGCACCAGCTGCTGCCCCACTGAACAAGAATCAACTTGTTGAGCAGCAACAAATACACAGTCTATTACAACAACAAATGTATCTACTTAAAGCTTTGTCTCAAAGTTCATGTAATCTATAGGATTTACAGGAAATAGCCAAGCCTCAAAATGTGTTTTTTACAAAATTCTACAAGTTTTCACACATGTAGAGCTAAATGTATTTCTATACCACACTATATTTCTGCTCTGTGAAATACTTAGGATGTTTTTAAACTAGCATTTCATTAGAGTAAATGTCCATAAACTGCTGATAAACTAACCAGAGATAACCCAATGAACAATGCTGGTTTGCCTCTCCAAGAAGTTGTTTAATTTTAACTCCCCTGCCATGGGCAGGGACATTTAAGCATACAAAATTAGTTTGCTTAAAGATCCATTCATCTTCTTCAGGGATGGGATATCCACAAGTTCTCTGGGTAGCCCATTCCAGTGCCTAGCCACCTTCACTGTGAAGAATTTTGTCTTTATAACTAATCTAATCTTTTCTAAAATCCATATTTCTATTTGTATTGCTTTGAAAACTACTGATTACAGGGAAACCTGGTTCTTCAGATTTAGAGGAAGTTTAACCTGACAATTTGTGGAATGGTAAAGATGGTGAAAAAATGGCATATCTCAGAAATTCAATAGTCACTACTCTTTTTATACAAAAAAAAAAAAAAATTTATATGGCTCATTACCTAATCAGATGCTTTGCTTTTGGCAGCTGTTGTTGGCTATGTTAGCTACTGACACTGTGGAAAAGTGCCACATAAGGCAATGTAAATGGTTAGAAAAGGAAATGCTGATCATATATTGAAGACAATCAGCAAATCTTAAACCTGGAGTCCAACAGGTACTGTAATTCTCCAGAATAGATCCAGCCTTTTTGAGAAGTGCCTCGGTTGTTCTGTTCTGTGCACACATTCCAAATATTTCAGATTTATTTTGCACTGCCCCATGTTAGATAACAGACACCTGGATCTGGATTCAAAAGGGACCCACCAACGGCCAAATCTGAGCCATGAGGGATGCTGAGTGTGCCTGCATGAGAGCAGATTTAAAGAAAGGAAGAAAACACTGTGAAACAGCTGTTAGGAGAGAGGAATAACAAAATGTGTAACAAGCCCTGCTTGTCAGAGCAGCAGAGGACAAAAAGCTCCAGAGGCACCAGAACAAAAGTTCAGGATATCCGAAAGCCCAGGATAAGTTTGTGGTGGAACAGACTGCCCACCAGCAGCCCATGGGCACCACACAAAGCACTTCTCCACATGCATCTCTGGAAGAGCCCATGGTGCAGCTGTGGATGTAAACTGAAGGAGGCCACAGCATGAATGTGAATTTAGGAGGAGGTGGTTTTTGTTTGCTTTTAGTCTCACACTGCTCTAGTCTGATCTTAATAGGTAGTAAGTTACATTAATCTTCATTATACTGAGACTGTTTTTCCTGTGATGGTAGCTCTGCTCCTTTTCTTAGGGTGTAAACCTTCTCTCGTTGTAATTTCACATCTTGTCCTTCTGAGGAGAGAGAGCGAGAGAGCAGTGTGACATAGCTCAGCTGTCCATCAGTGTGAAACCACTACAGCCTGATCTCACAAGAATTTTTGGATGATTATGACTAAATATTTTAGCATCTGCAATGTTCCCGTGAATATACGTGGTGTTTATAAGTATTGTGTCATCTGTATGGAAATACAGGGCCAATTCAATTGTCCACATACAGCATCAAATGCTATTTAAGTTTACCAGAAATACGTGACCTGGCTCAAATCTCTCTTTACAGAGGCACTGGTGGATCAAATTACCTATTTAAATTAATTTTTAAAAACTAATTAATAACCTAGTCAAATCCATCACTTTTTTTTACAAGTGCATGATGATAGGACAAGGGGAAATGGCCATAAACTGAAGCATAGGGAGTTCTGCACAATGTGTGTGGGAACTTCTTCACAGTGAGGGTGACAGAGCACTGGCACAGGATGCACAGAGGTGGTGGAGTCTCCTTCTTTGCAGATGTTCAAGACACATCTGGATGCCTAGCTGTGCAACCTGGGCTAGAGAGTTGCTTTGGCAGGGGGGTTGAACTCTATGATCTCTAGAGGTCCCTTCCAACTTCTACAGTTCTATGATTCTGTGAGATGCTCAGATTTCCAATGCCCCTCCAAAACAAAGAGTGAAGTTGATGATACTCCTTTGAAAGGGGCTGCAACAAATTATCAGCATTTACAATGTTTGCTGGGATGAGGATATCAATGAGGTAGGGATACTTCTTTCCTCAGTGATGAGTCTGCTTCATATTACTCATGTTTTCATATGTTTCTAAACAGCCTATTCAACCATTCTTACTTTTCTTACTGATCTATAGACTACTTACATAATGACTGCTTCATTTTTTTAGACCTTTGTCATATATTTGTAAACAATATGTTGTGGAATATAGGACACTGAGAAAGCATTAAATTGTATCAAATTATTGTTGCAGAATCAAAGCTAAATGAACCTCTTCTTGAACACTAGGATTTTCTTAAGTTGTACCTACTTTACTTATAATTATTTGTCAGGTACAACACTTATCTGAAAGATTTTCCAAGTTCGGCAGTTGGTGTAAAGAAAAAGAGAAAGGAGAAAATGGAGAATCTCTTTTTGAATATATACAAAACATGGGGACAATCCTGTTCATTCAAATTTGTTAAAAAGCAAATTTTATCTCTTGGAGACAGAATACATTCTGACTAGCTCTTTTTTTACCAAATTCATTTTTAATTTACAAAGGTAACAGATTTTTCAGGGATTTTAGTCATTTATTGTGGTGCAAATATAAGCAGAGAATGTGGGTGCAACCTAGAAAATACAAAGATGCCATAACTCTGAAAAAGCAGCTAAACATTTCTACTACAACACTTAGAAATCTTTGATATGTCAAAAACAAACAAATCTTAGTTCTGGTATGTACCAAACTTCCTGTTCCAACCAGGCCAACTGGAAACTCACATCTCATGTCTGCTTCTAAAATTAAAACCTCATCACAGAGGTTTAAGGTGACAGAAATAATTAGAGCTCAAAAAAAGTACAGCAGCACAAGAACAAAATATGTTATTGTAAATTAAACATTAAAAAAGTTTTCTCTTAATTGTAGAAGTCAATTTATCAGGCCAACAGCTGAGACTCCCAACAGAGGAAAGAGTATTTCTACAGTAGCTGGATTTTTACAGTGATACAACAGATACACCTTACCTAAGCAACAGTAAAATGCTAGAATGTCCTTTGTGCCTGACCCATAAGCAAGTTGTTCACCTATTATGTTATATTTTTTATAGCTGTATGCAAAACATAATGTCCAGAAGGATACTACAAGCAAAAATACCAAAAGCTTTATCAAAATCAAAGTGATTATATCAACTAACTTCCCTTGGTCAACTAGGTGAGTAACCTTTTATCAAAAACGGAGATTAAATTTTAGATTTGTTAAACAGAACTTTACTGTTGTGAATCCATGTTGACTGTGACCAGTGACTGCATTGTCTTTCAAGCATTTCTCAATAACTCCCAGAATAATCTCCATAATTTTACCAGGAACTGAATTGAGACTGACAGGCCTATAATTACTACAGTCATCTGCAGAGAGGTTCTGGATGCCCCCTCTTTGAAGGCATTCAAGGCCAGTCTGAATGGGGATTTGAGCAAACTCATATAGTGGGGTTGGAACTAGGTGATATTAAAGGCCCCTTCCAACCCAAACGATTTTATGATTCATTCCTTTTTATGTGAAACCATTTAGTATACACTCTGTCTGACACAGTGTATGTTAACTGTATTAGGAAAACATCAGTTCAAATAGTTGCTATTAGAACACTTACAATCTGCAGAAAATAAAAGAGTATTAAAGTGCTGTTTCATCTCATACTAGTACCCCAGTCAAAGCATTCATGTGCACAGTATTCTAACTACTCTATCATATTCGAATGACAATAAAAATTTCAAGAACCTGAATCCTTCTGTATCATTATTTAGGTAATATAATTCATTTTAGTCCTATCTTATGAAGTATTCACTGCATTTACAGAGCACGCGGAAAAAGTAGGATGGATTTCAAACTGTATGTGAAGGCATATTATTTGGATCTAGTACATTAAGTGTCCATATTAAAATATTTTAAAAATTTAATATAATTACAATGAAACTCTAATAGGCGGTATGCAATATGGTGCAAGCCTTATGTCACTTGAAACCATTATTTTAATGACTGTGTAGACAACTTGAAATTAAAGAATCTTATTGCTGCTAAATATCCTAGATGTGATTATGGTACTGTACTTGCAATAAGTTTACTGCTTGAATTCACATTTGAAATCACAGAAAAAAAATAGGTATGCTTTTAAAAAATTTTACGTGCAACTTCTTACACATGCTCTGTAAAAGCAGAAGAAAGAATAAGAAACATATTGTGACAGAGGTATATTTTAGTAGATGTCCAATAAAGACAGTTGTTCACTAGTTCTTTAAAAGCAGTTAGATAGTAAAAATGCCACTTGCAAATTAGTTTAAATAATATATATTCCCTACTGCTTCTCCTCTGTATTTTTTATCTCCTTTTAAGAGCTTTTTTTTCATAACTCTTTAGACTGGTGCTTCCAAGGAGTCCAAGGATGAAGTGTCTCTTGAAATGTTCAGCATAAGACAGAATTTATACAAACAAGAAGAGAAAAAAAACACAAATCCTAAATTCTCTTTTTACTTTTATATGTGTCTTTGATGAATTACTAAGGTAAATAGGTGCCTCTCCAAACCTCAATATAGCTCCACACAAACAATCAGAATTGTGTTCTGGGTTTCAGTAGCAATGGAGAACAGATACTTCTGAGGTGTTCTATTTTATAGTAAAAAAATAAAGTAAAAAAATAGCACACACACAGAATTTTTTTCAGTCAGTTTAAGTCACAGATGAATTTTTTGACAGAACAGATTTTAGAATTAGTTTGATTTCTGTAGATTCCAAGCTGCATTTCAAATAGTCTGTTTAGGACATAATTCATACAGAGCAAGAAAACAGTTTAAAAAAAAAAAAAAGAAGTAAAGAAAAGGACATTACAGGAATTCTTATATGTCTGACAGTAGCTAAATATATTCAAAAACTTTATCTTAACCATTAGAGCTTTGATATATGAACAAAATATCAATGTAGTGACTAACTCATGCCTACAATCTAGGCAGACCAGAGAACAACACCCTTGTTTTATAGCCAAACCTGTTCTGAAAGTGGTTAAGTTCAGTACAACCAAATGTTAAAAACTGCTTGTAACAGAATTCTCCTTCCACAACTGTCCTTCTCCCAGGATCTGCTCAGTCTGAATGATCTTCAGTCATAAGTTCCTTTCCCACCTGTTTCTATGGGAAAGCAAGACAAATATTTCTATCTCATTTTTTTGCCAAATGTTTTTAAAGCAGACAATAAATAAACACAAATAAATATAAATACTGTAGATATTTATCTTTTTGTATCCTTTTTTTTTTCTTTTTTCTTCTAATGTGCTACCTCAATTTGAAAAGTAAAGATTTAATATTTTATTTATACTTTCCACACTATTAGGGCAGGAAACATAATATTTAATTTTACTTGAAAGTAAACATCAAAATACGGTGAAGTTACCTGGAAAAAAACATGCTCCAATACTCCCTTTACTGATTCGCTGACACATTGCCTTGCCACACACGACAGGGTAGACTTCTTTATCCATCTCTCCTCTTGGCTCATATTAGTCTGTCAGAAAATTTGCTTCTTGGTTGCTTTTTCTTCCAGTGCCTCCCAGTGGCCAGCTGATCACAGTATCCATGTACTGCTAGGACACAGAGTGATTACTTCAGTGAGGCCAATCCATGTTTACTCTAATGTAAGGGTAGGACTTGGCTTTTCAGTTGAGCTTTTTCTATTTTTCTCCCAGTTCTTTCCATGCTTTCCTTCTATCTATGCACTTGTCCTTCTGTATTCAGAATTGCTCTACCTCAGCACCCATCCTGGGTGTCTGGCACCCCACCTGGAGCAGAGACAAGCTTAAGGTCAGGCCGGAAATACAGCTTGACAAGGCATATGGCCAACCAGGTATGGGCTGTGGGAAGATGGAAACCAACTGTGCCCGGCCCCAGGGTCTGGAATGGAGTCCTAGGCTCTTGCCAATGTAGGGGAGTCCTGAGAGGGATAGGCAGGGCAGACAGGTCTGTCTCTGCTCTCAGGGTTTGACAGGCAAGATCATGATAAAGAATCAATTAAATTATTGAACTGCAAAGAACATTAGAAAAAAAAGGATAAAGCATCAAAAAATACCCCTAAACACAATGGATTTACTCCTCAATGAGTCACTTTAGTTGCTTAGATGCTGATTCTCAGAGACAAACTGCATGGTACTTTCTGCTTAATTTAAGATATACTGTTAAATCTATTACATCATAATTTTTCTATTCTTCAGATTGAAAAACATATTTTCCAAATTTGTCATAATTTAGAAGGTACACTCCAACAACTGACACACAAGCTTCCTTAATCTACAAAAAGATTTGATATTTTAAATTACTTACATTCATTCCTTACCAAGAAGCTTCAACAGGAAATTCACAACAACAATCCAAATTTAATGCAAAATGTTTGTGGGAACAGTGCTCTCTTTGTTTTTGTAATAACATAGTACATCAGTACTATGGAAGAAAGGGCAGAGAAAGTCACATGAGAAACCAAAGAACCAGTAAACAAGTCAGCATTCAAAAAGGCAAAGCAATATGGGGTGGTGAGAAGAAAAATGAGATAATAGCAAATGTGAGTCAAATGCACACAGATCTGATTTGGCCTGAAGAGAAGGTAGAATTTCAGTTTTATGTATTCCACAGAGAAGAAAAGCAAGATGAAAAGCCTGCTTTTCTAATGCATTCCTCTGTTATACATGTCTATATGTGATACGGCTGACTTCCACTATATTCTCCAGGCAATTGAAAGAGAAATAATGCTGTTGTATTCTGCATTTGATATTATATTTTAGCAGATACGATAGTAGACAAGAAGCTAAGCTTTTCCCAAAAAGAATACTACCCACTACTATCTTTCACAAAATCTTTTAATACTATAGTTCCAAAAACTCCTAGGAAATCATTTCCAAATAAGATACTTCTAAAAATGCCTCAGAATACTTTGGTAAGAGAAATATTACCATCCCAAAAAGATTAGTAATCTTGTTCTGTTTCATATCTTATCACCTTTGCCTGGGACTTCTGGGATGTTGAGCAAAAAAACAATAGTGAGAGAACAGTTATAATCTTGAGTAAATGAAAAGATGAGATAAAAAAGAAAGCAGTATAAATAGAAGTAGAATTCTTGCTTAGGACATTCTGTCCTCAGTGAAGAGAAATTTAATAAACTATAATCTTATCCTTATCAAGGGATATTGTCTATCCCCAAAATAAAGAGGCATATTGGATACAATCCTTTCTTCAACTATTTTACAACTTCAAAATGAAAAGAGAAAACTAATATCACTAAACTAATAGAGTTATAATTTAAGGACAATTTATTATTAAGCATGATTTAGATGCTGAAAAAGAGGGATAACGCAAACTGATGGGATCATCATCAGAAACATGTCATTAACACATACTATACCTCATCACTTTGAAAATATTTAATATTAGAATTTAAACAGTGAGTTAAAGAAAAACAGATAAGATTGCTTAGAACTCGCAGAGACCTCACTTTTCACCTTCTGGTAACTTTTGCCGAGTAACCTTGAGTAAACCTTAGAGCCCTGTGATGCTAAGCATGGTAGACAGGGTGAGTTTCTTCTTGAAATAGAGCTAAGATTTCACCAAATATCTAGTTCAGTAAAGTCTAGACAGTGCTAGAAGAAGTGGAGTTTTTTATTAATCAGGAAAATAATTAAATCCAAAGCATCTATTCCTCCAGAGGGTTTGTAGCAAAACATCTACTATGGATAAAGTTTGGAAATAACATGCTAATTTTTTATTTCACACGTGGCACTACAATGAGAACTAGATCACAGAAGTACCCTTTTTTGAGTGGCATATCTATTTAATGTTAGATTAGGAATTCTATTCAAGAGAAAATTACATTAGCAATCTGATGAGCAGCACCACTGGAAGAAGCTCAGTTTGGAAAACCATATCACATCTCTGCATTTCTGTGAATGCTGCCCTGGGGTGCATCCTGCATCATCATAATGGTGGAATTTCAGCCCTAGAGGTACATTCAGGTCAATGTGATAGCATCAGTTTTGCTTCTGTCAAGTTTTTTGCCCTTTACCTGAGGTACAGCTCACAGTTTCTCTTGTTCACCTCCAATAATAGTGAAGTTTAAATTCACCTGGGGGTGGATATGTAGATATAACACTGATTAATTATTAGTACTGTACACACTATTTATCAGAAGCACACATAAAAAATCACTTGAAATGTGTTCAACTTCACAACTGAACATTAATTATTGTAGTAGATATTTAGAACTTTGTAGGTCACTTGGAGAACAGTTATTAAATCTTTACTAGCTTATCTTGAAGTTATCAAAAGAATGACATTAATTATTAACAAGATTTATGAAAGAAAACTGTGAAGAAGTGCAGGTAATGATTTATATTTCTGCTAAGACAAAAACGTTAAAGTACTGGGAAATTTGACACAAAAATAGTATTACAGCAACAAGTCAACATGGCTTCATTCTCATACATGCCAAGCTGGGACATAATTGTAGAGCTGTGGAATAGAGTATCAGGGTCATCAGAGAAACCTCTTTTCTTCCTGATTCCAGTGTCGTATGTCTCAGAAAATAAGCAAATGATGCATCCAAATATAGCTTTACTTTTGAGCTTAACTTTCGCTTATGTTTAGTGAAACTAAAAGTACGAAGGCAAAATTCTGATGATAATGTATACCCAAAATACTTTCAAGACCAAAAGAAGGAAATTTATTAGTTGTCTACTGAAATTACTATCTAAAGATGAAGTGTAGGCATGAAATCAAAATATGTGTAAGAAGTATTTTAGAAGTCAAGAGAAAGGGCACATCTTCCTCTTCTATGTGTACCAAAGCTTGAAGCATACTTCCCAAACAGAACAGTTCTGGAATAGTGACAACAATGAAGACTGGTTAGCCCTGAAGTTATCAGGCAGTTGGACTTTTTGATTTTTGAAGGTCCCTTCAAACTGAACTGTTCTATTCTAATGGGTAAATAAGGTAACAGAGAAGGTATTTGTCATATACTTCTGCAAATACTTAGTAAACCATCACGACCATAAGCAAAAGTAAACGGAGAAGAAGAAAAGGAGACTCAGTGAGTACTTATTCACTATTCTTAAAGTCACTATATATTTTGAGAAGTATGTTAAGAAATCAATTGCTTTGATATATATTTATGAAATGAAGCTCAGAACCTGCCAGAACAAATGGGTCCCTACTGGAAAGCAAATTAAAATCGCGTTGTTAAAAAGCACATGTATCCCCAGCAGCTAAGTTACATGCTCCTGCATAAAAAGGAGTGTCTGATAAAACAGATTATGTGTTAAGTTTACTTACCATAATGCATAGTGCATGTTCAACCAAGTACTCCTTCACTTTCTCTAAACTTCAAACCCTCAAGTTTTTATAAAGTAATTCTTTATTCACTTTCCTCAGCACAGACAAAGCTCAAACACTGCAGACTTCTAAGTGACATTTTGAATGTGCATTGGATAAATGGGAGAAGTAATAATTCAGCAAGAAGATGAAGGAAAAAAAAATACCAAAAAAACACAATGTACAAGTACCACAGTTGGAAAGAGAAAGGCAGTGTCTGTTTTCCTTTCACCAACATAACCACCTGCCTAAGAATCCATTAAAGAGTTTGGTTAATTTCAGCTTCTAGATAGTTATAAATAACTCTTTTTCTGTTGTATTTTATGTTGTTGTTTTTGTTTTGTTGTTTTTTTTTTTTTTTTAAATCAAACCCCAGTAAGTTTCCTCTAACCTAACTATAACAATTTTAGGTGAACAAATGCTAAATTTAGAATTAGGAGTGGCTATTGGAATAGATTATGTATTATATGAACTACAAATATTTATGAAAGAAGCATTATCAGTATGAGATGTTTCTCCAAGGTAAGTTGAGGATACTATAGGAAGTGAAAGATTTGGGTTTTGATGAACATTATTACATCAACTCTATGGTACTGTTTACTATTATTAACCTTAGCTATAACTTCACACTATTAGAAAGAAACACTTCTGTTAGAACAGTTTCTTTTACCATGCATGCTTATGCTGCATATTTGTTCATAGGATAAATACAGTTTTAATACTGAAACAATGAAGTCAGTACAGTAAGACTGCAATATTAACTGCATCTCTCTTTCCTCCAGTCATTTTTAGCAGTATTTTATATTTGCTTAACCACAAAGATAATAATAAAATTTCAGTTCAACAGAATTAACACAAATTGTGATGTTTTATTCAGCTACTATGTTTTCTAAACACATTATTTGATTCTTTGCTTAAGGCCTGTTTTCAAGAAATTTTGATCAATTACACCCATGCAGATTTTAGTAAAATTTCACAGATTCAATGATAACAGAGATTCTTTTAAAGATTAAGGTTTACATTTTCTAAAGATAAAAATTATGGAACATAGGTACTTTTTTTTTTTTTTTTCCAAAATTGAACTGAAAGTTTATGATGAAAATGAAAGATAAGTAATTTTTTAGATAACATAGTAATCAGAGTAAGATAAGAACTAAGAGAAAATAAAGTGAAGCATACAACTTTGAAAGCACAGGACAGACAAGGACAATTTTGGGGAAATAAGATGTACACAGATAAAAATTAGAAAAGCATTTTAGTTTGGCATTCAGCATGTAATAATATAAATTCTGTGAAGTATCATTTTTCAGAGACATCTCACGATCATGCAGTCTTTGAATCTTATGAAATACTGAGTAGAATCCATTCTACTACATCATGAATGTGTAGTAATTCCAGTAATATCTATGTTGAAATTCATTAAAGTGGAAAAATCTACAACCTTTTAAAAAGTTCTCATCCCGCATTGAAAATTAAATATACTATGACATCTCTTCTTATTAAACTGTCTGAACATGCAAACTTTTTGCCTTTTCTTTTTCAGCAGGCAAAAACTCACCTGAAGTTTTCTTTAATTAATTTCAGTTATGAGAATTTCAAAGATGTTGTCTGAGACTGGTAAGGAATGTCTTCAATCAACATGAGGCAATAAGCATTACTTTGTGGACAGTTTTACATCTGAAAGCATTCCTTTGAAGTTATTTGCCTTCAAATAGGAGGGGCCAGTGGTTTTTATTGGCTGAAAACTTGGCCTGGGAGCAAATTTTTCCACCTTGATACAGGAAGCTGGGAGATGACACCACTGTATCCTGTGAAGGCAAGATACAAACTGGCTTTTTTTTTTATTGGCTGATTTAAATTTGCGAGGCCTGAAGCCAGGAACAAAGGAGATCATGAAGCCTGAAGCTGTCACTCCAAAGAGCAGGCTTGACCACTTTAGACAGTAAGTAAATAAAAAAATCTTGAATGGCACTTCACTACTGAAGATACCAAGACTGGATTGAGGAGTGGTGAACCACTTTGCTTTGCTGAGTTTGTGTATCTTTCTCTGTTTTCTATATTTTTATCCTTTTCTATTTTTTTACTCTGTAATAGCTGGTGCCTAATATTGTCTTACCTGTAATGCTTATTAATTGCAATTAGCAAATTAGCCAATTTTACCTCCAAGTAGAATACTGTTGTTAATAGAGCTCTCAACAAATTGATGTGTATTATTCCTCTGAGTTTTGGATGACTCGATCACAGTAGTGACCCCTGCTGACTAGGAGAGGTGTGACTCACAAGGTAGAAAAAGATTCACCACTCTCGAAATTCACTGAGTGAATTTTAGATGTCAAAGAAGCAATCTGCAAACCCTTGATGTCTGCCAATAAACATTTGACTGGAACCCTGACTCTCATCTCTTGTTTAGGAAAGATGTTATAAATCACTAATATAATTACTATTTAAACAACAAAATTTTAATAGCATTGTTTTCCTGTTGTCCATACATTTTTATGCTAATATGCAGATCAAATCAAAGGCCTATCGTAGTGCCAGACTGCATGAGTGTCACAATATAATGATGGCAAGGCCATAATGATTATGTATTTCTGAGAAAAATACACAAAGCATATAAGTATTTTTATGAAAATTGTAATTGAGTCTCTCACAACAGAATGGAAACTATTTGTATTTTTAAATTGTTTCATACTTTTTGACCAAAATAAAGCTTTACTATCGATCTGATTTTAAGACAATGCAAGAGTACATGATCTTCGTACATATTTGTCATTTGCTTAATTTATGCAGTACAAGAAGAGAAATACACCAGAGAAGTAACAGTTTCCTCTTACTTTTGAAACTGTAACTTATGTTGTTAATATCATAAAATAGTGCTAGCAGAAAATGACTCAAATTCTCTCAAGCGTAACTTAGAGGACTTATGAACTTGTGAGAAGAAAAAGCCAGTGACTTTTAGGTCCTAGGTTTATTTCAGAATCTTCAAATGTGCACTGTGAAGTAAAACAACCTGAAAAATGGTACAGGTGTGTTCTTCCAATGCAGACACTTAATATATATCTATTTTACAAAAAAGATATAGATCTCCTCAAAAGAATCCAGTGGAGGGCCACAGAGAGGATAAAGGGCCTGGAGTATCTCCCATATGAGCAGCTGAGTAACTTGGGTCTGTTCAGCCTGGGAAAAAGAAGACTGAGAGGGGATCTAATAAATGTTTATAAATACCTAAAGGCAAGTGGGGGAGAACTGGTGGCAGGCTCTTTACACTGGTGTTTAGTGATAGAACCAAGAATAGTGGTCAAAAACTGGAACAAAGGAAGTTCCACACAAATATGCAGAGAACTTCTCTACAATGAAGGTGATAGAGCACAGGAATAGGCTGCCCAGAGAGGTTGTGGAGTCTCCTTATATGGAGATATTCAAGACTCAACAGGATACCTACCTATGTGATCTACTGTAGTGTATCTGCTTTAGAAGGGGGTTGAACTTGATGATCACTTGACTTCCCTTCCAATCTCTGCAATTCTCTGGTTCTGTCATTTGATGACATTGACTGCCTAAACACCAGTGTGAATTTTTAGAAATACATATTGAAAATACATTTTTAAATTAGTATTTGCCTCTAAGACTAAATGGATTCTTTTCAGTGAGTCATTAATCACAGAAAAATAAATGCCCTTTTAAATCAAATTTGATTTGAGCTGATGTGTTGTTTTCATAGAATCACAGAACTGCAGGGGTTGGAAGAGACCTCAAGAGATCATTGAGCCCAAACCCCTCTGAATGAAAACAGTAATAATATTTTGATATCCCTGAATTATTTCTTTATGTGCAGCAGAAGTGACAAAAACAAATAAACAAACAAACAAACAAAAAAACTGTCAGGACACTATCACCTTGAACCAGTAGCTCAGCAGACTGTACGGGACATCTGAAAGTTTAAACTCTTGTTAGGACAGGAGCAACCTCCCACTTGATCATCCTCCATGAAGGAATGGAGTCATGAATTAACAAGGATGTAGTTTTACCTCAAAGAAATTCTTTATTCAGAAACAATAAAGCAAAACTCCTCAGCTATAATTCTTGTTCACAATTCTTAATTGAATGAGAAATTAAAAATAGAAAGCTTGGATTTAGTTTAACAGTTTTGCTATTTAATGTATTAGCTTTTTTAATAATTAGAACAGTTAAATTGCCCTTCCATCTGAAGTTCAGAATCTTCCTCTTCACTAAGTCTGAAATTAAAATATGCAATATCCATAACAATTGAAAAAATATGCAAAAAAAACTCCAGCAAAATAGGTCACATTTTTTTTCTTTTGTATAAAAAATCTAATTCATTTTTGTTCAGATTCTGAGGTATTTTTCTTCTATTGCTCATACCTTACTTTACATATATCAGAAAAGCTCTGTTCCCCAGGAAAAAAAGGCACTAATCAAGATATCTTGTAATAACAATAATATAACTCTCAATCACATAATATGGCTATAAGTTTTCATCAGATCAAGTGCCACTTGGCCTTAAAATAATGTTTTAGCTGCCATAGAGAAAGAGTTCTCATAAGGAAAATAAATTTTTAAGACCCGTAACCTACATTGTATGCTATAGTGATTGTAGGCTATCATGATTCGAGCAGTCTCCAAACACAACAGAACTGTCAGAGCTAGGAGAGTACAAGTTCTGAAAGCTTTTAAGCTTAATTCCTTTACAGACTTGATATTCTCTCATATAGGTATACTCCACTCTATGAAAAAGTTTATATCGTGAATTTGTTATCCCGCTGAGGTAATAGAATGATCTCTAATAGAAGCTATGCTATAGGCAAAAGGATAAAGAAATGCATCATCCCTTCAGCAACCTTTGCTCTCTCTCTCTTCTTTTACTTGGGGATCAGTAAACTCAACACTGACTAAGGAAAACAAAGTTTCTTGTGCACTGCAGGAACTGCATGCTGATGATTTTCACAGAGGTCAGAATATAAATTGTAAAAGAAAACAAACACAAGTTAAAAACTTTTTTGCCCTACTGCAGTGATGTATGATATACTAAAAAGCATAGTAGTAACGTTTTCCAGTTCAAACTCTTAGGTTGGCTACTCCCCTCAGGACTTCATCTGGTAAGATCCCACTAGGTGTTCACTGATCTTTGTAAGCCTTGGTGTATAATACTCTACTGAACTCACTTTCTAATGCCTAGCACTAATCCAGAATATTAATGATAATTCTTCACAAACAGTAAGTGTCTGATTCAGTCTAACATCACTCCCTTCTATTTTTTTTTCATTAGTAATAAATAGACAAGGAAAAACTTTGCAATCCTTGAGTATGCTCCCCTTCTACAAAATATACTGGAAGCTAGATTTACGTTCCTAACGTACTTTGGGAAATTATTCATTGACTATCGGATAAAACATTTTAACTGTCTTAATTACAAGATATTTTTACTTCCAGTGTCTGATATGATATTGGTCAGTCATTAACAGCAGCATTTATATTTTTTTCATATTTTTGCCATAATCCTTGCTTTTGCTGTGTCCTGTAGCAGTCTTGACAGAATCTCAGAAATTTTGATAGCAAATTGGATGTTTTAATAGACATACTGGGCAAGCTTGAATAGATGAGTGAAGTTTCCAAGCAAAGATTATGTGGAATGGAGGCCCTCAAGATAATCACTTCAATATAAACAGTTCCTTAAAGATTAACTGCTTTTTATAATAGAGGATATATCTAAGTAGATAGCTGCCCCCCTACTTGAAGTTATTGCTTCCTGGATTTTAATTCTATGGACTCAAAAATACTACAGCCTAAGCAGCCAAGTTATTACCTCCTTTCCAAACATCACTGGATTCAGACAAAGCCAGGCATTCCTCAGAACATATTCAAAATACGCATATACTTAAACATAGAAAAACTGCACCTCCCATTAAAAAAAAGTTATGGTCATTGTCTATTCTGAAATGACTGGAGGGAAAGCAGCTGCTGTTCCACTTTCTGAAGTAATCACGTATTGATGATAAGATTTTCCTACAAAATACCAATACATACTGTATTTCCTGTATTTCTTAAGCATACATTTTCCAAGTAACTGTGAGTAAGGAAAAAAGAGGAAGGGAAAAATACCCTTCAAGCCTTGATACCTTTATGAAGGAAAGATGTAGTGAAGGAGAGAAAAATAAGAAAAAGAACTCATTTTTCTGTAGTATTTCTATATTTCATCCAGCTACTATTCAGTATAACTGGAGGTTGAATTCTATGAGCTGTGACCAGTAATGTCGGAAACAGTCAAAAAGTCTGTTGGTTCTATCAGTTTCCTTACATGCTTTCTCCTTTCACCCTGTATAGCTTGCCTTCTTTTCTATACAAGTCAGCAACAAAAGCAGACTGCAGACCTACCATAGTTTGAATCCTTTGAGACAGGGGCATGCATCTTCTTGGCAATACCTGTGGATTTTAACTCCCTGATGCTGAATAAAACTCTTTTCCCTGCAGAGGCATCATGCCAGTAAACCGTTATATAAAAAATATCCCTTTATTTTCTGCATTAAAAGAAAGAATTTCTGCTTTGAAATGCACATCTCAGGAGAGTCTTCTCGGGTCTAAATGCCAATCATATAGAACCCTGCAGCATATGGCCATGCTCTTGAGGGAGCTGGTGTTTCCACTCAGTATGACATACAATTGCGGGATTTTTAAGATACAGTGGAAAAGCCACTGTCTGTCCCCCAAAAATGTATAGTTACTGAAAAAAGTAAATGTAAATAACAGATAAGAAATGAAAGCATAAACAGAGGAAATGAAAGCATAAAACTTCTTATATCCTTTTTTATTTACGTGTGGATTAAGTCTACATGTAGTCAGTATAGATAACCATAGGCAGAATACCGACTAACCTCTGGCTGAGATTCAGTTGATTTAGAAGGACATGACAGGTGAATCACAGACATGAAGGACACCTGAATTTCATTGATATGTTAGGTATTAAAGGACAGGAATAAGACTTACAGGATCTTCTGGGGCCTTTTGGGGACTACTGTCATCCAAGAACAGCAACCCAGTAATGCTGTGCAGTAATGCCAAGGTCACTCAGGTAGCAGCATCAGATCAAACTTAGCAGATCATTATCAAATTTGGGTACAGATGTAGCAAAGCTGGGAACAAAGGGGAAAAAGTAAGTGAGCAGGTTGTATGCTCATGGGATAAGGAGGGAAAGAGACAAGTGTGACAAAAAAAAAGAAGAGGTCGCAAAAACAGAAAGAGGATAATGAGGTAGACAAATGTTGTAATCAGGGTTGTTCCTGAGCTTAATCACTGCAGCCGGACCAGGACAAGATAAGGCATGAATTAAGACTGTGAAAGGATTTAAGTATCATGAGAAATTAGCTGGTCTTATTCTTTCACAATAATAAAAATGACTGATATCAATTTCAAAAGCATCACTTATGAGAAGTATTAAAACTTCAGTAAAACAGATCTGTAAAATATTTCAACTAGAAGTGAAGCTAGAAGCTGTAAGTATGATCAGATAGAAATCTAACGTTTATTAAATTGTTAGCTGCCTTTTCATGCTCTCAAAGCTTTTTGAAAGGTAATTAAAAAAAATGTCAGTTTCCACAGTAATCATATGCATTCAGACTTCTCATTACTTTATTTTTGAAAGGTACCTTCAGGATTTTGCATGTTTTCTCCAACAGAAACTCTAGATGTATACTGCAAGAAACTTTATAATTCATCAATGTAAGAAAACACTTACCAAGTGTTAACGGTAAAGCCATTGGATGGTGTGATTACAGATAGTCCCACAAGTGTAGATTCACAATGGGAAAATAAACAAAGCAAAATCCCAATGCACACGCAGACCATTTTCATCACTTATGTCATTTTCTGGGAGCATAAGCAAGCAATGTTTGTAAGGGGATTTTTTGTGATTTTTTTTTTTATACTTTTGGTGTTAGAAATCTGAATCACTATTATCTTTGCAAACAGTATTCTTGATCAAACATAAAGAGGTTTTCACTGCTGTATAAGTGTTCTAATAATTGCATTTATCACCACTCCACATACATGAATCAGAGTACAGTTTTAAAATTTTAATTACTTAATAACCATTATATTCATAATTTTAATTATTTTTTGAATTTCTGTGCTACAGACTGCTGGCCCACTAGTGAACCACAAGTTCATGAGGTCAGAGGTCTAAACCCCTCAAAGACAACTGGGTAACATTCATATTATGTTGATATATTTTTGTTGGTAAATTTCAGAACTGAAGCGGTGCTGATTAGATTTTATAGATTTTATAGACACAGATTACACATAACAGTTTTTTGTTTCTATGTATTATCTCAAATTTGTTTTTCCTGTATACCACCACATTAATTTGATTATACATATGAGAATGCAGAAAGAGTAAATTAAGGTCATTGCTGTAATATTTGCACAAAGCCTATATGCTTGAAGTGAATGCAATTTAAACAGATTTAACTATATAAATATTTTTCTATATTTGGGTGACTGTTTTCTACATTATTATTATAAAAGTATATATATATTTATTTTATAAGCCTCCACTAGATATTGCATTTTCCTTGCTAAGTGCAGTACAAAGCAAAAAAAAAAGGAAGCCAGGAGTTGTATTTCAACATTATGAAATTTCAATTTTCTTTTTTAATAGAAAGTTTTATTGTAAAGAGAAATATCTGCATATACGAAAAGATATAAACTTCTTAAGACCACTGTCATTGCAACCACAGTGGCATATCATAAACTGTGTGAAGCCTTAAGAGAGCTATTTGAGAGCTTCTTTCCATTTTTTGAGATCCTTGTCTCACATACACAGTGGATTAAAAAAATGGATACAGAGTTAGAAAAGATCACATCTATCCATCCTTTATTTAAAAATGGGAGCTAACTAGGAAGAGTTACTAATTGTGGTTATGATGTGTTATGAACTTTAATCATATTGAAAACACAACCACAGTGTGAGGTGTATATGCAGTAGAAAGAAATCAGCTCTGCCAAAATTGTAACCTAAAAAAACCTTTAGTTCTAAAAGAGGTGTCTGAGAAGCCCAGTAAAATGAAATACAACAAAGCCCAAAACTGTAGAACAAGATTTGATTTACCACTTGCTTTGCACAGACCACCATACTGAGTAGCTCTTTTTACTTCACTGAATTTGTCTGCTATATGGTTCATGGAGAACTTTGCTAGTAAAAAATTGCTATTATATCATAAATATGAAAAGAGGTGCTTACTAAGCTGAGACTGTTGGAATGTGTGCCTAAGGGCCACAATGATGCACGGGAGCATTGAGGTAAAGGGCAGCCTTAGTCGGACACCAGCCCTTGCCCCACCCAAGCATATCTGGGGAAAGCGTCAGCTCCACTGACCTGGATCAGAGAACTGGCTATTGGAGGGATCATGTTTGCAAGCAGATTAACAGAGTGACACAGGGTCTAGAAGTCAGCAGTTGGTGTACACATGGATCTGGGCCAGTTACTGTGTTTGTCTCTGCATTGCCCTCTGGGGAGATCTGGCTGATCCAGGGACCAGCTGCTGGGACACACTCCCACCGCTACACCCCCACCCTCGAAAAAAAATCATTGAAGTAAAAAATAACAATGCAGAGAGAGTTCTGTATAAAGTTGTATAAACTGAACTGAGATAAAAAAGAAAGAGTTGGATTTGTACGGAAAATACACTTAAAATACTGAAGTAGAATGGCCTTATTAACAGAATCTTGCAAGCGAAGAGTAAGAATTTAAAAGAGATGAGAGGGAAGATGGATGTGGTATGGCAGTGACAAGAAAGAAACAAGGCATGCCAATGAAGTGAGATTTTGTCAGAAATGTGGTAACTTCGTACTTCAATGGAATCCATCTGACTACCTAGGGAAGAATAAAATTAGGAGAGTATTAAATTGTACATGAATTTCTAATTAATGAAGTACAGATATTACCTAAAGCACTGAAGTTTTGTGGAAGTGAATCTTCATAACTCTTCTTTCATAACTCTTACTGTTTCATAAGTCTTCAGTTAATAAGTAGAGAAATTATTTGTGATGACTGAGGAGAGGAGAATCTGAACTCTGCAAAATCACAGTTAAGATTTCCCAACTAAGAAAAATAAACAATTAATCAGTAGGCTAGACTACAAAACAATTAAAGAGAAGAACATGGAAAATTACCATTTATTTCTAAGGTTAGGTTGAAAATGTTTTTTATTTCAATAAAATAGTGAGGCATAAGTGAAGCTCATATTTAATGAACAGTGTCTCATAGAAGATGTTGTTTGTATGTACAGTTGTGATTCAGAAAGCATAGATGATAATTCCACATTCTGAAAATATGAACAGATCCAGAGGCTTTGAGGGCTTTCAAAGACTGATCACAAATTTTTGTGAAAAAGGAAGAAAGTTTTTGTTGAGGCTGAAACAAGCAGAGTTATGCTGGCTGATGCTTTAGCTCAACATTCGTTCTACTGTATTTTGCATAGCCTGCTCCATTTCTGCATCATTGCTTGTGTCTGTTAATCACAGAACAGAAAGAGATAGCAATTGCCAGTGATGGATGATGACTAAAAATATATGAGGATATTTCAAAGAAAAGAAACACTACCAAGAAGCAGGATTAAATGCATTATTCTTATATTGAAAATCTTCATGCCAATTATTACTCTTGAGATATATATTGCTTACAGCCTTTTTATACTGGGTACCTTCATGTGAGTGAAGACATCCAAGACTTTTATGTATATAATGATAACAATTGCAGACTAGTAAGCTTCCCTGTGACTCATGAATTAATTTATGCTGTATTGCTCATCAAGAAAAAGAGGTTCAAATATGTTAAATGTATAACTCATGCCATGTACTAAATGTAAGGAGATGTTGCTTTACCAATCCTGGACACACCCTACAAGAAAACAGGAACAGTGATGTACACAGGATACCAAGATACAGTTAAATTCTTGTTGTAAAAGATTATAAGGGCTTTTAAACTGTATAAAAAAAATGTCAGACATCATATTAAGTGTTTAATGCTTTTGGATTGTATACAATTGATCGCTAAAAGAGGGAAACTTGTGGCTTATTTGTACATTTATAAATGTTTGTGATTTTCCAAACTGCAAAACACAATTGTTCAACAAGCAAATAAAAATAATAATATTAACAATAATAAACTGGCAAAAGAACACACAAAACACTAGTCATACTTTCCCACTTCCTCAAAATACTCTATCTGGAGATAGTCTTTATTTTTGGTGTTCACAAGTGAGGAATAACAAAGGTATTTATATAAATTTTAGAGAGATTAATGAATTTGAGGTCATGTAGTTTTTAAAATTTTAAACCCCTCCTATTTTTCATATTTCTTGCACTCAAGGATTCTGAAACTATTTCTTTTTTTCATATCAACATTTTAGCATGGCATCTTCAGTGTAATAGCAATAATTCATAGAAAATTTTGTACACATATTGAGAAACTGAAACAGTACTTGACAGATGTTCAGAATTAATAAAAATTCTCTACTTCCTAATACTAAATATTACTGCAAGTTTTCAAATATAAAGGAAATTAGAAAATTCACAGACAGTGTGAGCCTCACTGTGATGACACTAAAATGGCTATAAAGAGAATGAACATAAGGAAACAGTAGCACATTTCACTATAAATGTCAAGCAGTGTTATTCTGAAAAATGTCATAGTGATAATTAAGATGAAAAAGGTTCCAACTAGTGAGTGCAGCGTGGTCACTTTCAATTTATCAATCAAGAGAAGTCATTTTTATCACAACTTACTGCAAAAGACTCTGAACATCTTTAGAGTAGCATCCCTTTCAAAGAAAATTTACATCGCTATAATATGGCAAATTATTAAAATTTGATTTTTAGGACCTGGAGAAAAATGAATTTTATTTTACATTAGCTTTAAAAAAAAGCTTGTACTTGGGAACTCATGGCTAGAGTGCTGCTTGGTCACTGACAAGAGCTTCAAGTTACTGAAGGCAGACATACTATTTAAGTACATTTATTAATCTTTATCTTAGAAGATGGTTAGATTTTTGTCCTTCATTGCTCTTTATAAAAAGTGGTTCTGGTGCTTGACTGTACTGATAGTTAGAAACTGCTAATTAGCAACAAAAATTTATTCAAGCTCACATGCTTTTTTCTTGTTTTGACAACTTTATCCCTTAGCTTTGATAGATCTCCTCTTGCTTGACATTTCAGGATCTAAATAAACAATATTGATATTCTGCCTCCTATTCCTCTTATCTAAGTAAGCAGAGGCCTTTTATTTTTGCTTTATATAGGTGGTTTTACATTTCACTTACATTTTAGCTTTCTTTCCACGTATCCACACATAGAATTTATCTGTGCAATACCCCAAGAAGATTTCAGTTCTCTCCTGTGAAATAGCATTCATATCTCTCCTGGAAATACCTCACATGTTAAAATCTTAAATTTCATTTACCCTTCTTTGCTTGCATACGCACACTGGGAAAACACACAGACATCTCAAGGCAATTAAAACAGCCAGGTTTTAGTAAACAGTCTTCAGCTCATCAATTGAAAGTATATCAGTATGTAGGACTCAGTTTGCAAGGATAACCAGAATTTTCTGCCTCACATTGTCTCCTTTGTACTCTTTATGCTTTCCCTCAAATCTAGCAACCTTCTATGTTAGCCCACATAAACTTTTGTACCTGTGCCACTAACATTAGGAAGAAGGTAATAAGAACACAAGCTAAGAATCCTTGAACAGGACTTCTTAAATTCAGGCACAACTCCATCAAAAATATGAATATTTGCAGAAGCTCTCTTTATTTATTTATTTATCTGGTCTGCCACTCTGTGCCCCAAAAGAATTTCTGTGCCTCTAAACTGATAAAATTCCCAAACATGATTTTTAAATGAACAAGTTCTTACTAAAAAATTTGTACATTAAATTGTTGTTTGTTTTTTTTTTAATTCTGGCTGATCTAACACAGATTACCATAAAAAGTGTAATTAAAAAGAAAGAAAAACAGAGGAGATGAACAGAAACAGACCAAAAGAACAAGTAAGTATACGTATTTTTAACACGATATAGGATGAAAAAGCTGCATGAAATTGAAAAATAATAGTAGGAAAGCAGAAATTTACCTATTCATAGTCAAACCTATGGATTTCATTGGACATCGTGTTGTAATTGTGTACAGCAAAAATGGGACTAGAATTTGAACCTTGCAAAAGTCGTTCTATATTTCAATTTGAGAAGAGTATGCAGGTAATTTGAGCTTTCTAAGTGTAAGCGTTCCCAAGGATAACTTCACCAGCAGTGCTTGCAGTAGAAATAAATGTAACAGTATAGGATTTCAGTCTGGACCTGGGAGTAGTTTAAACATTGTAGGAGTTAGTCACAGCATCAGTTTGCCCATAGTGCAGTTTATAACACAACTTTGAACACCAAAACCCCTCTGCAGTGCAGACCTACCTCTTGTAGCATCTTGCAGTAGAATTTACAAAAAAACAACAACAACAACAAAAAAAACTACGACACAGTTACACAGCTAATAGCATTTGATAGAAGATACTAAAGATAGTAGCTGTTCTTTGAGGTGAAAAGAACTTTTCAGGGCTAAGTACAATACTTCTATCTACAGTCTAAAACTATCTTGAAAACTAGCTTTTACAATTCTCCTTTTTCTAAACACCCAAGAAAAGGTTGTTTTTTTTTTTCCTTTGAATTATAGATAATAGAACTATAGATTTTGCTTTCAGTTTTCTGAATAAATATTGGATAGTCTGTTATAAAGAGTGATGTTGGCTATATTAGAGGAGGTTTTCTTCCAGCAACAATGCAAGATGCTTGTTATCTACAGCAATTGTGAAGATCAGGAGATAACAAAAGAAGTCGTCTCAGGCATAAGAAGGAAGTAAAATTTCCAAAAGCAAAATGGTTTCAAGAATACAAAAAACATCATTCAAGGATTCAGGAGAAAATATAGAAGTTTGAGCTCCTAAAGGAAAAGAAAAAAAAAGTTTTCTCTTGATAGTTTTATTAATATACATACAATATATGTAAGGTTCAACTTAACCCCTCATTTCTTAAAGACTGCACATTATGTGAAACTGAAATTTGTATTAAATGTTCCCTGAGATGCCCATCACTTCAAGCCCCTCGAGTAATTCAGAATTCTAGTGAAGCTGATTGTTAAATAAGCACTGGATTTTGCAAGGCTGGGACATTTCTGGTGATATGCTAAGGTACAATTCTAGGTACCTAAGAATATTTTAATATTGAAGAGAGTCATTAGTGTTAAGGCATCTGAAGACTTGAACCACCATGTAGTAGGAAATATTTTGAATTAGTTCACAGCTTAGTATATAGGTCATGTTCTTATAAATAATATTAATTACAAGGCAAGATGAACTGACAGAAATTTGTGATATTTGTACTAGCTGATGATGCTCCAATTCAGGTGAAAGTACTCAGTTAGACAAGTTAATGAATTATGGCCTGGTTTCAGTTGGGACAGAGATTAATTTCTTCATAGTTTCTGGTATATTGCTATGTTTTGGTTTCAAGAGGAGAACAACATGGATAACATCCAGATGCTTTAGTTGTTTAGAGCAGCAGTAATTATTATAATAATATTATAATCCCTATACAACTTACATCTTATATAAAGCATTAAAAAGGAATTTGGCAATGCTAATACTGTAATGTTTATTCTAAGTCTGAAGTATTGAGCATTTAAGATGTGGTTTCATGACAGAACTATCCTTGGGTTTATGCAATTTAATTTCCCCACATGCAATATGTGTTGTTGCAAGCATACATGTGGATGTGCAGTAAGTCAGTTCAGAGAGATGATCTGGCTGAAAAATAATTACTTTCCATATAAAGGGTAACGAGCAGAAAGAAGCAGACAAATCAGTAAAATCCATAACATCCATTACACCAGAAACCATGTAATAAAACACTATTCATGCATTACTGGTAATTAATCTGTTTATCAATACATTGTTTAATAAGGGAATTTATTAGACTCATAAATAGCTCTGAAATGCATGGAGTAACTGAAAACACATGACTGGTTTTAATATTTTTATTCATATAATCATAACAAAATAAAATATAAATGATTAATAGACAAAAACAAGTAGTAAGATACTCAGGAATTAAGAACATATCTAATTTGTTTATACAAGCAGGAATCAAGAGGATAAAAAAAACATACGAAGTAAACTGTTTAAAAAATTAATATATACATTGTAATTGTGCTGAAAATATATACTTATCCTGAATAGTACTACCGATGAGCAACATATACGATCAGCTAAACTGAAAAATTTAGTGGAGCTAAAAGGTTTTGTGCAGCTTTATTTTTCCCTACTTCAATTGCAAAGCTTCTGTATAGTTATGTTATTTCTCTTCTATCTTCCCTGTAAAGTTTGGGAAAGTGTGTACCCTATTTCTAGATTTCTAACTTTCTCTGGAGTAGGACAACAAATTATGTGATTGTATGATTGGTTTAGTTGGTTTGCTGTCATTTTACATAAAAATCTGTGTTCTTATTGAGCAGGCTGCCCCCTGGAGCCCGTGGGCACAACTCGTACTAGATCTCCACATGCTTCCATGGAGGAATTATAGGTGTGGCCTGAAGGAGGAGAGTCCATCACATAAAGTGATTTACTCTTTTCCCACTAAACCAGATAGTGCCATGTCACATGACACTGGATTGCCTTCATGCCTCAGTCTCAGAAGCAAATTACAGCTCACCAAACATGATGTTAACCTTCATACATCAAACAAATAGCATGAATCACGCTCAGGTAGAACCATGAGATAGTAACATGACTTACAGGAGGATGTTGTGGACACCAAACATCTTGTGTAGTCTCCTGCAACAAGAGGCATGCTGAGTAGCATCTCTACAGACAGCCTGTTTTTGCTTTTAAGGCCTTCTTGTGCAGCAGCATTACTTGAGTTTACAGTTATTTATAGTTATCTTCCAGGAACAGACACAAACACAGTCCTGGGAATCCAAAATCAATATTTCCACTGAACTGCTCCTGTTTGGAAAAGACTTCTGTCACTAATATAGATGAAGAACATAGGTATAGGGCCATGCATTATTTTACATGGGATAGCAGAAAAAGATACAGATTCTCCAAGAGCTGCAGTAGGATGATCAAGTGTTTCATCATTCATTCTCTTAACATTGTATATGGAAACAAAGTGTTGGTATGATTTTTTTTTTGCATGAAACTGCTTATTCCCTGTATTCCCTGTATGAACTGTTATCATGTGGAGATAAGAATTAAAAAAAAATCAAATGTGTGTATCATTCCATTTTTAAAAAGCTCCTATATACATCTATTTCAGCATTACTTGGTAAGTCCCACATCAGCTCCTAGATGTTTGATGTTTACTTTTTGTCTATTTGCTTGTTTATGCACAATATGGGTCCATAGCAATATTCCCTTGATAATGCTCTACAAAATTGGGCAAAATTATGTTTTGTCACTTTCTTTCTGGCTCCATTACTGTTTTTTACAGCTTTTATGACTCTTCTTCTCACTGTATTAGTTTTCATTCCAGTTCTCAGTAGTTCTCTCTTGCCTTTGTTTCTTCAGGTCTTTGCCAGATTAACAAAAGTTTGTATTCTCTAAGGCTGTTACAGATGGAACTAATTACACTAAACTGCAGTAATAAGAGGGAAGATAGATTATAAGTATTGATATGGATAAAATATAGTGATTTAACAAAGTTTAATTGTAAATAAGGCAGTAACTTGGAAGGTAATCAGAAAAAGGTTCTCAGGAGTAGTCAGCATGGGTTCACCAGGGGGAGGTCGTGCTCAACCAACCTGGTAACCATCTGTGATGTCATCACTGGCTGGATGGATATGGGGAGAGCAGTGGATGTAGTCTATCTTAACATCAGCAAGGCATTTGGTACTGTTTCCCACAGTATCCTTATAAAAATGTTGAGAAGGTGAGGAATAGATGAGTGGACGGAGAGGTGGGTTGAGAACTGGATGACTGGCAGAGTTTAGAGGGCTGTAATTGGCAGCACAGAGTCCAGCTGGAGGCCTGTATTTAACAGTGGTCCTCAGGGGTTGGTGTTGGGTTTGGTTTCGTTCAACATCTTCATCAAGGACCTTGATGAGGGAATCCACCCTCAGCAAGTTTGCTGATGATATGAAACTGGGAGGAATGGCTGATGTGCCAGAAGGCTGTGTTGCCATTCAGCTTGACCTGGACAGGCTGAAGACTTGGGCAGAGAGGAATCAGATGAGTTTTAACAAGAGCAAGTGTAGAGTCTTGCACCTAGGGAGGAATAACCAAATACACCAGTACATGTAGAGGGATGACCAACTGGAGAGAAGTTCTGAGGAGAGGGACCTGAGTGTCCTGGCGGACAACAGGTTGACTATGAGCCAGCAGTGTGCGCTGGTGGCCAAGAAGGCCAATGTTATCCTGGGGTACATTAAAAAGAGCGTGACCAGCAGGTCAAGGGAGATATTCAGTACTTGCCACCTAGTGCTATCCAAAGTCCAAGGCAGGAAAACTGTGATAAGCATTGGTGGCACATCACTCTTAATCCACATCTTTTCTTTTTTTTTTTTTGTAAAATAATCACAGTCCTCTGACTGTCAAATCAGGAAATTCTAACAGGAAGGTATTCTAGCAGGAGACTTTCAGCAATTTCTACTTCACATCTTTTTGATAGTTAATGATATGGTGCTCAAGCCATCATCTTACTTGCACAGATGGCAGCCCTACAGGCTATTCTGGGACTTGTGAAAGAACTATACAGCTGATTTGTTATTTTCCTTGCTGCTAGCAGCTGCAAAAGATTCCGACAGTGAGGGCAGAGATCTGGCAGCTTTCTTGACCTCATCTAGTCCTCTGTTATTCTCTCATGTTCCCTACTGTTTCACGTGCTCCTCCTCTAACCTTGTAAACTAATCAGGGATGGAGAGTTCAAACTTGTCTGCAACAGCTGTTCCAAGAGATGCTGTGTCTGAGCATTCTCCATCATTTCTAGAGCAGAACTATTAAATCTGAATGTACTACTACAAAGAGAAAAAAGTCCTTAACTCATGTTATCAGAACGTTGTTTTGCACCATGTGATGTTGTCCTGCTGTTACAGGAAACAGTTATTGTGTCTAACATTTATACAGGTCAAAGTCCCGCAGCTTTTGTAGCTAAAAACTATCATAGATTCATAAGGGGCAGAGTAGGCGTGCAATCTCTTCACTCATCCTTATGGCCACTCTCTTTTGATACAGCTGGCCTTTTGAACTGCAAGTACACACATGACTCATGTTGAGATTTTTCATGCACCAAAATCCTCATGTTGTTCTCCACAGGGCTGCTCTGTTCTTCCAGGGCTGATCTTCTTCCAGTATACATTCATGTTTGGTATTGCACCAACCCAAATTCAGCACCCTGGCCTCATTGAATTTCATTCTATTCATGTGGGCCCAATTTTCAAACTTGCCCCTTTGGATGGCATCACTTCCTTCTGTTGCATTGGCTTCATCATTCACGTTGATGTTGTCTCTGCACTTGCTGAGGTTTTACTCAATTCCACAATCCAAGACATTGATAAAGATATTAAGCAGCACTGGTTCCAAGATGGACCCCTGAGGGACACCACCTGTGATCATCCTCCACATGGACATAGTGTCACTGATCACAGATTTCAAGACGTGGTCATCCAGAAAACTTTTTTCAATCCTTCAAATCCATGTCTCTCCAATTTGAAGATAAGGATGTAGTATTGCAGAAATCCAGGTAGAAGACTATCTTCCCTTGTCAGCTGGCTCCATCACTCCATTGTAGAAGGCCAACAGATTGAACAGGCATGATCTATGCTTGTTGAAGCTGTGCTGGCTGTATCAGATCACCTTGTCTTGTATGTGCCTTAACATTGTTCCCAAGATTACCTCAGGGAAAGTATCTCTGCTACTAACATGAAAACACTGATGGATTTTTTGAACGAAGATATTTACTTTTCACGGAAAAGATACAGTTTTTGACTAAAAACAAATAGGATTTGGTAGGCCAAGAACATCTGTGAGGTGATGCAGCCATGGTAAAGATGTCAAAACAGGACTGTAAATCTGGACCTTTGGTGAAGGGCCATCTTTGTTATTGCAGTTTTCACTGTTAAATCTGTGAAACTTTAGGAAAAGGGAGAAGACGTCTCTAGTCCTCTCTAGTCTGTTTTGCTTCTACCACAAGCCCAAATGGTGAGAAGTATTTTTTTTTATCAAGCACAGGAGGATACAGAGTAGTACATTGCATCCATGCAGTGAAGTCAGAAATTATAACACTGTTTTTGAGTATCACAATAGCATCTATGTTGATAACATTTAGACAGAGAATGCACATTTGCCATGGGTTTATTAAAAGCTTTCCAGGAAGATCCTCTTGCAACTTTGATTTCATGGCAGAAAAACTAGGGGTAAGTGAGCAAAGTGTATTCTTTTTCCAGGACAGACCATAAAAATATAAAAGAGAGAAGAAAAGAAAATAAACAAGAAAAGCTAGCAAATCCTATCAGTCATCCTGTCTCTAAGTTGTGAACTTTGATTGTAGAGTGCAGTATTCAGTCACCCCCAAAAATTTGATATCTCATAAAGTGGGTCAAGGTTTTCTTTTTCCTTTGAGTTTCTTCTGATGTCTTTTCAGTACTATATTTTATATATTACAACTATGCTGCTTTTTTTTCCCTCTGAACTTGAATCTTTTGGGGATGTTCTTGTAACTTGTGAGTTCACCATTATAAAGCCTATTTGTTAGGAAAATGTTACTGATATTAACTGTTGGAGTGGCAAGGATTATTCTTAGGAAAGTTAAGACTTTTAAGGCCTTTTATGATCTTTTTGATTGTCATGGAGTTTCGCAGTGAGTGGTATCATAAACAAAAAAAAAAAGATCTTTTTCAATTAACACAAATTAACCTCACTCATGGGAGTCTGGAAAAACAGACATGGATGGAGTGGAAAATGCCATAATTTTCCTACTGCAAACTGTGTCACTAAGCTTCATTTCACTTCATACTGTCAGAATTAAAGCCTTAAATAGTCATAGAAATGTATACCACTCTCAGTTACTTCCTGACAATATATTAGATTTGGCAACTGATATATCTAAAAAAAAAAGTTCTCATTTTCTAAATTTACAGAACTATATCCCACCTACACAAATCCCTGCATGATCCCCTGCTTTTATGCATTTATCCAAGTTCAGGAACCATACAATGGGGGAGAGGTGGCTAAAATTGATTACACTGTATTTGTGTTCTTTTTCTTAGCTAATGAGTTTGTCCAGAGGAGCACCCCTGTAGGTTTTCTGCTGCCTTTCTTTAGGTCTAGATTAACAGTATGAAACACTATGTCTCTGTTTTCACTTGCAACTCTCAATGTAAAAACTTTCCAATCTTAAATTAAAGGCAACTTACACTTTCACAAAAACACTGTATGTGTTTATCTTTCAAGGACAACTTTATTCACTTGCTCAGAATGCACATCTGCAATCATTGATACCATTTCCTCTTTAAAGATCTATCCTGTACCAAACTCCACTTCTTCTGAGGGTTACTCATCCTTTCCTGATATTGGATGTTATAAGAAGACTGTCACATAAAGAGAAGAGTATGATGATTCTCTCTTTTTTCACAGAGGTAGCTTATTTGAAGAAAAATAACAGTTAGGATTTGGAACATTGGACAAGGAGAGAGAAAGCAATTAATTTAAGAGGAGTGGCCTCTTAAACCCCCACAGCAGGAGGGGTTTGGAAGCAGATGATCTTTTTAGATAGTTCTGTGATTCTGTGATTGTCTGATTCTGTGACTGTACATATGCATTAGACTCTATGTCTGTGTTTTCTCTTCAATATTCACTGAAGTTTATATAAAAAAAATAGACTTCTATGTGACTTTTTAGGATTTATGTCTCTGGCAGAGCATACAGATTTGCTTATTTTCTTCTCATTAGTATCTCCAAGCTCAACTTAAATTGTCATCTACATTTTTTTATTTCCTCAGCAATTTCTATAAACTGCTCACACAAGTGTTCTTACAAACAATATGAATTCAGTTGTGCAAGTATTTCAATTCTATATAGTACAATGTGAAGTCCACTAGAATCTATGAATAAGTAAATCAACAAGACTCTAATTCTTGAACAGTCTGCTCATATATTCCTCCTATCAAAAACAATAAAATCAAATTAGAAAAACAGAGTTATAGAATAACCAAAACAATTAGTGAGTAATCAAATAATAGTAGGAGGTGATATGCTCAAAAAAAGTGAAAGTAGATATTTTTACATATAATGAGAATTATGCTACAGAAATCTGTGAAGCTTAAAAGTTTATTGGGATCTTAAAAGAAACTGGAAAAATTCTTGGAAGACAAATCCATCAAGGACTGCTTATTCCAAAGCCACTGCCTTTGCATCAAGAAGAATGCCCACCTGGAGAGCTTCAAGCTTCTTTTTTTCAATGTTCAGAGAATTAGGTAGAAAATTTTCAGTATATCTGAAGGTAAGTATGCAGCTAAAACTACTCAATTATTTTATTTATTTCACTCTTGCATTCCCCAGAGTGTGCTTACAGACCATACTCATCAAAGAAGTTGTCTTTGAACTATCAGGTAAAATATAGGGCATTGCCTCATTTCCTAAAGAACTAGGAGGTTACACATGTGCTTCTCAATCTCAACCTGATTAGCAAAAGGCTCTCAATAAGGGTTGAACTCACAAGAATCAGCAAGCCTTTCTGAACTGTATTTACTCCTTAGGAATGTGCTAGTAGGTTAACACTGCTTCTCAGTTCCTACAGGAGAAATGGTAAGGCACTCTACTCTTTTTTTCACATAACAGTGGAAATAAATTGCATTTGTGCTATTTACTGCCCACATTTTTTATTATGGATCCTTTTTGGAGGGAGGAAAGCATAAAGCAAAGAATGTACAGGATAAGTATTACTGAATGAAGGAGAATGGAGAAAAATATACCACTTTGAGGCATTCAGGTGGGAAAGCTGTCTGAAGGATTACTACCTTAGGATATGGAATATGTTACCACACAATAATAATTCTGATGTTTTAATGTGATTTTGGGGGTATTTATTTTTTCTTTTTTAATTGTTTATCACTAATAGAAATTATTTCTAATTGTTAAAAACAGACTATCTTTCAGAAAAAGCTACGAGGTGCAAAATAATATTTAAATGACTTTATGTGGGAGAAGAAAAGCTTTTTTTTTTTATTTTTGTTAATTTTGATTCGGTTAAAATTGTTGGAGTAGTAAAATCTTCCTCACAAATATTTATATGAATTAGGCCTTTAATATAATCATTTATCTTTTCCATCAATAACTTATGAGACCTAAGTCTTGTTTTAAATGATGTTTGTAGAAAATGAGTTTTTGGCTAATATTAGTTTTATTTATTTTTTCAGGAAACAACATTAATTGGTTAAATTCTATTTCAGCAGAAAAATTATATGTGTTATCACCCAGACAATACAACCTGTGTGTGCATGCAAGTAACAGATTGCATTTTGCCTGCAATGAGTTTGCAAACATAATTATTAGAATGAATGTTCTTCAAAAAACTATCAGGAAAGTTTAGGAAGAAATAAACAGATGAATGGCATAATCTCTTCAATTGTAACTAAGAATATTAGAATAGTTAATCTTGGTTGAATAGTCAATCTTCTAGGTTGAATCTCAGCAACTACTACACTGTTCTTCTTGAAATAGGTAATTATGCTGTGTTTTGCATAGATAAAAAAGATATGGAAAATTTTTGTAAATAACTTTTAATGCTGAATACGAAGTATTTTTTAGTACTCAGTATTTAAACAAATGTAAAATTAAAGGCTATAAAGACCTTAGAAACAAACACTGCAAGTCAATAATTCTTCATAGTGGATCATTCAGCAGTGATTTTCTAGGAAACCAAGGGTCCAAATTCTGTACTACTTCCTAAAAGTACTCAGCCTTTTAGAAATTGAGAGTCAAAATTTATCTATGAAGCTATGTCCTTTAGCAAAACCTAATTTAAATCCTATGTGTATGGGAAAATATGCTCATACTGTCAAAATGAATACTAATTTCCTGTGTTAATCATGCAGGGATTGGGATCAGTGGCTTAAATTATTAATTTGTCAGCATGATATAACAAAATCTATCTTTTATGATTAAATTGTATTGGGTTATAAATAATCATTGAAAATATGGAACAATACTTTGAAAAAATTACAGTAATAATATACAGTAAGAAATATTCAGAGAATATTAAGAAACTAAATTGAACAAATGCTTTTGCCTGCAAAACTTAGTTTAATAATCCGAGATAGAAAGCCTAAATTTTTACATCATCTACATGCAGATATGTGTGTGTGAAGTATATTCAAAATATTGCTATACTGTCCGTATGAATGATAATGATATTAAAAGAACATTTAAGGAACAGGAATGATGAAGGAATCTGAAGTGTCATATAATGAAAAAGATTTCAATAGTTGAAAAAATTAGTGTCTGGGACAAAGTAGTACACTTCACATGCCAGGTATCTGAATTTGTACCATCATCTAAAGAAAAATCTTCCTTTGCAACTATACTTTGAATAGTTCTTGTCTATAGAAATCCCACAGTAAATGAATAGTCCATCACATGATAACTGTTAGTAGTTTTTTGCGCTGAAACGTAAGTTTATGATTGGAATTATTAAGTCATTTGTCAACTTGAATAGTAGAATGAATCCAGGATGGAGGAGTTGGAAGCCTCTAGGCTGAACTGCTTAAATGAGACAGGATTGCCTGTAGAATAGTTTTCTTTGTTATGAGGGATGTTAGCAACAACCCCTGCATTTCTGCTGCTTAATACTTTCAATTAAGTTTTTTCAATTATTTTTTGCCCTTCTGTTTGAAACAAACTTTTCCTATTTGGAAAGAAAGTGTCTTAAGGCATTTTTTTTTCCTTTTAATATCAAGTGCAATCTTCTCAATTAGAATCTTATGAGAATTACCATTACTGTTTCACCACTGATATGTCTTTATGCAAAAGTGTTGCAGACAGTGAAGGAATGTTAAGGCCCACCTTGCATCTCTGTCACAATAATAGTACCAAAAATTACCCGTGCAGTGGTAGTACAGTGGAAGGAAGAATAATAATAATATAACAGACTTCAGTTACATGATTGTATACTTTTTTTTTTTTTTTCCCCCTCAGATTTTAGATTCTTTAAATGCACAAAGAGAAAACAAGAACGGGTGTGTTCTTGTCCCATGAACTATTACAGCAGAACAGAAGAGTGAAATTTTATTATGAGTTTACTTGTAGCTCAGAGTTAATATTTTTCTTTATAAAATAAATTATAGATATATTGTGTGTGTGTGTGTGTGTGTGTGTGTGTACATGTATACATACATACTGTTAATTCTTGCTGGTCAGGGAGAAATTCCTTAGTGTCTGCCATAATGCAAAATCCAATTTATTTATAACCTGTATTTACCATTATCACATGGAGAACATTGTGCTCTGTTTAAAAGAACCATACTTATTATCTTCCAGACCTAGGTGATCATCTTTTTGTACCAACACTGATGATCACAATTGTGATGTTGCTTCAAAAGGGAAGAAGTCTGTGACAGTTGCTAAGGCACCTTCTCTCTTGTTTCTGCATTTACTTTTTCCTTTATAAGGACAGTAGATACCCTTTGAAAGTTTTTTTTTTGATGACTGATAACTAAAGTCATTCCAAAGGCACACTGTAAAAATAAATTGCCAGCATCTTTTCTACATGACTATCGTATAAAGGCAAGTCAAAATACAGGTTCAATCCTATATGTGTATGTAAATTTATAAAAGAACAAGACATTATATTTTCTAGGAAAAATAGTCAGAGAAGGATTAGATCTCAAACATATTTTCCTTTTGTTCCACGTGTAAATTAATATTTTATTATTTTCCAATTGTTTCCTATATTTACGTAAATATCATAAAAGCCATCTGTACTTGTTGCTGTAGAGTTTTCATCTCTCAAATTTCCTTATGTTCTGAAGAAAAGAGAACAGAAAAGAGAGTGCTACTGGCATTTGTAATTATAGGATAATTTGAATGTCACTCAAGGGAAAGGGAATGTCCAAATAGTGAATGGCAGAACAGAACAAGAAAGGTAGACAACTGACCTTGATGACAACCTAAAGTTGTCACTAAACATTACAGAAATCTTTAGAAACTGTTGCTTCATAAATTATTTGTTACATTTACAATAAATATTGAATTAGATCTCCTGTGGTGTATTTAAAACAAAATGAAAATCTCTTCAGAGTAATAGGATGAAAATGGTACTCATTTTGGCCCTAATAAACCCTCATGGAGCATTGATATGATTGTTTATATCTGTACTGAATTCAGATCAACTCATGTATTTACACAGATTTCTACTTCTAACAGTATTAATACCCCTGTTCGTAGATTTTGAGCATTTATGATTTTCTCTTTAGTCTTACCTATCCTCAGATGTTTATAGCATCACTCATTATTAATTTTATTTTTAATACCTGATAGAAAATTAGTTAAAATCAGTGATGAGCTTTATGTGTCTTCAGAAATAATTTTAAAATTAGTGTATTGCTACCATCTTGGTCTGAATTACTAGAAAAGGTTTTTTTTTTTATGTTGTTACATCTAGAAAAATAAATTTATAATGAAAAATTAATATTTTTCATTTATTTCCATTTCTTTCTAAGAAGAAACAAATATGTTAAGATGCAAGCTCAAACTCTGAGAACATACTTTTTCACTTGTGAACAAGAGATACTGTTTTTTTGTCATAGCTCTAAGTTTCTTCTTTCTGTAGTCCTGGACTGAAAGATTCCTCTGTAGGCTTTCCAATAATCCCTGCTAAATGCTATGATGGATAATGTTGATGCAGCTAAACACGTTCTAAACATTCTTTCTGAATTCAGTAGAAGTCAATTTTCAAGACCCTAGCAGTAGACTTATCCATAAAGTTACCTTTAACTGTGTATGCTCCTCTCCAGCAGACTTTTTTTCCTCACATTGCACAGATGTCATATGAGGATGTAAATGTAAAAAAGGGAGAACAAAATATAGTAGTACATAGAGATGCCAGGAGGATGGCATGAGTTGAGTTGTTTGTTTTACTTATTGCTGCTCATTGGAAAATGAGCAGACGTAGCAGGTGTGGTGTTGGCCAGTGGCAAAATCTGAACTCCAGCTGCAACATTAAAGCAAATCAGAAGTACTGAACAGATACTTTCTGTGTAATCACGCAAGCAGAAATATTCAGGTATTGCATTACTCACTTCTGACTTGAACTGTATGGACATAATTGAAATGATTTCTTTTTTTAATTCTGCTATGCTGATGTCTGGTCTTAAAGTTATGCTTTAAACTATTTGACAGGAAGGATTGTTTGACAGAATTGGCTGTATTATTTTGAATTTTAATTCTGAAGAGTTGCAAATGCTGTAAATGGGCTAGAAATAGCTGTTGAAGTTATCAACAAATGAGCAGAGGTTATTAATGAGTAGCAGTACAAATCTCCCCTTCATCGTCAGACAAAATCAGAACATGTAGCTATTGTGTTTGCTGCGAAATTATGTGATGCAGAAAAAAATCAAAAAAGTTCTCTCATGAGTAAGTGAGAATGTCAGATCAGTTGTCACTTATGTAAATTTTGATATTTATAAGCTAGGCTAGACCTTACTGATCCAAAGAGACTTTGACCTCCATTCATCAGCAAACTGACAAGAATTTACTGCTTGATTTCAGACATTGGCAGTAGGGTGAAAACTCCTCTCCTGGAGGTTTGACAGACTGTATCTGGCAGCACAAGGCTAGAGCTACTCCCTGCTTGGTCAGTCCCCCATACCCATTGGGGATTGTTCTCCCCAATGAGAACATGCGCTTCTCATAATCTGAAGCCATAATGATGAACCATGATCCTTTAACCCATCTCATCAGCGCAAGCAGAATAACAACAGAACCCATAAGAACTTATTTTCCTTTTTCTTTAAAATCATTATGAACTGGTCAAGAGTAAAACTGTGAAGCACTCTAAATACTGTGGGGGCAGTGGAGCTTCCACAGTATATTGATAAAGAGTGTTGGAGAATGTGTGTTTGAGGAGAAGGAACAACATGTGCAGAACTTTCAGAAGCAGGGGAGAAAATCAATTGTGAAGTTCAGATTTCCACTTTAAAGGTGAAAACTGTAAGTGAAAAAATGTTTTTTGTTTTACTCCTCTTCTGCTTAAGAGTAGTTGCACAAAATCACTGCTGAGGTGTGACTCCATCAATAAATTTCTTTTGAAGCTGATGTGATCTGCAAAACTCTCAGATTTTGTCCACTAACCAGATCAAACAGGATAACAGAGAAATAATTAACCTAGCTTGTGTATACTCTCACAGTTTGGTTGACATTATCATGAGTGACAGGGGTCTTCCTGTCCTCTCTCTATTTTATTCTTCCCTTTTTTGGGTAGAACAAAATTGAGACAATCTGATAAAGATAAGGAGAGAGAACTGATTTACAACAAATGGTAAAAGAATGTAAGATAATACAATTAAAAAAAAAAAAAAAAAGAAAAAATGATTTACAAGTAATAAATCAAACAAATGGGAGAGAGAGAATTTCCAACTGTGCCACTGTTTTCACTGCCTGGAAAGGAAGAATGTTCTCTCTCATCACTCGGATTTGGAAATTATGTGGGGAGTACAATCTCAGTGTTTTTTAAACCATGTTCTTGCTTTTCTTCCTGTGTAAATTATTGTTAATACTTGAGTAGTTCTCAAAATAGCTAAATTGAATTATCTCACCGGTGTGAAGGAATGCCTCTAAAATACACAATTGAAGGAGCTGCAGAATAAATAATCAGGCACATGGTTTACAATATCTTCTATAAAACTGTTCCTTTTCATTTTAGGATTTAGCTTTTGAATACAATGAATAACAAAATGTGTTCGGATAGGTTGTCTGTGATCTTTTTCTCATGTCATATTTCAGATGTATCAGAGAATTAGCTTCCCACAGAAAACATGCCTATGGGATTTTCTGGTTTTACTTTGTTAATTTTTTATTTTCCTACATACTGTAGTTGCTCAGCGCAATACAGTTCCTAAGATCTGATATACAGGTTTGTTTTTTGTTTGTCTGTATTCAGAGAATGTGCCACACTGCTGACATACCAAGGTGCTGTTCTACTCTTGTGTATCTACAGTGACAGAGTCGTTTTAAGAGCCCAGGCTAGATAAAGAAACCAATTGGTACATAAAGAAATCAGTCTTCATTACTAATCCTTTTCATATATATGCTTTTATTTGGCATATTTCTTTTAATATGTATAAAGAACAATTGTAGATTCTAATAGGTAATCTGTCTTCATTTTATCAAACAACACATTGAAAGCAGGAGAAAAAGAATGCTGTAGGAAGTAGATCTTCAGCCTTCTGATGAGGCTTACTTTTACATCTGTCTGTGACTTCCAAATTTTCTCTTATTCTTGAGTGCAAGGGTAATTTTTTCCTTTAGATAGCTTTGATATGCCCTTTGAACAGTTCTGACAGTATTTTTGAAAATAAGTTCTATTTTTCTACAAAAAGTAGTAATTATGAGGAAATTATATATATAATATATATATAAATTATATATATATATATATATATATATGAATGCATATGCATTCTCCAACAAGTTGCTGATCTACTCTAGATCATGAACTATTTTTGTGTTTAAGTCTTTGTGAAATTACCCTTCTAATATTAATTTGCAGGAAAAAAAGTGTTTTTTAAAGAGAGACAAAGCATTTCAAGAGCGTTTATGTAACATACAGAGAGATTTATCTCTATCTTAATCTAATATCACAACCATGTTGTAACTTTAGTTTACACAGAAAAATAAGTATTGACAGTCATTACCCTTTGAAAGCAATTCCTGTGATTGCTTTTTAAACAGTCTGCTAAATCTTCAAGGATCGTGGTGATGGTCATTTCTCAGCATGTCCATGGTTGTGCCTGTCCCTCCCCCGCTGTGCAAAGCTATTTCTCTCCTCCCATTCCCTTCATGATTTCCAGATATTCTTCCATTTGTGCCTTTCACGTCTGGATTAAATGTCCTCGCATATTTGATCTTCCTTGTTGATTTTTTATACCTTTATTTCAAATACAGTTTGGCACTGAGGCCTTTGATACATAATTTGATTATTTAAGTTAAGAGTACTTATAACTCCTTCTTTAAATTATTTATTTGCATATTATGGATGTGAAATCTGGCTCTGAGCTACGGTATCACAGAATTTTTCATTATTATTATTATTATTATTATTTTACTCATGCTGAATATTGAAGTCTATTTCTATATATAAAATGTATATTTATATATGCATTTGAACAAAACAAAGTATTCTGACTTTTCTGTACTTCAGCTGTAATACAGTTCTTAGCTTTCTATCCAAATTCTTTGAACTTAAGGGTTATGTTTCCATGGAAACTTGTGGCAGTCTGTTTGAGCATTAAATATTTTCCCTGTTGTAGAATTTAACTCAGCAAAATGTGCAATGTTCTTGGATAAATGGAAATCCAATCTGCTGAAGCACATACTTTAATGGGAAGGATTTTTTATTTTTCCCCAGTAAACAACCTTGTAATATCATTGTCTGTACAGGACAAAACTTTAATTGTATAGTCTGCACCAAAGACTACCTGTAGCTACAAAGTTAAATATGTATATTCAGTCACTGACTTCTTTTAGATACATGATAAACACAGTCCACTATTATATTTTGTCAAATAAGAGGAAGATGACTTAGACATTTTAGTCATAATGCATTACTGCAAATTCAGAAATATCTGAAAGAATGGAGTGAAAGCGCTTCTCTGTAACACATCAAATATTCAGTGCAGTCTGAACTCTAGTGCAAAGTTTCTGACTCCTATCAAACTGAAAAGGCACGTTTCCCCAGTAATAAGAAAAAAGTAAAGATTTTGTTTGATCCAAGTTTTCTGTCTTTCTCTTGAAAACAACATATATAACCCTGCTAGTAAAATGAGCAAGGTAACCTTGAAGTGTGTTACACACTGGGCGTTGTTACTGCACACCCTCCAAATAAAATGCCCATTGAAGCAATTTCCTGAGTTTTTGTCCCATCCTACCAATGAAGGGAGGTGAACAGATTTACAGATCCCCATTGGTTACATTAAGATGAAACTGACACTCAAGCTTCAAACAAAAACATCAATTTTAATGAAAAATCTCAGTTCTAAAATTATCTTAAAAATATTGACACTCTCACTATTATATCTGCCTAAAGTATGCGACAAAACTGCACAGCTTTAGAAGAAATCCAAATAAGACTGGCATTATGTAACAATTTTATGAGAGCAAGAAAAAAAGGAAACAGAGGTGGGGAGAAGGGTAGGTCCAGCCAGGAGAGTGGTACCCTCGTCTGCAAGAGTGCTCTTTCTGAAGCATCCAAGTCTAGAAACTGCAGGACTTGTCTCAAGCATCCTTTTATGCCTGCTATATTTACAGGTGTACCATCTCAAGTACCATAAATGAGTGAGTTTATAATAAACAGGTTTATCAAAAATGAGTTTGCAGACAAAACTGCTTGCACCAAAACAGGAATATTTTTTTAGAATGAACAAAGCCATCCCATTGTTCACAAAACTCCCTCCTCAGCAACACTCCAGCCTTTAGTATGTTGTCATGGCAATAGTCTTATCTTGTGAGTTCTAGAGGCCATTCCAGGAATATCACAGTTACGCATTCTTCTTTGGTCTGCTTCAAGTTTGGAAGTCTATATTGCCACTTAATGGCAGGCAAAAACTGCCATTAAGAGAAACTGCTCCTGCCTAGAGAAATTGCAATGACTTCAATCCTTCTGTATCAGGAAGCACTTTAATCCGAGAGGGGCTACAAAGAGCAAAGCACAATGCAGGGCAGTGGGTATTCTGTGTCAATTACCAGTGCTTCTTAGAAAACATTAGAGGAAATAATAATTGATTAAGTAAATATTTGTTTTACTGCAGTATAGAAGCACAACAGCTTCTCTAATAATACTGGATCCTATTTTTTTATGTTGCCCCACAACATCGGAAGCAGATGTTAGCAGTATGGAAGGACAGGTGGAACCTTCCTACCAGTATTCCATTACATGTTGTTGCCTTGAAACAGATAGCAGCAGTGGGACATTCTGATAAATTGATGTTTGACCTGGAAATTTATATGGAACAAAGGAGAGGAATTTATTCCTTCATGCAGAAAAAAGTGGCACCCATTGATATTCAACAATGCTTGCTGAATGTTGATGGAGACCAAACACAGGATATGAGCGCAGTGAGGGGTAGTGGATGGTGTTTTTCAGCAGTGGCAACAGAACAGTGAGTCACCTCTGCTGGTGCAGATTTTTCTGAGCTCAGTATGAGGCTCTTGTTCATCCCCATTGAACATGCATAGCTAATGGTAGTGGCTGTGTCAAAAAATGTATTTTGTAGATGAGAATTTATTCTATCAGATAGTGCTATTGTTCTCTTTGTTGTGGTTTTCACAAAAACAAACAAAACAAAACAAAACAAAAAACTGGGAGGCATTAGTTTCAGAGCAACCTAACCTACATGCATCGGGTGTTAGGATGTAAGAAAGCACCCTGAATAAAATACTTTGGCTAACTAGTCCAGCATTCTTAACAACTCCCAGTTTTTATTTATAGCTAAACAGTTGAAATTTAAGATTAGAATAGTTATAATTTCTTATTCATTCAGATTGAAACTTTAAAATTTTGGTAAAACAGGTTTCTAAGTATATGAATATATATATATATAAATATATATATATATATATATATATAAGTATTTATTCTGTAATTTACTTTCACAACAAGTATTCAGAGCAGTCTCTTCAAAAACATGCTTCACAGAATCATAGACTCATAGACCACATCCAACCTAGCCTTGAGTACCTCAAGGAATGGAGCATCCAAACCTTCTCTGATCAACATGTGCTAATGCCCAACAACCTTCCAAGAGTTACCTTCTAACATCTAATCTAAACCTCCCCTCTTTTAGTTTAAAATCATTCCCCTTTGTCTTATCATTATCATGTTGTGTAATAATTCACTCTCCCTCCTGTTTATAACCTGCCCTCAAGCACTGGAATGTCGCAATGAGGTCTTCCTTGAACCTTCTCTTCTCCACACTGAGCAAGCCCAGCTCCCTCAAACTTTTTTTCACAGAAGTGCTCCAGCCCTCTGATGAACTTCATAGCCTTCCTCCAGACCCAGTCCAATGGCTCCATGTCTTTCTTATGCTGAGTGCCCCTGGACTGGATGCAGTACTCCAGACAGGGCCTTCCAAGGTTTCATGACTTTCCCAGGCACAGAGGTGAGGCTTACCAGTCTACAATTCTCAAGGTTTTCCTTTCTATCTATCTTAGAAATGAAAATTATGTTTCTCTTCGTCCAGCCACTAGGGACTCCACCTTACAGCCATGACTTTTTGATTGCGATAGAGAAAGGTTTCCACAAACTAAAATTCAAAAACTTAGAAATTGTAATATTATAATGATATTCCTACTCAAACTATTTTTAAAGGTCTTTTTTTCCAAATTCCCTTAACAATACAGTAAAAAAAAAATCGAAAATCTGTACATCTACATTGTCATATTACATGATTTTTAAGTACTGCATGTTCAATAGTTCAGTAAAGTGAATGCTGTGAGCACTTATTCCAGCCTTTTCTATGGTGAAATAAATATTTCAAATGCTTATATTAAGAGTATCCAGAGCAAATAATCTCATGCAACAGAAGTAATGTCTGACAAGAAATCTCATGAATTTTATTCAATGTTCAGAGCTGAAAAGTTATAAAATGAAAAAAAAAAAAAAAATCAGAAGGGTCCTGAACAGGTATACCTTACTATATTTTTTTTGAGGATGAATATGATTGTTAAAATTGAGTGTGTGCTTTGTTACAAATAGAGTTTACAACCAGGAAAAGTAGTAGTTCTGAAATCTTACTGACATTCCTACTTCCTCATGTGTCTGTCCAGGGGAATCCTGAGAAGATAGAAAGCATCAACTCATTAAGAGACTTGATTCCAGCTACATTAGCCAAACACAACTGAAGTGATAGAGACTATGAATTTCATATTTGTTTGCGTTAGGTATTCTAGCACACATTGCAAGTACAAATACAATTGGAAATCAACCATTTTTGTTGCATACTATCATATGTCACTCTGAAAGTAATGCATTTTGTTATTTCCGTGAAAACTACAACAAAAACAGAGAGCACAAGAACACTATCTGATAGAGCATATTCTCAGTTTTCAACATTATCACCACCAGTTGTTAAGCATTTTCATCAGCAATGAAGAAGAGCCTGCATGTCATGCTCATAAAAATCTACAGCAGTAGAGGTTACTCACTGTTGCTGCTGCACTGCTGAAATGCACTATCTATCATCACTCTGTGTTCACATCTACTGTTTGGTACGTTTTCCACTGTGTCAGGTTTCTCAAAGCCCCATCCAACCTGATCTTGAGCACTTTTGTGTTGAAGTATCCACAACTTCTCTGGGCAACACAGCACTTTTAATTCAAATTAATATTACCTGTATCCACTGAAGTCTATAATTCTGCTACCTTATGGAAACAAATGTGAAACTGGTCTTAAGATGGCTACAAAGTCAACATATTTAAGAGATTTGTATAGTGTTATTGTTGGATTTTTTTATATATATTTGGTGTGAGAGCATTAGCTGATGCTAATTAAGGTGATGATATTACTCAAGATTAGAATGAAATGCTGGGAAAAGCAGCTGATAATTATACAGTCAAGTACAAGATGATTATACAACCATGCACAAGTTAGCTGCTGAAGCTGCATTAGAAGCAAACTTCTAAATGGAGAAATAATATATTTGACATAGAATACCTCGATAAAATCTGATTTTCACTTGAAAGTAAGTGGAGCACTGCCAGGATTCTTTTTCTACAGAATTGAATAAACAGCAATGACATTAGAGGCATGAGAATTTTGAGTTATGGAGAAAGACACATCAGAGGGTGAATTAACATTAACAAAATTATTTTAATTTCTCTCTAAGCCTACTGAAGCCACTGACTCCACACTGTGCAGCTACGTTTATTTTATAACTCAAATTAGCTTGTACTATTGACAGACTACCAGTTGGTCCATGATTAAAAGCAATCTCATTTTGGCTGTGGGGTGGGGAGGCTATTTTCTGGGGCTCTATTTTTACTAACCAGTGACTTACTCTCTGTGGTTGATTATATGTTTCCTTTAGCCTGAAGACAGCAGGGTATTCTCATGACATGTACACTGCCGGTTCAAGTAGTCACCTTCATCCTATTTTTTCCTCCCTTCCAGTCAATACTTAACTCAAGCAACTCTCTTTACTTAGAAATACTCTTTGACAGCACCAAAGTCTAGTTTTGTTCACTTTTTCTGATTTATGCAAACACCACTGAGTGAAGCCTTTCAGATTTAAAAAGCAGCTACCCCACTGCTGCTCCTTTCCATTTCTACTTCTACTTCTACTTCTACTTCTACTTCTACTTCTACTTCTACTTCTACTTCATTTCCTTTATTTTTATTTTTATTTTTATTTTTATTTTTATTTTTATTTTATTTTTATTTTTGTGTTAGAAGTGCCACATAAATGTATAATTATGCAGTGAATGGAGATGAATAACATCATTTATATAATATATATAAATGTTTATATTTCTTACAACTTGTAAGATTCTGAAAAATTTCTAGTATTTCTAGTAGTATTTTTACGTATCGTAAGATGACTCTAAATTCTGAAATTAGGATAGATTTCCAGGTTAATGCAAAAAAAAAAAAAAGATGATTTTATTTTACAATTGTTTGCTTCTGTAAACTCCCGTTTATTTACTTAAAAATATATTCAATATAATTGGAAGCACTTTGTTATGCCTTTAATAAAGCAAATCATTTACGTTTTTGATCTGATTCTGAAGAAAGTAGAATAGTATTTTCATTCTCCCAGATTTTTCTTATTTTTCCTTATCTTTTTCCATACAGACCAGAGTTTTGTTTATGATGTTCCATTCCAAATGCCTTTAATACTGCTTCTCAGGATATATCTCTCTTATACAAACTGTTTAACGAGATTATTCTGCAGCAAGCGTACATATAAACTTTCAGTTCACATTTTCTCTAATTTATGCAGGCAATTTATATTTTCATTTCATGAGGAGAATGAATATTAAACAAAACATAAATACATGAGGAGCAAGAAAAGTCTAGCTATTGATACTGGAGTCTACCTCTTATTAAAAAACCTTAAACTAAAGAGATTTTTTTAGTTCAGTAAAATGGTGCAATTAAATGTTTTAATTTGCCAATTACTAAATAAATGACTCCTACTTTTGTCAGTTAATTGTCAGCTGAAGAGTTAAAAATCACATGGCAGCCCAGTCCTAGGTAATATTTTTCATGCTACAGGTGGTATAACTTGAAGGAATATCTGCTTCATTCTTTTTCTTCTTCTTTTCTGACAGGAACATACCAGCAACTGATACAGCACATTTTGAAAAAAGCAACTTTTCATGAAAACGGTGCTATTCTTTTTACTTCAGCTCCTAGCCTTCAACTACTTCTATCCAATTTATTTTCTCTTTAACTCTGTTTGAGTTATTCTAATTTCTGTTTAATGAATTAAACCTTCCACAAACTCACTTCAGATGAATATTTTTGCAAAATTCCAAATTCAGAAATTATCATATTCTGTCATAGAAAGACAGGGCTTCCTTAACACTATTGTGTTTTATTTTTTGTTGTTGTTGTTGTTTTGTTTGTTTGATTTAGTGTTTGTTTGTTTGTTTGTTTGTTTTTTATGGGAAATATCTTTCATAACAAAAATAATTTCATTTTGGTTTTCTGCACTTTTCATCCTTCTGAATTTTTCTGTAACTACCATCCATATATTTTCTGTATTAGAGAAACATAGATGCATGGTTATCATCATTATAGCTATTATAAACATGTAATTATAAAGTTCATGTTAAAAATTCTAATCAGGAAATAAACGTTGATTATAGCTCTTTTTCTTCGATTTACCTCATCTTAATAATCTTACAGGAAAGAACATTATAGAAGGTCATTAAAACTTCTTAACTGGTAAATGGTAAGAAATTATAAGCGGGGAATCCTTACATCATAAACTTCTTTTGATCTATTGTTATTATTTGTCATGGCTTAGAAAAAAGAATTAAATGTTAATAAAAAGTTCCAGAAAATCAAAAGCCATGATAGCTAAAATATTAAATAACAGGCCAGTTCAGAAATGAGTTGAAACTGATCATTAAAATAAATTTATGTTAATACTGTGTGCTTTAAGAAAGCTATCTTTCACTAAAGTTAGAAGTCTACACATGAAAAAAAACATTAATCTGTATGTACACTTTCAATATGATGAACAGTACCTGAATGAACAGACACTGAAAAGAACCCAAGCATTATGATATTTAACATTCTGAGTGACAGTTACTTGCTGGTCTTCTTTAACTACAAAATTTATTTTCGTGCACCAGAATAGGAAAACTAAAGGTCAAAGCAGGATGGTGGCCCTTCTAGATATTATCAATAACACAATTGAAACACTGATACTGACACAATATCTATATGAATTATCTGCATTTGAAAAAGGATGTTGGCAACTTAGAAGAGCTTCAAAGAATAACAGAAGCCTATTCAGAGGCATGGAAACATGTTTACTTCTGAAAATGTAAGCAGATATAATATATGGAGAGAGAGAGAAAGAGAGGGAGAGATAGAGAGAGAGAATGCAATTTCCCAATATGAGAAAGGATAGTAGTTGTTCAAGTGCGCTGATGGAGAAAAGACTTCTGGTTTCTTAATTTAGCAGAGAACAAAAAAATATATCCTTCAGATTCTTAACAATATTTATATCCCTTTGTACATTTATATCTCAAGTATATGACAAAAATGTTGGAATCTTTCCCAGAAAACATTTATTTATGAAATGTGTTGATACGTTGATAACAGAACAGAAATTGGATAGCAAGGAATAAATGAGAATGTCAGAAAAATGATGTAGAGAAGACAAACTGGGTAAACTCCTTAACTGATACTGATTCTCCCAAAATGAACAACTGTTTAACTGGCAAACAGGAAAAAAGTATGCTCTAGCAGGCAATATCATCCCTGGAAGAGATAATGGATTTTACACAGCCTACCAGTTAGACATTTGTGTAACTCCATGTGAAAGTATAATTGCACTTGAAAGACAATTTCAAAGCCTTTTAAATGCAGTGAAAAAGATTCAGTCTGGTGATCAGAGTGGGTACCAGAGCATCCTAAATTACTGAACATGCAACTGGCAGAAGACGTCATTGTTTTCTATTGATGTGCCAGAGAATAAATACAGCTTAATAAGTAAAGGACCATTTCACCATTTCCGAAACATTCATTATCTTAAAATAGTAGGTATTTTGTATGATGATATGAAGAGAAACTTCGATATGGGTTCCCTTCAGACTAATGTTAAAGCAAGTAACAACTTATTCAGTATCTGGATGCATCTCAATCCAAAATATTATTTAGATTGCATTACTTATTCCATCAAAAGCAAAAAAATAAACTTCATACAATCAAGTTCTTAAACATGTAGCCTTTCTGAAATGTCCCCAGAAAACTGTTTATGTAGTAGTTTTTAGGAATCTTTAGATATCAGGATGCTGCTAAAAGACAGAAACTATACTAAAATCTTCTGGATCTTGATTCTTATTTAGGTTACTAATAAAAATCTATTTGTTTTCTTAAGGAGGAGGGGGTGCATTCATGGAAGTATCATTGCTCCAAGCGTTTTAAAATAACCATTGTTATCCCTGCCCTTTAGGTTTTGGCAAACCTTTTAAATGGTAAGCAGGCACTGTGTGAAGCAGAGGGAATGATTTTCATGACCACGCAATGTTTCTCAGCATGCCACAGTGCTACCCAAGCCCTCCAAATGTAGGTTGATGCTTCTTGGCCAATGCACAACACCTGCTTTTCCAGCCCCTCCGTCCAACTCTCCCCATGATTCTGAAGACTTCCTGTCTCCTTTAGCTTAGCTTTGTACAGTTTTAGCAATGCTTTTCTGCCTTGGTGGGCAGCACCTTCTGCTGTACCACACATTTCCATGCACAGGCTTCAGAGGAAACCTGTCCGTATCATCATTGCCATTCACTTTGCCTTCATGCCTCAATGTTCAGGTGTCCACTTATCTGGTTGTCCAGAGGTGTAACTAGTGTCTTCTAACTATGGCGTGGATAACTGGAACCTATTTAATGCCAGAAGTCTGTTTTGCTTCCAGTCAGTACCTCATTTGTGATACAGTCTCGTCCAAATAAAATAAGAGGAATAGTGTGACATTAAGTAGAGCTGGTATGTCCAGCAACATCTTCTGCTTTTCTAGTCTCACTCAGCTGCTGTACAAATCTCCTAGAATATTATGTTTTAGAAAGCAATGAATAAATATGAACAAATATAACAAGGATTGAAATATTTTGCCTGGCTTTATAAATTAGGTAAACAAGGTAATAGCCTTGAGGAACACAGGCTTCTCTGATCTTTCTCACTCTGTGCTGTCTGCATTCTCATTAAACAATCAGTGGGAAACAGATGTAGCCTGAAAAACAGTTCACTGTTAGTGACTATGAATATTTGTGCACAATTGATTATTTTCCTTTTACTGAGGAATGAATACTGAGCAAACATCATTTTTTGCTGGCTCATGTTTATCAGCATAAGAACATCTCCACTCTTGAGAAACATGAGTTATAAGCACTGCTGCTATCGTTTCTGAATACATGAACAAAAGCACCAAAGTAGAGGACTGGAGTCCATGACACCTCAGTTATTCCATATCTTAAATCAACACTCATATTTTTCATTCTTTAAAAGTTTTTAACTGTTCTTTGAGAAATCAGGCAAAATATGAACTTATCTACCTAGTAAATTTCACATGAAGTAAAGCTATTAACCTGAAAAAGAGATTTCATTTAATTAATTCGCTTTAAATTACAGTTTTCCATGCTGCTTTTCTTACTTTATCCCATGTCTTTATGTCCCATGAAGTGGGAAGGGAAGGGAAGGGAAGGGAAGGGAAGGGAAGGGAAGGGAAGGGAAGGGAAGGGAAGGGAAGGGAAGGGAAGGGAAGGGAAGGGAAGGGAAGGGAAGGGAAGGGAAAAAAGAAAAAAAAAGAAGAAAAAAAAAGAAAAAAAGAGAAGAAAGAAGAAAAGAAGAAAAGAGAAGAAAAGAGAAGAAGGGAAGGGAAGGGAGGGGGAGGGGGAGGGGGAGGGGGAGGGGGAGGGGGAGGGGGAGGGGGAGGGGGAGGGGGAGGGGAGGGGAGGGGAGGGGAGGGGAGGGGAGGGGAGGGGAGGGGAGGGGAGGGGAGGGGAGGGGAGGGGAGGGGAGGGGAGGGGAGGGGAGGGGAGGGGAGGGGAGGGGAGGGGAGGGGAGGGGAGAGGAGAGGAGAGGAGAGGAGAGGAGAGGAGAGGAGAGGAGAGGAGAGGAGAGGAGAGGAGAGGAGAGGAGAGGAGAGGAGAGGAGAGGAGAGGAGAGGAGAGGAGAGGAGAGGAGAGGAGAGGAGAGGAGAGGAGAGGAGAGGAGAGGAGAGGAGAGGAGAGGAGAGGAGAGGAGAGGAGAGGAGAGGAGAGGAGAGGAGAGGAGAGGAGAGGAGAGGAGAGGAGAGGAGAGGAGAGGAGAGGAGAGGAGAGGAGAGATGGTCTGTGAATTTTAGATAATTCAGTGTAGTTTCATTGCAAGAAATTAATAAATAAATGAACAGTGGAAAATCCCTAAGCCTTGAAGGAAAAAAAAAATCAATGAATTTTTACACACTGAGTAACTGTAAATACATATACAAAGAGCAAGCACAGTCAAACTAACCTAATTTATTTTTCTGACAGTATAAAAACTTCTTAAGCAAGGTGGGTTGCAATTGTTGCACTTCCTAAAATAAAATCAGAGGTCAGGATACCAGCAACCTTTTCACAAGCAAGTCAGGTAAACATTGTTTGGCTGAAACAATAGTAGAAGGGTACACAGATGGTTAAACAACATTGAACAGATAGTCCTCAGACTGAAAGCTACATCAAGCAGGGCACCAAAAGAGTCTGTTGTAGGTCTCTTTCTACTTGATACTGTAATTAGCAATTTAAATACAAGACAAAAAAAAAATTACTAGCCAATTTCTAAATGATAAGAAAATACAAAGAAAAATACTGAGCCTTCAAGTACATTAATTGACTTGGAGAGTCCATTGGAGAGTAACAAGGATGCTCAAAGAGGTGAGAAAATGTGTCAATAATTGGGATAGTTTGAGAAAACTGAGAGGATCACACAATAATGATCAAGTATATTTAAGACTGTCACTAGAAAAAAAAAAGGCTGCTGTCCACAACAAATAGGACATAAAAGTAATGGCCACAGAGCTATACATGCACATTCACTTCAACTGATTGTATTGATCTCTGTAGTTACAGATACGTGCTGCAAGAATTTAGAGCTCTACCATTTTCTGACTAACTGAGGCACGTAGCACAGCTCGTATAAAATGTTTCTGTAGCCATTAGGCAAAACAACATTCTGAAAGTGCAGAAAGAATTCCACTGAGATATTTTCACATCTGTGAAATCTCTTTATTTCCTTTTTTTGGGAAGATTTTTGAGAAACTGACTCTTTGACTGGTCCTAGATACAGCAATGATTATAACAAAAGAATCACTTATAGGGAGTTTGTGATTTAGAATGTCGTAATATTCAGATTTATTTTGAAGTAATTTATACACACCTCTGTTTATTTCAGAGTAGCTGTGTATTTTCAATGCATTTTAATGTGCATGTTTAGTCATCATAATGTGTAAGCGAATGTCAAGAAATCCTTGTTCTTTCTCTGAGAAAGATGTCCCTAATGTAAAAACAATCAATCATCGTTGCGCACTTAATTCCTAGTCTAACAGTCTGTTTACAATGGAGCATTTGTGATGTTGTCTGTCAGTTCTCATTATCTTCTGATCACTGGCTTCTTAGGAATGGCAATGCCAGAAGCAGTTGACTTTTACAGTAGAAGTATATTTCATAGACCACTCTAATGTGTAAGTTAGCCATTTCACAGTAGATACAATGATCTATGTTAACTTTTATAGACAATTAAAACTAAGCAGCCTCTAGGGTTATATGACATAAACTAGATTTGAATAAGTATTGCTTCTGGGGCAATGTCTAAAATGTAAGAATGTTGCTTCAAAAGTAATGCCTCTAATTTTTTTTTCCATGGAAACTATAACAAATACAAAGAGCACATTAATGCTGTCTAGTATAGAAAATTCTCAGTTATAGTACACTATGTTTTCAATATAGTCACCACCATTAGCTATACATTTTCACCAGCAACAAACGAGCCTTCATGCTGCACTTGACAAAACCTACACCAGTGAAGGTGACACACCATCACTGTCATCATTGCTGAAATGCATCAACCACTGCCTCACTGTGCAAACATCCACTGTTTGATATTCATAAACGTTCAGCAAGCTTCAATGAATGTCAGTGGGTGCCATCTTTTCCATATGGAGGAATTCACTGACATCTGTCTTTTGTTCACACTTCTGTATCAGACACCATTTTGTCAGACTGCCCTTCTGCTGCCCTCTGCCGCCAGGCAACAAAATTCAATAGAATATTGGCAGGAAGGTTCAACCTCTACTGCCATAATACCAACATCTGCCCCTGACATCATGGGCCAACATAATGAAATAAGTGACATTACTTTCAGAGCAGCCTTCAGAGTTTCAAGTGAACCTCAAATGATAAAATGTTAAGTTCTGAAAAAGAAATTAGCCTAATGATCAAAAACTATGACATATAACCTTTTTTATTAAACACTTTCAGATCCCCAGCTGCTCCAAAATACAAAAAAATTACTTTTCTTTTAATCCATTGTATCTGCTATTTTCTTCAATCTAACAAAATCTATTTGATGAGTCAAAAGAGATGAAACTGAGTATAAGTTTAAAGTCTCTCTATTCATAACTGACATCAAAATCCTCCCTATCTAACTTATTCAAAGTACTGCTACATAAGTAAAAAACATTCTATTTTTTTTCAAAGATGCTGATATTTCTGTAAAACTGAAGTTGCAGACCACTTACCTGAGATTTGCAGTTAGACTTGTGTCTGTTGTTCTAAGACAATGCCTTTAAGTGATCATTGATTTAATAGTTCAGTTCTTCTATAAATACTGCCACACAGTTCTGAGCATTGCTGTAAAGCACAGCACAACACTGCTCATGTATCAAGCATGATGTGTGTGATGGTTTAGATGTGAGGAACTCCAGCCTTGCTAATCTCTCCAGCAAATCTACTTCATCATAACTGTTCTATTAATGGTAGTAGAAACCATAATCCCCATACATATTAATGAATGTGTTCCTAAAGACCTTTAAATTTTGGTGGGCTATTTCAATATTTGATCCAGTGGCAGAAATTAAAAGATCACTGATTCTTACAAGATTTATGGAAAAACAAATGAGAGAAGGTGAGTGTCATTGAAAAGGAAATGATTCACCCTCTACTCCAAAGAGGGAAAGATAAATGATTGAGCTTTTCATTAGCCATGGCAGTCACTGAAAACAAGGATCACAATTTTTCTGATTTGTGGAACAACTTGGTTGGATTTCCAGAGATTTTCTAAATAGTTTACTTTTTGTCAAATTTAATTTTTATCTGAATTTTTGTCTTTGTATACAAGTCATTTCCTTTTACTTCCTTGATTTCAAGTACATTTCAGGTGGAAAATAAATGCTGAGAATTGCTACCCCTGTTCAAAAAGGAATTAACTCACAGAGAATTTTCCTGAAATTGGCACTAATACAACTTGCAACTGCCAAAAGTACCTTTCAGTTTTCTCGTGAAAATCTGTTTTGACTTGTTCAAGTTATACAAGCTAAAAAAAATGCTTCATTTAGTCAAAAATCTTTTAGAAAAATGTTGCCTTTAAAATGTCAGCAGACTTCTTTCGTATTATATTTAGATGGGACAGTAGGGAACTATTTTGTATACCTCCTCTGTGTCCTTGACATCTATCCATGGAATAGAAGCCTTTTAATTCCAGGATTTGAATTCAAGTGTCAGTGGACAGTAACATAGGTAAATGATCCTGAAATCCACGAGAACAGAACTGGTGCAAGAATGTGAATGTGACATGGAGATGTAAAGCAGAAAGAAGCATGGAATGGGAAAAGACAGCTTCAAATGAAACTGGGATTTTTGTTTTTTACAGCTCCAGTGTAAAGCTGTCCAAGAAACTTATGCTCATCTGTTCCCAGCCCATAGCAGTTTTACATCTAGTTGTTCTTGTCTCCGCTGTGTTTTCTTTTAATAGCTTTTCTTTCTCCCCAGTCTTAGCCCTCTGACACTCCAACAAGAAGCAATCATCTCTCTTTTCAACTTTTCTTTCTCTAAGTAAAAATAAAGTAAAATAAAGGCTCACTAGCATAGTATAAAACTACATCTAGAGATTATTTTACTGTATTAATGGAAAATTATACATGGAATGAGATCGTAATTTCCTGTAGCCTTTGTTTTTCTGGAAGAGATGCATTTGGATATTTTGGATTGTGGAACTGAAATAACTAAAAATAGAAGGCACCTTATAGATACTATTCCAATAGCAAAGAAATTAAGATGACAGCTTGTCAAATATAAGGAATCCATCACAAAACCATTAAATATATAAAAGATAAAAAGAAATAATTGATTTTCCAAATACACAACAATTAAATTAGCAAATACAGAACTGTTTATTATCCTTCATATGTTGATGGACTTAAAAGTGAGTAGTGTTCATAATTAATCTCAGTGGATAGTTTCATTTCATTCAGGGATTAAATGAATGGTGCAAGAATACGAAGAATAATGAAATATAGAGAGAGAGACATCAGCTTTTTCATTTGTCATTTTTATACCATATAAAATGAGATAGGACTCCTAAAGAGTGTTACAAATCATAGTGCCTTCTACACATACAGTTAGGTTTTAATTTATCCATGGGAGAATGACCATGAGGGAAAATAAAAAACACTGGAAATATAAAAAAAAAGGGAAGGGAAGGGAAGGGAAGGGAAGGGAAGGGAAGGGAAGGGAAGGGAAGGGAAGGGAAGGGAAGGGAAGGGAAGGGAAGGGAAGGGAAGGGAAGGGAAGGGAAGGGAAGGGAAGGGAAGGGAAGGGAAGGGAAGGGAAGGGAAGGGAAGGGAAGGGAAGGGAAGGGAAGGGAAGGGAAGGAACTGTAAAATAACTACCTTAGAAAATCTCTTCAGGATGAAAATTGATGCTGTTTAGCTCTATTCTGTTCATCTTGCCAGACATACTCAGGTGAAATGTAATACACTTCTTGGGCTGGCTTTCAAATAATCTGCGATAACTGAAACAGAAACATTTAAAATAACATTTTTTTCTTTGCAAACCTCTTCTCAATTGAAGACATGAATGTGAGAATATCTGTGACCTTGCCCTTGTGATTTTAATGTTTCCTCTTTGTTTCCATTAGGAAAACATTTAATTTAAAAACAAATATTTACCTAAGGAACTAAAACATTGATCACATATAAATCACTTGCAAAGGGGATAATTTGGTAATACCTGTTTAGTCTCTTAATATACGATAAATCAGAAAAAGTCTTTTTTCTTGCATTTCTAATAAATTTCACTCTATTTTGTTAATATTCAGGATGATTAATCCCCTCACACTCCTAAGAAAAAGTGATTTGGGATTTTCCTTTTAAGACATTACTTAAAATTTGCCAACACTGCTCCATGAGATTATGTTTAAATTACATGAAACCTCATTAAACTCTGTTAACTTCTTGAATTTCACCTCAAACTCCAACACATTCCAGATGAAATGAAATTCATTGAAGAGTTTCTGTTTCTCTGTGCAGTGCATATAGGTTTCTTTTACTTCCTTTTCTAAATATAAATAATTTCAGTTTTCATGTGTGTCCGTACAATTTGTATGATATGAAAATGTTAGTTTTATTGTAAAAATTATAACTATTCTGAAAAAGTTTGTTTAATTATGTTCTTAATTTATACAAAATTACATTTAAAATAAATAGAGAATTCAGTTATTTCATATTATATCAATTAAAGTATGTTTTATGCATCAGTTATAAGACTTTTAGTTACTCCAGAAAATCAAGTACATGGAGAATAAAACAAAATGAAACATTGTTTTAATTAGGGAAATCATGAGAAACTTTCTATATATTCTTTAATTTTTTAGGAAAAGGAAATATCATAGCTTCATTACAATAGTGAAAAATTATTTGTGATAGCATGCATGGGGAATTAGGTAAAGACAGAACTGAAGTAATTGTGTGTTGAAATACAAATTATTGTCATCTATGCATACTCCCAGGGTACCTTCTCATTTGAATTTGAGTTCTGTTCAACTTGGTTTGAGGTTCAGATTGATTTAACACAACTTGACAAAACCTTAGGCAATATCAAAACTGGAGTACAGTTCCTTAAAAATGTTCCATCATGTCTTCATGCTTATTAATGTATTGTTTAACTAAGTTTCAGGCTTTCCAAAAATTTAGCATTACTCATGATACTTCATAGCTAATAAGATTTAAATCTTAACCTGTTCCTCTCTTTATGCAAATTAAATTAGTTTATTTGCCACCATGATTTTTCCTGTTGCTCCAGTTTGCTGAAGTTAACTCTTCACATCCTTTTTCTTCTTTCCTTTTCTTAAAAATGATTATCTTTGTTTTCATGAGCCTGTTAATATTCCCCTATGGCCAGGGTGATTAATAAAATTCCTCCTGAATTTGTAAAATTGTAAATGGGCTCTAGTATATGTTAGTTTTGTTTTTTTTCTCATTTGAAAATCAGTAGCATTTTTGCCAACAACCTGATCAGAGGTAAAAGTAAGCTTTTAAGTCTGCTGTCTACATTAGTTTTTTACTGTGCATAAACCAATGAAATATTCTTTATTCAAAGAAACTTTTCATTTCATTTTTAAGTGACAGCTTTAAAAATAAAACAGCAAGTACTGAATAACAGACAGTAAACCATGTCACTCTTTAAGACATAAAAATTATTATATATTTGTGGGCTGGTGTACATAATAACTGTATAATGGTTCTAAAGTCTGAGGTTCGTTTGATAAACACTGCTGAGAGGCATAGATACAGGGTAAAGATTCACCCTCCCTAGTTAAATTATCATAGTTAAGGTGCTATTTTAGAAGACCAGGCTGTCAGGTAATTCTCAGCAAAAAGACAGTCTAATTCGAAGAAGCAATCTGACTTTGGTGCCTTGACTAATCCTCTCTTTATGAAACCATATACTTCAGGTTTAATAGTACGTAAAAACTCTCCTGTGATTAAGCCAGCAGGCAAGCTTCTGTTCCAAGGCTATACTTTCTGTATGAACTTGTGCAGCGTTACTGGGACTGAATCTAATTACCTGTGATTTAAGTGCTGAAAGTGCCAGACTGCAATCACACCTGCTTACTTCTCACAGTGCTCGGCACCATGTTAAACGAAATTAGGGCAAATCCAGAGCCATACCAATAATTTCCATGGCCATGTCCAGTCATTCTAGGAAAAGTTAGAAAGCCAGTGCTCTTCTTGGAATCTGATACATCTGATTTCTACTGAAATTGAATGTGGCCATCTTCCCTCTTTTGCTCAGCTTCTGGTTAGAGCAGACATCATTCACATCCGCAAAATTTCCCTACATTTTAATGAATTCCAAGTTCCTCATTTGTTCAGTACTCTTGTTAAATGTGAACCACATAGAAGCCCTTGGCCAAGGGGAGAAGGGGAAAGTGAACCTGACATTGATCCATGAGTCAGAATTTTCAGCTTCGTCAGAAGATGTGAGACTACATCTGAGACATCTAAATTCTTTGCAAAAATTTTGCAAAGGCTTAGAACTTGCCAGGCTCATCCTCAGAGCTTTTCTGTACCTACCTACAGTTCTGTTTTACCCTGTTTAGCTATGACAGCATGTTTACACATTCATTAGACATTTCTTTGCTGTTTTTATTTGTAACCTTTGTTTACCTTTGAACAGTAGAATCACAGTTTTATCTAGATAACAGCAAATAACATTTTTCTATGTAGAATGAAAATATTCCTATAAAAATGCCACTGATGAATATTTATATTTCCTGTGCTGGGTCGAGCTTTTTCATTGTACTGTCTGCTGCAGCAATACTTCTATATTCCTGTTTTACTAGCCTTGATGAATAGACACTTATTCAAACGGTCAAAAATTATTCAGAGAACAAGAATTGTCCATTTGTGACAAGAAGTCATTTGGACAGGCACACTACATGAGAGAATCAAAGAAGTTCTACAAACAGTCTCCAAAACATGAAGTTTAGTTAAAGAACAATGACAAAGCCGTACACCTAGTTTGTGGGCAGTCTTAGGGTGAAAATAATTTTCCTTGAAGGACTGAGTGGCATATTCAAGGGTGACATTCTCCTAGTCTTGGTACAGTTCCTGTGTACAGATATTTGTAGGATTACATCAGCCTTAATTCTCATGTTTCAAATAATTTGGTATAGCAAAGATGACAGATATCATTAATGACTTCAAAAGTAACAATTCTGCACAGACTCTGTAGGAAAATGGAATGCCACTTAGGCCATTCTTATGCTCAAATCTTTCTAATTTCCAATTGCAGGTGGGAGCCAGCTATAATGTGAAGTGATCTGAATTTCAGCCCTGTTGGTATCGAAAGAGCTTTCAGACAGCTAAACCTATAGGTACGTCTGGAATATTCTTCTGAACATAGAAAATGACAGATTGTTTCAAATTATTGTATGTTTTGATCATTAGAAAAGCTCAAAATTACTTAATAATATCAAAGTATATTGATATATAATATCTCTGCAGTGCAGAGATTTAGCTAAATAACTCTAGTCACCCCAAAGAGAGTAAAAATGTCACATAAGTGCAGGTCTGTGCTTCTTTGCATTATTTAGGTGTTGAAAAAATCCCATCAGTAGAGAAGATCTTTTATTTATACAAATTAGAATTACTGCTTGGAAGTAACAGGAAGTTGAAAGAAAGAACATCATGTGGTAATGCCAGATTAGAGGTCTGTGCCAAAGCCTGTCTTCAACAGTCTGACAAGAGGTGCTAGAGGAATTATAAGAACAAGTCAAGTGCATGTTTATTCCTTATATCCCTGAAATTTAACCTATTCTAGTGTCACTGAGACTTCCAGACTAAGAGGAGTTATCTTTCATATTAAGCAGCTTTCAACCATACACTATCAGTTATGTCCACATGCAACCCTATAGGTCTGACCCTTCCAGTATCCAAAAATTATATAAGCATACACACGTTTGCTAACAGCATCACATTTAAAAATTAAATATAAGCAATTACTAAATGTTCCCAGGAACTTTCATTGTACTCGTTTCTCATGCTCTTCCTGTATTTTTTTTCCAACTTCTAGTGCACCTGCAATAATGTACCTCTAGACTGACCTTTATAATCAACTACTTCTTTTTCAAATGGATTATAAGTGTCTTTAATGACTTATTTCATGATTTTTATTAAATCCTTGAGGCATAGCCTGAATGTGTTACAGGAACTTCTGTCGGTTTGTAACTTTTATCTCATGTGTTTTTATGGTGTTGGTAACTCCACAGAGACATTCCCTGAATAGTCATGGTTTGAAAGCTGTATCTATTTTAACCATGTGCTTAACCTCTAGTTCACAAATTCTGTGTGCCACAAGGGCTGCTCCAAAAGTATTGACAACTATTTTATTATATTAGCCTACAGCCTCAGAGGCAGATGTGGGTGATTGGCAGTAGAAGTTGAACCTTCCTGCCAATATTCTGCTACGTGACAGATAGCAGTAGAGAAGCAGCCTGACAAAACAGCGTCTGATATGAAATTGTGTATGAAATAAATGTGTCATTGATTTCCTTCATGCAGAAAATATGGCACCGATTAACATTCATCAATGCTTGCTGGATGCTTATGAAGAACAAACAATGGATGTGAGCACAGGGAGGCAGTGGGTGGTGCGTTTCAGCAGTGGCAAGAATGGGTCACTACCATTGGTACAGATTTTTAGCAGCACAGCATGCAGCCCCTTGTTCATCAGTGGTGAAAATGCATACCTAATGGAGGTGACTATGTTAAAAAGTGGTGTTTTGTAATAGAAAATAGTGTTATTTTGTTCTCCATATCTGATGTAGTTTCTACTAAAATAAATAGTAGGCATTGATTGAGTGAGGAAGAACCTATAGCTTTCAGGTCTCACTTGTGCAATTTAACCAGAACTTTTAAATTTCTGTCTACTGTTGTTTCAGAATTTTAATTCTTCAAAGCTCACAAAAAATGCAGTAGAATAACATAGAAGTCCAGAATGGCTAAAAAAAAAAAAAAAAGTATTTTCATTATAATGTGAAGCTGCTTACTGTGCTAAAATTTATTTTAGATACTCTGGAAAGAAGAGGTCATTTGTAAAGGAACATCCATAATTTGTTATTGCAGAGACCAATTTTCAATTATTGCCTATTCATTCATTCATTCATTCATTCATTTTGTATTACTATTTTTCCCTAACAACTGGAAATATAGAACAATGAGGAAGGAAAGGCATTAGATTTGCTTCAAAACATCCATTGCACTTCAATAAATTTATTTTGCTTACTAAATTGATAATTTGAAGTTTTATCCATTACTTGACATATGTAAAAGATGAGGCATTCATAAACTGAAAAAAAAAAAAGAAATCTACTGGAAGCATCACACTTTTTCTATTATACAATGGCAAAGAAAAAGCAGCAGCAACAAGTTTTTACAGTGACAGAATATGTGGCAGATTAATGATTGTTATTTGAATCTACATTTTAGTTCATTTTGCTTCAGGACATAAGTTAATAGGATATTGATGGCATTTGAACTTGGAACTACGTGTTCTGTAAACAAAGATTGTGTAAAGTCTAATAGGGCATTTTACCACCTGATTTCTATACTTCCAAGAAGTGTGCATGTTTCATGAGAACCATTACCAAAGATAGAAATACCTAATAAATACACGTGCAATACTATTTGCTTTTTCTCCTTTTCAATGAAGAGTTTTCATTTCCAGTGTTTCAGAAACTATGCCTTTGGTCCTGCAAGGATTTAAGCAAAATATTTCACTAATGAGAGGTGTCTCTCAGGGGTCAGTACTGTAACCAATGCTCTTTAATATCAGTAACATAGACAATGGGATCAAGTGCACCCTCAGTTAGTTTGCAGATGACATTAAGCTGAGTGGTAAAGTCAACATTCCCAAGGGAGGAGATGCCATTCAGAAAGATCTAGACAGGCTGATCAGTGGGCCCAGGTGAATCTCATGAAATTCAACAAGGCCAAATGCAAGATCTTGCATCTGAGTTGGGGCAACTTCCGCTATCAGTACAAGCTGTGAGATGAAAGAATCGAGAACAGTCCTGCCAAAAAGGACCTGGGGGTATTAGTGGATGGGAAGCTGGACATGAGTCAGCAATGAGCCCTCACAGCCCAGAAAGCCAGCATATCTGGGGCTGCATCAAAAGCAGATCAGATTATTATAAAAATGTTGCTTTTCAGGAAAGGAGGCGACGAGAAGGAAGAAGGGAGAGGAGAGATAAAAGGAAATGGAGAAGGAAGAAGGAAGAATGAAGAAGATTTGATGAACAATACTTTGGGGTACACATCACCACACTGATATCCCATTAGAAACCACCTCAGTAAACAAGAATTTGGTGAAACACTTCTTCAGTACATTTAAAGAAGATGAAAATATGTCACGCTTTCAGTATAACTTTTTTTTAAGTCTTTGAAAAATCAAAACACAGCTAAAGCTTGAAAAGAAAATTACTTTTTGTGAGTATTTAGGGGAGGAGAATTGAGTTGAGATCTGAGTTATGGTCATGACAGAATGCAAAGTTTGCAATTCTATCATTTCCAAAGCAGTGCATAAACAAAGTATCAAACAACAGCATAAAATAATACAGCTGATTTTAGGAAAAGCAGTAATATTGAATTTTGTGAGGCTCTTTACAGTACTGTTGGGATGATGGAGACCGAAACATGAGCTTAGATCAGCTTAGAGGTCAGACTAGTAATTTTCAGATTCTCAGTCTCTTCAACATTTCCTGAGGATTTGACTGTTTTGTTTAAAACCTTGTGAAAACAAAAACAAACAAACAAATAAACAAACAAAAAACACAACTGTGCTTAAACTATTACATTTAATGCAATAGAAACAGAGTTGACTGAACTAAATTTTCGTATAACATCTCAACTGGACACAGAAGTTCAACATTGTTGAAAGGTATTTAACTATGTGTGAAAAATAAAGACTTCTAGCTCAAAAGCAACAGGACAAAAATGTTCTAGAAATTTATCAGTTTGTAGTTTCTAAGTGTAGCTGTAGTAACACCTTGCAACAACTGAGGAACATCAGAGGAAGTCCTTTTTGTTTCCACATTCCTAACTGCACTGAAATGTTTACTCTCTAATTTATGCCATCTTAGGTCTATTAGGAGAACTGAGTACATTAAACGCTGCTTAGGAAAACTTATCCATTCCCCCTTACTGCACAGCCCCAAGGCATGACATGCAGCAGCACAAAGGCTGTTGAAATAATTTTGCCTGACTATAAAATCTTGGTAGTTAATAAATGCATTGTAGACAGCCTTGCAAGCAGTGCCTTTTGAAGTACCACATCATAATATTCAGTCCATTGAAAACCAAGCATGCCTCTCCCCCTTATAAAGTGTGCTCAGTATTTCAGTCAACTGAATATATTTTAACTTTCTAGAGGTTGTTTCTTTCAGATCTTTCATAGTGCTTGTGTTTTATTTATGACAATGACATATAATATTTTTAAAGAGACCATTCTAATGGAAGATAGGTTAACTCTCTGCTTTATACTTTAATATATACATTTGCTGCTCCTCTTCAAAAAAAAAAAAAAAAAAGAGAGAGAGAGATACTTTTTAAAGGAAACAGGAGCAGGGTGGAGGTGGAGTCAGGTTTATTATTTGTTTTCATGTTGACCTTTTTTATGCTTCTTGAAAGAACAGGATTGACAGCTCTTCAGCACTCATGCAAAAACTGCTATGTCTTACAAACAGCATATTGTTTTCTTATATCTAAGACTAGCTGATTCACTGTGGAAGGACACCTTTTGGCTTATATTATCTCTAGTGTTATAATACAGGAACAAAAGAAAAGCAAGTGCCATGTCTATAATTATTTCACTATACTTTAAAAATGTGTAGACTCCTCAAAGCTGAAAGAATTTCTGAAAGAAAGGAAATTGATTTCAATTATTAAAAAGAGAAAAAAAGGGTCACATTTTGTCTATGTAGATTTCTCTTTTCATTCCTTTTAAGAATAAATACAAGACTCACTTCCTTATTTTTCTTTTTCATTGAAAATCTTCCAATAAAATCTGCTGTGTTACTTTAATTTAAAGCAAAGACATCCATAACGATTCTTTTTGTAATCCTATTAGTTCTGAGACAAATTTATCCCAGATCAGTTTTAAAATTAACTTGATACTCGTACAGATCATAAACCCAATCTAATCCAGTGCTTTTTCTATCTCTTTGTAAGATCAAGCTTATACTTCCGTATAAATCCAATGACATTCTGATGGAATTCTTCACTTTTACTGAAGCATAATGTGATAAAAATCCAGCTTTTTTTGTTATATTTTAATCTTTGGCACTGAGCAAATGTATCTATTGAAATCTCCAGTGAAAATGCCTATTTTAAATTTATGCAAAGATTTAATTTTACTCCTCATGTCAACTGGTTTGTAACTCACTGGTTTTGTTTTAGTATTCTTTTATTTGGAAGTTGGTATTCTATCTTTATACATATAATTTGAAATGGTAAATCCACTCAATTCACATTTTTGAAAGTCTTTGAAAAGTCTAAAACTTAGTTATCTTCTCAGGAGACTGGTTCCAAGTGTGATTGGTTGACCTTGGCAATCTTCCAGACATCCACTTTGCCTCCCCCTCACTCCTTCTCAACAGTACTGAAGCCAAAAATAAGATCGAAAACCTTCTGGTAGGTCAAGATAAAGATAGTTTAGTAAGAAAAAAAAAAGCTACATGAAGGAGCAATGCAAGATAAGAAGCAGTGGGCACAAACTGGAACAGAAGACGTTCCATCTGAACATCAGAAAACACTTGTTTTTTTGTGCAATTGACAGAGCACTGGCACAGTCTCCCAAAGAGGCTGTGGAGATCTCACTCTGGTGAGATCTTCAAAAGATGCCTTGACACGGTATTGGGCAACTTGCCATGGTTGGCTCTGCTGGTAGGGAGGTCAGACAAAATGACATCCAGAGGCTCCTTCCACTCTCAACCATTTTGTGATTCTGTGAAGCAAAGAAAAACAAGGGATTTATTGACTACTTCTTAATGGCAAGCAGATTCCCCACCACTGGAAATCAAGAATAGGTGCTGGTCGTCAAGGCAGATGCGATAACCATGAAAATACCTACCTTCATCCTCCTTTCCCTCAACATGCGCATGATACCATTCAGCATGGAATATCCCTTTGGTCAGTTTAGGTCAGCTGTCCTGACGAGGTTCCCTCCCAGCTTCTTACTCACTCCTGACCCACTGGCCTTTAAGGCAATGTCTGGAGAGATAGCTTTCACAGTGTGTGTACAGCCCTCAGTAATAGCCAAAATACTTGTGTTATTAGACATTTTAGCCATAAATGCAAAGTGCAGTGCTATGGGCTGCTATTAGGAAAGTTAACTCAATCCCACCCAGATTCATTACAGCACGGAAGTGTTATTATTTATGTACTCAGATTCTTTGTGAGCTGTTCTTTATTCTCCTTAATACAACTGAATAGAATTGAGACTGTGGATCTCAAAAAGCTTCAGGGGATAAATTTGCACACTAAAGTGGTAAGCTCAACTTAATTAGATACACTAATGATCAGGCTTTTGGTGTAAAGCAATAGTGATTGTTTTGCTAATTTTTTTGTCACGCAAAAAAAAAAAAAAAAAAAATCCAGAGATCTCGGAAAATATTCAGAGAAGAATTTATCAGGGGGAAAGTGGGAGACATTACAGTTTTGAGAAGGGGAGACAATTAAAAAGAAAAGAATTTATTGTAGGCTTCCTAGCAATCTTATTAATTCTTGTTTTGTTCACTGTAAATTTAATTAACATAAAGCAGTTTGAACTGCAAAATATTACATGGAAGAAAAATATTCTAATGATTGATCTCGAAAGAGGATGGAATGAATTAAGTTAAACTTTATAAGAAAAGGGTAAATAACATCTGTTCACTGGATTTTAGTGAACTGAGTAATAAGATTAATATTTAATTGAAATGCATTAGGGAAAATACTAGCTTCCTAGCATCTTGTGGCTGTCTACATTCAATAAAATTAATATTTTTTTCACATTGATTGTGTTACAATTATCTGTAAATGACTGGTTCTCAACAAGATGTGCACTGGTTGGGTATTCATTCAGTCACAATAATGTTCAAGTTCATGGGACATATCTACCAAATAATTGTTTTCCTCTACTTCTCACCTTGTTCAATGTAAAGAATATCAACAGACTCTTATTCTCTGCCACCACCATGGAAAAAAATTGTTCACAGTGTTTTTTGCTTATTTTCTGAAAGAAGAAAGTGTATGAATGCTTTTGTATATATGGGTATATACTTTTAACATTTGTTCTGAAGTAGTAATTTTTAAAACATACAAGCATGCATGCTTAACATATCTTTAGCTATCACTATGAGTGGAAATAAGTAAAGAAAAACTTCAGAAATAAAAATTAATAACATCTCAGACTTTATAATTTCAAGCTTTCAAATCCTGTGTGCTTCTATAAGCAAGAAATTTGATTTCAATAGTTTTTAAAACTATTGAAACTATTTTATTTTTTATTTTAATATTTTATTTTATTTTGCTTCTTGAGAGAGAATTTGCATGAAATAATCCCATAAAATATTTGCTGTAGAAAAATTCTGTAGTTGCTCAGAATAGCTTTGAATAAAGGGCACCCAATTTCATATAGATGCTGTCACGTTCTCTGTGAAGAAATGCCATAATCAATCATCCATAATGTTCCCATTAATCCTAGAATCAGGGGAGACAGAAATGGAACTGCCTTAATCAGATGCTTAAAACTGAGTAGTTCATGATAATATATATGCTAGTATCATAGCGAGAGTAAATGCTGTTTTCAGAGCATTGCAGCAAAATGAATAATAAAGTATCAGAAACTGGGCAACTAAGCATAAATTGAGCAAAGTTGTGTAACTAATACAAAACCATTAAATATCTAATGAATATTATTCAATATTATTGGGATATTTTGTCATTAATTTCAGAATAATGTACAAGAAGAATAGTTTGATCAAACTAGTAAAAATAAATGAACATAAGTTGAAAGTTATGAAAAACATTCTGGGACTCCAGGACTCTGAGTTTGATGACCAGGACTGCAGTAATGATAAATTCCCACCGAAACTCAAACTTGTGTGAGATGTACTGTTCCAGCTGGATATATTTAGGTCTATGGGGACCGATGGGATTTATTCCAAGGTTCTCAAAGATCTGGCTGATTAACACTGCAAGTGCTCTCTCAATTATTTTTCAATGGTCTTAGGAATCTGGAGAAGTCTCAGTGGATTAGAAGCTGGCAAACTTCATCCCAGTTTTTGAGGAGGGCAAGAAAGAAGAGTAATTAAAGACTGTCAATCTCAGTTCAGTGCCTGGCAAAATTATGGAGAAAATTATTCTGGGATTTATGGAAAAAATTATTCTGGGAGTTATTTATAAGAACCTGAAAGACAATGCAGTCAATGAACAGAGCCAACATGAGTTCACAAGGTAAAAGTCATATGTAACAAAGTTAATTTTCTTTTGTGGCAAGGCTACTCACCTAAATGACCGGCCAGATGTTGTAATCATTTTGGATTTCAGCAAAGTTTTTGATAAAAAATGTCTAGCATGCAGCTAGGCAAAGCTCTAATGCTATCTGTGAACAATTGGATGATGAGCTAGACTCACAGGGGCTTGTCATATTAAATGTCAGGCTGATAGCCAGCCATTTGTTCAGTTACACAAAGCTTCATTTCAGGACTAGTTCTCTTCAATGTTTGCAGAAGTGATTTGTAAATTTGTAGAAAGATGAGTAATGCAGATGACACCAAATTTGGAGGAAGTGTTGATCTACCTGAGTGTAAAAGGCTCCACAGAGGGATCTAGACAGGCTTGATCAATGTGCTGAGGCCAGTTGTATGAGCTTTAACAAAACCAATTGCCTGGTCCTGTACTTTGGTAGCAATAACCTAATGCATTACTACAGGATTGGGGCAGGATGTCTGGAAAGTTACATGGAGAAAATGGATCTGGGGGTGTTAGTTGACAGCAGACTGAGCACGAGCCAGCAGTGTGACCAGATGGTCAAGAAGGCCAACAGCATCCTGGCTTGTAGCAGAAATACTGTAGACAGTAGGAAAAGGGAGGTGATTGCCTTCTGTGCTTGGCACTGGTGAGGCTGCACCTTGAATACTATATTCAGTTTTGGGCTACAAGAAGGACACGGAAGTCCAGGAGCATGTCCAGAGAAGAGCAGCAAAGCTTTGAGGAGTCCAGTGCCTAAGACTTATGAAGAGCAGCTGAGGGAATGGGGATTGTTTAGTCTGCAGGAGGTTCAGGGGAGACCTTATTGCTCTCTACAATGACGTGAAGAGAGATTGTAGTGAGGTGGGAGTCGAACTCTTCTCCCAGGTAATAGTGATAGGACAAGAGGGAACAGCTTCGAACTGTACCAGGCCTGGAGGGCAAACAAATTAGGAATGCTGAGGCTGCTGGTTTGTTCAGCCCAGAGAAGAGGAGTCTGAGGGGAGATATCATAGTGGCTGCAGCTCCTCACAGGGAGCAGAGGAACAGGGCTGACCTCTGCTCTCTGGTGGCAGCAACAGGACCAGAGGTGATGCCATTGTGCTGCATCAGGAGAGGTTCCAGTTGGGTATTAGGAAAAGATTTGTTACCAGGAGTGGTTGGACACTGGAACAGATTACCCAGGGCCCAAGCTGCTGGAATTCAAGAGGTGTTTTAAGAAAGCTCTCAGAAATAGAGTTTGAATTTTAGGTGGTCCTGTTTGGAGCTAGGAGTTGGAGTCAATGACCTTTGTGGGTCTCTTCAAGCTCAGTCCATGATTCGCATATACTGGAAACATAAAATTTTATCTTTGACCAGTGAAACTAGGGGTAACTCTTCCCGGAAGTAACCCAAGATCACAAATGATAATGTTTATAGTATCTGTCTCATTTCTAAATTATTTAAAAATTATTCCAAGTGCTACATATCTTTATTATTTGTGTCTTGAGTGTGTTTAACTTGTTCATCATCTACATATACTTTATTTCTTACTAAGAAATTTTATTCAAATTTAAGAAGTTTGGGATAATGGAACAGTAATTTGAGAATAAAATCTCTGTGTCTTTATCAACCATAGAAAAGAGAAGGGAAAGCAGAAGGAAAATGTATGCAAAGTCTGTGTCTCTGCAGCATTATGCTGCATTGTACAGGTCACCATAAAAGGGTACAACATGAATGCGTTAGATTTTCTCAAAGTGCTAGTGGTTAAATAGCTACAATTCCTAAAAAGCGTTTTTGAGGGAAGAGGAAGTAAGAAATTGTTTATTAGCTATTAGCATTGTGAAATGTAATTACAGACACTTTAAGAGAAATGCAATTTCTCTAATCTTTCCACATTTAATGCACACAGTAACCTATAACCAACCTTCACCTTCTAATATTTTTAATTTGCTTTAAAATTTAATGTTCATTTAATAACACATTCACAGAGTACCATTTGAACATCAGCATATCATTAGTAAAGCTTCATATTTGGTCCATAGTTTCAAGCAGGCAGTGTTATGCAGCTAGAAGGAAAGCCATATATTGCACCAGAGATGGAACTTTGGATCAAATTATTTAATTCATCGCTATAAATCACTGGAAGAAAGCATATATTTTTAACTTCAGTCAGTCAGATACTCATCAGTGGCTCATTAGCTTTAAAAATATCAACCTGGTTGAGCTATCATTGCTCTGCACAGTAGACTAATGAGTCACATTGGAGAGAATGCTACATGACATGTAGAAAAATTGTTTTTACACATTATCCAAGCTATGTGCATGAAATCAGTGGTAAAGATATTCAGACAAACAAACAAACAAACAAACAATGCTGGAACTGAACTCAATTCTGGGGGCTTAATTCACTGCTAAGTGCTTCTTAGTTCCAGTCCTACATGCTTTGTACTCTGATTTTTGCTGAACAAGAAAGTTCAGATTACCTCAGAAAAGAAGAATCGGGTCCCATCTATCTTTGATGTTGTCAAGAGAAATTGTTTGCTCATTCCCAAGGGTGAGTATTATTATAAAAATATAGACAGACAGAATAAAACACAAACACAATAGCAATTACACATTATAATGCAAAAAGCACAAGGTCTACATCATATCAAAGTACATCTGAAGTATGAATGATAATGCCTTCACTACTAAATTAGTGTCCTGTAATTAATATGGTCACACTAATGTAAGCTTTAGCTGGTTCAATTTGGCTTTTGAGGTCCAAAAAGGACTACAATTTTACAATGCAACAATGCTTAGTCAGAATAATTTCTCCAGAGGTTTCCAGACATACAAATAAAAAAATTTAGAAGAGCATAAGCAGAGCTAAAAAGAGGCTCAGCATTCATAAAAAAGACTCTGAAGCTTCTCTATATTCACTCAAATGCAATAGGTGTAGTTTTCTGAAAGACAGATTAATGCCAATTATGAAGTGTAGGCGTGAGAACAAGACTTCTCCAGTTACTCAGCACTGAGCATCAAGTGGATTTAAATAGAGAAAATACATAAAAGAAGTACATCATTCTAAAATCAGAGGGATTTAACAAGAGGAAGAGGTAGCGGAAGGTCTAGCTGAATTCCTTCAGCTTGCAAATTTGTCAAGACTCAAATTAAGGAGGTCTGTGTGTGTGTGTGTGTGTGTGTGTGACCTGGTATCTCTCCATGAGGCAGTTCTGCATCCAATGCTATTCACCAAAATCCACCTGCAGAATGCAGAACGTGCCTTGAAGTGTACGCCTTTTCCCCTTGCCCCTATAAGGCCTGCTCAGGAGTAATGCATCCAGGTGTGAGGCTCACAGCTTGCAGCCATTGGAATGTGCCTGGAGGAGGGCCAAGATGATCAGGAGGCTGGAGTACTTCTCCTATGAAAAAAATGTTGAGGGAGGTGGGTTTGGTTAGTCTGGAGAAGACTCTGGGAAGACTTCATTGTGGCATTCCAGTACTCAAGGGGAGCTTATAAACAGGAAGGAGACCAACTTTTTACATAAGCAGATGGTGATAAGACATGGGGAAGTGGCTTTAAACTGAAATGGGAGATTTAAGTTAGATGTTAGCGGAAATTTACTTAGAGGGTGGTGGGTTACTGGCACAGGGTGCCCAGAGAAGCTGCGGATGCTCCATCCCCAGAAGTACTTAAGGCCAGATTGAATGAGGCCCTGGACAATGTGATGTAGTGGGTGGCAATCTCATCCATGACAGCAGGGTTGGAACCGGATTGCCTCTAATATTCTATTATTCTATTCTATGAATTTTCCCTGTTAAGCTTCTGTTAACTTAAAGATCTGCATTTCTTATTAATATAAATTATCTTCCTATCATTGAACATCTATTGATAAATATGTAATGTTCGAGCAACTATACTTAAGATTGTTTAAGAACACGCTATGATTTAAGTACATGTCATTGCAGGGTGGGTTTTGGTGTCTTACCAGTGCTTCTGATCTTCGATAAGTGTTTCAGTTATGGGATACACTGACAGCCTAAACTGCTCTTCAAATTGAATGTAAAGTCACCATCCTAAAACCAGATATATCCACTGACCTCTCCAAGAATGTCTATGGATGCATGCAAATGGACTACCACCCATCATTCCTAATAATTAGATGTTTTAATTCATAGAATTGTGAATCAGACTATTTTACAGAGCAGCTGTGGTGATATCCAATACCGCTTCCAAAATATATATGTATATAATTATGTAAATAGATACACAGATTAGTTTTATCCTCTTTGACTGTATTTAGAAAATTCTGAGTGTTTTTTTAGTTTTTTTAGCTTAATTCAGTTATTTTTATCTCAAATACTCAGAACTGAATTGCGAAACTTGAGCACAAAAACCAAGGCCAAAGTGCAATGCTGACTGCTGAATGCCACAAAACCTTCAACAAAATGCTTCACACAGAGGTCAACCTTTTTCTTTGTTTTGTAATTCTGTTTTTCTCTTTCATTACCAGAATAGCAGGACTGGTCATTTTTTCTCCTAAACTGTAATCTGTATCTACTTGGAGTTAGATAGAAATGCTTACATGACATCCAGGCTCCTACTTCAGACAATTTGTCAATCTGTAATCACAGTTTAGAATGTCACACAACTTACTGAGATGCTCCCATTGTTAAAGGCTGTCTGTTTGGTAGTTCAGAGAATGTTCTTAGTGACTGTTTAACACTACAGTTTTTATACAGTGTGAACTCAGCCTCACAGGAATGTGAGAGAGGTGAAAGAAGTAATCATGCAAAGAATCCTGCACAGCTGGAAGTATGTGAATCACAATTGAGAGATGACATCTACAACCTTAAGTACTGTGAACCTTTAGTACTTGTTGGCACCTTTATTTTGGGTGGCTAGAGTATTTTAGTGTCTTATGTCTTGTTGTCTTTTATACTTTGAAATGCTGCTCCTTACTGTCCTTGCTGTATCTGTCAACTGCAGAAGAGATGATGAATAAAATAGTAGGCGAAATAAAGATTAATTATATCCTGACAGCTCTGCAACATTGTTTATATCTGAATTTATTTTAAAGATGCTGTTATCTCAGCTTGAAACCTAAAAAGAAAAAAGAAAAAAAGGAAAATAATAATGAAAAAAAAAAAAACAAACATATACTACTGGTGAAGAATGGAATGGAACAGAATAGCAGGAATTGAACAGAGGGATGGGATGGGATGGGATGGGATGGGATGGGATGGGATGGGATGGGATGGGATGGGATGGGATGGGATGGGATGGGATGGGATGGGGTGGCGTGGGGTGGGGTGGGGTGGGGTGGGGTGGGATGATAGCAGTAGGAAGAAACCTTTAAAGGTAATCTAGCCCAACTACCTGACTTTTTCATGACTAATTTATTATTTAAATGCATTTTGAACACTGGCACAGACCATCAACCACCTCTCTGGGAAGTCTCTTTTCAGTGTTTGACCACTTTCACAGTAAATATATTACTCTGTTGGGAACTGAATGGACCAAGAAGTACCAACAAGGTCTTGAGGAGACCATGGTCACAAGAGGGATCAATGACCATGAGGGTAGGTGTTCTGTCACTGGAACCCTCACGAGCTGATCCCTGCATGCTGATGGACTCCCTCCTGGGCCTGCTACCTGAGACCTGATGCTTCCTCCTGATCTTATCCTGTCGCTCATTCCTGGTAACTGCTTGCTGCCCAAGGCTGGCCATCACTGCTGCTGCTCTCCCCTCTGTTCTTCTTCCTTGGACCATTGGGACTGCTTCTGGATCTGGGTGGTGATTATCCCCACTTTACGCAATTCTTGCTTCTTTCCTATCCTTTCTATTGCCCTCCTTCCCTTCCCCATCACCCTAATTGATAATAGTGTCCATTCTCCCCTTCCTCATCTCCCTGATTATGATTTAACTGGCCAGACCAACATTTGAAACATTGTTTCTTAATCTCACACCAGGTATACATACATCAAAGAACCTCCTCTCTGTTCTATAAATTGGAGTGAGACAATGTCCTACCCCTGACAGTGGAGGTATTCACCTCGCATATTTGCATACATACTTTCCCACCAGGGGCCTTCCATCATGCACAGTGAGAAAGGGAAGCAGAATCAGGCTGCTGGCAATTTAGTTGTTCATGTAAGTGTTGTGTTTTCTGTTTACTTTGACATGTACAATGATATGTGTGTACATATATATAAGTACTATGAGTATGTGTGCCTTTGCTACTGATCAGACCTAGAGATATGGAGCTGCAACAGCCTCATAGCTGGGCTATGAGATTTGCCAGCTACTAAAAATTATTAAATAAATCTGACATCTGAAGTAAGAAAGAGTGAAGGTGACAGCAAGAAGGAAAATTTTATACTTTTGTGTTTCCTGTACCAATGTTGTAGGTGCATACAATGAATCTTATATTCTCCATTTCAAACACTGAAGTTATCACTTCTCTGAAATCTCTAAGACCCAATGAGCAGATAAGACTCATGCAATTTCTTGCCACTGCATAGGGTACATCTGTAACAAGCCTGATGACAGAATATGGATCTGTATGGAGTAAGACAATAGCACCAAAGTCTTATAGCAACCCTGAACTTATCCTCTGCACCACTGTTAAAATGTGGGAACTAATAAGAGAAAGTGTAATCAACTCTACTTACTGCCTCGTGGACAGTTAATGAGGTAAAGCTACAGCAGCACCAGGTTCTATTGCTGCCCTTTGCTTGTATGAGCTGATTTGCTTTGCACTGGAACTATTTGAAATGTTAATTATGGAGATTGCATGTGTCTGTCAACAGGATTATGTATAACCACACTCAGGTCAATGTTTGGCCAGGTGCTAGAAGGGTGGTTTTTTTAATCAAAAGCATATGTATCTAACTTTTTTTTTTTTTTTGTCTGCTCACATACTGTACCACAGAATAATACTCACTGCTTTGTTAGGTTTTGTTGTGTAATTTTTTTCTTTCATATATGACATTTTTTTTTTTTCCTAACTACATAAATGCACTCAGTTCTCAGGAATCTGTGAGGTAGAAAGAAGGGGATTTAGGGATTTCTGTGTTCAGGTTGATGAGGATTGCTTTAAAAAATATTCCTGTTTCATTGTGTCTAGGAAGCCAAAAATGCAGTGATGCATGATTCTGGCATGAGTTATGCTGTACAGTGCAAAATGTTTTAGGAGATGAAAATTCTAAGTACAGCCACATCCCTTCTTCCAAGTTACACTTGGCAAGGAGAAGTAAAATAAGACTGGTGTGAACCTAAAGTCATATTCTTGCCATATTATTGCAAGACTGATACTCCCTGGGCCAATTACACCCTCCAAACTGTTTACACATTGCTCATGCAGATTTTAGACAACTTACACTCGTCATATTAGAATTTCTGTAATGCTAGGGCATGCTCACTAAGTTACAAGAGAAATCAAAAATAAATCTAAAACTAAATGTATAAAAGATGAGTAAATCAAAGATCACTACTGAAAGCAACGTCAAAATAAACTCAAAACAAATGCAATACTGAGTAGACTTTTAAGTATATGCAATGCATAGCATTAACTAAGCTTTTCTGAGGCAAAAAAAAACAACAAAAAAAAATGTTTCAGCATATTGTTTTCCAACAGAGAAAGAATGTTGCGGCAGAAAGGACAGTGCCATCTGCCTGTTTTCTTCTGTGAAACGGGGTAAAAAAGAAGACAAGGGTTTAAAATTTTTTCTGGAACTTTAGCACTTTGAAATGGATTGTTTCCCTGACTTCCAGCAGGATTTAGTGATACTTTTTAGTACTTTTTAGAAGCACTGGAAATAATAGGTAGGAAGCTATGTATGAAGAGGTCTTTATTTTTGTTTAAGTAGTGAAATTCTATTTACAGGAAAAATAGAATGGAATAATCAAAGTAATTCATAGTACTCCAAAGACTTGTGCTCCAGTTCCACCTCTGCTAAAAATACATTAGCTTAAAGCACATGAATCACGGCAAACCAGCAGAGAAAGGAGAAGCTGAAAATTCTAGATACAATTTCCAAACAAATTTGGGGTCCAAACTCCAACAAATTATTCCTTCAGTTTGGAAATACCATGGTGGCTCACAAATTTCACGGAGAAGAAACTACTAGCATACTAAGACAAAACAGTGTTGTTTCTTTAATCATAAACGGCTTACAGTCGAACCACTCTCAAAAAGTACCCATGAGAGCTAAGTACTATTTAAGATCCCTAAGAGTTAGTCCATGGTGTTCCTTGTAGGCTGGGGACTCCACAGTGGTAATTACATAATTCAGAGCAGGATTGGACATGCAAAATTCTACCACTTCTCCTAAATCTAGGCAGCTGCAACAGCAGATATCTTTATGTGAGATAGTTGCCTTTACTCCCTTTATAGTCAGAAGAGAGTAAAGAGCACTTCCAGAGGGTGATTCATCTGGCTTGTTTTAGATGTCAACCTTGGGAGGAGATGAATCACACTTTGGAAATGCCTGTTTCTTTCTTCTGACTATAAAGGGAGTTTAGATAATTAGCCCAAATGTGGATATCTACACTGTAAATTCACAAAGTTTGTGAGATTAATCCCACCCCTACTCGGATATTCAGTTGTATTTTCCTTCCTGCATTGTCCCATTGAAATCAGTGTAAGTAGCATATCAAAATAGTAATGTGTAGGTCCTTTATTGCTGCAGAATTTATAGGAGCTCTGATAATGTACTCTGATTATGTACCAAATTTATTAAATATACCAAAGCACCAAGAAGAAGGAAAAAAACAATGTATGGTTGAAACTGCAGGGAAATCATGGTAAGCAAACAATTAGTTCTACTGGAAGTGGAATTAATGAAGCTTAGGTTCCTATGGATTTGTGTCTCATGGTTGATTTATTTTATAAGTGAATTTTAATAAGGCCGCTGTTGAAACTCACTTCTTGTTAGATATCAGAGATTCTGCAGAGACATGAACAGTTATGACTACCTCAATCAGAGGAAAAGCTTCAGTGAGAAGATATGCATTATTGACACTGCAGTAACTGTACAGGAAGGAGCTCTTGCCTGAAAAATTGGTTCCCTGGTGTCTTGTAAGAGCCAAACGTTTTGTGTTATTTATTTATGTATTTATTTATTTATTTCCTTGTGATTTGGCCATGTACAGGTGTTGATGGTGTTTCTCCACTTTAACTGTACACATAATGACATTAAATTCATGGGAGTTTTGAGACCTCTCTTGCTTTGTTAAATTTAAGCAAAATTTCCCAGCTGCTATTCATCAGAAGTTATTAAGGGTAAACTAACACATCCAGGGGTATGCATAGATACACCTGCTCACTAACATAGGAAATCAAGGGATAACTCAAGGAGCAATTTTGTTTAGGTAATTCCTTAGATCCTTTTAGAAATCTAATTACTGAGGACTTCGGTTTTATATCTTATTTGAAAGACTGTTCCTCAAGTCATTTTACATCCCCTGACACCATGCTGAGGCCATTAGTTCAGGACTAACAAAGCAAGGTGCCACCTGCAGCTCATTGGATGTCTCATATCGAAGTTGCGAAATGACCTTACTCAGGGTGGTTATCCATGGAAAGTATTTAACCACTTGATTTCACATGTATCTAGGAAAAAATATACTGCTTTTTATATCACTATGTTCTTAAATCAAACTAGTTTTTCCCCAGTCTCCATCCTTTCTCTTTGCATGCATTCAGATAATCATTTGAGGTTTGTGTTGTTGTCTATTTGGCTGTGGGCTTGTTTTAGGTTGTTGTTTTTTTTCTTGAGAGGGAATGTTTTTTAGTGGTTACCAGTTATTTTCACAATGCCTCGTTACTTTAACTGCAAGGGTACCAAAATGGATTATTTTGTCATGTGTTTCTGAGAAAACAAACTGAATGTATTTTTCTCTTCACAGCTCCTTGTTCTCCTGCTTCTTAATCAGGGAAATGACATGTGGTAGCTGTGATAGTCTAATTACTGGAATAAATTCAGGATGAAGCTGTTACTCCATGCTGCAACTCACAGTCTGTGTCAGACTCTGTGGCAGCCTACATGATAGACTTCAAATTGCAAAAAATTTCAGGCATCTGTGTGTGTATCCAGGTATTTTTACTACATGTTTCACTAAGGTAGCAGAGCGCTTAAACCAAAGAAGCAGTGCAAGGCACAGCCTACTGATCTGAAATTTAAGCAGGCAGCTTTCTCCTGATGCATGGAGATGAAAAAAAATTTAACAAGGATCAAGTCTAAGAGTAGAACATAGTGTGGTGCAATGAACAATTGCTTTTGATGCTACACTGCTGTATAATTTTACAGATAGTGCATGTGTGTGCAGGATATAAAAGTGGTGTGTAAGAATGCTGCATTATTGCTCTCAAATTAAATTCTAGGAATTCATCAGTGGTAAGCATTTATTTATGTGTGGCAGGACTAACTGCCAATTATACAGATAAAATGGGTTCAGCCTACATATAAGCAGTTCTAAAGGCGTGGGCTTGAGGTTTTTCCTTTGATCTGATGCAAAATAAAGAGAGGATCCCTAAAATAAGAAGAAAATCACTTTACATATCATGTTGTAGAAATTTGGATGTATGCCTCCAGTGACATATTCAAGAGCTGAGATCAGTTGCAATTCAGAACTTCACAGAATAGACCTCTTAGTTGTAATGATACATACGTTTTCCACATTAATCAAAATAAAAAGAAAAAAGAAATAAAAATAAAGCACATACATACAAGCTGAAAAAAGAATTATCTTCTTCACATGTATTCCCATCGTTTTCCTTCATGGAATCAGTGTTATTTTTACATCAACGTGAAAATCAACAAGGCATGATTAATCTTTTTCCTAGATTTGCTATAGTATTGTATTTGCTCTGGAATTTTGTATTCTTCCTTCAGAGTTCATTAGATGCCTTCTCCTTTGATGCCAGAATTCTGTGCTTTTAGTTTCCACTGAAATTTGTATAATAGAATTTACTGAAATGCAATTACTAGATTCTTGGTTTTATAGACCAAGACTGGCACCTTCTGGTGAACCAATTTAAAGTCACTGCAGAAATAAAATAACCTCAACCATATCCTAACAGATCGCACTTTTAACAAATTATCATTTAGAAATATTCCAATTAGCTAAATCTGGTTTACCTATTAATTTTAAACTTTGTAATACATATGATACATGTACACAAGATTTATAAGTAAGTAGTTGGAACTGGAATTTTATCACTTAATTTATTAATTAATGGTCCTCCCATGAAACAAATGAGCAGAAAAAAAATTATATTCGTCTCTGAATCTAGCAAGTTCAATAATGTGCTAGACTGGTAAAAGATAGTTGAAGGTATTTCATCTTACTGAAAATCTAAAATAGAATTTAAGCTTGAAAAATACAGTTACTGAAAAATCTCACTATTTTGAGTGTTTTTGCAATTATGATCTAGAAATGTACAAACATTTACAGGAGCTGAATTGCTGGTTACTTTTAGAAGCAGAAGATGACAGATCAGAGCATATTTTAAATACATTTGAGATTTTTTTTTTGTTTGAATTAGTACCATAATTAGAAACACTTCTGTTGAAGTTATCAGATATCAACAGATCCTGAGATAAGCCTTGGTATTTTGCTATCCACACCAGAGTAACTCATTAAATGCCCATGACAGCAGAGAGAAACTCTTCTGTGGAGTTATTCAGGTGGAATTTTTTTTAATACAAAAGTTATAAATATCACAAGGAGGGAGAAAATAAACTTCATGTTTTGGGGTCAGACAGTCTAGCTTTTTGTGTTCAGTAGCCATTGAAAATGGGAGCAGGACACAGATCTAGTCTCCTTGAAAAGTTGTCTTGGTTGTCTAATAGAAACAGCTTTCTAATGTTTCAGGCAGACTGATTTGTGCCCTCTAATCCACCCCTACTGCAGTGTGCTATAGGCAGAAGATGGCTTGCACTGCAAACAGAAAGGATCGTGATGTATACTTATAGATCAGGATTGTATTCTGATGTCTGCTCTGGTAATTATTATTGGATTTACATTCTTCCAAGACTTATTATGCTGGAAAGGGCATAAAAGTTTTGTCTATTCATCTGTTTGCTGGGTAAAATTAAGTTATGTTTCATTATAATTTAGCACCACCCATAATTCCAATTATGGAACAGTAAATAATATGGCTGTACATAATAGCAAGCACCAGATCTGACTCACTAAGTTTGTTCAAACCTAATGTTCCTAAACTGACCAAAATCTAAATTTTATCCTTCCCTCAGGCACCAGCATCAGCCACTCACTTTAAAGGTGATTTGGATTAACATAGTTCTGAAACATTATGCTACTGTTCAGAATCATTTTATATTTGTCTTATTTTACTGCCATTTCCAAGACTGCTTTTAAGATTTCAAAGAATTATTTGTACAATGAAAAAGGTTACTAAGTAAATCAGTTTCTTTCTCATAACTCTTTGACGGTCATCTCTTGGCAATTATGTTTGATGACTACAGACCAATTAATCTGTCTAAATGGTTCTATGTCACATTTTCCTACTGCTTGCATCACCCAATCCCATCAGATTTCTGCTGAGTTGCATCCTGTGCTCACTTAGTATCTCTCCTTTCTGTTATGCCTGCTTTCCATATCTATTTCTAACCAGGTCAGATAAAGTAAGCAGTATACTAATTTGTAGTTTTTCAGTCTCATTGAGACAGTCCCTGGCAGGATGCCGTTTACATCAAGAATAAGGCAACTTGCTGTCCTTGAAATAACAGCATAAGAGCTGCCAACCAATTGTGTTTGATGGGACATTATCACTGGATAAATTGTTTTCCTAGAGCAGCACAATTCACTTTTAGGACTTACTGCAGGTAGCTATAATGGGAAGGCTGTGATAGTAAAACAGAAAAAGAGTACTGTAGTTCTAATTTGAAATATTTCAATTTTATTAACATAAAATACTTGATGGAGATTATTCTCTGGGGTACATGGTGTATTTCAATGTCAAGAACTCTTGTAAAAGTAAACCATGCCTCTAGAGGTGATTTGCTGAAGATACAGTTTTGTCCATCTTTTGTATGTTTATCTGCCTTTTTTATTACTCTCTTGAAAATTTACAATTGACAACATTTATACTGTGGAAAATAGCAAACAAAAAATATCATAGTGTGCCATAATGACAGTTTTCAGCACTTGCGATTCCTTTTCAATAATTGTGGTCCCATCATTCTAAACAAGGCATTCAGTTTTTATTCTGAAAAAGATGAAGACTTCTGTATTCTTTTTATGCCTAATTAAAGGAACCTTTAGGGCTCACAAATAAATATCACCAGAAAGATTTCATGTTGTTAGAAGGTGAAATAATGATGAGTGAAATGTTTTGTCTGCTACCTAGATACTGCTCAAGAGCCTGGTGCCATAATTGCCTACAGCAAGAAAAACAGGTTTGTCTCTCCTCAAGCAACAGTCAAGAAAAGTCACAGACAAGTTGCTAAGTATCATTCATAACCAATTAACATCTGCTTTCCTGTGTGACAAAGGTTTTACTATTCATTAGAGGGGGTAAACAAAATGTCACAGAATCACACAATCACAGAATGAATGAAGTTGGAAGGTTACCTGGTCCAACCTCTGCTCAGGTAGGGGCACCTATAGTCGGTTGCCCAGGATTCTGTTCAGATGGTATGCTCAGAAGGAATATCTGTTTTGAAGATTTCACCCAGTTAACAGACCTGCCTTACCATTCTGGCTGCCGTGTGGTCTAGTAATTATTCTTGAAAATATTAAGGGATTATAAAAGTTGATCCAGATGTTTCTTCTTTAGCTCTTCAGCCCCATAGGAAATGTCACTGGCACTCTCTATGCAACCATTCTAGACATCTCAGTGTCATGCAGAATACTGAAAGGTACAGAACAGCAACTAAATTAATTTCTCTTCTTAACGTTGTGCCTCAATCACGCAGGCAGCCCAGCATAGGCATCATCATGAAGCATCACAAAGCTTCTCACCTGTTCCCCACACTCCCAGTGGGAGTGGAGAGAGAACTGGAAAAAAAAGTAGAACTCAAAGGTTGAGATAAAAACAATTTACTAAGACAGAGAAGGAACATAAAAGCAATAGCAATGACAACAATAATAAACATATATGTTTTCATAAAGTACAAAATGCACAAAGCAATTGCTTGCCACCAATCAGCTGATACTCAGTAAGTCACAGAGTAGCTGCTGCTCCCCCTGCCAACTCCTCGGTTATAAAGTTTTCATGTGATGATTTGTTATGAAATTTCATTTTGTGTAGTTTAGGTCAGCTGTCCTGGTTCTATCCCAACAGCTCTTTGTGCCCCCCAAAACCCCTTACTGCAAGGACAGTTTGAGAACCTGAAAAACTGAAATGTCCTTGGCTCTACACAGCACTGCTCAGCAACAACTTAAACATCAGTGTGTTATGAATTTTGTTTTTCTCCTAGAACCAAAATATAGCATTATAACAGACAATATAAAGAAAATCAGCTCTGACCCATCTGAAATCAAGGCACAAGCAAAGAAGTAGGGAGCAGTAAAATGGGGGAGAAAATGAAGCTGAAGACACTTGCTGTTGTGAATTTCAATATTACATAAGCACAGGCAGCACTAGCACGTGCTTTTTTGAGTGCTTGTGAATACGGCATGGGACTGCAAGACCTGAATTTAATCCACACTTGATATAAATTATTGCATTTGCATTACAATTCTGTAGTCTCTGTGGGACCATGTGAATTCACAGTAGCTGAAAACTGATCCAGAAGACTGAATTTTATTCCTGACAATGCTTTTGAAGTGCTGCACATGAATTTGGATATTTCAGCTTTCAATCTAAAATTAAGACATTGCATTGCTTTGAAAAATGTGAAAAAATATGAAAGACATCAGTGTGTCTATCTAAAGTAAACCCATTCAAGTTTTAACCAAATATATCCGTCATTTTTGTTACCCAGGTAAACTTGGAGCTGCAAAGAAAGCTTAATAGTACTCTCCTCTCCTGAGTCTAATGGATAAAGGAGTAGGGACCTTAACGGAGCGTGGACCTACTGCCTAACAACTGAGTGCACTGGACTGAATGACCCTCCCACTCCCTTCTCCACTTGTTTCACTTTCTCCTCCAATCCAATCCTCAAGTTTACAATATGGTTTTGGCATACGTATTGTGAGTAGTTAGTAGGAAGTATGAAGCAGAGGCTTTGTGCATTTCATTAAATAGCCTGTTTTTACACTTTTTTCCAACTGTGGGAAGTGAACTGAATTTGATATCTTAACCAGACCTTCTCAAAAGCCATGTTTGCAGAATTCATCTTTATGAGTCACAGCCATAGGCATTGCACATGATAGCACTATGACTGCTGTGGAAAACAGAAGAAAAAGATAACTTAAATAGTTACAGTAAAGATTTTAATAAACTCTGAGTTAATTTCCTCACAGATATTCTATTAAAAATAAATAAATAAAGGAATGCCTACCTCAGTGGAAAAGTGGGGATACTTCATGTGCAGACAAAAATATTATTGTATATTTTCACCATGCTTCTGCTGCAGGAAATTAAAGAGCTTGTTTTATGAAACAAACAAACAAACCCTAGAAGGTAATTGCTAGCTACAAAACCTTAACAAAAATTTCCTTGAAGGAGTCCAGCAGGGGGCCACACAAAGATGAGGAAGGGCCTGGAGCATCTTCCGTATGAGGAAAGGCTGAGTAACCTGGGTCTGTTCAGTCTGGGGAAAAGAAGACTGAGAGGGGATCAGATCAATGTTTATAAATATCTAAACTGAGATGAGAGGCAAATAAATGAGGCCAGGCTTTTCTAAGTGGTGTGTAGCACCAGGTCATGGAGTAATGGCCTAAAATCTTGAATGTAGGAAGTTCCATACAAAAGAACTTCCTTATGGTAAAGGTGACAGAGCACTGAAGCAGGTTGCCCAAGAGGGTGTGGAGTCTCCTTCTATGAAGATATTCAAGACCCATCTGGACACCTACCTATTTGACCTATCGTAGAGTACCTGCGTTATCAGGGGGTTTGGACTTGATCTGCTGAGATTCCTTCCAACCTCTGCAATTCTGTGAAAACAGCCTTAGTTCAAAGAATAGATTCTGTGAATAGACCAACCATCTTGTTTTACAGAGGCAATTTGGCAGACTGACACTGAGAACTTACTTATTTATGCCAGTGTAATTTAAAACATAAACATGAATTATGTAACTCCTAAGCGACTCAATCCATGTTTTTACAAGACTGCTCTCTGTTGCTAAGCTAACATTCTCTAAGCTAATATTTTGTCTACTTTCATCTAAATTTCCCTAGTAATAGAGCTTCTATTACTTCTTTTGTGAGATCATTCACAAGGATAGTAAATATTCCCGTCAAGAACTCTCCTTTCATTATTCAGTCTACATCTTTATTTTCATAATTTTATCCCTATGATCCTTTTTACATCCCTTTGTATTATGCTATAAAAATTGGCTGCATTGTTGGTTGACTGCATACTTGAGAAGTAGATGGTGTGCTTTCTATTAGCTACCCTTTAGCCTAGTTGCAGTATATAGATTGCTCTGAAAATAATGTCATCTATTCATTTTTAATAGAAAATGCAACAAAAACAAAGAACACAATAACACTGATTGGCCAAATTCTCAGCTACAGAATGCTGTAATTTTATGGTCTGTTTTTCTTCAGGACTTGTCCTTATACCGCTGTTTTTAAGTGTCTCCTACTTATGTCCCAGGCTGTACTTTTTCTCAGAGCTTATAACTTGATCCTATTTCTAACATTATACATTTTCACCCTTTGTATTTTGTGCTGCTACTGATTCCTACATTGTCAAGCACTATACCGACATCTCAACCTACTGTTTTTCATCTGCAGTTGCTGCCTTTTTTTTTTTTTTTTTATTTGTACCATCTACCACTCCTTCAGTGGTCCTAATCTCCCAAATTTGGGAAATTTTCTAGTGTGATTTAAGGTATTTATCCCATAGTAACCTACCTTTCAGTAAACCAAAACAAATTTTGTCTAAGATAGCAAATTATGCTATTATTTTAATTCTGTAATTTTTAATTCTGTATTTTAAAAAGTTCAGTTGGTCTCCAGACGTTTTCATTAAAACAGATGTTATTTATTGCATGGAAGTATATGACTTTCCTAGTACTAGAAAGTATCTGACTTCAGTAATTCCTTACTCATAACACCTCCAATTAAAAATAAAAATGTATCTTCACTGTTTACCAGTTACTAGTGCTGTATTATGTCAACTACTGAGAGACTCCATAGGCTGAGGAGGAGCTACAGTTTGTCCCTCTGGGAATTTTCAGAGAGAGTTATACCTTCTAATATGCCTCTGAGAACTCCACAAATACTTGGGAAAACATTTCAGTTTGACCTCAGAGAAAAAGCTCTGTTATTCTCAAATGTTCATTCAGGTAAGATATTCAGAGTCACAGAATTGTAGGGGTTGGAAGGGACCTCTAGAGATAATCTAGTCCAACCCCACTGCCAAAGCAGGCTCCTTAGACCAGGTTGCACAGGTAGGCGTCCAGGATGAAGGCTCATGCCACACAGAGGCATGACTGCATGGTCCTGTCTCTGTGGTGCAGGGAAGATGAGTTGTCCTGCATACCCTTTTTAGCTCATACCTCAGCAATGATGCAATTGCCATAGGTACAGCCTGTGGAAGGCTGATGTCTGTCACCCTCCTCACTCAGTTCCTCTGATTGATTCCAAAGGCTCTGCTCAAGGCAGGATGTCATCCTCATCTGGGCCTGGCAAAGCCAGCGTTTTGTAAACTCATCTTAAGATGGATAAAACTTGTGAAATGTAAAGTCACCAAATGTACTTTGTCTAATCAGTGCAGAATTCACATAATACATTAGAAACATTTACAATAATGAATTGTATTTAGCAAGTACTTTTCCAGCAACCATTTGCCAGATTTGAACATCTCTAATATGTTAAATGAACCTGGAGTTTCTGCTTATCAGACATACTCAGCACAGAAATATTTTAGAGGGGAAAGATCAAGTGCAATGAGGGAAGGACACATTGCTTCTGTGTTTCCAGGAGTGTTTTTATTCAACCTAACCCTAAAGTATTATGTCTTGCTTTTTAGTTTTTAAATCAGCATTTGATGCACTTGATATTTGCAGAGCTCATCAAGTAGTATTGAAGCAACCATCCACAGACTTCAGGACAGACCTTGTGTGTGTGTCCTTTTATCCAGTGTGACATAAATTGAAATCTTAATTTCTAGTTTTCATTCTCACTACAATTTTATATATTTATACAAATAGAGGTATTTGCCTCTATTACTTCACATTTGAACATGTAGTGACCTTGTTTTTACAACCTACATTTTTTTTTTACACGGTATGGAGGAAGATGAGGTAAATCTTTGCCATTCATTAGTTATTTACCCTTAGGAAGAAGCAAAGAACAAGGTGAGACACAATGTCTAACAGAAATAGTGGCACAATTGCGGTTCAAGTAAATGTAACCAAAACACTGATAATATGCTAATAACTACTGCTTTTCTCTGTAGCTGCTATGGCATGAAATAATAAAACTATAATCTATAGGTTTTTGATACATTGTAGAGGGAATAACTGCAAGAAAAAGAATTGTATAGAAATTTTAGAACACCTGCTAGCTAACAACTGGTCTGAATTTATGGGTACAGTTGGGCATTTCTACACAATTTGGATTATCGTGCCTGTTCTGCCATAAAGACACTCACAGCACCTGGAAACTGGAGCAGTTGAGCTAAAGAAAGACAGTAAGAACACTGTGAATCACTAAGTACCAACACGTAATCTCATAATTCATACTGTCCATATGAGCCCACCAGCCCCCCCCATCAGCAGCAGATTTTGTCCCTCATTCAGTGCCTGGGAAAGTCAGTGGGCATGTCCTCTGCTGGAATAGTCACCATGACTTCATGGAATTCAGCAGAGCCCTCGCAGTCAATACCAGACATATATCACTCCTGTGAAAATACTCCCCTTCTTACTGCAATGGGCTTTGGATCAATACCAGAGTTAATAATTGAGCACATTACACTTGCAGCCAAAATTAGAAAGAATTTTTATTACTAAAGTCATGTATTTGATCATAAGTGCATTAGAATTCATTGTCAATAATGGTAATAGACCTAATAAGCATGTCTTCACACTAATGGAGATGTTTGTTACTTGCTGTTATTTGTTAAGTGTTTGCTCTTTGATCTCCGGGTCAAAAATGCTGTGGGAAGAGGAAAGCAATTACCTGATTTGAATGTTAAAAGGTTAAAAAAATGTTACACGTACCAGAGATTACAGCATCAAATGAAACTGAAATTCAGCTGAACTGCAACTAGTAAGGAAGAAATGGCCCAAGTATAAATGAAAACCTAGCAAGTGATTTACCAGTGTAATCAATCTGCTGCTTTGCCACGGTAGTGTTCTACTTCCCAGCCCTTTAGTAGGAAGTAGAAATGCAGCCTACAGCTATCCGCAACACAGTCAGTCACTTCAATTTAACTTTAAAAAAATCTGGCTGGCAGACAGGGAGCTGGTCTCCACAATGGTGATTTTACAACAAAGCACATGTGTCAGGTAAAATTATATCTGGCAACTGGATTTCTACCACATTATTCATCCAGCCAGCCAAATAGAAATATTTCTACAGTCCCTCCATTAGAAAGTTATTCATCTGCAACGCACAGTAATTTTTCATCAAACCTTCATCTAGTTTACAGTTTTTTGCTACACTCAGTGACAGAAATCTATTTCTGTGCCTTTAATTTCAAAATTTCAATCAATAAACATCTCTTCTTCTTAACCCTTTGTTAAAGGAATTCTGTTATTGTTGTAGATATTATTTCAAGCTGCAAAAATAGTACCTCACAGAACTGAACCCCTTGATCACTTGTCTTATCCCCTTAAAAATCTTTGCATGGGTGGTCAAGCCATACCTTATAAGCTTACTCACAAACTGGCCCACAGTAGTTCCCATCAAACGAGATGACTGCCTTCTTTGCAGAGCACTGAAGGATCTCAGCGGAGACAACAGAATGTACAAAATTAATGAAAGCAAATGCATTTAGCAGATAATATGTACATTCTCAACCCACAGTGGGATTCATCTCATGAAATTTAGAAATCTGAAATTGTACGTTGAAATCTAAGGTGGTGGTCTAGTCCCTTTATAGTCACCAAAGAAAAATAAGCACATCACTAAAATAAATAGCTATGTCTAACTCTAGTCATCCTATGGGATTTTTGAAAATGCCAGATAATTGCCTACACTAGGTGTTTTCTTATGGTTGGAGTAGTTGATTAACTTCTTATGGGAAGCTAATTGGTAGCCTTACTGAGCAGACTACAGTGGCAGCTAAAAAGTAATATGTTATTCAGGAAGAAATTTGTAGAAAAATTCTGAGGAGGGGCTTACAAAGGGTAAGGGAAGGAAAAGTAATGTATAGGTTACACTTTGATCGGTAACATGTAGTTACTGAGCTGGGGTAGAAATATAAAGCAAAAAAAGCTCTATAAAGAACTGGATTGTGTTTTTTCCGTGGCTCAGGAAACAGCAAACATTAAAATGGCCTTCTCATAGATTTCCACCTGAACCGTTGTACAGGCCCTTTTAACAGGTCCTTTACACACTTCATAGAATCAAATTCTTTCAGTAATACAATATAATACACATTCAATATTTAGTATGGCACCAACATTTGTGAAACAGAGCTATCTGAAGCCCTGCAGCAGCACTGAATCAATGGCAAAGAGTCTTAGCGAACAAAGCAGACAGAACTGCCCTCAATGACACTCAGTTTTTTCCACCAGCACTTCAGGTCTCATTGTCCTGATAATACGCACACTGGGTCACAAGCTGCTGGGTCACCTCTGCTGGGTTAACTAGCTCTCTTTAACTCTCTCCTGTCTTTATACACCTTCAAAAGAATTTGCCAAAGGACGTGAAGATTTATAACCTGGTCAACAACTGGAAAAATACACCAGTTTTCCCATCAAAAAAAGTATCTAATCAGCGATAAAGAAGAGCAAAAGGATCGACACAGTCTGGCTCCATATATACTAGCAAGCATAGCTCAAACAGTAAAAAAAAAAAAAAAAAAAAAAAATACTAAATTTAGAAGCTGTATACAGCTAGGGAGAAGGAATCTGGGCCACAGTCATACCTAGCACAGTTGTCCTGCATTTAACTTACCATAGAACTTCCCACAGATGAGGCAGAACAAACCAAGGGACCTCAGCTGCTCCTCATACATCCTGCTCTCTGGATCCTTTGTCATCTTCTTAGCTCTCCTTTGGATACTAGTCCTTTTTACATTGTGGTGCCCAAAATGGCATGCAGTACTGGAGGTGAGGCCCCACAGCGCAGAGCAGAGCAGGACAACCCCTTCCACCCCTCAGTAGCAGTGCTGGGTCTGATGCATCCCAGGATATGATCAGCCTGATTGCCAGCACATGCTACTGTCAACAAGAACCCTCCCAGAACAGTGACTCTCCTAGTTTTATCTTTGCACAATGCTTAACTTAGCAGAAAACTTTGCGCTGTTTGACTCATGGCAAAAATGATAAATGACATTATTAGGAATACTAGGTCAAAAGACAGAAAATACATCATCCAGTGGAAAACACAGGTTCAGTTCTCTAGTCTACCACAGACCTCTGTGTTTGTGTCTGAGAAAGCAAATAAGGCTGGAAAAGCATCTGTACCAACCATCTCTCAAAGTCTGAATGGCCACATACTGAGAAAACTGCATTTTTTAGGACTCACAATGGTGTATTTATAGAAAACCAATAGAGATCACTTTCCCACAGCATGGAAGAACTTTGAATAACTTAAGAGAATAGAGTGTGAGACCTTGAAAATAAGGAAAACAGCATGTAGATCTACCCACTATTCAGTAAGTTACTGGTAGAAGAAATTTGATGTTTTCAGCTGCAAGGCTGTAAGAAGGCAGATAGGTTTATGAGTTCAGAAACAAAAGTGCGCTGGTTCAGCTAATATTGACAGAGATCTAACTTTCACAGCATCTCTGATGGGAAAGTATAAAATTTTCACATTGGGCCCTTTTTATTTAACAGTATTTTTATCATCTTGCTTTTCTCAAGTAATATAGAAAATGATTATAAAAATATAAAGCATCATAAAATGCCCTACAAAATAGCATTATAAACTTCAAAGGAAATTTCCCAGAATATTTTGTCCTACTTTTGATGAAGTAATTTGAAAATCTATAAACAATTTCTTTTTTAAACTATGTAAACTATCTAAACACATTTCTATCTACATTGCAGGTTTGCTTGTTTTCAATGTCTGCCGTTGTTTCTCATGACTAGTTAAGAAACTCATTCTTGTCAGTTATTGGTCAAATGTCATACTCTGATGCAAGTGCAAAGAAAGTGTTTTCACAACAATGAAATCAAGTAATCAGAATGTCTCATGTGATCATGAGTGCTGTTGAAAACTTTGCTGTGGAACATATTGGTCACATAATTAATTGTCATTTGACAATGGCATTTTCTTAATTCTATAGTGAAACACTTCGAACAGTCCATTTAACAGAATTCTGATAAACAGGATCAGGATCAAGTAAATCTGTGTTTTTATTTTTTTCCCCAACAGTTCCTCTCTCTTAGTAATCCAATTAGCACTGGCTTCAAAGCCCAAAAATAAACAAAAAGGCTTACTAATTTGTGGAATTGCTTCTAGAAGTGTGCTTAAAATGCATATTCTGTAGGATTACTGTGTGTTAAAAGTGAACTACTAAGAGAAGGTCTTTTTACATTACCTTTCAAGATTATTTTGATTGGAAGTTAAAACGTTTTTCCTTGCAGAGATAATGTATTACCACTGGCAACTGTAGAGCAAGACTGAAATCTATTAATAACACTTTATTCTCAAATAGTTTTTTATCGCTTCATATTTGAAGTAACATTGCAGCACTGTGGATATCAGAACGAGTGATTCCAAAATATCCCTCCAAGTTAGCCAAAGAAATATTTCAACAGAAGATTCTCTTGAAAGCTTTCTGATTTAATATTAGAGCAATGACAGAATTTGTTTTTCTTCTGTTGATGTGTATAAGCAGTGTTTGGTAGTTTTGAAAGGAATATGTGGAGTCAAGAAGCAGCAGGGATGTAATCACTGATGAGTGCAAGATGCCTGAGGCAAATAAGGGCTTCAGTGTCTGTTCTTCAGGGAGATGCCAAGGTAGAAGTGTAAGAATGTGCCTAAAGGCTGACAGGGAGGAGGTGAGAAGAAAGAGATGTTACAGTACACATGGATCTATTATGGAATACAGAACCAGTACCAAGCATAAGGAAAAATGAACAGGTAAGCTACTTTTTATGTCACTTAGCAGTGAAACATTTCTGCATCAATTCAAGCATGGTAGAATTTGATTTGTCAGTATACTAATTAGTTCAATGCCATTGAACTGTTACTTATTAAAAAAAAAAAAAATCAAGCCTGCTAATGCCATTAGCATGCATGAGTGCATGATTAAAACACGTGAGAGGAAAGTAGCAATCAAAAATAAAAATGTGTAGGAAATGGAGCACATTAGTGATGCCTGATAAGAGTTACAGATATCTGAAAATACCTAAGAAAATCTCAGTGTGTGAGTGCTACCATCTCTCAACACAACAGCTCTTCACTACATGAAGAATATATCACACTCCATTCCTCCAATGGATCTGGAAAGTGCATAAAATAATCATCAGATTGCTTACACAGATGTATCATTATTTAGCAAGAAATCATCTCTTATCTATGACTTCATGCTTGTTCTTCAATAGGCCCAACCTAGAATGAGTATGATGAAAAGATATAGAGGTTCTCTTTCAAGTCTGTGAGTAACAGACTTCTTGGCTCAAAATTATTGACCTGAAATACAATTTCCCCTTACATGTGTAAACATAAAAGTAGTCTGCTATTATTTGTTCTATCAGTACCTTCAGACAATTCCCACAATGTCACTGGCATCAAACCTAACCTCTCCACTTCTCTTCAGGTCAAGATTTTTCTCAGCTATGAAATACAATTATTTGAAAGGAAGACCAAATAAGAACAGCTCCTGATCTCTTCCTTGTCCAAAAGCTTCTTTAGTCACCACTCTGGGGCAAATAAAATAAAATAACAAAACAGATAAAACCGTAATTGAAATTTAAATTTAAATTTAAAATTCCGTGACACATTTAAAGTAATTGGTTCAGCCAGAGATCACTTTTGTTTTTTTGTGGTTTTGTGTTTGTGTTTTTTTTTTGTGTTTGTTTTTTTCTTCCCCTATTCCACATAGTTTATTTAGAGCTTAAAAAAAAAAAAAAAAAAGCTTTCTACAATTTCACAGCAAATAAATGTTTCAACAAGAACTTAATCATTGTGTAACAATCAATGATTAAGAAACAACTCAGAAATACAAAAAGCTTTAGACCTTGTCATTTTAATTCGAGATGACCTATGCAACAAATAGATATTTCTTGGTAGTTAAGTTCTAAATTAAAAATAGTTACCAAATTGTAAATTTCTTGGCCTCGGAAATTTACTAGTGCTAGCTCTGCTTTCAGTATTTCTTCCTTTTATTTCAGAATTCCTACAGATAACCTGTAATAGCTTTTGCAGTGATTATTTAAAAGGAAAACCATTCAATTAAAAGTGTATGCTGTATTGGCCAATACAAGAAGAATAATGGCTGATTGTAAGACATTACATTTTAACACTAACATTGACTAACCCTCAAAGCAAATTCGTAAAAAATTTGACAAATCATTGTAATCTGGCTATTTTAAGATCTAAAATGGAGGTTTGTTTACACACAGATGCTCCAGTTCCCTAGCTCAGTGCTTCTGCCATGTACAGTGAGGAGACTCTTCACAGTATGAATACTGGCAGAATTCTCTGGCCAGTTTGCCAAACTCTTCTTCTTGCTTTCACTCAGAGCCTTCTTTTTGAAAAAAGTATATTCTTTTTGTCTTCACATGTTTCTGAAATTCTCAAAATACAACCTTTTTTAATATGATAAGAACTATAGTTAAAAATTTATGTATATATTGCCTGATAACTCATAATTGACAATGATAGATTGGCTGACAACAAGCATACAGTTATTAGACTGCATATTAAAAAAGACAACAGAAAATGCAATATGAATTAGGGAAAATGAGAAAATGAGGCGCTAAAGAATAAGAATGATATCTTAAAGATGTCATCTTAAAGAATGAAAAACAGAAATGTGATTAAATAAATTACTTGAAATTATACTATCATGATCATAATTGATACCGTACAATGACAAGGAACTTCACATTTAAGTACAACAGAAACACCTCCTATGCTAATTAGTCACAGAGAGACAGTGATCCACCAGAGTGATAGCCAGATAAGGGAAAATTCAAAAAATTCAATCTAAAAAGGCATCAAGTGAGAAATGGAAGTATTAATCAGCATTTGTAAAAGAAAAGACCACACATGAAAGCCTGTGTACAACTGTGGCCATCTGCTTTCAAGAAAGATGAATGCCATTAAGAGCAGTAAGGAACATGGCTACCATGATGATCAGAGGAATCTTGGCTCATGTTGCTAAAAAGTTCAAGAGTACATGGAATTAATAAATATTAACCAAACAAAGAGTCTGCCTTCAAGCTTAGTATTTAGAATGAGCAGATGGAAGGAGAGAAAACCTAGGATTTGGTTTTTACAAAAAAGTGAAAGAAAAACTGGATCAAAGAAAAGAAAGACAAACACCACACATACACACACACACAAAAAAAAAAAAAAAAAAAAGGAAAACATCAGTATAATCCAGGGAGCTGTGACCTCTTTTTTTTTTTTTTTTTTTTTTTTTAAAAAAAAGGTGAATGCTCTGATCATCAGACAGCAAAATCAAGTTCTGATTGCCTGCTTTCTCTGGCCTTGTTTGGATGTATACTGGCATAGACTGATACAAAACATGGCAAATCCTCTGCTCTACTCCACTCCAAGTAACTTCTCCCTCTAGAATATTATATAATATTTTGGATAGTTGAAGATTGCACTTTCTGAGACCTAAGCAGAGAAAATAAGCAAGATTTCCAGCTTTCTAGAAGAATATTGTAACTGTTATATAAATACAATATAAATAAAATGATGATTTACCTAAACAGAGACCATCAGAAGAATCATTTAGGGATGAGCACATCTTTAATGTTCCTCTGCCTCAGTTGTCAATCATACCATAGCTTAGGTTGATAGCTGGTACCCAGCCCTTCAGACTGCATTACTTAGTTTATTCATTTAGGTGTCAATAGAAACTTCAGGCTAATGGAAAGTATTTAGTGAACATGAGGTCACGAAGTTCCATTTTACATAACACAACTGATACCCTGAATCTCACCATGCATCTTCTAAGGAGATACTATATAAACTTTTTCAAAATGAAAAAAAAAAAAATTTCTTCACTTATAGGATAATTATTATTCAATGATCTTTATTATTCAATGATCTGGTATTAGTCTTGATCTTTTTATTCATGGGAAAAAATGTTTAAGTTAGGAAAGAGGAATCCCAATTCCCAAACGCACAATTACACAGTGTCAGAATTAACTGAAGCCATGATCATTTTCTTAAATTAAGTTATTCCTAGGCAGTGAGACTTATCTGAAAGATCTGGAAGCCAGAATACTCTGAGTAAGTATTCTCTGTGGCTCAGGTAGAAAAAAGAATAGCCCTAAAATTGACCTAACTGAACACTATGGGATTATATTAGATGAGGACATTCACTATTTCTAGAGTTCTTGTGCAGAGCAGCTGTGTTAATTACTCTGCTTTCCCCTATCCGCTAGGTGCTAGAAGAACTCGGGCCTCCAACAGGTACAGATCATAATGCTTTTAAAGTACTCTACCTCATAGCAGGTATTTGTATCGAAAAAGCAGCATTTTCATTTCCAAACATTTTCATCAGCTCCATAACTACTACATCAATTATAAGCTGTGGACCAAGAGTTCAAGTAGCTAGCAACAAATAAATACATACCTCAAAGTACTGAGATATAAATTTTACTGACAATTTTATACAAGAGCAGCAAACATTCAGAAAATGAATATAAGAAATGTGTCCACTACAGCATGTGGAAACTGTACAGAAAATAATAATACATACAAATAACATATCTAGCAGACAGACAGCTTTTCAGAGAAATCTAGCCTGAACTTCTCACTAACCTGCACCTTGAGGTATCAATCTCATCATGAAGAGAAGCCGAATACCAAGGAAACTCAGTTCTTGAAGGAAGACAGCTTCTACCATCTAATTGCTGATCTACAGCTGCATAAATACCAAGAAGGCAAGTTAATAACCACAATTTTATCTCTTGTCTTTGAGCTGTCTTGATTAAATTTTTGGGTTTTTTTTTTTAATTCTCTTTTTTGCTGTGGTGCAGGTTGCCTGGATCAGTCTGACTGTGCATTTGAAAGTTAAAGCCAGAACGAAGGAGTACAGTGAAAAAAATCACTGATTTTATCCTAGTTTGTCTATGATCACTTCCTTGGTTCTGGGTGCCTCTTTTTGACATCTGTAGCCAAAGAAATGCAAATTTTAAATTGCAAAACTTACGAAGCATAAAACTTATTCTCCCACAAGGCATGTTAGCATTTATTAAATTCTCAAGAGAAGTTCAGAAACACTGTGGCATTGTATTAGGCCTATGTGACATGGTCTTTGTAGCAGGGAAGCAAGAGGCCAGCAGCCGCCCCATGTCAGATCAGAGCTGGCTCCACCTGCTCCAAAAGATATCTGTCACTGGCCAGTGCTGAGTCATGAGTGATTATTGTTCCTCTGGGAGAGCAGGTTTAAGAAAGAAAAAACCTGCTACATAACAGCTGCTGGGAGAGACAAGGGAGAAATGTGACAAAAACAGCCCTGCAAAGAAAAGGCCAATGCAGGAGGGGATCCAGATGCAAAGCAATGTTTGTCTCCTGCAGTTCAGGAGAGGCCCATGGCAGAGCAGGCTGTCCCCCTGCAATCCATAGGGCACCATAAGGAGCAGATACCCGCCCCCCTGCAGCCATAGAGGATCCCACTAGCCAGCAGTGGATGTGGCTAGAAGGAGCCACAGTGCACAGAGAGCCCCTGCAGGAGCAGCCTTGGGCTGGAGGGATAGGGGAACTACCACTTATGGGGACCTGCACTGGAGCAGTGTGGTGAGGTCCTGAAGGATGGGTGACGTGGTATGGACCCATGTTGGACCACAGCCTGAAGAACTGCTGTCTGTGGGAAGCCCACACAGGATCACTATAGAAAGGACTCCATGCCATAAGAGGGGCCACACAATGGGGCGTGGAAAGTGAGTGATCATGGAGGAGCAGCAAAGATGAAGCGTTATGGACTCACTGCAGTCCCCATTCCATTACCTTATGCCACTCAGGGGAAGAAGGCAGAAGAGACAAGTTCCACAACAGAACAGATCTTGTAATAACTTATTAAAGATGACACAAGAAAGGATGTTAACAGACTGATTAAGTTTCTGACACTTAAAGTCAGCTCTTCTTCTATCTGCCTATTCTTAATAGAGTTACATATTACAATAAAAATGGAATAGATGAACAAATATCTCAAAGTTCTTTGAGACATGTCAGACTGGGAGTTCCTCTTGAACAGTGGTCTGGTGACATCTGTTTTTTTCACTTGCTTTCAAATTACAGTTTGTTAGAGCAGACAGAATCTCTAGTCAAAAACTTTCAGTGTGATAGCCTCGGTCTTACTGAGGCATATACTCTTAATGTCAGCATTCCAAATTAAATAAATATAACAGCTGTGCAGAGCTAGTTTTAGACTGGAAGAAATCACAGAATACTCGAGGTCGGAAGGGACCTCAGGAGTCCAGTGTCCCTGCTCAAGCAGAGCACCCTAGAGCATGTTACTCAGGACTGTGTCCAGACAGCTTTTGAATATCTCCAGGGAAGGGGACCCCATAGACTTTCCAGGCACAGTGCTCACCTACTCTTACAATAAACATATTTTTCTTTACATTCATGCAGAAGGTAATAATTACAGTGTGCTCTGCACTTGCTTGAATTTTCTAAATAATGACCAAAGTTGCTTCTGCTACTAACTTTGTACTTCCTTAGTTAAATACAGATACTCATAATAAAAAATTGGAGAGAATGGCTAAGGTGTTAGATTTTTGTTTCCTTAACTAAGGCACCGAGCACAGCCATGACAGTATGGACAGAAATTGTTTATTCCTTTCCAAGGATAATAAACTTCTCCTTTCCTAACCAACTGCATTACCTTGGCCTGAGCAACTGATATGAATTTTACTGCATAGATAAGTAGGCAAATATTTCAGGCCAGGATCGTCCTTCAAATCTTTGTAAATAGATCAGTACCCTATGACACGGCTTCGCATCAGTACCTGAAGCACCCTTACTTCCATCATGCTTACACTGAGTACATTTCTAGCCAGCACCTCCTAAAAAACACAGTTATTTCTCATGTTCTGTGTTGCACTATTACTCATAATTACAACTCAGGAATCGCAGACATATCTATTTGAAGTCACGCAAAGAGGTCTGATACCACTCCCAGTGTGATCCCCCCCAAGATCTCTGGATTATTTCTCCTTCTACCTGTTACCCAGTGGTTTCTATCTTCAAATAAAGCAGTCTTGTAATGCTACTACTGATGTCAGTTCTTGTGTTTCAGATCATTTCTAGATGTTTTGCAATTCGCGTTATACAGTCCTATCATAATGGTAGAATTAGTCTAGGAGGATGGTTATGTGTCTAAGTGGATCATTTAAAAAAAAAAAAAAAAAAGAAACAGCAGCATTACTTGTATTACTTACCAACAGTACGTAAATCTACTTTTTCTGCTCAATTCAGTCTGATAATACCTACTTTAAGTTTCTGTATAATTGTCTGTGGAAACGTTCATCTAAATTGCACCCACAAAGACATAATTCTCCTTACCTACTGCCTTTGTGTTGTAGCATGGATAGATCATTACAATTAACAGTTTTTTATTGATATGCTACAGAATGTAATCATATACACATTAGTTTTATTTTACAAATCCAAGAATTAATTAGAAAATTATATTCATGTTACATGAAACATAAGTATTATCTTCTCCCAGAAAATTACCACACAATGCCGTTCCACACCACATTCTTATTACCCAGTATGATATTAAAATCAATGTTGGAAGAACCTTGTTAACACAATGGCATTATGCTTCTTAATAGAAATAACAAAGTAAATACTTAACCTAATAACATTTATTAAAGAAGTGATATTAAAATAAAAATAAATAAATAAATAAATAAATAAAAACCTGTAATAGCATCAGGACCAATGCAATGAGAAGGTGCTACAAAGAAAGAAGAAAACAGAATGCTCACCCATCTTCAAAGATCAAGGCTTGCAAGAAAAATTCCATACAGGAGGGATCTCTAATGAGTGATTCTTCCTCAGTGGCGGTCAGCCCTTAAATGAGGCCTGGCTCCACTTCTTCCAGTCACACAGGTGAATTGCCTTCACCTGTGCTTACAGGGCTGAGCAGGTCTTTTCTCCAGGTGCTCAATCAGTGGTTGAGGCCGTGATTCAGCAGTTATACTCCACACCTTCATAGCATGAACCAGTGATTTAGCCAACCAGTGGGCAAGCCTGTCCTAACACAGGTCTGCTCTCCATGGCAAGATACAGGCTATATTCCTGTACCAGGTCAACACTTTGGCTTGCACTGGGGCAAGTCCCAGCTGTCTGTACCACACCCTTTGGCCAGTTATCTGTGATTGAATAGCTAATCAGGTACCAAAGGGATTGGCCTGATCTGCTACAGGGACATAATTAAGGTCCCCTTTAGAAATGAAGACTGGAGAGTTGATCATAATATCATTAAGTTATGCATCAATTACAAGAGTAAGTACCCAACTCCCGCCCCTCACCTCCAATGGTTTCCCCAGGGTGCAAGTGGGCCACAACATTTTGGTCCTACTTGCAACATCCAGGGCCATTCTATGCTATAGGTAATGGGTTCTAGATTCTCAGGGGCAGGGAGCGGAAGGTTATTTTCATTACCAATTTAGAGTCTTACCCGATTGTCAGTGCCCACAATTTGGATACTGAGGGGGGAGTCCCAAGCCATCTGAAGCATCTTTAGGGCACTGGGTCTGCCATCCCTAGGTCTTTCATTCAGGTCCTGCAGAGTTTCATGCAATCTCTTTGTCTACCCTTTCAGGGACCCAGAGTAGACTTAAGGAGGCCATTATAAGGTTCAGTGAGGTCTGCTCCCATTGGATTATATAATAGATGAAATCACCATTCAGTGTTGTTTTCTTCCACACAGCATTGTACTATCATGCCCATGAAAGTGGGTACCCTGGTTTTCTTGATGACCTGCAGAGTCCTATATGCTGCCATAAACTTAGTTAAAACCTTGATAGTATAGGCCGGTATCAGTCTACTTGCCATGCCAACACAAGTTAATGCACATCTGTCCCTCTCAGATTGCAGGAGGGGGCCTGTATAATCAGTTTGCTACTTTTGGAGGGGGTTATGTTCCCTGACAAGGTGGGCAGTCGTCTCTGGCAAGGGTTTTGGTCTCATCCTCAAGCAAGAGTAACAATCATGACATACCTGGATGATATCTGGCATTGTTATGGGCAACCCCCATGCTTTGGGGCTTCCTACATAGTCTTCTATCCAGCATGTCACAGCCTGTGGTGTAGCCAGTGACCTATGTTCTTAGAAGGAGAGCTCTTAATCCACTGTAGTTAAACCAGTGTGTTAGCTTCAGCATTTCCCAGTGACAGCAAAGGGTGATGTCCAGAAACATGGTAGACACACATACTGAACTGTTTAATGACTTTCCACATGCCTAACCACATCTTCTTGCCCTACATCAGTCAGGCGTGGATGGTCCAGTCTTGGGTGGCCCTCTGTGCAATTCAAAGGGTGAGTCCCTAATACACAGAACAAATATCTGTACAGATGTTCAGTTCCCTGTCACCAGGTTCCTTGGTGATGACCATCCACATCACTCACAGCTCTGCCCATTGCCTTCTTTGACCATACCCCTCTTCAAACCACGTAGTGTCAGTAGAGGGATGGTATGCCACTGCTACTTGCTCAAGTCACCTTTGCTGGACCCATCCATATACCAGGCATCTTCAAGAATGGGATATTTCCCTTCCTCAACACAGCACTTCTCCAGTGGAGTGATCATTGTCTTTTCTGGCATGTCACTATGATACATGGTGCTCAATGTATCCTTGGCTCATACTGGCCCAAGGATCTTCCGAAGCACTTCCTTCAATGGTGAAGATAGACTGCTCCTTTGGCTGAGGTAAGCAACCCAACATACCACAGTCTGAGCATGGGCCATCTTCAGAAGGTGGGTTAGATCTTTTAACTACCCCTGAATCAGCAATGTCATTTTCACCATAATCTTAGCTTTTTGAGTAATTTGTTCTACTGCCAATAACTGTTTCTCTATCATAGTATATTTCTCTTCCACTCTGTGCCAGACCTGAGACCAAAACCTGATCAGGGTTCAAATAGAACTGGCATTGCCACAGGCCCCAGCCAAAGCCATCCTGAACAGCACAAACATCCGATTTGACTGGGAGGGTAGGATCAAACATACACAACACCTGGACTTCTTTAACATTCAGTTTCACCTGTAGGAAAGCCTTGTGTTCCATTCTTCCCCAGTCCCATAGTCGCCCCTTTTTTTGTGAATCTATATAATGGTCTCAGAATCAGCACTAAATGGGGTATAAAGGAATGCCAAAATCCCTATATACCTAAGAACTCCTGAAGCTGCTTTGGGGTCATAGGGAGTGGGAACCCCTGAAATTTATCTATTACTGCACTGGGTAGTACTTCAATCTTTCCTGACCAAACTATCCCCTGGGGATTGTACAGACAGGCCCAGACCCTGCACCTTCTGAAGTTTATTGCCCATCCTTTTCCCTGTAGGTAGGCAGTCAATGATTCTCCTGCCTGTCCTAATGCCTCCAGTGAGTCAGACATAAACATGAGATCATCAATATAATGAGTTAACACTGCCAGTTTTTTTCAGGTTTGCTAGGTGACTCACCACCAGGTTATGACAATAAGTTGGTGAATGGACATATGCCTGTGGCAGGACCTGAAAGGTCCACTGCCTGCCTCCCCATATAAATGCAAACTGGTCCTGCGATGCTTCAACAATTAGAATACTGAAGAATGTATTTGCTAAGGGTAGGACACAGCAGTAGGTTTTTATTTCCCTACCCAGTGTGCCCATTAGTGAGGCAATATTGGGTACAGCTGCATGAATGGGTGGTGTGACCTTATTTAATTCTCAATAAGGTATTGTCATTCACCATGTGCCATCTGACTTCCACACTGGCCATATGGGGGAATTATACAGGCTATGTGCAGGTCTTATGATCCCAACTTTCTCTAATTCCTGCACAGTCCTTGTTATTTCATCTTGCCCCCCTGAGAGCCTATATTGCTTCACACTAGTAATCCAGTACAGTTCTGGCAGGTGAACAGGCTCATGCTTCACATGGCCTCTCAGCATCACCTACACCAGTTGGACACTAATACACCTGTCTTGGAGTCTGAACTCTCCTACAGTTGTTTGGAGAGCCAGACCCCATAAAACATCTGTACCCAAGATGTATTCTGGGACTGGGGCAATAGACACCCAACCCCCAACCTCAGCCATGGCTGCGTAACAGGAGCGGTCTGTCCACTGAATCCACTGGTTTATCACTCTATCCTCATTAAATTTGGTTGGATCTCTGTAAACAATTGATCTTTCTGCACCTGTATCCATGAAAGCCAAGCCATTATGCACTGTATATTTTTCCAGGACCAGAAAATTGTTAATTCAACATAGGGCTTCACCTGACCGCCTTAGTTATGGGGAGACTGATATCCCCTATCATGCCATGAATTCTATAGTTGACAAATCTTTTTCCTCAAGCAGCTTGGGCATAGTGGCCCAGGTCACTTGAGGAGGCTTTTTCCTTTTATTGGAAACCTGGAAATTTTGCAGGTCCCACGTTGGTATTCTTCGTCCTCACCCCTGTCTTTCAGGGGTGATATTGAAATTTTTGATTGTCCTCCAACTGCTTCCACAGATAGAGAAGAACATGATCGGGCTAGCAATCAATATTAGAAAACTGAACTCCAGTTCAGATTAAATCACTGAACATTTGTATTTGGGGATAACCATATAGGTTATAATTAAGGAACCTATGGCACAGGTCTCCTGGTTTTAGTTATGGGAAGGATCAGCCCTTTCCAATGTTCAGATATTGCACCTGTTTTAAAGGTGCTCTGTCTCCCCTAGATCAGCCAGTAATTGGGCAGCCTGTTGAATGATAGCCTCTGAGGCCACTAAGGGGTTCAGTATTGGCACCAGTGTGCCATACCAGTAGGGAGGAGCTTGATGGAATATGAGGTTGCTCACGCTTGCTGAAAAATTAACGAAGCCTGGACTCTGAAAGTTATCATCATTCACTAATATGACTTTGGAGTTTTTCCATTGAGTCCAAAGACCAGTATTTATCAGTACATCACTTTTGTCTGGTTATGTGATTCTACACGCTGCAGTTATCCACTGTGTTAAAGAAAGGTTCCCATCATTATGTTTTATTGTTGCATCTAGTCTCTGTCTGAGAGCTGGCTGTGTAGCAACAGACACCAGTTTAGAAATCTCAGCTCAGGCCCATTAGTTACTACATTCTCAGCCCCCATATCCCATAACTTCAAATCCAAGCCAGCATGCTCTTACACAGTCTTTACCAGTAACACATTATAAATAAGTACCTTCCTAGCTTGCCAAACATAATGGTAACAGGACCAATACAATAAGAAGGTGTTGTAAAGATAGAAGAAAATGGAATACTCTCCCATCTCTAAAGATTCAGACTCACAGAAAAACTCCACAAAGCATGGAACTCCAACAAAAGATCCTTTCTTAGTGGCAATTGGCTCTTAAGTGAGGTCTATGAGGGGGTGGAACCAGGCCTCCACCTGTGCACCCAGGGCTGACAGGGTCCTTTCTCCAGGTGCTCGATCAGTGACTCAGCAGTTGCTATGCAACATACAAAACCAGAAATCAATATGATAAGACTATTCTTTTATATTAAACCTTCTCATTTCCAGGCACTGGAACATGATCTTCTGTAATCTTAAGCTGATGGAATAGTTTGAGCCCAGTCAACTAGCAGTCTTGCAAAGCAAGATCTCCGTCAACGTTTAGGCACCAGCATGAACCAGGGTCTGTTCTCCATGGGCATGCTGTATAAATCAGTATTAGGGAATTTATTACCGTGTATGCAGCTGCTCCACATTATTTGGTGTCAGTGCCAGAGAGTTGTTCCAGATACACTGAAGCTACAACTTCGGTAGTAATTAAACACAGCTGGGATTGTTTCCGACTATGTTGGATCCAATATTCAATTAACTTGCTCTGTGAAATTTTATGTGATGCTTGTGTATGGACATCATGGCCTAACTCTCACCTTTTACATGCTCTTTCTATTACAGCTTTACTTCTTTGGACTTTAAATGAGAATTGAGAGATCAGTGGGCAAGGTGCAGGCTACTCTTCTCTAGCTTCCAAGAGGGGCAGCCTAATAGCTCTCCTTGAGCAAATGTGTATACCGCTTTATGGCAGGAAAAGGATAGGAGAAAAGGATGAGGATGTTGTTTTCCAAAGATATGTAGGCCAAACAGCCTGTACAGTCTTATCCTTCTCTTTCTTAATTGCACATAGCATGAAATAGTGCATGAGAAAATTTAAATTTAAGAGCTAACTGAAAATTTTCTCACTAATGCAATCTTTTTTTAATTAAAAGGTAGAATAAACAGATACACATCGATTACCTTTTAAAAACCAAGATTATTTTTAAAAGTAATACTTACATTTTTGTTTAGCAGTGTTAAGGGAGAGAAAAACAGAAAACAAATCCTAAAAATTTGATTGTTTAACTCCATTAGAAAATAATTGCTGTTTTTCTACCAAATAAAGATTCAAGCCATATTACTAAAGCAGTATTAATACAACTAGGAAAGTAGTATTGAAGCTCTAACAAGTTAATAATTTTATCGTATCAGAGACAGGAGTGTCCTATCTAAGGAACTGGGGAAACCAGGGCTTGTCTTTTATCTCCTTTCACCAATTTTGAATGTTCATTAACCCTTAGGTATCAATCAGATACTGCTAAAGCAAGGCTCTGTCTTTTTGTTTCCTTTGCACTTTTTCTATAATGGTTAAGCTATTCTCTCAAGTGATTGCTTGTATAGATAGGAGCCTGTACAAGTTCTGTAGGAAGTCCCCTGCAGAGAATACCTGTGAAGATGAAGTTTTAAGTGAAGCAATGAGCCTCAAATTACTCTCAGCAGATTCAAAATTGTAAAGGATTGTGAAGTATGGGGAAGAAATTCCTGATGGAAAAATACTAGACAGTAATGAAACATTTTATTTGAGTGATTTCATTGCCTATAGTATTTTCTGTTTTTACAGTATTACCCTTCATGTGTCATTTTTTGAATTTTTTACACAGTTCATACAGAATCTTTTTCACTAACTGATCGTACCTCACCAGAAATCATCCAGACTTAAAGCTGATGATGTTTCAGGATGGAAAGTCTTCAAGAGGGACTAACTTCGTGTACTTAGCACCTAGGTGTCACAAGGAGGATGCAATTTCCATGAAACACTGATTAGAATTAGGTCATAGGGTGCTGAACTCTTTTCTGCTTTCAGTGAGATACGTTCATATAAATTTATGTATTCATCCATAAAGATGAATCAGTGCCTAAATTCCCCCAAGACCAATATGAGTGGCCCTCCTACATGCTTTTGTGAGGTTTGGCCTGTTTTCTGAGGGTTAATGTACTGGGTTTGTGATGCAAGTTTTCAGTACCAAAGGAAGCTGCAGAAGAAACTAGTGTCTATGTTAGACAGGCAATTCAAGCCTTCAAAATAGGCCTATCGTTGATAGGCCAAACCAGAGCCTAATAACAATACTTGTAGTACTGCTGTGATAACATTTAACTGAGCAGAATCTGTTGGGAAAGGATTGATAAAAAATGTTAGATAAATAAATCTGCAGACACAAAGGTCAGTGAAGAAGTAGAAGGAGGTGATCCAGACACTGGAGTAGAGATTCCCCTGCAGACTGTGGAGGTGATCTTGGTGATGAAGTTTATCTCCCTTCAGTTCATGGACGAGCGCATGTGAGCAGAGAATCACATTGGAGGGCCCTGCACAGGAACAACTGGATATAACCTGAAAGAAGCTGCAGACTCCCATTCCCAAACCTGTGTATAATTCAGCGTGTGAGAAGAGGTAGAAGAGTCAAGATTTAAGCTGATCCTGAGAGGAATTGGCAACAAAGGAGAAAATGTTTCTGGGTTGATGTCATGGTTTTATGATTTTTGTTACTGGTATTCCGCACCATAATACCATGTAATGCATTGGGAGTTAAAGAGTAAATTCTCCGGCCCCATGGATCATCGATAGTTCTGAGTATACCTGTCTCAGAAGAGAGGAAGAACAGTGCAACCCAGAGGACTTTGTGTTGCTTTGCATTTTTCATTTTCCATTCAGAAAGAAAGATAAAAACTGTTCACTTGTTGCGAGACAGGCTCTTTCCTTTTTGGTTTGACCCAGCAGTGGGTGCTCACTAGCCATCTCACCTTCAGCATTTAGTGTAAGGCCTTTGGTTTATCAGACACTCTGTCTTACTCTTTTTCTTTGATTTATTAGCTACAATTCCAATTATATTTTATTATATTGTGTTATTTTACATTCTGTTATTTAGTAAATTAGCTTTTCTCCTCAGATTGTTGCTGCTGATTTGTTTCATAGGCCCATCTCCCTTTTCCTTTTCCCTTTCCCCCTTTCCCAGGGCATGTGTCCCTGGGTCCTCTGCCCCAGTCATCACAGAACTGGGCCAAACCAGCCCGTAAACCATTGACATTTTTGGTGCCCAACATGGGGCATCAGTTGCCTTGACAGGGTAGAGACGTATTTTTAGAGTGAATCTCTCTGCCCTTGGAGAGCTTCATTAGGAAGCTTATCTGTACTGCAGGTGCTGTGCTGAAAACACAGCCTTGAAGTCCAGGTAGACTGCCAATTTTCTGGGATATCTGTAAACTTTTTTGGGTGCTGACAGCTTGTTTTAGTAAAGAGGAAAAAAAAAAGCCTTTCTCTTTAAAAAATGCTCTTAAAGGGACTGCATTCCACTGCTTATTCTCTTTTAATGCTCAGAACATACTGGGACTTAATTAAGTTTGCCAGTCTGATCCACAGAGCTATATATATGTATGATAAATTAAAAGTACTGGTGGAAATGCCTACCTGGTTTTTGTATACAATGTGGCATATAGCTCCAGAGGGAACAACTCCAGAGGGAGTTGCTAATTTTACTGAACTTGTGATTTTTAAACAGTCTCTCGCTCTCTCCTTTGAATCCTTTATGCATTTTTTGAATGTTCATTCAGTGATCATAATGATCATGGTGTCAGTCTCCCTGAATGTACTCCTCATCAGTATCTGTATTTATAATATTTTGAGAAAGCCTTCCCCGGAGGTGGAGAATACTGACTGGCAGGAGTTTGGGGGAACTTGGGAGAGACTTCAGAGAAATGGGCATCACCGGTGTCATGGAACTTTTCTCCTGAACACCTGCAAAAGCATAAAACCATGATATTTGGTTATTGTTTCTCACTATCCTACTCTATATGTAGCTGTCAATAAGTTAAATTAATTTTTCCCATGCTGAATCTCTTATGGTCTTAATGGCATTTTGTGTGTTATCTTCCTGTACTTATCTCAGCCCATGAGCTTTTAAATCTTGTTTTCTCCCACTGTCTTGATTAGAAGGTGGAGTGAGAGAATGGCTTGGTGGGCCAAGCCAAGATTAACCCACCACAGCTATGATGCAAAGGATTTAGCGTTCCATGAAGAACTTCAGGAAATGCAGTTCATAAGAGCTCTGTCTGATGCAGTGTCTTGAGCAGCAGCTGCAACAAGATTGTTCAGGTGGATTAAGGGTTAACGACAAGGTTGGCTGCCCAAACTGTAGTGTTCAGCAAAACACACTGATGTTATAGGATCTGTGTGGTACCCCAAATAAGATGTGGCAAACTTCAGACATTTGAACATAGGCATTATCCCAGTGCATCCCAGTGCCTTTAAAAAACACAGAAAGGGCAAGTTGCCCTGGACTGAAATCCATCACCAATGGTACTTTTATCCCTACCCATTCCAGGTAGTGAAAACAGGAGGGTGATGTATGAGACAGAAGCGGAGAGATTCTCTGCCTTCCATGCTATGGCTAGATCTCTGGCATTGAGCGACATGGATTATTGGTCACAGTGGTGATGAATTGATGGACTAGGTCATCTTAGTAGTACTTTCCAATCTTAATTGTTCTATGACCCTATGATTCTGTTCTGCTATCTCATGCCTCCTCTGGCCTGATCACACACATTTCAAGCTAGGACACTGGGCAGCATGAACTTCTTTTTAAATACACAAGAAACAAGTGTAACCAGTGGGCTTCTGTCATCACCAGAAAGAATTACATTCTTGGAAGGCAGAAGTCAGCAGCTCAGTAGTCTCTGGAAATAATGAAGTGCAAGTCAGAGAAGGGCAACAAAACTGATGAGGGATCTGGAGCACATGTCTTTTGAGGAGCAGCTGAGGGGGCTGGGATTGTTCAGTTGGGAGGAGGTTCAGGGGAGACTTTATAGCTCTCTACAACTGCTTGAAGAGAGGTTGTGGTGAGGAGGGAGTCAGGCTCTTTACCCACATTACTAGCAATAGTACTAGAGGAAATGGCCTCAAATTTCGGCCGGGGAGATTCAGGTTGGACATTAGGAAATAATGCTTCTTCTCTGAGAGAATGGTCATGCACAGACACAGGCTGCCCAGGGCAGAGTTGGAGTCACACTCCATGGAGGTGTTCAAGAAATGGTTAGATGTCGTACTGAGTGGCATAGTTTACTGGGAAATATTGATGATGGGTCAACAGTTGGACTGGATGATCTTAGAGGTCTTTTCCAACGTTGCTGATTCTATGATACTAAGTCTTTCTACTGATGTGATTGAGTTTTGGATCAGTTGATAGAAGTGTTGGGAACTGGATCAAAGTGAGTCAAATCTGATTTATATGCAGCATATTTGCCAGAAGAAAATTAGTATTAACATTCCAATGAGAAAGTGAATGATTATTTGAAGGGAGACTACAGTATGAATCAGATGATATGCTTGTATTCAGAGTTTTATAGTAAACTTTCCTTATATTTTTACATAGAATCATAGAACTGCTCAGATTGGAATAGACCTTCAAGATCATGAAGTCCAACTGCAACCTAACCATACTACCCTAACTCTAACACTCTGCTAAATCATGGTCCCTGAGCACCACATCCAAACAGTTTTTAAACACATTCAGGAATGAAGACTCAACAACCTCCCTGGGGAACCTCTTCCAGAGCTTAACAGCCCTCTCTGTCAGGAAGTTTTTCCTCATATTCAACCTAAACCTTCTCTAGTGGAGCTTGAGGCCATTTCCCCTTGTCCTGTCACCTGTCACCAGTGAGAAGAGACAAACCCAGCTCTCACTGCAGTAACGTTACTTCTCAGCCTCCTCTTCCACAGACTAAACAGCCCCAGTTCCCAGTTCTTTCAGTCACTTCTCATAGGGCATGTTCTCCAAGCCCTTCACAAGCCCTGTTGCCTTGTTATGTATTTAATTGTCTTTAATCCATAATGGTACACCTGCTTCCAGGCTTTCAGAAACACTATATTCACATGTAAAATAAAATAATATAAAACCAAACAAAATAAAATAATAAAAAAATAAATGAAAACAAAAAGCAATACAAAAATTGACTAGCAAGATGTCTTTTTAATGAAGAATACTAGCAAATTGAAAATTCACACAGTCTTCTTGCATTCCATTTTTATACTGGTTACTGCTTCAATTATCAAATTATTTCATTTTAAAATATCCATTTTCTCTGTTATATGCTTTATGATGGTAGGTCACTGACCTACCTCTGTGAGATTGAATTTTGGTATAATGTTTCATTTACCTTATACAACCCACACACGTACTCAGAATGCTAGCTTCTGCCCACTTTGTAGCACTACCCTTTGTTCACTAGGCTTTTATTCAGGAGCAAACTGACACTACAAACTTTAATTTATCAAATTCTTATGTATCCCAGTGAGACAGAGTCCTTTGATTAGGGAACAATAGTTAAAGGCAATGATCTGTGGAGATAGAACTTCCTAGGGAGAATCAAAGCATAAAAGTGGGAAACAAAGATAAGTCAATATTTTGTTATTTAGAAACTTTCTCCCTCATATATTTCACACGTCCCCAGATCAAGCTTAAAGATATAAAAAACTTATTACATCATATATTTGCTTTAATTGTTGCTGTTGTTTTTTTTAAGTTTTGTCTTTTTTTTTTTTAATGGATAACATTTCAACTCAGCCTTTTTAAAGCTTTAAATTTCTGTCCTTATTAGCCCTCTTTGTAACAGAATGGATGGGTTAAATTCTGGCAATAGTGAAGACACTGAAAATAATAGGGGCTAAATTTCATATCCACAGCTTTGTGATGTGACAAAAACAGGATTTCAGAGGAGTATGATTACATATCAAGGGCATGACTAACCACAGAGAGGAATTGGAAACAAACAAAAAAAATTGTAATGCACTCTACATGGTTCGTAATGGCCCATATGATGGAATTACATTTATATGTTTTATGCAATTAATGTCAAAATTTTGCTAAAAATAAAACATGCAGTAAAAAATGTCAGTTTAATAAATATTATGATTATAATAACTCACAGTAGTTGTAAAATGTATACTATTCATATCTATAAAAATGTGGATTTAATAAAGCCATTAAATGACAGTATTAAATTCTTTATCTACTTCTCAGTAAATATCCCATAATATTCTAAACTTTGACAAAGATACAAAGAGGAGTAGATGGCTGACTGAAATGATCACTGTCACTCACTCTGTTTGAAATTAATTAATAGCTTTTCCAGTTCTTCCTATCCCACCTCCTCATATGTATGAAGTGACAGGAGTTATTTTATCAGTGTAACTCACATGAGAGCAATTGCATCCCAGGAGGGACTGTGGTCCATGGAAAACTGGTTCCAGAGCATAGCAAAAGAGTGAGAAGGAAAGAGCAGGAGAGAAAAACCTTTTACTATGGCCATCACTGTTGCCACTGTGTGGACTGAGCATAACCAACACTGATAACAAGGGGGGCACAGAAGGTGATTGGGAATAGGAGTAAACTGGAGATTAGGAAGGGGAAGGAGAGGAGTCCAAAGTGAAATTGAAACCAGGATAAAGAAAGTGTTTTTGCTTCACTGTTTTAAGTATTTACTTATTTTTTTACTTTCCAATACCCAAATCAGTAACTAATTATTTAGGCTAATCGGCAAAAAAAAGAAGTTAAATCCCCTAAGCCAAGTTTGTTTTTCTTCACAACGCTATAGTAATTGGTAGTTGAATTTCTTAACCTTATCTTGACCCACAAGTTCTCTCATTCTTGTACTTGGTACTTTCCATTGTACTGGGGACAACTCACTACAACTTCCAGTAATATAGTTCTTTATCTTTCTTGCTTCCTCGTGTTGATACACGTGAATTTACCTTTTTCTGATCACATCTTCAACATCTTTCTCTTTCAATACTTAAAAGGACAGGTGAGATCCTAAGGCAACTGCCTGCAGTGTTTACTAAAAGAACTATATGCTTCTGTTTGTTCTTCAGTTCACCCACATTCTGCATGCTGTTTCACGATCTTAAAGAACTGTATGGAAATAAAAAATATTAGATAAAACATAAAAACTTTCATTTTATCAGTAAGAAGGAGCTTTTCCAGTGTTGATTTGTAAGATCTATGGGATCAACTGCAGCCACGAAATACAGCTATTAGGAAAAAAAAAACCAAACCAAAACAAAAAAAACACCAGGCTTTGATCTCATGAAAGTAAAAAGGAACATCAACTGAAAAAGGAAAGTCTATGAGGGTGTACTGCCCCAGTGAGGCAGGTTATAACAACAGATAGGAGAAGGCTGAGATGCTCAACAACTTTTTTGCTTCAGTCTTCACTAGTGACTGCTCTACACACAGCCCTCAAGCAGATGGCTCAGAGGGTGGAAACTGGGGGAGCGATGCTCCTCCTGCTGTAAGTGAACATCAGGTTCATGACCATCCAAGCAAAAAGAACATACACAAGTCTGTGGGTCCTGATGAGATGCATCCCAGAGTCCTGAAGTAGTTGGCTGACATAGTCACCAAGACACTCTTGAAAAGTGGTGAAGTCCCTGGTAACGAAAAAAAAGCAAGGGCAGAGAGGAAGACCCAGGGAACTACTGACCTGTCGGCCTCATATGAGTTTCAGGGGAGATCATGGAGTAGATCCTTTTGAAAGCTATGCTCAGGCACATCGAAGAGATGAAGGTGTTATGGATAACTAGAATGGTTTCAACAAGATCATGGTGATCTCCTGCAAGCAATAGAAGCTGAGAAACAAAAGGATTAAGCACATCTCTGCCATAAAGAACTTGGTAATTTTGGTGGATGGCAAGCTGGACATGAGCCAGCAATATGTTGTGACAGTCCAGAGATCCAACTGTATCCTGTGCTGCATCATAAGGAGAGTGAACAGCAGACTGAGGGAGGTGATCCTGCCCCTACACTCTGTGCTGCTGAGAACTCACCTGAAGTAATGAGTCCAAGAGTGGAGTACAGGAAAGATGGATTGTGTCCAGAGGAAGGCCACAAAAATGATCCAGGAGATGGAACATCTCCCCTGTGAGGAGATCTGGGACTGTTAAGCCTGAAAAAGAGAAGGCTGCAAGGTGACCTGATAGCGGTCTTTCAATATCTAAAGGGGACCTTACAGGAAAGAAGGGGACAAACTCTTTATCAGGGTTTACTGTGACAGAACAAGGGGAAATGGTTTCAAACTAAAGGAGGGGAGAGAGATTTAGACTAGATATAAGGAAGAAGTCTTTTACAAAAAGGGTGGTGAGGTACAGGGACAGGTGGCACAGAGAGGTGGTAGATGTCTTGTTCTTGGTGTCATTCAAGGTCAGGCTGGATAAGACTGAGCAACTTGATCTAGCTGCAGATGTCCCTTTTCATTGCAGGAGAGTTGGACTAGATGACCATCAAGGATCCCTTCTAACTCAAACAATTATTTGACTCTATGAATAATTAAACTAAAATTTTTTTATGAAATGGAAAAGCACATATCAAGGAGTAAGGGTGAGCAAAAGAAAGTGAATATTATTGGGTTTTTTTTTGGCTGCAGAGCAAAATGTACCTCATGCATAAATATTACTTAAAACACAATGAAAACTGTTTTCATTTTAGAAATGCTTATTATTCCAAAAATTCATTGTTGCTCCTTTAAGAAAAAGAAAATTGTCTTCTTGCCTTGAGTTCTCAAATTTTTCTTTTTGCTTACTGTAGGTAAATTTTAATATTATAAAATGTATTATGAATAAATCCACAAAAAGTTAGAAATTACTAATACTAGGATATAGGGAAAAAAAAAAGCTTTTCATTAACTAGAAGCTTTATATTTTAACATGAATTGTTTCTTAAACAAAATCATCTATGATAACCAAAGGAAAATATTTGCACTTGTACTGGTATTTGTCTTTTTTATAGTAGATTTACTTTGTATACTTGTCTGTAATTGATTAAAATACATGCTTATCTTTCTGGAATCTGAGAACACTGGAAGACAATTATCTACTGGAGTTGAGTAGCCTGCAGTCCTCTGTGAGCAGAATGAACTTTCAAGAAGGGTATAAATCATATTTATTTTAGATTTGGACTAAATATTTGATCTACACAAGAACAAATCATTATTAAGGTCATGACTTTAAATTAATATAAATTTAGTCAGTTTAATGAGATTGGTGCATTTATTAGATCTTGCTCACAGATTTAACATGGATTTTATACACACAGTTTAGAAATTTGCTTTTTCAGTATTTGATGGTTTTACCTCCAAATAGAATTTAGGTTTTCATATCACCCTGCTGTGATATCTTCCTCAAGGAAAATATTTGCTGTATTAATAGGAGTTAAGAGGAAATGTTTTCTCTAAAGTAATCTGGATCTGTAGAGAGATGACTGCAGCTATAGATGCTCACAAAAATCAGCATCTGAGTACTTGGGCAAAATGTAATATGCTGAAATTATTTTAGTGCAATGCCTAAAGATTTCCTAATCATTTTCTCTTCCATGTTCATTTCACAAACATATCCTTCAAGCCTTGTTCTTGAAAAACATCTTTTCTATGGCAGTAATAGGACTGAAAGGTTCTGAAAGTCTTACAGGGAGATAGAGAGTATTCTCAGCAAGTTTGTGATTGACAGCTAGCTGCGTGGTGCAGATGACATGCCCAAGGAGTATGATGCCATCCAGACAGATCTAGACAGGCTTGAGCAGTGGGCACAGGTGTATGTCATGAGTTTGAGTAAATCCCAGTGCAAAGTTTTGCATCTCAGTTATTGCAACTCTTAGTATCAGCACAAGGTGAGTATTGCAAGGATTGAGCACGACCCTGCTGAAAAGGACTAGAGGGTACTGTTGGATGGCAAGCTGGACATGAGTCAGCAATGCACCCTTACAGCCCAGAAAGACAACCATATCCTCTGCTGCATCTAAACAATAGTGACCAGCAGACTGAGGGAGGTGATCCTGCCCCTACACTCTGTGCTGCTGAGACCTCACCTGGAGTAATGAGTCCAGGAGTGAAGACCTCAGTGCAGGAAAGATGAAAACCTGTTGGAGTGTGTCAAGATGAAAGCCATAAAAATGATTGAAGAGATGTAATACCTCCCCTCTGAGGACAGGCTGAGAGATCTGAGGCAACAGCCTGGAAAAAAGAGAAGGCTGATAGTGGCCTTTCAATATCTAAAAGGGACCTACAGGAAAGAAGGGGACAGACACTTTATGAGGGTCTACTGTGACAGAACAAGGGGAAATGGTTTCAAACTAAAGGAGGGCAGAGAGATTCAGACTAGATATAAGGAAGAAGTATTTTACAAAAAGGGTGGCGAGGTACAGGGACAGGTGGCACAGAGAGGTGGTAGATGCCTTGTCCTTGGGTTAAGGTCAGGCTGGATCAGACTGAGCAACTTGATCTAGCTGCAGATGTCCCTTTTCATTGCAGGGGTTATGAACCAGATGACCATTAAGGGTCTTTTCCAACTCAAAAAGTGTCATGATTCTATAAATTTCAGAGTTTAAGCAAAATGTATCTATTTTTAACCTTTGCAGAGGAGGCCATGTTGGGTTCTGGTGACAAGCACTTAAGTGTCACTGGTGACTCCAAGCAGGAACTTCCCTGAGGGACTGTGATCCTTGGTGCCAGGGCAGGGACACTAAGAAGCATAGATCAGTGGAGGGAGAGAAGAATCAGAGTGACATTAAGGAAAGGCCAATATGTCTTTTACTACAATCTGCTGCACCTTCCCCAGGAGTAATTAAAAAATATGTATCATCTTTTTCTTTATCAGAAGAGACATTTTTGAAAGCTTACAGGTGCATAAATGTTAATATTCTATTAAACATTCCAAGATCTTTTAAATTAGCAACATTATCATGCCTTGAAACACATTTGGATGATAATCAGACAGTAAGAAATATTGATTTACTAGTAGTCTGTAAGTTCTGAGACTATGCTGTAAGACATACCAAAAAAAAAAAAAAAAACCAGAAAAACATACCAACCCACATCTGTATTTCTAACAACATGAACATCTCCATCAGTGAGGAAAAAAGTTGTCCTTAATGTAAGAATCTACAGGAAGTGTAGTAATGATGATCCTAAGCATAATACTTTAACCATCCCATTCTGAAATTATATAAATCATCCGAAATTGAACAGCTGTGTCTTTCTTATAACATATTCAGCTGCTGCAGAAATCACTGCCTGGTCACTCTGCAAGTAGCCCATTTTAGCCTACATCCTGCAAAAAATGCTCATGTACTTACTCATTATAAGCACTCAGCTCTAGTGTTCTAAGAAGTAATGGGTTTAGCCTTTAAGCTTGGTAGTTTAATTTCACTTAATACCATACACTATGTTATAGAAGTCTTCAAATAAGTTGAGTTATGCTGATTTATACTACAAACCAGAGGAGCACACTTAACATGGCATCAGTTGCACCTACTTAGGCCCTTCCTCTCTGCAAGAACAATAGCGACACACCGACATAAACCAGGACAGCTTTAAATCAGACAGCAGGAGTACTGATAATGCAAGGCCCAAGGCTTTTTTTCTCTCTCAGCCCTTGTAAGAAGCTGTTGAATAAGAAGTCAGGTAGAACATAACATAGCAAAGATCTCCAACCTAAGATGCATTATACACAACTTAACAATGTCCTTTTGTATCTCAGGTATTATTTCGTCCCCATTCTTAAGTGTAGATAATGACATTCTCTACAGCTATCTTTTTTGATAATTCTTTTTATAAGTTTGGGATTAATAACAGTAAATGTGTGTATGTTTCCCTCTCCAAACAGCTCTTTTGAATATCTTCATCATGAAATGGCAAAATAGATATAGAAAGTCCGTTGCTTAACTGCTCTGTTTAGTTCATGACATTCTGTTTCACTCAGTAAATCCATGTACATTTTAGCAATAATCCTAATATAATAGCAGAATATTGTTCAAGTGTATGCCTGACCATGTTTTGAGATAGAGAAATGTAAGTTTAAAATCTCTTCACGGTCTTAGTGTCAGCTGCTTGATTGTAGTTGCACAGTATGTAACAATACCTGCCACATCAGGGCAGAATTCTGCCTTTCAATCAGCTGATAATTTGTTTACAGGGAGAATACCATTTCCTACTTTGATTAGTTCTTTATCTTGTTCATTTAAGATTACAAACAATTAAGGATTAGATTGTCTCTCTGATCACATATTATAATCGAGTGAGGTTCTTTCTTAATTTAATTTGTCTAAAATATAAATATTAATCTTAAATTCATCATCTACAGATGATCCTGAGGTTGGATTTGAAGACAGGTAGAGAGACCCAAATTCCAGAGATTGCTGTGTCTGTCCATTGGTTTTTGAGGTGGAGGGGAGGTCCATGCTTTTCTAGTTTTGATTAGATCATAAACATTAGCAGGAGAGAATGTCATCACTAGTAACTTTGCTGAAGTTTTTAGATTCTGTTGCAATATTACAAATTATTCTAAATTTCTAGGTCAGGGTCAAATTCTAATATATAGTAATTTCAGTGGTGTAAAATTGGTGTTCAGGGGAGTTTTTCGAGGATTTACTTCTTTGTTTGTCTGGATGGTTAATTTAGAATCATAGAATCCTTAGAATTGGAAGGGAGCTGTGAGGGCTATTTAGTCAAACTTCCCTGCAATGAACAGGGATGCCACAACTAGATCAGGTTGCCCAGGGCCTGAGCCAGCCTCACCTTGAAAGTCTCCAGGGACAGAGCATCAACCATAGCACTAGGTAGCCAGCTCCAGTGCCTCACCAATCTCACTGTAAAAGGTTTTTTCCTTATATCTAACCTAAATCTACCCTCCCTAAATTTGAAGCCATTTTTCTAGTAATTGTTCACCACAGACCCTGCTAAAGAGTCTGTCCCCTGCTATCAGGTCAACTAGCAGCCTTCTCTTCTCCAGGCTGAACAGCCCCAGCTCTCCCAGCCTATCCTCACAGGAGAGGTGCCCCATCTCTTGGATCATTTTTTGCCCATTCTCTGGACATTCTCCAATAGGTCTGTGTCTCTCTTGTACTGAGGACTCCACATCTGGACATAGTACTCCAGGTGATACCACACCAGCACAGAGTTTAGGGGCAGGATCACCTCCCTTGACCTGCTGGCCAGGCTTCTTTGATTCAGCCCAGGATAGAGTTGGCTTTCTGAGCAGTGAGGACAAATTGCTGGCTCATGTCCAGCTTCTTATCCGTCAATACCCTCAGCTCTTTTTCAGCAGGGCTTCGCTCAGTCTTTCCATCCCTCAGTTTGCATTGGTAATGGGTGTTGCCTTGACACAGGTTCATGACCTTGCACCTTATTATTTATTAACAATTAATTGGTCTGTTGTGATTAACTTTAATTTTGTTATGATTTCATTTCTATTTTCGTGTTTCCAATCTATTCAAATCTTTTTGGTCTATCTGTTTTTGAGTCTATGTTCTTAAAGCAGTGAATCATTTCTCAGAAATAGAATTGCTAGGCACAGTAATCATCATTACTACATAACCTTTGCCAGCTATGCACCTCAGTCTCAACAAGTAATTAGATAGAAGTAGCTCAGTAAAAATTTCATTGTTTATGTATGTTACAACTGTTGCTTTTTCTGAAAGCAGGAGCTCAGCATCTACTACTTGTAATTTTCATTCTCTGTTTTGACATAAAAATACAAATAATGTTACAGAACACAGAAAAAGGAAATTAATCTGTGCCTCTGTTCAGCTACTCCACAGAATTCAGACCTGTGGAGTTTAACCAGCACAGAAATTTGTCTCTGATTACAGAAAACAAACCATTTGAGATATCACTTTAATATAAAACATTTTTAGCTTCTTCCTGTTCAGTTCTTGTTTTTATGCTACTTAAAATCATTATGGAAGTTTTAGTTATTACTCTGGAGATAATTTAACATGAAATGAAACATCTAAGCGTCTCTGAACTAAATAAACCATTCCACAGAAAACTGTGAAAAATTACAGGGGGTGGAAGGTCTGGCTTTCAGAACTTTTTGCACATTTTTTCTTTTCGTTTAATAGCATTCCATGATTTGAATGTGTGCTCTCATACCCCAGGGCCTTTGCTGCTGTCATTTTATCTGTTCTAGTCTTCCTCTGTCTGGTATTCCTCCCCAACAATTTCCAAAGACCCACGCCAAAAGGCATATGACTAACATGAGGTATACTGGCGATTTCTATCAGATAGAAAAATCATTCCCACCTATCTCTCACCAAGCTTTGATCCTGCAAATCAATTACACGGGCAATACATGACATTTGCCCAGTTGCAACTCATTACAGGATCCAAATGGAAATAGAGAATGAAAAGGACTGTGTGAGACCTTGTAGTCAACAAAAGAACTCAAGCGTTTTCCACAAAAGTACCTGAAAGATATTCTGCTCGATAAAATCAGAAATTTGTTCATTCATTTAGAAATCTAATACGGAAGAAAATGAGGCCAAAGTATTTTCGTTGTTCTTGTTGTAGGTATAGAAGAAAAACATTGATCATTACTCCAGTAAAGGAATTACATTTTAAGGAGAAGCAACTTCATTATTATAGATTTTACCACAGCTACATTTATATTAAAATATTAAGTATTATATTCCCTAATGTTACATTTTGAAAGACAGCAGTTTAGCACTTGCAGACTTTTATTTGTTGAAAATAATTACAACAAAATGGTCTAAAAGTTCATATGAAAAAGAACCTGAGGTACGATGTCTTCATCTGAAAACTTGAAAAATTATTTTTCTGTTGTCTTCCTGGATGCATTTCTAAAATTTATTTGCTATGACATATGGTGCAATGTGCACATAGTCCATACTCTGGAGGAATGAGCAAACCACTCATTCTTACTTACATCTTGCATTGCACAGCACCAATAAATCAAGTCATATTCCACAGTGTCTTGACGTGCTTTACAGAAATTGAAGTAAAAGATTACCTGAGTTTCAAAAGTTACCTAACAATAGAAAACAAGCAAACAAAAAATACACTGGACAGTTAAAAACAAGTATGTAAATAAGATATGATAGCACCCAGCAGAAAGCAGAGATTTCAACATCCTAGGCACAACCTGTCACATGACTGAATAAATATCCAAAGGTTTGGGATTTCTTGCACACAAATAGTCCTTAAAACAGATATAGAAGTGTTGCTATGGTGATAATCTGCACATGAAATTGTTTATTACCAGCAGGACAAGATTCCATCGTCCTACCCAGAACTGCTCAAGGCATGGTTGGATGGAATTAAGAGCAGCCTGATCTAGTGAGAGATGTTTCTGCCCATGGCAGGGAAGTTGAACTATGTAATATATATGTTCCCTTCCATCTCAAAACAGTCTATGATTGTATTATCCTTATGTAACACTTCTAGAGCAAAGCCACTGAATTTTTTTCACGTTTAAGAAAAATGAACCAGAGAAGTCCTTCTGAAATGATCAGTATAGTTTATTTTCAGTGATGGTGTCTGAGTACTAAAATCTTTTTCACTGTTAACAGGCCTGGAAAACTGAAAAACAGAAAAAAAAAATGAAAAACAAAGAGGAGACTGCTTGGAAGATCATATCAAGAAGCACTTGAGATGCTTCTTGAGACATATGAGACTGAGTAATAAAGGAATAATCTTGTTCAGTGAGAGTCAGTCCTATACACTGATTTTATTAGACCTGGAGTGAAGAAATATAGCACTGCTTATCAGGACATGACGGTAGTGAAAAATGGTGCACTAGAATAAAATGGTAATGGACAGTATTTTAGCAAATATCACCTGGTAAAACAATAAAGAGGGGAAAGCTACATTTGCAGAACTGAAAAAGAGTGAAAGAAAAAAAGGAAAAATCAAATAGGCCTGCTGAAGATAAGAGGTACTCAGAAGAGATACATAATAGCTCCCTATTAGATGCAAATCAAGGCCAAAGATTGTGATAAGATACATAATACAGCTGACATTTCAGAATGTGTCAAGATCAATTGGCATGCTAATTAGGAAATGGATGAATAAAACTAGTAATTATGTACTTTTTAAATTAGAAGTCAGTAACTAATGCAGTCAGCCATTTGGGGGAAAAATAATCTCTTAATGAAGGCAAAATCTTAAAAGCTTGTAACTCACCAGCCAGAGTTCTCAGCATTCCCAACACCTTGGTGCTTACAACTTGAATAGGTATGAAGAACACTTGAATTATGTCTTCAGAGCCAAATAATTTCCTCTTTCTGCTGCTTGCCTTTTCTGGGTTCTGAGCATGCTTGTATTTAGGGCACCAATGTCTATTACTTAAGGATTTTTGAATTAGAAAAGGAATTTGAGAGTGGGGCCACAATGGTCAGTGGTAGATTGAGCAGTTGATTACATCTTACTTCTAAATACTTCTAATAAGACACAAGTAGTTCCACTTTACTGAATAATATTGTTGAAGACCTGAGAGGAAAAATATGAAAAGATCATTTTTATCTTGGTAACTAAATATTATCAAAGGAAAGAACAGGATCAAAGCAGAAATAGAGCAGCATGACCTTAAGGCTGAAAAGGTTAAACACATGCTGAGCTGCCGTAGGAAAAAGAAGAAAAAGAAGAAAAAGAAAAAGAAAAAGAAAAAGAAAAAGAAAAAGAAAAAGAAAAAGAAAAAGAAAAAGAAAAAGAAAAAGAAAAAGAAAAAGAAAAAGAAAAAGAAAAAGAAAAAGAAAAAGAAAAAAAAAAGAAAAAAGAAAAAAGAAAAAGAAAAAGAAAAAGAAAAAGAAAAAGAAAAAAGCATAGCCAGCAGCCAGAGGCAAGGGATTATTTGATTATTCACCTCCACTCAGTGCTATGGCACCACATCTGGAGCACTTCACCCACTCTGGGGCTCCCCACTGCAAAACTTTTACATATTTGGTGAATTCAGTGATGGCCACTGATGGCAGAAGCAGGTAGCACATGAGGAGGATCTGAAAGAGCTGGTCCTGTTCAGCATAGAACGGAGTCAGAGAGAAGACCTGACTGCTATCTACAGTTAGCTCATGGGTGTGTAGAAGAGAGTGGGTCAGATTCTTACGAAGTAGACAATGAAAGAAATTGAAGCAAATTATACATATTCCAAAATGGAAAATTCCATCAGATTTTAGAAAACCTTGGTCAATAAGAGTGATCCAATACCAGAACATGCTGCCCTTGCAGATAATCAAACCTCAACAGGACAAGACCATAAGCAAGCCCTGAACTTTTTGGACCTGTTTTCAGTAGGCATTTGGACAAGATGACTTTTGGATGCCTCTTCTGTTATAAATCATGTTGAGTCTACATTTCTGTGCAAAGGAAAACTGGTTTTGCAGCTTTCACCCTCAAGTATCAAAGAAACTAGCCAAAATGAACATATGGAAGGGGGATTTGAGAGAAGGGAACCTGTAGCATTTTCTTTCAAAAATCGTGTAGTGGGTTGGGAGGAGAATCTAAGCAATCCAAAAAACTATGTGGGAAAGTATGCAGTGAGCATACAAATAACTTGAATTAAAATGTTTTATATAAAAGAAACAGGAACTTTAAAAAAATATCCTGAAGATTGGTCTGTTTTATTCCTTGCACCAAGTTAACTACCATTGCTGATAAAGAGAAAAGAAGTATACATAATAAATTTAGACTTGTAATAAATTGTGTAATATTTTTATTAGAAAAAAATAATGAATTTGTTGCAAATTTTGTAGGTGTATGTTTGAAACTGACCATCAAAGAATATTTTTAATTGTTTGTCACTAAACTGAGTTCATTGAGCATGACATCCCACAGAGGCCACTTTGGATGCATTTGTATTTTCCTTAGTGACCTGAACCACAAAAGGGGAAGAGGGTTATACAATTTGCTGGGTTAGAATGCAAGAAATCTAGAGAATAGGATCAAAATTCAAAATTCTCTAGCAAGCAGAAGTGCAGGTTTGAACTCATACAAAATTCAATAAAGGCAAGCAGCAGAAGAACTTTATCAATGTGTTATTCACAAATACTGATGGAGGATGCACAAAAGGGGACAAAAATAGTGAAATAAATGGCTTCGCATAGTATATTCAGGGGATTATATTGGATCACAAAATAAATGTGGTGGTGTGATGCATTTTTAAAAAGGGTAACTTTCACTCTGAAAGGACATGTATTATTTTATTTAGTATTGGTGACACCTTGGTTGGAGGAACAAAGTTTACAGAACAAATGTTATGAATGATAATAGAAAGCTGGAAAAGATCTAAAGGAAGTAAGAAAAAATTGCTAAAAGATTAGAAATTATGCCTGTGAAGAAAGATTAGTCCTACTGCATTCTTCAGTCTTAAAAAAAAAAACAACTTTTGAGTGTGGATGCAAAAAGCAGCATACCATGTAAAATGTCAGCAGAAAGAGGATGATAATCATGTTTGCTGTACTGCCAATACTGAAAAAATATGGAGTTGTCAACCTAATTTGCAGAAAATATAGGTTGGATATTATGAAGAAATGTCAAAATGCAGCACTGCTGAATTATGGAGACAGGTTATGTAGACACGTTATGGATTATTCTACTTCTGAGCTTTTAAAAACAAATGGGATATGTTGCTATTTAACTAAGTAAACTTGATCCTACCTTAGCAGTGAGGGTAAACTAGACCGGCAGTGGTCCACTCAAAACCTCAGACCTGAGCTGTCCTCAGTCTATACAGTCCACACTTGTTAGGTAGTGATGTATGCTGTATTTGTACAGGGACTACTGCATTTCTGTAAGCACTTCTCTTGACTGTTGGCAAAGTAAAAGGGTTTTCACCACCCAGGTTTTCCTTACTGTACTATTTTTCTCTGTTTCTAAATTCTGCATAGGGTGTTTAGAGTTATATATAGATGCTTTTTAATTTGCTATACATTTCAGTTGAGTTTAAAGTTCAGTTTGGTGGGGTAAAACTCAGGGAAAAAAGAGAAATCATTTAGAAGTGAATTACACAAATTACATGGTTAAGAAATGAATTACGAATACTTCTAATAAAAGAAAATTAGACCAGTAGGTAAAGTGACTGAAAATTAGCTCAGCAATTTATCTGATCAGCAGACAAGCCACTGAAGAATGGATTAATTAAGCTAGCAGTAAATTAATTAAGTTATGCAAAGAATCAGATAGGAATAATTAATTAAGTAGTCAGGCCCGTGACTTGCGTAGTACAGAGGAGGGTGATCTGCTGTAAACAGGATATATGGCTATCAGGATAGAATATTAAAACACCAACTTACGAAGGTTATGAAAACAGGTATCTTACTATCAGTGCTGGCTGTTGGAGCCACAGAGTTGGAAATGCAGAGAGAATTGATTCTTTTTGTTGCTACCATCAGATAAAAAAAAAAAAAAGTTCCATTACTTAAGGCAGCCCAAATGCTTTGCCGTTATTAATATTTCTGCTTTTACAGTAAAATAAATAAATAAATACATAAAATAAAGTTTAAGATTTAAAAGATAAAATGTTTTGAATTTTAAAATTTCCTTGGCTCATTGTAAAGGTAGAAAGGTAAGCCAAGGGTAACTAATGGCTATCCACTTGTTAGAGCATTGTCTTGCAATAACAAATCCTGTCTATTGTTTAGGATATTTTTTTCCCAAATCGAAGGTTTAGGAACTAAAGGCTTCAAATTCCAAAATAACGGTCTAACCTTACAATCCAGAATATTCATATAGGGTCTTGGTGAGTTACACCTTTTAGAGCTATTCTAGTTTCTGTATAATATACAAACATTCTTGGTAGCCAGAGGGGTAATATGCAAACATTTCTATAGTCTGATGCTTAGGGTATTCCCTACTGACGTTAAATGAGTGATCTTTATTCTTGTTCCTTATTAAAAGTATGCCTCTTTTGGAGTGTAGAGGAGATATATTTCCAACTTGGCAGAATTTCTTCCTTTCTTGGGATGTAATTTGCAATGAGTAACCATCCAGATAGTCTGCAGATTTCTTCAGAGAACAATCTAAGTTCTCTGAATTAAGTCTAAAGAGATTACATACATCTGAAGCATTTTTAAGTTGCTCAAATCCCCAGTTCCCCTAATGTCCAGACATATGGTATGGGCTGCAGAGCTACCTGGGAAAATATTAGAGAAGCACGAGTCAGCTGGAAGCTGACAAACACAGCAAGAAAAGTAAGACAACATAAAATCAGTGCATCTATCGAAGTTCCAGGAAAATCCACAGCCAGCCAGGAAACAGAAATCTGGTAGCTGCGTTCAGCTGTGATGGCTGATTTTCAGCTATTACAAATACTCATTTTAAGTGGCCAGGAACTTTGAGAGTAAAGACACCAATCATGGTGAAGAATGATATGTGGATCTGGAAATTCTCTAAGACTTATTACAAAGTCTCACCCTTAGAAACATTTCACTTCTTTGACTTTTCCACTGCATCTATATGAATCTAATGTTCATAAGCAGTCCAAAGAACGAGTAGAGAACTATTCTGGCATAAGACATGCATACGAAACAGTTGCCCGAGGCAACTAAAAATCATATTAAAGACAATCCATTTAGTATAGGAAAATTCTTAATTCATCCAGTGTTTATATGTCATTTCCCAGGAAGCATGTCTCAATCACTTGTTTCTTGGACTGGGACAGGTCTGAGACTTCCTCTCTCAGCTTTTATTCCAACCATAGCTGCCCTCTCCATCAGCTAGCCTGGGTTTCTGAAATCCATGTTGGGAGTTTACAAGGCAATGCATAACAAGTTTTTTCAGACTGCATTCTGCCACCTCAAAATGAAATAATCTTTTTATTTATGTCTGAAGAAAGTATTACTGCATGGGACAGAGTTATTACAGAGTTAATAACTGTTGAGTACGTATTTTTAAAATGTATCTTGACTTCTGCAAATCTACTGTTTTTAATTTAGTCTTCGGATAGTACCAATATAAAAAGACTTCATGAGAATATCAAGCTTTTGTTCTGCTTATGTATTCAGTTAAAGTCTGTTAGACCATTTCCTGGTAAGTATAAGTAGTCTGATTGATACAGTACAGTATGAAAAATGTTCTGCATTGCTGTATGCGCACTTCCTCAGGTGTACTACAAAGGCACCAGGGGCAGATTTCTTCTTTCCATGTAATAAAAAAGCATAAGGAAAAGGTGCTCAGATGTCACCTTGGTGGCTACAGAGCCAGGCTGTACCACTTCTTTTCTGCTCAGTTGTGAATTTGAAACTTTTCCAAAAATTCAGCAGACCAGTCAGGGGTGGAATTGATATTTCTCATGAAAGGCAGAGCCAACTAGTCTCTTTTCCACTAATTGTTGGCAGTGGTGCTCTAAGCACTACCAAGTGACCATATTTGTTATTCATCAGAATTACTGTCTGTTCTCTTAGAGACAAAGATTTTCACTCTTGCATTACTTTTCTTCATGAAAACTTTTTATTCATGTTTCTATGTTTCAGTACTGTCTTTAAGCTGACAAAACATTCACAGTGCTCTACTAGTTACCTGAGAGTGGCTTGACAGCTACTTTTTTAATCCTGAGATGTTTTGTTGCTACTGAGATTTCTTTTCACATTTACCCTCATTTTTCTCACTGTGCTCTACATAATTATTCCAATTTTTCTCTAATTATGGCATTTTATTATACACGCACAACATACAGGTAACAGCTGTAGAAATTCATTCTTATTTTTCAGTCATTAATTACAATATAAATATGTTGGCATCCAGATCACCTTACATGAATTATTCATGCCAAACTTGATGCGCTTTATTTAGAAATATGCATGCACAGAAAAACACAGAAATACAGTAGAAGGGGATAAGAAGTGACTGCTCCATTTCTTTTGACTTCCAGGTATTTGTTCAGCTCCTTTCACATGGCTCCTTCCCAGATCCTAACCACTGCACATCAATTGGTGTCCCTTGCTGTTTAAATCCATGCAGGGTCACAAAAAGCTTGATGCCTCAATGACTCACTCAGATTGAGAACCAAGAGGGCAGAGGCCAGACTCCAGGCTGTCACCCCATATTGTCTTTTCATTTTTCATTTCCAAACAGGGGCATGTCAGGTTGTACTGCAACAGCAGGTCCCCAGACCTGTTCCAGGTGGCCAAGGTTTATGGTGGGGAGAAAGGCTTGGAGACTGCTTAGCCCATGCAGGCAGCCTAGCTCTGATGTCCACATAAAAGAATGATCATCCTGGTGCTGACAAGGGACTATGTGCATAAAAAATATATACGTATTTTTTCTATACTTTATCCACTCAGGATTACAGTGAGCAGATCTACCTAAAAATACACAAAAACAAAATACCACGTTATTTGTAACATTTCGTAAATCAAAAGTGATCAATGTAAATACTCTTGACATTTGTGAACTCAGCTTAAACACAAGTCTTATGGATTTTTGTTTTATTAAATCAACACTATTATTTTATGTCTGGAACGTGACCTGCAATACTGATGGTTTTGAAAGATCACAGATTTTGTGGAAAAACCTTACAAATTTAGATCTTCAATAATATCTTGTTTTTCTCTCATTTTGTTGTGTTACAATATAAGCAACATTATGAATATGTTGATTTCCAACCTTACTATCTTTTTATCTGTTCTTTTGATATCTGAAAAAAGGGCAAATTTGCTAGCAGTAGAAATTCCTCTCCTATCCCTAACTTTTCTTTTATGTCTATGCAATTAAAATTTGATCCTCTAAACACTTTCAGAGGTAAATAGTTTCATCAAACACAGCACAGGCATATTTAGTTGCAGTATTACTACAGGTTCCAAAAGCCGTTAAAAACAGTTGAAATGTTCCTATTTGTCTCAGTGGCCATTAGATTGTGCCCACAATAATTACTACATTATTTATCTTCTGTAGGATAAAGTGATAAAGCAGCGGCAACCAACATAGCTCAGCATCTAATACATATGGTTAATTCCAGTTTAATGTATGCTATATTTATAATTTATAAGCAGAATCAGACATGTAAAAATTACTGTTACAGGCATGCCGCCAGGCTATTTTTTGTATATTTAAATACCAGTGTGGCTATATGTTTGGTTCCTGCATAAAAATTTGCTTGCCTTACATTGTTGACATGGGCTGAACACTTCTTGTTTGTCAAATAATGCAACATCATAAGGTGCGTGCCTGTCAGCTTGTCTGCAGCCTCAATTTAGAGCACAAAAAGAACTTCCTTGCATCCTTCCAATATTTTTCTGCCTTTCTCTTAATGCTTCCTGGTAGCTGATAAATAGATTTTTTAAGTAAAAGAAGATATCTGAAGTTAATCTGTTCAAGTGGCTTTTTGCAAAGGATATTGAAATGTTTCTCATCTCTTTTGACAGCAAAATAATAACATTATGAAGGTATTGGGAAGTAGAGACATTATGTGTGTCACAAATAATATGAATTCATACACCTCTCTGATTAATATTTTATATGAGCAATTTCAGACTACTTATTAGCTCTATTAATAATTAACATAATGTTATTGTGGGTGATTAAGGCTATTTCTTTTAATGGAATTCTCAAATCACTTCTAGCACCTCAGAATAAATTCTTTATGATATCTAGCCATGCATATATTCCAGATGAGTAAAAAGCTTTGTAATTACAATTCAACCAACCCTACTACATTAACAAACAGAAGTTGTGTTTCAACTTATGTAAGAAACAACTGCAGGAAAATGTTTCAAGCACCAAATTGCTTTTGTTCTTTCTTTTTTTTTTTCTTTTTTTTTGTTGTTTAAGATGGTGGTAATAACTGTGTTTCATGAGCTTTCTCTTGCATATTTTGCTGGATATCTACTCCTAAGTAATACATTCTTGGCTAGAAAAAAAAGTGTTTTAAACACAGTATGCAAGACAGTTAAATAATGTTAAAATGACCGAAAAAAAAGCTCACAAACCCAAACCATGAACAAAATACTTGTCACATGTTGCAGTGAAAAGAAATTTCACTGTAAATTTCACCTGAAAACTTCGCTTTTATCTCAATGCAAAAATGTCTGTCTTGCAGTTATTACAATTACTTTTGTTGATATCTCAGATGATAGGTAATGATGTATTTTTATGATAGTTTTAAGTTATTTTATATTTTTTGCCAGAAGTTAAGTTCTTCCTGGGTATAATGTAGTTGATAATTACAGTATTCTATTAAATGATCTCATTTCTGCACTACAGTTTCATTCATTACAATGTATTAAGTTATCAAGCTGGGATGGCATGAGCTGTTAGCTGGCGCCCACCCAGCCACTCACTCCTTTCCTGCAGTGGGTCATGAAAATTCCTGAAGTGTAAAAGCAAGAAAATCTGTTGAGATGCATACAGTTTAACAAGTGAAGCAAAGTTGTCTGGGCAAGCACAACAAAAACCTTCCATTACCTGAGGGAAGCTTAGAAACAGGAGGGAGACTTACTTTTTACATGGGCAAATAGTGATTTCTGATTCCAGAAAATGAACTAGAGAAAGAAGTGAACAGTTGCATCAACCAAGATTGGGTAGAAAAATTGCAGCAGGAGAGGGATGCTGGCTGTTTGGTTGGTTCGTTAATTGGTTGGCCGTTCCCTCAGCAAATGAAATCAAAGTATAAGTGCACACAGAGCTAATTACACTGTACCATAGTAAGTGGTATTAAAATGAAATACAAGCTCTAAAAGTAATTACAACACAGCCCTAGAGAGAGAGAAAGAGTGAGAGTGAGAGTGAGAGTGAGAGTGAGAGTGAGAGTGAGAGTGAGAGTGAGAGTGAGAGTGAGAGTGAGAGTGAGGGAGAAAGAGAAAGTGAGGGAGGGAGGGAGGAAGGGAGGGAGGGAGGGAGAGAGAGAGAGGGATATCTTACATCCATCCATCCATCCATCCATCCATCTATCCATCCATCCTCCTATAAAATAGACAGAGTTAAGAAACAGAGATAATTAAACACAAAGAGTTCAGGTCAATCCACATTAGAATTGAACTGTTGTTCCCAACTTCCACTTGCCAATTAAAAGCAATAGAATTATTTTTAATGTCATATGGACAGCATCACACTCTGCAATTCTTAATCAAATCACAGGAACGTATGTTGCTGGAATGTGAATCAAAGGGCTAAAATGTTGAAGGACTTCTCAGTCTACAGCTTATATGAAAAACATGGCTGGTTACACATCCTGATAGAAACTGCCAGCAAGAACATTTTGACTGGTGATAATGGACTGCAAACAAGTCCATCATCAACAGTTAAAACTTAATCTATTAATCACCACACAGTTTTTTGAAACTTCATAGAGCTTTGACTCTATAAAATGATTGTGCTCATCATGATGAAGAAATATATCATACAAATTCCTCTGAAAAAGCCTTCTGTTTCTCAGAAGTTTGTAATGAAAATCTCATATAAGGGAAGAAATAAGTGAAGCAGGAAAACTAAAGTAATGTTTACTCATTCATACTCTGAGAATTACTTCGTCCTTATTTATTATTTTAGAATGTAGATTGCTGATTATTAAAAGCAATTAAGTCTATAATAGACTAATTATACCTGAAAGTCCTGGAACTCAAGTTGTTTATCAATTAAAATTTTTAAATCAGAGTAACAGTGCATTTATTAGTAAGTCTAATAGCAGCTCCAGCTTTCAAATGGCTACCAGCTTCCTCAAGCTCATGTCCCTTCATTTTACTGCTCTTGCTTCAGTGTATTAGATTTTTTAAATTCATTTTTCATTGCACAAATCAAATGCATCAAATATGACTACATGTTTGAAGCATATATATGTTCAATTGACTTCTACAGTTTTGCCAAAATGAGATATCCTCAGAATGGTCTGAATATTTATCAGTGAGAATGCCAAGCTTCTTCTGAAATTTTCCTGTATCATTTAACAGTTCTCAAGAAACACCACAGAAGTATTTTTAACATTGTCTGCTATAGTACTGTCACATTTCTTTGTAACAACCTACCAAAAAAAAACAATTCTACTTATACAAAGAAATTTGAAATCTGATAACCTGAAATATCACAACAAGCACTGATCACATTAATCATGAACAAGTTTTGTTTTTTTTTTAATACTCATTTAGTGACTAATATTCTCATTATTGAACTTATGTCTATAAACTATTTAAATAGTGATATAAGAAAACAAACCACTTTCTACATAAATCATTATTGCAAATACACAGCAAAACAAGGTCATGTATTTTTCTCAACCTGTACAAGTTATTTCCATAATATATAGCATACTGTTTCTCCCTGAAAAGAGTAAGAAAACAAGACCTGACAGGAAAGCAGACCAAAACCAAAAACCAAGATTTGGGCAGAAGATTTACAGGACATACTTAGCTGTATGTATTTATTACAAAAGGTCAATGCAGATTGTAAAGAAGTTGCAAAAGTAATGAGTGCCTCAAGGCAGCTGTAATTTCTGCACTGAAAATTTAGATGTTTTTTTTCACATGTCCATTATATCTGGTTCAAAGTGAGCAGATATTTTATCAGCTTTCCCTTCATTTAAGCAGTTGACAGTCTCAGAGGCACAGAATTTCTTTTTACATCTATTTGTACCACAAATGTCACTTTTCTTTTTATGTTTTCTTCAATAATTGAAGAAGCATCTTGTATTAATTGAACTAGACAGTTTTCTGTTCTAAGCCTGGTTAAGACATTTTTGTTTTCTGTTTTGAGGCAAGGGACTGGTGAATACTTAGGGGGAAAAAAAGAAAGAACAGGAAAAAAGGAATTAAGGGAACATTCAGATATGTGTGTATTTGTCTGGAATAATATCTGTACTGGCTCTCACAAATCTTATGTAGAGCATTAGTTCAAATTGATACAGACATCAGCACTTAGTGAATTAAAACAGGATCAAAGACTGAGAGATAGATGGTAATTAATCTGGTTAAGTGGAGAATGTGCCTGGCAGGTCTGGAATTAAGTCATGTCTTACCTGTGTAGTATTGATGATCTGGAAAAGAATAAAAAGCTTGTTAGTATTAGTTGAAAATGTCTTTACAACAGGAAAAAAAAAAACTGCATTTGCTAGTGCGGGAAGAATTAATGCAATAACAGAATTTGACAAAATGCAAAATGAAAGATAGCATTCTGCCTGGCAAATAACTTGAATCAATGACAGAATAAGGGTTCTGGCAAGCAGCCATGTGGAAAGATCCTAACATGCACTAAGAGCTCAGTGATCAAACACAATCTGCGGGAGATACAGCAGAAGAGACAGCTGAAATGTAGACTGTTCAAGAATGTTATACTTTGGAGAATCACAGAGTATAACAAATTAGTACGTATATATCTCTACCAAATGAATTGAAAGAGAATCAAAGAGCAGTACAAGGAACTCCTGATTAATTAATCATTAATCACTAAAATTACTACAAGAACTGGTGATCATCTGAACACAAAGACAGCAAGCACCTTGCTTATCAGTATTATAACTGTTTTAAACAAAACCCAAAGTGAATCAATTTATGCAGGAACTGGTTTGCAATACGTGCAAGAACAGCAATGAAAAAATTATAAAGGTGCTTTGTTTATGTAGTTCTTCAAATTGATGCCAGAAATCCAACAGGTCAGCAGAGAGCTTCAGAGATAATACATCAGAGCAAAAAAAAGGTTTGATAAGATAAGATTTGTTTAAAGGTCAGAGACTAAGTTAGATAAATACAAACCAGCTCAGATTTAAGATCTTTTCTTTAATGAAAGAAAAAGAAAAGAAAAACTCCTTTGAACAAAGAAAAACAAAACATGCAAATTCACTGTGATTATTTCAAGAAAAAAATCAGACATAAATCAATTCATCTTAGAAGATAACGAGGGGATTAATGATTTAAAGGAAGAGAATGAAAGATAGTACTAAATAAAAAAAAACATTTCCTTTTCTTTTTTCATAGATTGTCTCCAGAAGGCAAATTTTCCATATATGCTAATAACTATGAAAACTAATCCAGAACACTGGCTTTCTAAATTTACATGCTGCAAACTGATAAACAGCATTTATTAAATATGGTCCCAATTACATCACTGTAATATTAACATTCCATCTATTTATTTTCAGTCATCTTTTACAAACTAAAAATAAACACTATTTTATATTCAGTAGAAAGTTATTATATATTTTTGACAGTTACATTAAGATTAGCCTCTGTTTTCATCCTCCTTGTGGATCCAAGATTGTTCCAGTGCTTCCAGTGACATTCATATAAAGAAACATGTTCAGTGTATTTATTAGCTTTTTAATATATAAGATGTTACTAGTATATGTAGATATAGATCACCATAATTTAGAACATTCACTTTTACATTAGCAAAGGTTTTGTTACATCTAATTGTATTTAAATTAAGGAATACAATAGTTAATAAAAATTGTGTATACTTTTACAGGGGATATTTAAGAGCTATAAACATCATGAGCCATGCACTTTTTTAAGACTTCCCTTTCCTTTAAAAATCAAGGTCAAAGGAATCTAGTCACCTACAGAATACACAAATTAGGCACCATGACTGAAAACTTCTTTTTGCTGTCCCACCAAGATGCTACTTTGCTAACATTAGGGACTCCATTTCACATAAAGATTGCAGCTTACACCCATAACCAATGTACTCATAAGTTATGTGATCAGAAAAAGAACAGTAAGAGTGCCTTTTTACTGATATTACCATATGTTGAATAATGTATCTGCTATCTCAGTAAGTCTTCTGAAACTTTGCAAAGGGGAGTTCAGATAAATTGCTTACTGCCTGTATGCTCCCAAGATCTTTGTTACTGTACAGTGGTGCTTTAAACATTCATCACCTCTATATCACACTGAGTAGTGAAAAAAATCACAGTAAGACAGAAGGTGTTCCATCAAGCCAAGTCACCCTGCTTTTGCCATCTGTATTCTGGTGGCTGAATTAACCAGGTATGTCTACATTCACTACTGCTATTTGTAAACAGTAGTTTTGATGCATGACATTGTAGGGATAATCTCAAACCTCCATTCATGATCTGTCCTTCTTTGCCAAAATATAGTAGTTTGCTTGAACAATTGTGTATGAGTGGATGACTTGCTATATCATTAATCTCTATAGTAAGACAAATCAGATAAAACTGAACAGAATTTTTTAACAGTTTTCATACTCTTCTCTATATTTTTGTGACTCACCTTTAGGAGAAAAGCAGACATTCCTTTTTCAAACTTAAGACTTAAGATGCTTTTAGAGGAAACAACATACAGAAGGTCTACTCTTTAACCAGTAAAGGGACTGGTTTTAGTAACTCTTAAATAAATCATTCTGTCTCAGGTTGGATGTATGCAGGCTATCAGTAGCATTCCCCCACAGTTGAAGAGAGATAATAAAGGCAAATAAATAATGGCAGTGGACCACCATTTATGATAAAAGAAAAGGAGGGGAGTAGTTATGTTCAGCAATTGATATATATTAACAGAAAAAAGGCTTATCATAAGAATACTGCTTTGCTGGAGATAACATTTTATTCCTTTCTACCCATTCACAACTATTTCATATGATGCTTTACCAGGAGAAAACAGTAGAAGCATATTTCTTTGAGGCAATATATTTCATAAATGAATAATGTCATCCTTGGAAAAAAAAAAAAAAATCAAACATATGCCTTTATGTTGGTAGTGGTTCTCATTTTGCAACCAGATTCAGTTGATGTTTAAACATGTATTTTCCCCAAAATAATCTTTCTAGTGGTGCTGTACACAGATTTGGTTGGTTTTACATTTTGCAGTAGGGTAATTATTTCAAGGTGGTACATTAAAAAGTTTAATGGTGTATGATTAATGCTTTTTTTTTTTTTTTTCCTGTCCAGAATTTTACTTCTTTATCATAGTTCAGCTGTCCCTTATCGAGGCTTATTTCTAGCCTTATTTTACTAATGTTAGTGATAGGTTTTGAACTTATAGTTAAAATATAGCCTCTATATTGCTGCTATATAACGAAATGTACAACTTTTGAAGAAGGAGTACATATTCTTCTGGTGCTTTTTCTATCCTGCAAATACCTAGACATCTGTATACTGTATAGGACTACATTTTAGAATGTCCTCCAACTGTTTCAATCTAAAATTGTAAATTCAAATTCCTAAAAAGTTAGAGTAGATTCTGCATTACTATTTAAATTTGCTTTTCTACCAAATTTAGTTGTGGTCAGATTTATTAAATGTCAGCATGGTAAGGTTTTTTCTAAACGCCTCCAGAATAAATTTTGTTCAAAGTCTGACATATGAAGAATGAAATAGCATGAACACAACATGTGGGATGCACATGAAACAAAATACTAGCCATGATTCATAAAGAACCCCAAAAGCAAAATCCTAGAAAAAAATCTAGAGAAAGATTGTACTTCTCAAAATCAACTTCTTGTTAACATTTACTTAAGAATAATAACTTCTGTAAGGAAGAAATCTGAACAAGATAATGAACAGAAATCATAAATCTCATTCAATTAATATCATTTCTGTATTCTGAATTTATTATATTTTAGTTACTGATAAATGTGTTTAACCATTTTTCATTAGGTATTTTGCTCCAGTATTCTTAGATCAGGCCTTGATAAAAATTAGTGGAAAAAGGTTACATGTAAACAAAAGTAAAATTTCATCAACTCTACTACATGTAAGACATGAAGTTTAAAACTGAACTCTAGTCCTAGTAATTTGTGTAAAGTACTGTGTATGAGAACGCACCTAACAGTATGAAATGAAAACAAATTACCTGCAGGAATGTTTAGGAAGAAATGCCATTTTCCTTTCTATATTTCATAAGCCTGTTTTGCAAACAGGAGATGGAAAGCAATTTTACTTTCACAACTGAAATATTATACACATTAACCTTTAAAGAAAGCTAAACCAGTGAGAATGTGATAATGGGAGAAAAACACTATATTTCAAATGGATAACTAGCTACTTGTCAAACATTTAGTATACTGTTCTATCTTCAGTAGTTAAATATGATTCACAGTGTATTTTTAATGAATATATTCTGTCTTTTCTATAATCTGCTCAACTCTGAAACAACTTTAGTGTGAATCAGCATTTATCAATATCGATCTCTTTAAACTAAGAGTTATCTTCCTGTCTGCACAGAAAGTAAAAGACTAATAACTCACTTCCCAATACATCCCCCAAGGTATTGCTGACTAATATTGTCTGGCCTCTTTGAACAGCCTCAGTAGGTAACAGAGATGGTGAGTGATGGTGGCCACAGCTTTCTCTGGTTTAGAAAATTATTACACCAGACACATAGAAAGATTTATAATCAAAGATTTGGAAAGTATTAAAGATTTTCTTTGTTGCTCATTTAGTAACTTTTGATGTCACTTTTAGATAATTTCAGTAATATCAGGGAAGCTAACACAATATGCCAAATTTATTGAAACAAACATAACATCATAGAATCCCAGAATCATCTAGGCTGGAAAATATCTTCAAGATCATCAAGTCTAACCATCAACCTGACCTACAAAGTTCCTTCAATAAGCCACTATTGTTGGTGCCACAGCATGCATCCTCCTGGGATGGGGACTCTCCTACTTCCCTGGGCAGCCCTCTCCCAACTCTTGGCCACCCTCTCAGACTATGGCCACATTTTCTTCAGAAATTGTTCCTAATTTCCAATCTAAACCTGCTGCTGAACAACTTGTGGCCATTGCTTATGGTCTATCACTTACCAGTTGAGAAAGGAGACAAACACTTTCTTCACTGAAACCTCCTTTCAGGTAGTTGTAGCAAGCTACAAGGTCTCCACTCAGCCTCCTGTTCAATTCCAAATTCCCTCAATTAGACCTCATATGTGCTGTCTTCTAGACCCTTTACCAGCTTTGTTGCTCTTCCCTGCAACTCAATATCCTTCTTGTAGTAAGCGTCTCGAAAATGCACAGTGTTTAAGATGCAGTCTCACCAGTACTGCACATAAGGGAACGATGACTCTCCCAGTCCCCTTCCTCTGCAACAGTTTTTGCATTTCTCATTATGACTCTCTAGAAAGATGCATGACCTGGGAGGGTATTCAGAGTTTACCTCATACATGTTTTCTCAAAGCAAGGAAGGAGTTAAACTTTCAAACAATACACAAATCCCATGACACACCCCTGTACTAAGATTCCCCTTTCCCAGGGATGTCTAAGTATGCATTCAAATTTCTAGAGGTGTGTTTCTTCATTCAGCAACATTTAAAAAAAAATCACTGGTAAAGGAGCTAGGCCTCCAGCCACGACTCTCCAAAAACGCAACATTCAGACTGTCTCTGTAAGGAAAACCTACATTTAACTATGTAGATATATGTTTGAATTAAATATAGTTTACACTAAAATTAAAGCAGATTTAAACTCGTTAGCTCTGATAAGATGCAAGTCCACAAATCTGATTACTTTTGTTGATGACTAGAAGAAAAATAATTTACAGTTCATTTGCTAAGCCATCACACAGCTCTGTGATTCCCACTGATAGTCTCAGGCACACTTTTCAAAGCCTCCAGCTGCTTTTTCCTTCACAGAGTTATTCTCTTTAGTAACTGAACTTATTTCTCTAATGACTGTGGATGGGCAGCCAAGCAGGGTGCAGATGTATCAGCATGTAGAGATAAAGCGTGTGAAATCACTCACAGGGTTGATTAGAGCATTTCCAACAATCATCTCCATGGCAGTAAAAAGAAAAATAAAAAGTTACACTTTTTTGTTCAAGATTTCCAAGGCCAAAAAAGCTAGCAGCATATTCTTTATCTGCCCTCCTCTGTTCTCTGAACTTGTTGCTTGAAGGACTGGTTCATTGCCTGGTACGCACTGAGCCAATGTCACAAGCAGAGAAGAAATACTGATTTATTTCAGAATTGTGCAAATTTGGGTGCTACGTGGTCTCCTGCAAAGTTAGCACACACAGGAATTTTCCACATTTCTTAAACATATTCTTATCACTTGACCACTACCCTGACAGCCTCCAGCTCAATGATTTGTTACCTAATTTGCATACAATTACTCAAAACTTTAAAGTTGCACATGTTCATGAAAAGCTCACTAAATGGGCCTGGGTCTTCAAGCCAGTAGGTGAGATTTTTTTTTATTATTATTGTAATGAGGATAGTTCACTTAAGGACAGGACTGATCTCCCTTTCTGCTAACTATTCTAGTCATTCTAATGAAATACATGTTTAGTTTGCATATTTCCAGGATGTTTCTGTCTTCGAGAGCAAGATTAAGATGCAAATTGTGGTTAGAACTTCCTTCACTTAAACATTTTAGACAGTTTCAATGATGGTCATCTTGCCTTAGACAAAAGTGTGTATTTTCTATGTCTAAAAATATACAAAAACTCGTACAAAGATTAATTCTTATTTGATTGACAACAAATCAACAACCAAAAACGTTTTTCTTCAAAGGAAAGGTTAAATGAATATTTCAAGTAATGAGATTCGAAGCAGTGTTACAAGATCCAGTCTACACTTCTAATTTTACCTTTGATGCCTGATTACCCTAATCCAGTATCTTCAAATTGCACCCAGTAGTAGAAAGCCAGGGCTAGAGAGACAATTATGTAGCAGTTACAATTTGAATTTCATGTATCTAAAAGCTATTGTATTAAATACTTATCTATGAGGAAACAGTAAAAACACAGACAAAAGTGTATTATCTGAAATAAGAAAAAAAATGCTAAGGAATCTCTGCAGAGAAACACAATTGTTTTACTTTGAGTTTTAAGGAATTAGACACATGAGTTCTATGAAAAGGATAGCCTGTTACTGAAGATAGAGAAAAGAATAGTCTGAAAAACATGCCAGGTCAAATACAAACAGGAAATTAAGCGAGCCATAAAAGAAATAGAAGAACACCTTGAAAAAAAAATACTGATTTGAGTAATAAGTTCTTTAAATATCTCAGAATCAAAAAGCTTGTTATAGACAATGCCCAGCCTTCTAAAGGCTTGTTCAAGAATTAAAAGGCTTTAGTACTGAAGTTCAAAGGCTTCTTTTTGCAAGTTTTTAACTAATATTAGACAAGTTTCTGTAAGTAGAGCATTTTTTAATTTATTTTGTTTTGGTAGACAGGTAAGAAGGACTAATCTTCAAGAAATTATGCAGGAAATCTAAAACAAAACACAAGGTCATAAATTATAAGTACTTAGACCTAAGGGATTCAAAAATGAAATTGCAAATCTGCTCTCAGAAGTATGTAATCTACCATTACAGACTGATACTGTGCCAGATTATTGTGAGCTTCCTGTGCAATCTCATCTACACAAAGTTGCTGAAGGAGAAAAGGAGAGGCCCTAGGAATCTGCAGCTCAGTGAGTCTGGTGGTTTCCATCTCTGACAAGAGAGCAGAAAAATGTAGGGTGTTATCAAGGAAGGTACTGAGAACAAAAAAAGAAGAGACATTTTTCCACGATGTAAAATCACATCTTCACTATCGCATACATACCCCACCCTAATATTTACATTATATAAACATAAAAGTAGTGGTTTTCAAACAAAGACAAAAGAAAAGAGAATAAAAGTGATTAATGATTTGGAGCAGACACCTCTGGGTGGAGAGAAAACCAGGGGCCAGGGCAACTCATTTTGGACAAGAAATAGCTCTGGAGACTGACAGTCATTTCTTACAGTATGCAAACAGTAAACTTAGCTGTTATCTATCAACCTCCACAGTATGGGAACTGGGGATTTACTAGAGGAAATGAGTAGGAGATAAGTTTAAATAGGTTAAACAAAGCACTTCTAAGGTAAGGTGGATGCATGGACTGTCCCTAAGCACAGGTGGGAAGGTCTGGAGGAGAGATGTACTGACCATTGGCTCAATTCCAAAACTGCTGGGAGCAAGAAGTGGCCAGGTTTTTGTGCTAGTCCTAACCAAGGTCTTCTGTCACCACACGAGACAGAAGTTGAGATAGAAGAATCACATTTCTGCCCTAAAACATGTAGATTTGTAAAATTCTGATGGCGCAAAGTTTGAACATTAAAAACTGATAACTAGAGGTCAGTTTTGGGGGAAAGGCTAAAATGATATCATGAGAAAATTAAATGGAGTTGTCATTGCATATTTTTGCTTTAGTTTTGTTAACTTCTGGAAAATTACTATTCCTTCTCACTAGATGGTAACTCACAAGTTAATAAGTTACAGTCAAAATTAGCATCAATTCAGCTCTGAGATATTCTTAAATTTCATGCTATTCCAAAATCAGATATTCTGATTCTTGAACAAATTAATCTTCTCTCATTCACAGTCTTTGAATGTAGAACATTTATAAAAGTTATTCAATTGCATGTTGTACCATAAGTAGTCTTATTGTTGCTCTTAGACTATTAAAAATGAAATGGTAGTCTGAAACTTCTTGTTGTTATCTCATTATTAATTAGAAATCTGTTTAGTTTAGTTTTGAAATTAACTTGATCCCTCAGAAGCAGTAGACCCATGTTCTATAGTTGTGTGGTCCCACCCTTCTTTAGGAATACATAAGGTAAAATTATAATAAAACAGAATTTCTAAATTCTTACAGGAATGATTCTAAAATTACTATCACTTTTCTTCTTGCATTATAAATGCCATCTATTTAATTCTATTTTACTCTGAGAACTAAATACCTGATACTTCAAGGATTGTTTAACGTAATCAGAAATTATAAATCTTTGTATAAATTAAGCAAATAAATTGTTATCATACTTATTTAATAAATAACGATTTTATTCTTATCTAGACAAAGGATTACTATTCAAAGATAAGCTTTTTTTTTCTTTAACTTTTATTTTCCTTTACACAGTAGAGCAAAGTAGCCTTAAGCTGAACTTCAGTATGTATTTGGAGAATTGGATTCTAACATGGCCTATACACAGGCTGAAAAAATATCCCTTAATACTGCCATATAGGTAAATTCAACAGTATTAGTGCTGCATTATTATAATTTCTGGACCTGGGAAGAATTTTATGTCTTAGATTAGGATGCCTTTTATTGTCAAATAATCATAGGATTTATAAAGAGGACATTTCTGTCACTCAGTTTAACCCTGTCTAACTGTTTTTGTCCGCAGGGATGTAGCAATCACCACTTCAGCTAGTCCTGAAAACTCTTACTTGCTCAAGTAGTTTCCTTGGAAAATAAATTTTCTGAAATCCTCAATATCATTGTTCACATCAGTAAAGTTTGGAAGGGTTTTATCTTTAGATCAGTAGAAGTCTTCCTGTGTCCCCTTACTACATTCAGTTCTGCCCAAAGCCCCATTTAAAAACTATAGCGAGTTGGTAAATTTTCTACAATAAGTGTTGTAAGGCACTGGAACAGGTTGCCCAGAGAGGGGTGGAAGCCCCTTCCTTGCAGAACATCTTTTGCTTATTCTATCTCTAAAAAATACACTTTCTTGAAAAGCTAGATCATGTATAACTGCCTCAAAAGTATTTTAATGGAAAAGTAGAAGTCTGTATATCTTGAACAAAAAAAGAATACAAAAGACTTCATTTTGAGGCATTACACTGAGTGCAGAGTGGGCAATCAGCCAGTTCTTGAAACCAATAAGGAGGCTTTCAAGGCCTTGGTGAATTCCTATACCTCACACACAGAAAGAGACAACATATTATGTCCAATATAGAAATAAGCCTGTTTGTTGTTAGGAATTATATTCATAAAAATCATTTTTGTTGCTTAGGGAGTTGCAGTACTTTCGTTCGTTCTAATGTTGCACATTTTCTTTTCTGTTTATCTCTGTATTTATTCATTTTTTCCTTTTTTGTAAAAGAATATATATTAATTGTCAGTTCTAGACAATGAAGTATTCTCAGCCTATAAAGCACATTAGATGGAAGCTGTAACAGCCCTTGTATTTCCTCTATTCAAAGTTCTAGTTCTATTGAAAACAATCAGGTTCAATCCCTTGAAAAGATCTGCAAGCAATGTAATTTGATTAAACTGTCCTACAAAAACATACACATAATGTGATATAACAGGAGCCATCTAACTTGAGCCACATACTAAGCTGGATTCTTAAGGCATGTAAGTAAATCAGTATGTAGACCATTCCCATCTAAATTACTGCAGCTTTAACGAAATGAGTCAAAATAATACTAGTCTATCTCAACACCAGTGTCTGTACTCACTATCACCAGCATATTTCAAATTAATTAATTATGCCTGTAAAGCACACAGAAGCATTAAATGCACATTTTTTTTGATACCATAAAATATGAAAAAGGCTTTATTTTCATCATGAAAAAAAAAAAAAAAAAAAACCAACCAGCAGCAAATGTAAATATGACTTTGTTTTTAATTTCCAAAGAATTATTTTAGTAAGTGAACTTCCACAAACTTCCATTTCTACTCATTAGATTTGTGATAGGTCCCAGAGGATAAAACTCAAATGTATTTCTTCAGAAGCCCTTACTCTGAGTAATGTGGCTGCTGATCCAACTGAAAAAACAAATCTTCTTCACCTTTTGCCTAACCATTAAGCAAATGAGAGAGAATGAGATTTTAAGATAGAGATAGGTAGAGATATTTAAAGGAGTGTAAATTTGGGTGCCAAGAGGGGTTGATTGCTAGGCAACTACGACTGAGAGGGAAACAATATAGAACTTTATAGAAAGACGGATAAAGAATGAAAATTTATCAGAAGTAAATATAGGTGATTAATGCCCTTATGGACCTGGTGTAAGCTCAGGGCTGTAAAAAGCTTCAGAAATAATAGGAAGGGAACAAAAATTCCAAACAACCTGTTAAGGAATTTGAATAAGGAGTAAATATCAAAATAGTGATCTGGTAGAATGTCTATTCTCCTAAAGTAATCAGAAGGTCTGAGTAGCGAAGAAGAGTTGTATATATATATATATACAAATAATACCAATAATTACCCTTTTTTTCTTAAAATCTATGTGATTTTTGACTAAAGAGTTTGCAAAAAGAAAAAAAAAATCAAAATCATTTTGCAGAACTCATAAATTAAAACAAAATATATATGTTCACATTTGAACTGATACAGCCTCTCAAATGTATCTCCAGAGGATTCAGGTGGATTTCTGCCTCAGTGAGAAAAGATAGCTCCAAGGATGTAATACATCAGAGTTAAGGACAAACAGGCTGTGATTGCAGAAGTGAAAGATATTAACAGATCTACAGAGCTTTTGGCCTGAGGACTAAGGGTGGTTGTAGACTAAAGAATCCCAAAGTTCGGTTTGTTTCCTCAGAGTCAGCCTGAGTGGGAAAGAAGGAACCAAGCCAAAGAGAAGAGCTTTACTTTACTAAATACGTACATACATATATATCATATTAAAAATATATTGCATATGTTAATTTAAACCATTTGCAGCAGATGCCTTAGAGGAGGCCTTTAACTTAAATTGAGCATTTAGAATGTTTTGAAAACCAAATCCCTTATCATATTATGAAGACAGAATTTTAACTGAGCAAGCACTTTAAAAACTTACAGTCCATGTAGAAGGGCTGTTCTGAAAGTAATGCCTTCTATTTTATAACGTTGGCCCACAGCACCTGAGGCAGATGGTGGTATGGCAGTGAAAATGAACCTTCCCACCATTATTCTGTTACATTTTGTTGCCAAGTTACTGACAGAAGCAGATGGGCAGTCTCACAAAATGGCATCTGACATGGATGTGCATATGAAATAAAGATATCATTGAACTCTTCCAGGGAGAAAAAGATGGCACCCATTGACATTCACTGACACTTGTTGAAAGCTTATGGGGACCAGACAGGGAATGTGAGCACAGGGAGGATACCGGTGGTGCATTTCAGCTGAGGCAGCATTTGCAATGATCACCTCCGCTGGTGCAGACTTCTATGAGAATCATGGAATCATAGAGTGGCTTGGGTTGGAATGGACAGCAAGGATTATCAAGTTCCAAAAACCCTGCCACAGGCAGGGCCACTCTATGAAGCTTTTTACGTCATATTTTCTAAATGGTTCTAGAAAGGGGAAAGGGAAAGGATGCTAATGCTTTAATAAAAATATTAACATTATAAATTATTAGTTTTCAAGCGTCATTCTGTGTCAAGAATTACAAGGCACTCTCATGCCCAATCCTGCAGCCAGTATGTGTAAACTGTGTACCTGGCAAGTTATGCAGCTGCTTCACATTCACACATTATGCATGTATTTGCAGGCTTCAGTTATTATGAATTATGAACACTTTATTTCTTATGGATATTTACAGCTTCAAGGTCCAAAAGGTCCACCAGCCAAGTTGTTCAGTCTCCAGTAAAACAGGCAAGTACTTTCCAAGTAATTGACAGATTATTACCATTCATCATGCATAACTCTGTTGCTACAGGAGCAGTTCAGATATGGTTCTAATGATAAACCTCAGGAGAAAATAACACAAGCATATATTCCACACTTGCTGTTCTTTGTTATATTTTTAGATTTATTTCCTCTTAACATGAGATTTCTGAACATGTTAAAGGCTTACAAAATGCAGGAAGAGTTTGGGTATTTTTCTTACTAGCATATACTTCAACTTTGATTTCTTCGATATTGAACAAAGATTGTCAAATATTTATAAGAGGTAATTAAATTTGGGTAGGCCAAACACAGCATAATACTATAATCTGCCATCCCAACACTGTATTAATGAGATTTAGTAGAATTACTGCAAAATTTAAATGCTTGGCAAAGAGTACATTCTAAGTGTCACCAGATTTGACACAGATTTCAATCCATGTCTGTTCACATAAATTCACAACTCTCTGGACATCACTGCTGCAAAATCTATTTGAGCTGATAAGCAAAATTGGTGTAAGAGATACACCTACCAGCTGAGCTTTGCAGACAAAGTTTACCATTAGCAAAGGCAGTATAACAAAGCAGGACTGAGGCCTTAAGGTTAAAATCTAGCTGAAAGTGTTCACACCATAAGATCTCATTCTGTATTTTCAGTAGTGTGTATATTTTATGTACTAAAATAACTAAGTTCACGCATTATTACAGTGCAAACTTATTACATATTGTACTCTATAATATATCTTACCTATAAGTAATGTTAATTTGAAATCTTACCTTATTTGATTACTTATGACACCTGATTATTCAATAATATATTGGTAGTATGTATAACCTTTAAAGATTATAAAATATCATGGTATTGTGTGCTAAGCAGAAGAAAGTATGAGGGAATGTCTCAATTTTATTTTTTTTCCCCACTTAATACTAAGTATAATAATAGATTTAATAGCTATCACAGTTTTGTTCCAAGAATTTAAAACACTGACCATAACATGATGGAAGATTTCACTAGGTTTATTGTGGCAGGTTTTTTTGTTTGTTTGTTTTTGTTTTTTTATCATATTACTGAAAAACCAGCACAGCAAACACTTGTAGCTCAGTTACAATGAATATTGTGCAAAATTGTGTGATTTGCTAACTGTCCTTATACAGTGTTCATTGTGCAGATGAGATAAAATTCACAGCTCCTTAAGTCATGCTCTCAATAACAATATTACTAGTGTCTGCTAAGGATATTGTTTCTCACAGTTTCCACATCATTGTACCTCCTATAGATGAAGATTGTTTCTGTTGTTTCTTGCAGTAGATCTAACTCCCTGTACTCCAACCACATATTTTTTGAGTTGTTACACCTCAGCACAACATATGACTGATTTTTACAGGTGATCTATAAATTTGTGCACTATTGAAAGGTCAAAGAATTTATGGATACACAACTCTTGCCACTGGGACTTTCAGAGCAGGTGTCAGTTTAGGTGAGACTGCAATACAATTTTCTTCCTTCTAGGAAATTTATTTATTAAAGTTAATATTGACTGTGCGTGTGCATTCACAACCTTCAGCAATATCACCTAGAGAAGCCAAGTGATCAAAAATGTAGTCTGTACCTGACAAAAGCAGTAAACATTGAGTATGTGAAATAACAATACAGTCCTACAAGCCAAAAGTGCCCGTAGCTCATGTGAGAACATGTATCTCTGATTTTCACAATTTTAACCCTGTAATTAATGTATAAGGCTACAGAAGATAAAAAGAGTTGCTTTTACCCATAACTCAAATCTAGTAGTCCCAGCATATTTTTTTCTCCTTCAGTAAGTGCATCACATGCAGTTCTTTTGTATTTGATACCTCTTGCTGACTTTTCTCAAATCAAATGAATGGTTAAACATATGATATTAATAGACACTTTTTAAAAAGATTTTATTTATCATTACAACTGACATATTCTTTGCTTTATGTTAAACACCATTAGTTTAAGTCTTCGTTATTACTGATTTAACTCAGGACAGAGGCAGATGTGAAAGGAAATGTGGATCAATTTTGTAGAACTATGAATTGAGCAGCAAGTTCCCCTCATGAGGGACAAAGTGTGCCAGCAGTCTCACTTTGATGCTCTGCCATTCCTTGCTATCAGTACTGTCATCCCAACTGACAGCTGAGGTACAGTTTTCCTTTTGTTTAGTGATGACACAATATACAATGTACAATGATACTGTAACTACTTGCCTCTAACCATGTTCCTACTGGTTTCCATTTTCTCTCCGTTTTTGGTTGTTGTTGGTTGTTTGATTGGTTGTTTCATTTTGTTTCATTTTTTTAATACCCATAGCTAGGCTGTCTCTATTATGTAGCTTGCTAACTCCCACAAATTAAGTTGTCCCAGGTCATGTATTCACATCTTGCCTTTGGCCACCTTTCAGCATAGCCCTGCAGCTATTGATCTTTACGATGGTGTTTCCTCTTCACATCATTTTCTCAACCACACACTGTCTGGCCTTCTCCCCTTCCTCCACTCATTGTTTAGAATCTCTTTATTAGTAAAAAACTTCTTTCAACATTTACCTATCTTGTTAGAACTTAGGCTGATTTTCAAATACACTTTTTCATTTTAAGCTACTCAGTTAAGAATACTCTTGGCCTGACCCAGCACTAACTCATACAGGATTTAAGAACTATTTCAAAGCTATTAAAAGCAAAATAGTTAAATAAATAAATTTCTCTAAATCCATTTTCCTCTTTTGGAAAGAAAAACTCCATGAAAGTTCCATTATTCTGCAAAAATTGTAATAGAAATGTAGATTAAAAGAAAATTCTTCAAAGAAGAACTTTTTCACCAATGCTATAAGTCACACAAATTAAGTGAACTTAAAAAAATAAAAATAAAAATAAGTGACATGAAATTGTTATTTGTGATAAATTGCTTTTGCCTTTCTTTTGTTTCAGTATGAAAAATCGTTATCTGTTTAAAGGCAAAAATTGAAACAGTGTTTGTAACCATAGAAACTGTCTTTAGTCATAAGTAAAACAAATTTAAAACTATACTGCAAAAAGTACAAAAATATCACAAGATATTAGTATGTAAATATGACAAACATGAATGTAATTTTTTCTTTAAATAAACTGAGAGTATAAGCAGAATCCTTAAAAGATTTGCCACACAAACTGCAGATCATTAAAATTTCTGCAACAAATTCATTTGTCTTCTCCTTTGCATCCTCCTTCCTACCACAACAGGTAGGGAAACAGGACATCCCTTTTTCATAACTTCTGGCATTTGATAGGAGTTGTCCTTCAGGTACATCTTTGATGCTCAGTGATGTTTTAAATTTAATACTTCGTTTTTCTTATCCTTTAGATTGTAATGAACAATATTTGCACACAAATGGCAGTATGTGCAAGCATTCTCTTCTGGAAAATATGTATATAACAGATTTTAATAATTATCTAAGTGTCATGGAGCCAAAGTCATCTCTCAAAAGCATAAATAAATATTTTAAATATTTCTTTAATTTACTCCTATGCTTCCAAATTTAATTCTATTCACAATGGTTTCCTCCTTTTAAATCTTGAATAATTTGCACGTTTCTCACTTCAGTGCTGTTATCTTTTCCTGCAGTCATTATTGTTTTCTATACATTTGTTTGGTATTTCCTTAGTTCACTTGGTTTACCTAGTAAAACAGATGGCAATAAGCACCAGAAAGGTAGGGACTGTGCTTTCACTAAAGGAAGATAAAAATGCAGGAAGTATGGCTTCATCAGTTACCTTCTAAGCAGCAGAGCTGTGCAAAATGAGGGATTCTGTATACCTGGAAAGAGTACATCATCTATTTGCCTCAGCCCACTTGTTCAAATTTCTTTGTACGTCACTATGCTTCAGATCATGTTCCTCATGGAGCACTGGGCATTGCCCACAGGCAATGTGCTACGATATTAAAATTGAGAGAGCAGGAGTTGTGCTGTGGGCAACGAAGGATACCAATTCCTTCGTGTATCAGCATTGCAGAGAAATAAAATGCTGTTTTCTTCTCTCCCTATGTTTTTTCTTTTCAAGTTTGGAGTCCAGATGAGCACAGAAGTGCTGTAGGTTATGCAGTCCTGCCCCAACCTGTCTACCTATGTAGAAACATGGAGAAGGCAGGCAGAAGCAAGTTAAAAACAGAATAAAGAGAGGAGAAGAAAGAAGACAGCACACAGGCACATAGAAGAACAGAGGATCCATTACACTCATTTCTTGGGAGTGAAAGAATAGAAGAATCTTCCAGATCCTTACACTCCTGGGTAAGTTGACTAATGCCAAGTCATACAGAGTATCTCCCTCTCTGGACAGCTCACTCCACTGCACTGCTCAGTTGCACCATGAATTTGAAGCATATTTTCTCCTGGGGAGCAAGAAAAATTAGTGTTTCTTGTTCTTTTTTTCCTAAACTTTCTTTGTGTGCGGTGAAATAAAAACTTGTATTTATTCGCTATTATATAACTACACTTTGTACCACAACATCTTTTTTTTCTTCCATTACCTACAGAGACTAAAAAAATTAATGAAGGATTTTAAAGTGGTCAGCCTCATCATTCAGTAGTATGCCTAACTAAAAAGTCATATTCAAATGGTGGATTAATCTATTGTCCACATGACAGCCTAATTCCTAAGACACACTGGATTTAGGAAATTGCACTTACTTCTGAAACACAATACACTGTTTATGTTCAAGCTGCTGTTTTCATTTGGCTTTAACTGTTGCCTTTTTTTTCCTTACAAAATTATGTTTCGTAAGTTTTTGTAGGATCAAAATTCCTCAGCTTAGTTTAAAGACAAATACAGTAATACTGAACAGTCTTCAGCAGAAGTACAAGTTTGGGCTGTTTATCAAAGGTTGTTTTTTTTTCATCTTAAAAAACTAACCACTCATCTTCTTGGTTTTCTCCATTGCAATCAACCACTACTATAAATATTAAATCACTTGAAAACTCAGAAGAGGAAGGGTAAGTGTGATTAGATTGCCTAGACATCAGCACTGGTGTTATCTGAGATTCCCTGGATCCTCCAAAATACTTGTATCAGGCAAGTAAAACACAAGATGCAGAGGTTATATTCCTTTTTCTACAGCCATTCCTGCAGAATAGGTGTGAGTCCTGAGGGAACCTTGAGCAGTACTAATTTTTATGTTTTTATATAAGTGATTTTTATCCACAGTATCTGTCATATTCTTACTGTTGACCAAGTTGGCAAACATAGTTTTAGAGTGAAAATTGGACTGGTTATGGCTCCAGTTTAACAGAACTTCTAAGATGCCAATGAATTCTGGCAAGATTAAATAAATGGGAAATTATATTGCTGTCATCTTTAGAGAGTTTGTTTCTTTGGTCAAAATGGAAACATTGCACAGGAATGGACCAAGCTAAGGGAATATCTATTCCCAAACATTTTAAGCTCTAGAAGTTGTTTGGAGATTCAAATCATAAAAGAACACTGTTCTGGCTGGCACGAATGGATGTGTGATCCTCCTGCTGGTTCTGAAAGGTGCACCCTCACTCATATTTCTCAGTGACAAAAACAAAACAAACAAATCTAGAAATAAATTAAGCAGTCTAATTTCCTTGCGAGAAAGGAAGAATTATGACATATTTTGTTAAACAGTAGTCAAATATCTCTGTAACCAGAAGAGATGATTTCTGAATCCTACTCCCAATTTGAAATCTATTTCCTTCCAACTTTATTGGAAGAAATTGTTGTCTTTCTAGTCTGAGAAATTTAGTACAGAAAAATCAATTTAAAACAAAAAGCAGCAGGTTAGACCCTTCTGGAAAAGAAGAACATCATATTTAAAGAACCACTGGCTAAGTTTTGGGGGTGATCCTTAGCGTTACAAATTAAATTTTACATAATTCAAAATTAACAGTAAAATAAATAAATAAACCCAAAATGCTTAAACAGAAAGAATTTATGCTGTTAAAACCTTATACAGTCTCTTATTAAAAATGTATGTAACAGAGATTGAAAAATGTGGCTTCGGGCAAGTTAATAAAAACTGTGAGATGACAATAGTGAAAGTTCAGTTTACAGTTAACTATTTATTTATTTTTAATGAAAAATGCTAAGATTTTTTTTCTTCTTCATTCCACACACAAAATCCCCAGTTAATAAAACATATATATGTATATATTTTAGGGTTGATCTTTCTAACCATGTATCATTCAGGATTAAAACAATGGGAAGGACAGCTCTTTTTTGTCCCCGTTTCAGCATTTTGATGAATGTACATTGCACACTGTGGATAACTATTTTCAGATTCAATTCTTCCAGCTTCTATGGAACACATTAGCTTCTTGCTCCTAATTACATCATGAAAAAAAAAAGAAAGAAAAAAAAAGTTCTCCTAATTCACTTCAGTGATGATCTAAAGGCTTTTCTGTGAGCTCTTTTCCTCCATCAGGGGAAAGCATTCATGTCCAGAGCAGGCACGGAAGGAGCACACAAAGCACCAGCATACATATAGACGCTCTCAAGTTTGCAGGTGTTTAGATCTTGCCAGTACTGGAGACTCTGATTTTAACATGAGTTTATTTCAACCCCCAGAAATCCTCTCTATTTACATCTGAAAGCAAAGGAGCCCTATTGTAAATTTTGGGATGGCTCTGTTTGGATTACTGCAAATCTTTTGCCTGTTTTCAGATGAAATATGAAACATCTACCATTCAGAATCTGAATATGTGCTATGGAAATGCCAAATTAATTAATTAAATGCTAACCAAAGGTGCAATAAAAGTTCTAAGTGCTGTATATAAATAACAGTCCCTAGGAATTTACAGCTGTTAAATTAGCTACAACCTTTGCCTGCACTATATAGCCCTGATATTCAGTTTTTAATTAAGCTTTTTCTTGTGAAATAATTTTCAATATGTTTCTGTTGAATTTAAGAATCTGTTGAAATACAGTACAAAGGAAAATTGTAATTTAAATTAGAAAGCTGAAGCTACATAACTCACACAAAGGCTATTCTCTGAATAGTACAAAGAGCAAGATCTCTCAGTAACATGTGCTCTTTCAAACGAAGTGGTTTTTAAATGCAAATTCGCACACTCAGAAAAAGGAATACCTACAAAATTGGCAACAACAACCTGGAAGCAATGAATGCAGTCAGTGCATAAGTGAAAAACCATGAAGATATGAACTTACAGGTTTCAGTTCTGAAAAATATTTGTTAATGCCAACTCAGCCCTCTGATTCACCCCTTGTAGCCTTGGGCCCTCTGTTTGTTGTTGCCAATATGTATGATTTGTCTCTGAATCTTCATATTAGCCATGCCAGGAGATTGAAGTCTACAGAAAGTGTTGCAGATATTCAAAAAGTTGAGATATCCACAGACATGCTTCAAATTTTCCTATTAATTATTGAACACTCAGCTTTAGCATATCAATTAAGTTGCATAAAACAAATCAAAAATATCTGGTCTCGTGTCTTTAACAGTGAGCCTGACCATCAGCTGAGGTGTCTGCAATAGAAAATGATGGATTTTTAATTTGGTATCTTCAGAAAAAAGTGTGATGCTTTCAGAAGTTGCACCTAGAAACAAGTTAGATGTTGGTCAAAGACAAGAACACGTGGAGATGTTCAGGTCTAGGCTGGATGGGGCACTGGGCAGCCTGATCTAGTGCTTGATCTACTAGTCAGCAACCCTGCCCATGACCTTTGTAATCCCTTCCAGCCCAAGCTATTCTATCATTCCAGGACACTGAATTCATGGCAGAGCTGAAGGATGTGGTATAGCCTGTGGCATACAGCAGATAAATTATCGATGATGTATGAAGCACTAGAGTGCAATCAAATGGTATAGTTTTGTCAAAATCTTCCTTTGCTTGTACTGAATCACTTAGGCAGCAGTCTAGTGATGGTCCTGTGTCCTGCCTCAGAGATGTCCTTTAACCCACACAACAGTCAAAGTCACATATCACTGCTGAGCAATATCTAAAGGTAGATGAACAAGCTAAAAAGCTGATGTTTTTGCACTTGTCTATTTCTTCAAAAACGGGAATTTGGGATAGAATTTTTTATTGCTTTAATCTGACTGGCTCCAGCCAGCACTCTGCTCTGTGTGCCGTCTGTTTGGCGATATACAGTGGCTGTATGACAGTGTCCCACAGGACCGGGAGATAAGAACAAACCTGTTAGTAGCCATTTTTTTTTCATCTCCTTCATAAATACTGTCCTACTAACTCTAGCCCTAATGTAGTGCTAAGAAATTTCACAAAGCACTTCTTAGGTATCTTTTTACATTGTCAGATCTTAGATTCACATGTTTAAACTGCATTTATCTTGGGATCTTAGACAGATCGATAGCAATCTTCCTTCCTATTTTGCAGATGGGATTATTTTTTATTTCACAGTCTGGTCTATTCATTACCATGTTGCTGTCAGGAATTTTTACCAGGAATAATGCAAGAAATAAGTCACCATAACCTCATTCCCACACCCAAATGTCAGTTCATGGTCAAGAACTACTAATGAGATACATACAGTATTTCATAATAGCATAATCACGTGGTTGTTTTTTTACTTCTTTTTTTCCCAGTATACTTTTAACATTCAGCTAGAAGTATAAAACAAGGTTCACTGAAAGATGGCACGATGAATCATGACAAATGGCATCTAAAGCATCTAGCAAAGATGCTTCTACCTTTTAAGGAGAATAATTGTTTACTAGTCAGAGTGGGATAAGACTTTCAGTCTAAAGCAAAGTCAGGTCTGATGGTCTTTCAGCTCAGGAGGGAATTAATGGCTTCTGAGGAAAAAGGCTGATGTGGATTCTAAATCTGTCTGATGCTGTGATTGCAGAGCTCTGATGGAAGTTCTTGTACACAGGTGAACTTCTAGTTGAAAAATCTCTCTTCAGCCTTCAGATGCATCCTGAAATATATGGCAAGCACAAAGCCATAGCTCTTTGTCAGAAGAGAGGAAGACAGCAGAATGAGGGCGAGGAGGTGATGTAGCCCTATTATGAGTATTCCTCCTATATTTTTATAACTGTTTTAAACTGCTTTGAATGCTTCAAATTAAGAATTATATTTAGTTTTACCTGAATGTTATCAGCAAAAAATAGTAGCATAAATTGTGAATGCTAACGGGCTATAGATAATTGGATGTACCTCTGCCTGCAGGTCAGTGCTTGAAAATGAATTTTTACACTCCCAAGCAGAAGCCTGCTACCTGCTAGATACAGTGGCAATTGTCTCGATGTAAATTTATAAATGCCTGGACAAAACTGAAGTGGAACAGACTGAATCCTCCTATTAATAGAGGCATGAGGCAGAAAGACCAATTAGAAGGTTGATCATGCACTGAGCTTATGCATGTAGACTGGGAAAATCAGGGGCTTGGAGGTGAAAGGAGTGTTCCTGAAAGAAGATATGTTCTCAAAATAATTCCTGTAGTGGTGATCATGCAGACTAAAGGAAAGATCCTGGACGTTTGGGGAGGTCCTGGAGGTAGCAGAGAGACAACAAGATTAAGAAGGGGGATGTCACAGAGCCTGTAGCACCAGAGGCCAGCAGAGACACAGCACAGTCCATCCAATACAACTTCGTCTGTGATGTTCTATAGCCAGCAGTCACTTCTCTGCTGGAAAGAGCAGACAAGAAATACTGAAAATAATGCTGGTGGAGAATGAGTATGTTGTGGTTTATTCAACCCAACAGCAGCGCAGCACCACACAACTCTCACACTCCCCATCTTAAGTGGGGCAGAGAAGAGAATTGGAAACATAATGGAACTCATGTGTTGAGATTAAAACAATTTACTAAGGCAGAAAATGAAAATGGAAGCAAAAACATGATTATAACTCTATGTATACATATCTATATACACAGAGCAATTACTCATCACCCACCGACTGAAGACCAGCTAACACAACTGACCACTGACTGATGCCCTGTCAGCAATGCAATCTCTCACTGTCAACCAGTGCCCAGCCAACCCTGAGCCAGAGCTGCCCCGCAGCCAACTCCCCAGAGCTTTACTGCCTTTCTGCAGAATGTCATGGGCTTGGGAGTAATGCCTTGCCTAATTCAGAGCAGCTGTCCTGGCTTCTTCCTGCCACATGGTGCTGTGTGCCTTCATGCATTGGTTCGTCCCACCCAGGGGCCCATCCCAGCCTCAGGTGCTATACCATCTCTCAGCAACAACCAGAACACTGCTGTGCTATTAATACTGTTTCAGCTGAATCCAGGAGAGACTGAGAATCAAACAAGAGTACCTGGGTCCACTATACAGCCTGCTGTTGTTCTGTCTTGCCTGTGACAGTCACCTCAGCTTGAGTTAAGTGTAACTTCAGTAACAGAATAACATCCAGATGAGTACCTGGCAGATCTATAACCCTGTTCCCATGGACACCTTAAGACATGACACAGCTCCTCAGCACCACTTCCACTGTATTCAGAGTGTAACAGAGTGTGTCCCCAACTGAAATGGCCAGGCTAGACCACACAGAGCTACCTCCTGTGTCTGTGCATCTGAAGGCACTAACAGCAGAGCACGTCTCAGCTCTGAAAGTCACTGGTGCAAACTCTTTTCTGAATTACTACTAATAATATATCTTCCACACAGCCCTGCATTTATGGGAGTATAATATTGCTGTTTTAGTTCCAAAAATATAGCACTAAAGCACATTAAGGACAACTTTTTTTTTTTTTTTTTTTGACTGCTTAATGGATCCATTAGGAATCCATTTTCGTACCAGAGGTGGATGACAGAACTGCTGGTTGATGTCATCGCAGTACCTAACTTTCGGCCACATTTTGCTGCAAAACACTTTGGTCTGTGCAATGTCTCTGCTCCCCTCCTGTGAGCAGCATGGATCCTGGGGTGTGTGGCCATGTGCTCACGGGCTGACACTCAGCACTGTGAGTGTGCAAGGAGAGTGAATCTCCAGTGAACCCGGTGCTGCAAGATGCCTGGGAGATCATTTTGATGAAATCCTAAAGCTTCAGCTTCCCTAGTCTAGCACAGCAGCATGTTTTACAGCCTTGAACTATGCAGTCTGCTGGTTCTACATGCTTTGATATGCAGTGAGGTCATAATGTGTGTTTATGACAACAGCATTCACTGAGCTGAGGACTGTGATATCAAAGCTGAAATATTTTGACTTCACTGTGTGATTAAATATCTTGAGGAAAAAAAATAAAGCAGTTATACAGAACTATCATGAACCTTTAAAGCGTATTTCTCTCATAAAGATAAAGGTTACCTCTACAATGTTTCCTCTGGAAACGTTCTGCCAGGTTGCTATAGCAACCTCTGCTATGTAAATTAGCAAAAGCCTTATCACAAGATTTTTAGATTGTTGGATTTAAAAAAAAAAAAAAAAGAGAATAAGAGCTGAAGTGAAAAATAAGCTGGAGGAACATCTAAAGGGACCAATTAATAGTTACTCGTGGTCCACTGGCAACAAGATGCTAAATGATTTTTTAAACTACTGCCCAAATGTGTCCATCATGTCTGGAGAACTACAGTTTTCAACATATTTCCATTTTCCCCTTCTACAATATATACTGGTGAAGGTGGTTGTACTTTGGATGAAGAAATTCCCTTTGAGGCTTAAAGCTAGTTTAGATAATCCACTTAAGCCACAGAGGAAAGCACAGTGTCTGCAAACTTGAGACACTTAAGAAATTAAGAGACCAAATGAGGAGCCACAGAAGAGGAATACCTAATTCTAAGAGTACTCCTAAGTCGTTGAATCTCCTGAACTTGTGAAAATCACTGGAAGGTCGTTTTTATTACTCTGTTCTGCTTACAGATTGCTGATTAAAATAATAATCAAAGTGTCAAGGGATTCATTTTCCAACCAGCTCTCCATTTCAAAACGGACCATGAATTTCTGAATTTTCAGTGTCTAATCCAAAGTCTACTGAAAGGCATCTGCTGACCTTTGTTGATTTTGAATTAATCTCTAGAGAATTTAAGGATGATCAGTTTGTTTACAGATAGTGGCAAACTACTGGGTCAGAGAGATCCCAAGCCTGTTAGTATTTCTCAGTGAAATGACTACGTATACAGATGGCATATGGTAAAATACCATATACTTGTTTCCAGGAAAGAAACAGACCAATCAGAAAGTAAGATAAAACACTGTAAGTAAAGAAGTTTTCTATTTTTCTGTACAGAATCAATATGTCTGTGGTTCTCTGGTGGCAGTTTTCCATGTCAGTTGTTACTGCAATTGGTACCAGTATATTACACAGCAGTAAATGGAAAAGAATATGATTTTGGCCCTCATAAATGAGCTATCAGGTTATGTGGGCACCAGGAGTAAAAGGATAGGTTAATCAAAGGACTAGCAGTCTGATAATGTGTCCATGTTATGAAACATTTGAAAACTCCTATATTTAGATCATTTGAATGAACAATGCAATTTTTCCCAGTGGAAAATATTTCAGATGGAAAGCTTATGCTGACCTAGCTCTTTGACAAAAGCCTGATTTTCATTGAAAATAACCCCCTTAGAGGAATGGTTCAGTATTTTTGCTGTGAATTAAAAAATATGATGAAAACAAAAAAGACATGACAGAGAGAAAAAAATGAAGTATAACAATAACATTTTTAGTGAAAATTTGAACAAAAACATGACTTCAGTGAGAACTTGGATAGAAAATTAAAGCTTTGATGTGTATATACCCATCCTAATGATGCATGAAAAACCATTCAAATATATTTTTGGGATAGGTCATAATAAATGCTTGGTTGCTTTTTTTCAGAGGATTTCATAACAAGTGATTTTTTTTTCTATTTCCTTTTTCCTTTACATGTTCAGATTTTGCCTACATAATTATTGCCCTGAAATATATTATGATTTAAACTATATACCAAGAGATTACTCAGAAAGATTTTATATTTTTATCCAACATATAATTTAACAATAATGTTTATTTTATTTGTATTTAGTTCAACTTATATGTTTAGCTTGCTTAGTAGGAAGATTTCTTCCACCAAAGATGTTCTAGGAAAAGAAAAACCGGTTATCCCTGGTATTCTAAGATATTTAAAATGTGTATTTCAGATTGATCAGAAAGATACCAAAGTTTACAACTGAACCTTAGATTTCATCTATTTTTAAATATTGAAATTAAATTTAATTCTGCTTTTTTTCGTTAGAAAGATGATCCAAAAAGTACTCTTTTATTCTGACTGGAGAAGAGAGGGATAAGAGTGGATAGAAAGTAAATGAGGTGAGGCTTTTTTGTCTAGTATCTGAAGAGAAGTTCTAATTTTTTAGCCTACTGCTTTGTATATCAGACCACCACAATAAGAAAGAAGGGGAGAATAAACAAAACATAATGTTTTTAGGAAAAGGAAAGCAGAAGACATTCTCATTTCTATTTAACATGTAATGAAGTAGAGAGAGACATTTTTCACTAGGCATCTGGATTCAAGGACAGGCCAGAGAACTCCATGGCTTCTAATTTTTGACAGTGACTTAAACTACTTACATAGCATCCCAGCATGGAGGGCTGAAGAGGAGGAAGAACAGTTGATGATGTCCAAATCAATGTTGCTAGACAGCAAGATGAGTAGGAGAATATAGTTTTGAGATTTAGTATGGTTCTTCAGAGAAATACCAGCATACAAATGACTAGAAACATAAAATGTGAAAGATTTTATGACCACATAAAAACTAGATTTATGTTTTGATCAGCCACAAATCAAGGATGCTTACACTGTTTGCTAACCACATAATCCATGACATCATCCATGTCATACAATGACATTTGACATCAGTTTGGTAAGCCATAAGCCCACAGGCATTTACCAGATGACCTGTTCGTGGTTCAAGATAATGACTTGTCAGTAAGAATCAGGTAACATCCCAGGTTTTCAGTGACAGACTGTGACTTCCTGGGAATCCTCCTAGATCTTAAGAGTCACAAAGGTAGAAGCCAACATGTATTCATTGTGACTGAGCTCATGAAACTTGGAGCATGCTCCACTGAGGATTCAGATAATACTGATGTGAAATTTCAGTACATTTCCATGTAAACCTTGACTGCTCCAAGACTTCTAAAGCATATCTTTTTTTATGTTCATATAAACTCTGTGGTACAGTTTTTGTGCCAGTCACGGTGGAGATCCTGGGGCAGCTATTAGGCTTATTGGATCTCACTTAAATATCAAATATTCCTACATTTTTTCTTCCATTCCAATTTCTCTGTCTGTGCCACTGCATAAATAATAACCTCATAAATAATTCCATTATAAATTCAGGTAAAGAGAAAATAATGTTATACCCTAATATTAATATGCTAAAGAAGGTCCTTATTACACCTGTATTCTCTTTGCTGATAAGGATATGTAACTAGGAGATGTTCTCAGCTAATTATTGAAAAGACATACCTCTCTGTATTGCTCAAGGACTCTCTGAGCCAAAGCTTAGAGCTATCAAATAAAGATAGTGGTAATAAATGTAACCCTAATTCCTGCTGCCACACTTTGAAGAACACTTCCTGTCAGCTTTATATCTTGCATGTTGCCAGTCATAATCTCCTTCTGCTTATGGCTTCATAATCGATTTTGAATTAATGTGATCAGTGATCCTCTGCAGAACGGGAATCTCACGTGTGTGTGCCTCCTGCTTATTAGCAGAGGTCCTTATGCAGTACAGGAAGCTGAGAGAGGTCAGCGCTATGCTCAGTTGATTTGAATATTAAACATTCTTTTCTGACTGTTCATGACATCCTCTTTGCTGACTGAAAATCAATGGACCTTTACTCCTGCAAAATGGGAAGGCTATCTTGACAAATCAGGTCTTTTCAGTGTGCAATTCAATTAAAACAGTACAATGAATTATACATCAACAGTGAACAAGATGTTTGACATGGTTATAGAGCTGCAGATGAGATCTGATAGGTGACCTGTGGGCTCTGATGCTCCCACTCTTGCTGCAGATTGTGATATCCAGCAGACCTCAAGGCTCTCCTTGGATTGGACCCCTGAAAGCCCTCCCTCTGTCTTTGTAATTAATGTGCTCTATGAAACAGAATAACATGTAGGATTAGCAGCTCTCGTTGTTGTATGCATGATTGCTTAGTAATAATAGCTAACAACTAAACAAAGCATTTCTTACACCCATAAAAGGAAAAAGCTGATAGGAAGATATTATTTTCTCTCCTTGTTTCAGCTTTGATACACAAATGTGATTTCTTGGTTTGTGTTCCAATAAAATGAAATGATCTATGATTTAACATACAAACCAAATGTTTCCATCTTTGTTCTTATACAAGTAGGGCAGAAAAATCTGACCCAAGAATCCACCCTACTCATTCAAATCTGAAAACAGACTAAGACTCCGTTCTGGCACAAAGCACTAAATCTCAAAGGCAGAAGCACTACAGCAACCCAGGAGCCACAATTGTTAAGCCCTGATTAGTTTGAAATCTGAGACAGAAAGCACCATCCAATGATTTCAAAGGCATTGTTTACACCGGGATACTGAAACCAGACAGAAGTCTCAGAAGTACTGAATAAATCTGTCTTAATCACAAGGTACTTCTAGTTCTGCACTACTGCCTCTTAATTATTTATTTATTTTATCCTTTTCTGGAAATGCAGTTTTATACTTAACTGAAACAATTCAAGGTTTAGAAAGGTATAGTTCAGGCAAAGAATGATGCAGTTGATTTTATGCTCACCTATTCAGGGGCAAATGTTTATGTGCATTGACTCAGATTTCACACAGCTTGTGTTACTTTTACAATAAGTAGGTGCATAAAAAAGCCAGAACCAATCTTTTGGATGTATGCTTGTTCTGTACTCCAAACAATAGGTCTCTGAACCAGATGAAGCTGTAGACTTCTTACTGAAGAAGTAATAACTGATGTAATATTGTCAGTATATATAGGAGATAGGAGAATGGAATCTCATAAAACATTATTTTATTCTTTTTTTTTTTTTTTCAGGAGGCTACCATTTCTCCTTCTATTACTCAGAATTCATAATATCTGTTATATAATTTTGTACATTCTCCAGCAGAATGCCTAGCCGTATTCTTAAAACAAATTGTTTCATAGGGGAACAGTGCTCTCCAGTGATCGAAGAAAGGAACTGTTTTAGTCCTAAAATAGGCAATCATGGTCTCCTGTATTGTCAGTGGTTATTAATAGGACTATCTTCTATGTGCAATATTCACATTTTTGCTTCAAGTGGTTTTTTCCACTTCTTAATAAAATAAGTCTTACAAGGCTAATTGTTTTATACACATAGTTCTAATTGATATTTACACAGCTCCTTTGTTTTTTATTTATTTATTTTTTATGCTGATACAGAAACACAGATTTAAGAAAACTGAAAACATTTCTTGGCAAAATCGCATGAACATTATCAAGAGTTTTTTGAAAAAATGGTGATACATTATATTCATGAAAGTTGTAAAGCTCTGTCTCTAACTAATGAAAGTTCTTGGAAGTATTAAGTGTAATTTGTTTTACATTTTATTGAGAAATAGATTCATGAATGACTCATTTAAAGAACCACACAAATTTTTATACAAATTTTTACTAATTGCATACATGTAAAATGTTAAGAGATAAACAAACAAAAGAAAGTAATCTTTGTTCTCATGTGGATTTTTGTCTCTCTGTAAGAGAAGTATTAAGAATGTATTAGCTCTTCATTGCTTTATGTCAGTACACTTTTCTTCCGATTTTGTGATATATTACAAGACTTGTCTTACCAAACTGTTTCCTTCTGTAAGCTAGATGCCTGGTAAAATCAGGTTCCTGCTATATTTAACAGAGAGAGAGAGGTATGTCATCCTTTTCTAAGGCAGGTGAGATGACTTCAAGATATGACTGTTAACATCAAGGAATATAGAATGAGCTTTGAGTACTACCACAGATGTCCACCCTGTAGATGATGACAACTAGTTGAGATGAGTCTACCCCATGTTGATGGAAATGAATCAAGATCCTAGATTTGGACTAACAAGACAACCTGCAAAAGGAGAAAAATATTTTCACTAAATCCAGAAACCATAGACTTATTTTGTAAAATATTTTTATACACTTAAATAGATATGTTATAAAACACTTTCTAATCTCTGTTGAGATGGAAACATACATATCAGTATGCATATACTAACATGCAGTAATAATAATTACATTGTAGCATTACAGTCTGCAGCCAGACAGTTCTGCAGAAGTAGAGAAAGTGGTCTATGTAGATATTGTATTATCATGCCCATTGGTGCCTCAGATCTAGTGATCCAATTCTGTCCATATCTTCTGTCTCTCGGAAGTAAAACATCTTCTTGACGCCTTGTAGTTGCTTTCTAAATAGCAAGGAAAGCATCCTTTTTCCTTGTTTCTTAGGATCAGAACCTAGACGTATTAGTGCAGCCAGGTAGGTGTAAGTTTGTGAGATGAAACATCATAAAATACATTAAAAATAGACCTTGTGGTACCTTCCTTTTGAAGCTACTAGATACTTATTCAAATTACAGATTGTCACTAATTGCTCATGTGCTCATTTTCAATCTACTTTATGATGTTACATATGATGTCCCAAACGGGACAACACGTCATGTTCCTAACCTATTAGGAATGAAGAAAATCTTTTAATTACAAAATCAAGATTTTATATAGAGATATCACAGATATCATTTAGAAAAATAATGTTGTTATAGCCATGATTAAACCTATGCTTCTGTTGGTCACTCCCAGGTGAACTGCCATGACCATGTTTTCACTTTTAAATTGCTAACCCTCCAGAACTGTGGACATAATCAAGTTTTCACTTGAGAAAAAATTCCCTGAATCTCTTTGAATCTGATGATTCTTCTCACCATTCTGAAATGCTGTTTGAAGAAAGCCACACTAAAAACATTTCCAGGATATCTACAGAGTGTTTGGAAATCTCCCTTCTTGATTCCAGTGAGAGCTTAACTAAACCTTAAGCATAGGATACTTTGCTTTTAAGTAAAAAATTGGAATTATTGTGAGGTTTCATTAAGGTTCAGCATCAGACAATTTGATTTTGTTGCTAATATAAGAATATAATTTTTTATCTAAAAATGTTACAGAACAATTTGTTTGTTTGTTTAATAATAAGAGTATTCTCCATCTAGACTGAAAATATAATACATCCTGGTCTATAGATAGGATCCATGTCCACTTGTCTTCATAGCACCTTTAGTCCTACCTAATTATATATTATGAAAATAATCCTTTAAAGTCACTAAGTTGCAAGGCTAAGAATCTTTATTCCTCCTTAGTTACTTCTGCAGAAGATAGATGACCTAACCTTGGTAAATTTAGTTTCTTACTCAAAAAGTGGCATCTCAATTTAATGTGAGTTATTGCACTGCCCAGGAATATTTCTTAGTACTTTTCACTTTGGTGAGCTCACAGCTTGACTTCTAAGTCACTGTTCACCTCACATTGCCCTCTGAGTCATGTTTGGGCAATCATTTTGGTAAGATCTCAACTTCAGAATTTTTAATTGCTTTTATTTTTTAACATTCCTCCTCAGAAGAAGCTACTCAGCATCTGATCCATCTCTCTAGGTGATTTTTTTTCCCCTGCTCAACATGTACTGGCATCTCTAAATTGTAAACATAAGGATTAGAGCAGACTATTCAGTGGATAAGGAATTGGCTAAACTCCTCAGTTCCAGAGGAGGTCCACTAAAATGATCAGAGGGCTGGAGAACCTCTTCCGTAAGGAAAAGCTGAGGGAACTGAGCTCTTGGAGAAGAGAAGGCTCTGGGAAGACCTCATTTTGGCCTTCCAGTACTTGAAGGGAGCATATAAACAGGAGGCTGAATGACCGTTTACACACTTTGATAGTGATATGACAAGGGGAAATGATTTTAAACTAAGGCGGGAGATTTAGAGTGGTGATGCACTGGCTCCCCAGAGAGGTTCTGGATGCCCCATCCCTGTAGGCATTCAAGGCAAGGCTGGATGTGGCTCCGGGAGCCTGGTCTAGAGGCTGGTGACCCTGCTTATGGCATGGGTGCTGAAATCAAATTATCTTTGAGGTCCTTTTCAACCCAGGACATTCTACAATTCTGTGATGATAAACAGTCATACCCAGAGGATTTAGATCAATGACTCTATGTCAAGTTGGAGTCCAGTGAAAAATAGTATCACCAGTCTTGTGACCAGTTCTCTTCAATATCAATGCACCGGTACAGGTTGGGGGGATGACCTGCTGGAGCTCTGAGGAGAGAGACCTGGGTGTCTTGGTGGATGACAGGCTGGCTATGAGCCAGCAGAGCCAGCAGTGTGTCCTGGTGGCCAAGAAGGCCAATGGGATCCTGGAGTACATTAAAAAGAAGAGTATGGCCAGCAGATCAAGGGAAATGATCGTCCTCCTCTACTCTGCCCTGGTGAGGCCTCACCTGGAATATTGTGTCCAGTTCTGGGCTCCCTGGAACAGAAAAGTCTGGGATCTCCTTGAAAGAGTTCAGTGGAGGGCTACAAAGATGATAAAGGATGTGGAACACCCCCCTTATGAGGAAAGGTTGAGAGACCTGAGTCTGTTTAGACTTGAGAAAAGAAGACTGAGAGGGGATCTGATCCACATCTATAAATATCTAAGGAGCGGGAGGCAAAGGGACAAGGTTGAACTCTTCTCACTGGTGTGTGGTGACAGGACAAGGGGAAATGGCCACAAACTGAAACAAAGGAAATTCTGCACAAATGTGAGTGGGAATTTCTTCACAATGAGGGTGATGGAGCACTGGCACAGGCTGCCCAGAGAGGTGGTGGAGTCTCCTTCTCTGGAGACATTCGAGACCCACCTGGATGCCTACCTGTGCAACCTGGACTAGGGAGCTGCTTTGGCAGGGGAGCTGAACTTAATGATCTCTAGAGGTCCCTCCCAAACCCTACAGTTTTGTGATTCTGTGGTTTCAGCACTCTGACCATTCTTAACGGGCCTGCAGACAATAATCAACCTTCTGCCTCTCTTCATTCTCTGTATCTATATATTCGTCTCACCTGTCTTTAGCATAATTCAAGTCAAAAATTATTACGGTCTTTACTCACACAGTAAGTATCCTCCCACTCCTTTACTCTTCCTTCACGTTATCCATTTCAATTCACTGTCTGTGCTGTAGCTGCCAACTGTAGTTCTCTTAGCTTTCAGAGCTAATAGTACTTGATAGATACTGATAAATGTAAGTGGCACAGACATATTAATAAGTTCTTAAGAATTTTTGCTTATCCTTCACAGTGGCTGTAAATACAGAGAATTTTCCTTTTTCTCCTGTTCACTCCTCGTGGTTGCTATACCACCAAAGTTCTCTGCAGTGGGACTTTTTCCTAGGAATTCTCTGTCTATAGCTCCAACATTTTTTAACAATAGTACTTTGTAAATTCTGTTTCTAATCTTATAGGCTGATCTTCTAAGTGTTTGAGCATATGAGCTGTACAGATGTTAGAAGTTATTATTCGTTTATGTCTTTTTTGTCTTCTTTTCGTTACTATTATCTGTACTTTTTTTTTTTTTAACATATACTTTTCATACTCTCTGTGTTGTACATATTTTCATTCAGTCCTACTTAATCTTGACAAGTTCAATTTCAGTTCTGTTTGGAGTTCCTTTGACTTTCAGCCATGATCTTTGAGTTTATATTCTTGTGCCAAAGGCTACAAAACATTTTAAGATAAAAAATCTTAACAGTAACCAAAAGCTATTAGAGAAAGTTTTACATTTTTAAGTCTTTTGAGGAGGTTTTCTTAAGGATAAATTTGAAATATGTATCAGATCGAGTTTTTAAAGTACTTCAGCACTTGCAATATCAAATCCCATTGTCTTGCAATTACAGTGAGTTGCTGAAGTGCCTAAAGCAAATTTAAAAATGCAACACAAACTCCCAAGTCACTTAGTGAATATCTGTACTGCAGATGAACTATTTAGGACCCAAAAGCTGCTCAGAGATCCAGTGAGGCTCATTTATTCCTCAACTGTTAAACAAGCTTTTGTAGGTGTGATGGTGCACTCCTTACCCCTCTACACCCAACCTGGTAGTCATGCCTAAGGCCTAGTGCATACAATGAGGTCCAAAAGACTGTATCCTTGTGACTAATAGCAATCAAGATTTCACCATCAGTGCTCAGACACCTGATAGCAGACACCTGGTTCAGCAGAACCAATTCTGAGGTTTATGAGTCAATCATCTGACCCCATAAATAGCAAACAGCCGAAGATCCCCTTAGAGAGTTCCTCTTGCAAGATGCTGGCTGCACACCAGAACCTCCCCTTGAGTAGGGACACTTCTTAAGGTGCACAGAGATTCTCCCAGGACAGGGTGACACCTTGCCAACACATCATCAGTAAGTGATTTATTGTTTTTAAGTTATACTAGCTTCACTAAGATTTGATCTTAGATTCGTTACACATACCCTCTATTTAGCAAATAGTCAAGGATATCTAGCCATTTCAAATCCTGTTAAATTTCTGTTATCACTGATCAAATTACCATCTTATATTTGTTTATATCAAGAAATATCTTTCTTCCTTTCTCTTATGATTCAAGCACACAGTGCTTTAGTCTCCTTCAATGACAGCAGACCACCATTTAGCTACTGCTAGACTGTTTATACAGGTTCATGCTGGTGCTGCATTACATTCTGAAGGGCAAATTACTTCATCTGTAATAGATCTGAATAGATGCAGTAATCAAAGAAACTTAAAAGAATATTCTAAATAAATTATTTTCTTCTCACAGTTAAGGAGTGATGCTTTCAAAAAGATGAGAACTATTCTCTTAGTGCACACATAATTTTCATACAAAATGAAATTCACTGATAAACTGTGAACACTCTAATTCCCATAATCTGGAGACAACTCATGGCCATGTATATAATGTTGAGCTATGTTTTAATGTTTTAAATGTCTGTTTATGTAGTTGGAAGGAGAAATACTCCTACTTGTTACAATCCTGAAAAGCAACACATTCTTCTAGAGTCAGTGAAACTATATTTTTATATATTGAAACCGTATTTCCTTTTACTCCAGTAAAATTACCTGTACTCCTCAATAGGTAATCCTTTATGAAATACAGACAAGAGAATAGAAAAATATGCACTAGTCCTGAACTATATGTATATGATATTGCTTTCTGCTATGAAAGAGAATGAGTAGTGGCTGATTTCTCTCCCTGGCCTCAAGAGACACTAATTTGGGACTTGCTTCTGTAGTAACTCACTCTCTCAATAAATTTGGAGGTACATCATTATCTTAAAGACTTTTACCCTTCTGACAAATTAGACTAAAATTGCCAAGTGAATTTCAAAATTTTCAAGAAGGAACTGACAATACAAATGAAGTAGAATAGAACTCAGATTAACCTCATTCCATTAGGAAAACATGTTATATTTTCCATTTATATAAATGGTCATCAGGAATTCTCAGGAACATAAATATGGTGTAAAATGCTGTTGTAAACTGCATCCATCATAGACTCAGTTTATGAAGAATTAATATGAAGTTTGCCTATTACACTATAAATAAATAATTAAATAAATAAATAAATATCTGAGTCTGTTCTAGTATGTGCTCAACTTCCCTTCCCTATTTATTGAGCTCCTGAATAAGTTATTCATCTTCAGTTCCCCAAGTGCAATATTTTCCTGCCAACAAAACAAAAAAATAATACAAGAACAGGATTTTTTTTTCCCTGTTCTTTTACCTAAAAGCTCTTCATATGTTTTATTTATATTTTTGTCATCCTAAGCAACACAAAATCTAGCATTCATTATGTGCACTTCCAAACAGGAAACTGAAGAGACAGTTCCCAGAAGCCTCTGTGTTAACATTTAAAAATTGAAAAGCAGTAGATATAACAGAGACTACAGAGACTATTGAGAGCTTCCTCTTTGTTTGTTGAGAGAAATATGAGGAACTGTCTGAAAGTTCACTGATGGAAAAAAAATTCTCTGAAAAAAAAGTCCACCTTTCTCAGAAAGAGAGAAAAGTGAGAAAGAAAGAAAACATGCCACATGTTAGTACAGCATACTTCACATTTACTATCTCCTAGTCACTGTTGCCTTTAGCAACTTCTCACTTAAAAGAGAGTGAAAGATATTCCTGTAGGTCTCTGTGATACATAGAACTCTGAATGGTATAGAATCATACAATCGTAGAATCACCAAGGTTGGAAAAGACCTCCAACGTCATCACAGAATCACAGAATTATAGGAGTTGGAAAGGACATCTAGAGATCATCTAGTCTAAACACGCTGCCAAAGCATCTCCCTAGACCAGGTTCCACAGGTAGGCGTCCAGGTGGGTCTTGAATATTTCCAGAGGAGACTCCACCTCCTCCTCAGGAAGCCTGTTCCTATGAAACTCCCTGTCCAGAACAACTTCTTCTCAAAGGCTTCCAGTCTAATCGTCTACCAATCACCAATATTTCCCAATTAAAATCGTCCCTAATTGTCTTGAACACTTCCAGGGATGGTGACTGCACTGCCTCTCTGGGCAGCTAATTCCAGCACCTAACCAGTCTCCGAGAACAAGTTTTTCCTAACATCCAACCTGAATTGCTCTTGGCACAACTTGAGGCCAATCCCTCTAGTCCTGTTGCTAGTTATACAGAAGACACAGACCCCCATCTCGCCACAGCCTCCCTTCAGGTACTTGCAGAATGTGATAAGGTTTTCCCTGAGCCTCTTCCAGACTAAATAATCCCAGTGCCCTCAGCTGCTTTTCTTAAGTCTTGTGCTCCAGACCCCGCATCATCTTTAGGGCTCTTCTATGAACACACTCTACAGTCCCAACGACGTTCTTGTATTGAGGGGCCCTATTCTGAACACATATTGAAGTGAGACCTCAACAGGGCTGAGTTCAGAAGGATGATCACTTCCCCACTCCTGCTGGCAACATTATTTCTGATACAAAGCCAGAATACCATTGGCCTTCTTGGCCACTTGGGAACACTGCTGGTTCATGTTCAGCTGAGGATCGGCAAACACCCCCTGGTCCATTTCTTTTACACAGTCTTCCAGCCAGTCTGCCCCAAGCCTGTATAACTGCCTGGAGTTGTTGTGGCCAAAGAGCAAAATCTGGCATGTGGTCTTGATAAATTCCAGCCCATTGGCCACAGTCCAGATATCCAGCCTGTCCAAATCCCTCTATAGCGTCTTCCTATCCACAGACAGATCAACACTACCTCCCCAGCTTGGTGCCATTTACAAACTTACTGAGGGTGCATTCAATGCATTCATCAATAAAGATATAGAATAGAACAGGTCCCAGTACAAACAGCTGGGGAATACCACTCATGACCGCTCCCCAGTCGGGTTTAAATCCATTCACCATCACCACCCTCTGGGAGTGTATCATGTGTATCACAGAAAGCCAGATGATATTAATATGAAATCATGATTTTACCACCAAACATGAAGTTTGATCAGGATTTTCTTCTGGATTTCAACTGTTTTGGCAGCAATTGAGAATATTGCTTTTTTATTATTATTATTATTTTATTTTTATTTTATTTTATTTTATTTTATTTTATTTTATTTTATTTTATTTATTTATTTATTGACTGTTCATGTGTCTCTCTCTCATTCAGAGAAGCTGCTTCAGAACTTGCCAAGGAAACACCAAGTGTCACGCTCCAATATAAAGGAGGGAGACGAGGTTCTTTGATTATGTGTATACCCGATGGCGAGATTAAGACACAACGGGTCAAATGTTAGCCCAACCAGTTTATTACAATTACTAGTTGCTTAGGGATATGGGGAAGGGAAGGTGAGCGATAGAAAAGGGATAAAAAGCAAGGAGTCTTGATAGAAAGCAAGAGAGATATAATCACCACCGTGGATCCAGCGAAGTTCGTAGTCTCGAGAACTCGTCTGGTCACCGCGGGGGATGGGAGATGACAGCAAGCAGGCCTCAGGGTCCGTCTGCAGAGTTTCCCCCCTCAGGGAATTCTCCGTTTCCTCTTCGGGAGTTCTCCGTCAAAGATTTTTTCTTTGGGAGTTCTTCTCCAAAGTTGCTAGTTTAGTGAAGGCCTTTTATCCTCCATTTCTCAGGTTTTTTTCTTTTTTTTTCTCTGTTGTGACATACCTGGCCCAACAGATAAGCCAGCAGGGAGTGGTACCTTCATTGCCATGCACAAGCATTATCGCCTTTTGCAGTGATCAGCTTCTCCAAGCCGAACCCCGAAAAAGACAGGCTTGGCCCCACTTCTGCTTATCTTTACAACAATAAGCAGAGGCACTGTGGCACGGTGACACCCACCCAGATAACCTGCAGTTCTCACTTAGAGTCTTATCACCAGAAAGGCCTCACGAAGCAAGCTTTGAGACAATTAATAAAAGAAAACAGTTTCTGTCTTTCACACCACCCGGTGGCTCAAAGATTGCTTGAAACTGATGCGCAAACATCCGTCCACGGTGGTGAGGGGAAGGAAAGAAAAAAAAAAAGAAGCAGTAGGGAAAAAGGGGGTGGGGGAGTAAGGGGGAGTTAAACATTATACAATTGCTATAAAGGATTTCTTGGGCTTAGTTACAATTGTTGCTCTGATCTGTTGGACTTGTCCATGATCAGTTGAAGTGGTTACAATGTGCATAGAAGATACAACACGTTGTATAAGTTGAATAAAACATGGAATCATGCAAGGAATAAACAAAAGAGTTGCAACAACACACAACAGATAAAACAGAATACGTTTCACCCATGGGCCACCCGGAAGCCAGGAGAAAAGATCAGAGTCTAGGCCTTTCCAAGTCTGAACAGGAACATGGGCAATTTTCCGTATACCCTGGGCAATTTGTTTAACAACTTTACCGTTATCATCGATCTTTAGACAACAATTAGAGTCATTCAATTTGCCACAAACACCCCCTTCTTCAGCAAGTAAGTAATCAAGAACCATGCGATGCTGGAGTATTGCTGTTCGCATCTGTGTGGCTTGATCTGCAAGGAGGTCAAGGGCATAAGCCGTTTCATTAGTAATGATTTCAAGGACTGCTTGTAATCTGATGATACGGTTAAGGTTATAGATGGGTTCTCGGGCACCACTAATCCTTTCGTGGGGATTCCAGGTAGCTGGCCCATAGTGTTTAATTATACGCTGAGGGGGCCAATCATCTTTGCCCCAAGTCTGGCCACTACCTTTTGTTAAGGAGGTGTCAATAGACCTTCGTTGTCGTTGGAGATCATCGTATACCTTGATTCCTAATTCCTTACCCTCATCCCCTGGTAGCAGAAAGAACAGTGGACGGATTACACCCACATAACATACCCCGGACCAATTTGCTGGCAGTTGTTTGTAGGCATAGTGTCCACAAATCCAGTAATGTCCTCTTAGTGCTACTGATCCATTCTCAAAAGGTCCATCCCACTCATCTGCTAGCTTATTTACATGTTCCTTAGCTTGAAAGTATGTGGTGTTGAGAGGTCCAAAAGGATGTCCTGCCACATTACAGTTCCAGCCGTGGCCAGTATCACTCTCATTCCTGCACCACTTACACCTCCAGGCTCCAGCATCAGGTCTCCAGGTGCATTTCATACCTCCAGCTTCAGTAAACAGGGTGTTGTTGGTGGAGGACCAGAAGTGAGTGAACCCTTGTCCTCGTCCTGACTGATTGTACCACCCCCACTGATACAGGATACGGCTAGCCAATCGGGTTCCCATTTCATAAGCCATTTTACGATAAACCCAAGTGCAGTTGCTTGTCCCAACATAGATTCCACCTGGCTGAGTACGATTCAGACAATAAATTCCCATGGAGGGATACTGGATTGGCCATGGAGATGTATCCTTAATTTCCCAGTGGGTAGTGAGGTTAATTCTACTGTAGTTACTTGCCAGCCATTTAGGGGCAATGGGAGTTGAAACCCAAGGCCAAGTTTCAAGTCCCCTGGGTCCTCCACAGACCCAGCAGTTAGTCAGGTTGTAAACATTTGCTACTTGCTCAGCCAGTTGGAGAAAAGAGTTTTTTATACCACCCCCCCAATTCCCGAAGTTCTGGAGAGGATAACTTTTTGTTATAGGAGTTGCAACACAAACTACACACCAAAATAACCAAAATGACATTTTGCTCAAATGTTGCAATGGTAACTACAAAAACACCAATAATTAAAGCCAGCTGTTGTTCATTCTGGGTTCAGTCAAGGTCCCACGAGGGTCTTCTGAAAAATAAAATAAAACATCGGCTTGCCCTTATTGGGCTTTGTTAACATGATTAAAATGAGGGAATAATCCAGCGAGTGTTAATTTTATATTCCTTTTCCTGGGCATCCTTAGCTTTCCAAGCATGTTTATTAAGAGGTTCCATTAGGGTTAGGGGAACTGGCCCCACATTAGGCAAATCAACCAGCACAGGCTGGCCAGGAAGATAAGAGTTTTTCCCTAGCTTATCTGTATCCGACTCAAGAGTAATGGGCAGAAGTGGTGGGGCCTTGGGACAGAAGGCATTAAATCGAGGACAGCCATTAGCCCCCCAGCGATCATTAACTCTTCTGACTGCATCAGAGGTGCGGGTAGTCCAATTCGGCTTTTCTGGTTTCAGAAATTTCTTAAGGAGACCGTTGGATCGTTCCACAATACCATTAGCTTGGGGGTAGTAGGGAGTATGAAAGATCCAACAAATGCCTTCATCTCTGGCCCATTCTTGCACTATCCCTGCAGTGAAATGGGAACCATTGTCTGACTGAATGGAATTGGGTTTCGGGAGAACGCTAAACCACTTCTTTAGAGCCCTTACGGTGTTCTCCCCTGTTGCTCGAGGGAAGGATTCAGCTTGCAATAGCCCAGAGACTATCTCCACTCCTACTAATACATACTGTTTGTTTTCAGATTTTCGGAAGGGGCCAATGTAATCAATTTGCCATGTCTCCCATATATGTTTTCCTTCCCTTAAATGGAGAGGGGCATCTTGCAAGGGGTGTCTGTCCAAACGAGTGCGGCATAGTTCACAGGCAGAAATGCAAGTGCGGCATTGTTCCCTGGTAACAGGCCAGCCACGAGCCTGGGCTTCACGGTACAGATCAAGAGCGCCACTATGCCCTCTTTTTACATGTAACCATTCGATAAGTCTCTCCCAGTTATCACTTCCTGGTTCTCCCTGTTGCAATGGAGCAATCCTGGCTATTTCATCAGCTTTATTGTTCCACTGACTTGCAGGGTCCCCATCTTCTTGGTGGGATGCAACCCATGCAACTGAAAATTGTCCTGTTTTGGCAATAGCAAGAATCTCCTGCCACTTTTCTTTCTGCCAGACTGGGACACGATTAACTTCCCAACCATTTTGTTCCCAGAAAGGAAGCCATTCTGTGCAACCTTTGAAGACAGCATATGAATCAGTATAAATATGTACACGAACAGTGGACTGTGATTCATGCTGAAATACACTCCATACTGCTACCAACTCCCCAACCTGAGCACTACCTTCCCCTTCAGTGATAATAGTGAAATTAGTTCCTATCTGTAAGGCTACAGCACGATATTTCCATATTTTTCCTTCACGTTTGGCAGAAGCATCTGTGAACCAAACATTCTGCAACTCATCTGAGTATTTGGGGGCAATCTGGATAACAGAGGGAAGATCAGTATCAGTGGTCGAGACAATATCATCCTGGATAGCAAGTGTTTTTGGAGCTCCTTCTGTGACTGTAAAGATATTACAATAGTGTTCAATTTGAGCATACCACTTTCGGACAGAAGCACGCTGTGCCACCCCATCAGGGGGAGGGGTGCCAGATATTACAGACTTGATAACCTTAAATGGGCCTCTCAGTATTATAGGCTGTTGTCGTATAGTCCTCTCAGCTTCTCGCAAAGCTAGGCTGACAACAAACAGCCCCTTCTCCAACTGAGAGTATCGCCTCTCTGCATCCTTAAAGCTGCGGGAATAGAATCCAATAGGTCTCACAGGACCTTCGGGGCCCTTCTGCCAGAGATGTATAGACAATCCTGAGTGAGCAAATCCCCATTCTATTTGTACAGGGTCAGAGGGGTGGATAGGACCTAAGGACTGGTGGGTGATAGCTTCAAAAATTAGAAGCTGCAAAGCTTCTTCATGAACTGGAGTCCATTCCCATGACGCTCCCTTCCGTAATAAGTCATATAACGGACGGGCAATAATAGAAAAGTCAGGGATATGTTTTCTCCAAAATACTAGAAGTCCAAGAACATGCTGTAATTCCTTTTTATTCTCTGGCGTTTTAAGTTGATCTAAGGCTGAGAGGGTATCCTGTGGAATGCAGGCCATACCACCCTTCCACCAGATACCCAAAAATTTTACTTCAGCAGCTGGAGACTGAATTTTATCTGGAGGGATAGTCAAACCCAGTCCTTCTAAGTGCTTTATTATTTTGTCATGCATTGTTTTTACTGCTGTCAGCTGGTCTCCTCCTATGAGGATATCATCAATGTATTGATAAATTCTAACCCCTTCTTCCAAGGGAATCTGTTCAATCTCTTGTGCCAGTGCATGGTGAGCCAAAGTCGGAGAGTGTTTATACCCCTGAGGGAGGCGGGTAAAGGTATATTGCTGTCCCTCCCAAGTAAAAGCAAAGCGGAGTTGATCGTCAGGATGCAGGGGGACCATAAAAAACATGTCCTTAACATCAATAGATGCCATGATAGTATGAGCTTGCTCTTGGATAGCTGCTATCAATTCTGATATGTTAGGTACAGCCGCAGTTAGCGGTCCTGTGTTAGCATTTAGCTTGCGGTAATCAACAGTTAATCTCCATTTACCATTTGGTTTTCTAACAGGCCACACTGGAGAGTTAAAAGGGGAGTGAGTGGGTATCACAATTCCCTGTTCTTTTAACTCTGCCAGCACTGGGCTAATGCCACTGCGTGCCCCCAAGGGTAAAGGATAAGGCTTTACTGAGGTCAAATGAGTGGGGGGGAGCCGAGGTGCTACTTGCAACAGGCGAATGTCTAGGGTGGGGGTGCCAAACGCCCAGCTCCCACCCTGGTCATCTGTCCAGCTTCTACCCTTCAGGACATCTAATCCTAACAAATTAAGGGGATATTTCCCCACAACCATGGAGATTTCTTGTGTTACTTCCTCTCCAGGCAATCGTAATTTTACTGTTGCCACGGCTTGAGAGTGTACGCCGCCCATGGCATCAGCTACAAACATTTTTCTACGGGATAGTGTCACACCAGCACGATCAGCATCCTCTGTTTTAATAGCAGAAATTTGTGCTCCTGTATCTACCAGAAATGTCAGGGGAACTAGATTAGGTCCAACAATGCATGTAATTAACAGGTCGTTACCTTTTGTTGTGAGCTTTCTAATGTGCATCCAACCTCCACCCCCCCGCTCACTTGAGAGGGGCGAAGGCATTAGTTTCCCTGCAGTCCTAGTGCTTGTGTTGATTCCAAAGGAGGGGCACTCGGAAGTGGAGTATCACCTCTTTCGGGCTTTTGTTTTGGCCATTTATTAACTAATTCTTCTAACTTGTCTGTAGATAATCCATCCATTAATTCTCTTGGAATGCCCCTCTGACGGCCCAGCATCCAAAAATTATTACGTTTATGATCTATATTTCGCCCACTTGGTTTTGCTGAAAAGGATACACCTTTAGATCCATTGTGCTCCAGGTTGGATAGGGGAGGGGTCAAATTGGCCACTGCACGCCTTACTCCCTTTGTCTCAATTTTACTGGAGGGAGAAATCACCGGTCCATATTTTCTCCCATAGTTAATTAATTCTTGGGCAACCTCCCCCCACGTCCATGCTTTATATCCAGACTGCAAGTGGTTAGGGGTTGCAGCTCCTTCTAACGCTGCCTGAATTCTTTCTCCCTGAGACATAGCCTGTATTTTCCCTTGTAGTTGTATGCCTATAGGTTTTAATGATTCAGGAAGCCCCCTAATTAAAGGAGTCATCCTCTCAGGATCAACAGGAATCATCATAGGTGATTCATGATGTGTCTGCAGCTTTCTATCATACATCATTTGCAGACAAGCAGCCTTTTGAACGCTTTCTACTAATTGATCAACTGTCCCAGTAATAGCAAGGGGGTCTCCCCTTTCTAGAGGGTTAAGACCACCTGCCCAATAGGCAGCTCTCTGTGTGAGGGACCAAGGAGCACGATTGTTACCAGTAGTTAAAAATACTCCTGGTCCCCAATAACCTTCAGCTTCCTTTTCAGTTAACAGTATTTGGTCTCCACCACTGAGACTAACTCTCCATACAAACTCAGTTTCTGATTCTTTTGGAGAACGGCTAAAATCTCTTTTCAGTTTTGCTAGTTCAGTGGCTGAAAAGGGAATTTCCTTAACATTCATTTGAGGGTCTAGATCCTCACCGTTATCAAAAGTATATTCAGTTTTTATCAAAGGACGTATTGGAGCTGGAGAGGCCTCTAATTTGTCTAGCCTTGCCTTTATTCCTTCCAGTCCTTCTAGAGGATAGATTTTTTCTTGAGGCAGACTATGGGTAACAGTGTCACTGGTATCCTTACAGTTACCCTTTAGAGCCTCTAGTAAGAGGGCTGAATTATGTTTCTCATTTTCTAATTGCCTTTTGAGTTCCTCTGTCTGTTTCTGTAGAGTTTTAACCAACTCCTGCAGTGACTCTATAGTTTGGTTCTCTGCTTTAAGCTGCTGGTCACGGAATTCAATGGCTGCAACCAGAGCCGAACCCAGTACAGCACAAATAAATGCCTTTCCTTTTCCAGCTCGGGTACGAGCATTTTTCTGCAGAACACTAATACGGTCTGAAACACTCTGCAGATTATGCCAGTTTTGCCGTGCCCAGTCCACCCCTGTTAACGAGGGCCTGGCACCGTGCTTTTCTAAAAGTTCAAATAACACATCTTCACCTTTCATTGTGACTACACTGTCGCTCATTTCTCAATATGCAGAAAAATCTACACGGAGAAAGAGAGAGGGTAAAGTATCCAAAAAGTTCGAGCCAAACAAATGCAAATACTCAGACCACTCCTCTGTTTACTGAGAGGAGCGTGCAAAAGACAAAGAGGATCAAAGGAAATGCAAATACGTAAATCACTTCTCACTTCTCTGTGAAGCCACACAGAGAAAAAAACTTCAAACCTCACGACTAAGCTAGGAGGTACCCTTACGTTTCGAAAATGCACAATAATCTTCACGGGTCCCAAAATCACTTAATAGGTTCCCGAGAGGCACACACATAAACAGTTCCAAAAACACAGTTAAGTTTCAATATGCGGAGTGATCTTCCTGGAGAGGTGCTCACGTTAGAATTATCAAATTATCACTCCTTGCATCTCCAGGAGGTGCACACAGGAAAAGGATCAACTTTACTTAAAGTTCCCACAAACACAGCTAAGGTGCAATATACGGAGTGATTCTTCCTGGAGAGGTACACACGCTTAAATGACCAAATTATCACAGTTATCACTCCTCACAACTCCAGGAGGTACACACAAGGAAAGAGGTTCAAATTTCACAAAGTTAAGGTTCAATATGCGGAGTGATCTTTCTGGAGAGGCACTCACATATAAATTATCAAAAATAAATATCACTCCAGACAACTCCAGAAGGTACACGCATCAACTATACCTGGAAGGGCAACACTCTCGCTGTCGGGTATCCTGCCGACTACGCCATTAAGAAATGTCACGCTCCAATATAAAGGAGGGAGACGAGGTTCTTTGATTATGTGTATACCCGATGGCGAGATTAAGACACAACGGGTCAAATGTTAGCCCAACCAGTTTATTACAATTACTAGTTGCTTAGGGATATGGGGAAGGGAAGGTGAGCGATAGAAAAGGGATAAAAAGCAAGGAGTCTTGATAGAAAGCAAGAGAGATATAATCACCACTGTGGATCCAGCGAAGTTCGTAGTCTCGAGAACTCGTCTGGTCACCGCGGGGGATGGGAGATGACAGCAAGCAGGCCTCAGGGTCCGTCTGCAGAGTTTCCCCCCTCAGGGAATTCTCCGTTTCCTCTTCGGGAGTTCTCCGTCAAAGATTTTTTCTTTGGGAGTTCTTCTCCAAAGTTGCTAGTTTAGTGAAGGCCTTTTATCCTCCATTTCTCAGGTTTTTTTCTTTTTTTTTCTCTGTTGTGACATACCTGGCCCAACAGATAAGCCAGCAGGGAGTGGTACCTTCATTGCCATGCACAAGCATTATCGCCTTTTGCAGTGATCAGCTTCTCCAAGCCGAACCCCGAAAAAGACAGGCTTGGCCCCACTTCTGCTTATCTTTACAACAATAAGCAGAGGCACTGTGGCACGGTGACACCCACCCAGATAACCTGCAGTTCTCACTTAGAGTCTTATCACCAGAAAGGCCTCACGAAGCAAGCTTTGAGACAATTAATAAAAGAAAACAGTTTCTGTCTTTCACACCAAGACAGCACAGTGTCACTCCAGGGTGGGGTTCCTCAAATCATTGCACTTTGAGGCTGACAGTGATAATGAATGTCCTGGGCCTGGAGCAGGACAACAGACCAGTCAGACAGCATCTAAGGTTTGGGATATGGAAACTGTAATTGGTAAATCAGACTCAATGTGAGCCCAATTAAAGTGCCTGTACATTAATGCATGGAGCATGGGGAACAAGCAGGAAAAGTTGCAGGCGTGTGCGTGCCTAAATGGCTATGATGCCATTGACATCACTGAGACATGGTGGGATGACTCTCTCCATTGGAATGCAGGAGTAGATGGGTATCTTTCAGCAACCTGGCTTTGGATGCAAATTTTGTGTTTTGACAAATTCTAAATCTGAGCATCAGTGATTCTGTTTTAGAGGTGTCAGCAGTTTAAGGGCTGGTTCCATGACAATTGGGGTGGGAGACCTAAGGACCCACACCCCAGGGAAGGGAAAGGGGGAAAGGGAAAAGGGAGATGGGCCTAGAAACAAAGCAACGGCAAGTATCTGAGGAGGAAAGCTAATTTACTAAATAAGATATTGGAACGCAAAACAACATAATATAATAAAATATAATTGCAATCAAAGCTAATAAATCAAATAAAATGAGCAAGAGAGAGCATCCAATAGAACCAACGGCCTTATGCTAAATGCTGAAGGCAAGACAGATAGTGAGCACCTGCTGCTGGGTCAATCCCCAAAGGAAAGAGTGTATCATCTCGTGACATGCAAACAGATTTATCTTTCCCTCTGAGCAGAAAACTTAAAAATACAAAGCAACACAAAGTCCTCTAGGGTACATAGTTCTTCTCTTCTGAGACAGGTATACTCAGAGCTCTCGATAATCCTCAGAGCTGGAGCATTAATTCTTTTACTACCAATGCACTACATGATGTTATGATGTGGAATACCAATACCAAAAATCATAAAACCATGACAAGAGGGAAGTGACTGGCAGGGACATTAACCAGGCATTACACTATCTTTATGAGAAGGAACAAGTACCTATGAATCCCTAAGGAGAAAGTAGGGTGCTAGTCTGAATCTGTAAACTCCAGAACAAAAGGACAAGGAGTGATGAGATAAGGATAGAGTTGGGTGGAGAGAAATGGAGACATTGAGTTGCAAGCAGAAAGAAAAGAAGAAAATCATTTTCACCTGAGAAAACTGAAGCTGAACCTAGAAAAATGCACAGATCAACTTGGCTGGCACAAGAAGAGAACATAATGTGGAAGGTGACAAAAAATAATTACCAGAAAAAAAGTGAGGAACAAAGTGCCCTTTGAAATGCTGATTTACACACAATGTAAATCTAAACCCAGCACATGGTTTTATAAAAGCCTTACAGAGGACTGTTGGTGCTGCAACTGAAATGAAGCTTTTGCAATAGGCTTGGAGGTAGAGGTCAAGTAGTAATGTGCTTTTCTCCACTATCAGCATTTTTCACAAGTGAAGTTAGCTAATTTACTGAGAGTCTCATTCAAGCTGCCCTCATCACTATGAGTTCAAATAGCCAGTAGGCATTTTATTTTACACACTTTTTGAAACTAACTTGAAAATAGCCATGTGCTGGGCCGCTAATTGTAAATGCTATAATGATAGCCATCACTCAAGGTCACAGTGTGTCCTTAAGCATATACACATGATGAGCTAAAGGAAGATGACAATTTTCCACTGAAGTATTTATTATTACAATATAGAAATCCATTAGACCCTTTCAGCCCAGATATACCTATATATACCATATATCTAGTATCTTAATAAAAGCATTGGAGTTCGGAATGTGTGTTCTGTAAGTTGGCTTTTGGTCATGTGATGGTGCCTGTGTTTTTTCACTGAAAAGTAACAAAGGGCTCCTCAATTAGCAGTGTGAAACTTCTGTGTCCAACTTAGGTGAGCAGTTTCTGTTTCTGTTGAGATTGTTCATGTTTCTACCACTCTAATTCCTGTAAACACATAAGAAACAAATGAACCTTATTAAAAATTTATGATGATCACAGTTATTTCAGAACACAGCTTGAAGCAGAGTCCATCAGAAACATCCATTCACAATCTGATGTATTACAAAGCTAGTTTCTTTTTAATCCATCGTGCGATTCATGAAATGTCTATTTTTTATTTTTTTTTCCAGGAAGTACTTCCATACTCACAAGATGGCAGACAAATAAAGAAACATCTACATTTGAGTACTCTGCACTTGAATTTGAGAAATATTTCAAAACTTGCAGTAATTTTATTAATCACTGATGAATACCGGTAAGTCTTTGATTAATTCTTTCTGATAAAAATCTTTACTTATTTCTGTATATATGTAAATCTACTCATCTAACATTATGGTCATAGTCATGTGAGATCTGTACTCATTGTGCAAAATTTTATGTACTAGATTCTCCATTTTACATTAAGTTTGCCAAGAATTGTTTCCATTATTATAGTTTCAATTCATCCATCTCCAGACTTTTCTTTCATGTTGCACAGCTACCTTGCACAAAGAATGAAGAATGAGAAAATTCTCCATAACAGAGGATTACACTTAAGCTTTTAGAGATGCTTTAGCATTTGTCTTCCACTCTCATCTAGCACACATCTCAAAATATTCTACCTAGGTCTCCAAGCATGTACATCTTCTATCATCTTCATAAAAAAAAAAAAGTTCTGTAAGAATTAAAGGCTTCCTAAGTATTCCTATAGAAACATTTTCCCAATAAATATCTAAAAGAGCTATGGAGAAATAAGTACATAATTATTTAAAGCAACATAAAGTATGGCAACATGCTCGAAAAGTTATCCAGCCTTTGACGCTTGAACTCCATAAAACTAGGGAAAGGGTGCTAAAGGAGAAAAAAAAATTTTAACTTGCATATCCTATACAGTGGTAGTAGCTATGCTTTCCAACTGACTGTTGGGTATTGCATTATCAAAGCAGTACAGACACAGGGCTGCTTACAGCCCCATTTATCTTAATGCCACTATTACTTTTCTAAGCTGAAAGAAAAAGTATGATTTTGAAAATGTGAATTAAATTCTTTTTCATATGAATTAATGATAACTTTAACATATTTATCCAATATAGAACAGAAATTAAGTAGTGGTATGAAGCACTTGACAGCTTTGCCTTCATGAAGTTGAGAAGCAGAGTAATTTTGCTACTTTCCATCTTGTCATAAGGCCAAAGCATGCATCCTGCATGCTGCTGACTTTACTTTGAAAATGCATTTTTCATTTTATCTGACACAGTCATCTCTCATATATTGTCATAGTCTCTGTGTCTCCTTTACTGAATAACAACCCTCTACCCCCTACTGTCAGCACTCTCTACTCCCACGAATGTCCAATTAAGATTATCCTGTCTGAATGCTTCCCTTCACCCCTACAAAATTGAAATAAGCTACTTCTAAACTAAAAGAAGAGTGTTCAGAGAAAAATGTAATTATATTCTTTAATAATAAAATCTTTCTTTAAGTCAGTGCAATTTATTATGAGGAAAAGACCTACAGTTCACAATTTGAAGAGTCTTAGTAATTACTCTGTGCAGGAAAACCACTGTGCCCACACAAAGTCTTCTCCAAAGCAGAAGCATATACAAAGATTTGGCCTAATCAGTACTTGGGACAGGATATGTAAATTAACACTGTCAGCACTTGCGTCAGGAATTGATTAATGGAATGTGCTTCTACACCAGTGAAGCCTTAATATGATTTTTTGGGTTATGGCATTCTTGAGGATTCTGCATTCCGGCACCCAACTTATATTAAAAACAAGAAATACTAGCAAAAGAGGCAAAATGAGATTTTATCTAACTTTTCCCAACCTTAACAGCCTCAGGATCTTTTAGTCCTTCTCCACAACGCTGCTCTCCTGGAATTCTTCCCCCAGTCTGTATAAATACCTGGGATTGCACCAGCCCAAGTGTAACACCTTGCATCTGACACTTTTGAACCTCATTATGTTCACATGGGCCCATTTCTCCAGCCTGTCCAGGTCCCTCTGGATGGCTTCACTTCCCTCCAGTGTATTGACTGCACCACACAGCTTGGTGTCGTCTGTAAACTTGCTGAAGGTGCACTCAATACCATCATCTATATCATTGATGAAGATGTTGAAGAGCACTGCTCCCAAGACTGACCCTTGCGGACACCATTTATGACCAGCCTCCACCAGACATAGAACTGTACATCAAAAAAATGAAATGGAAGGGAAGGGAAGGGAAGGGAAGGGAAGGGAAGGGAAGGGAAGGGAAGGGAAGGGAAGGGAAGGGAAGGGAAGGGAAGGGAAGGGAAGGGAAGGGAAGGGAAGGGAAGGGAAGGGAAGGGAAGGGAAACCACTGCTGCATTTGATCTGGACTTCAGTTAGGCCTTTGACATGGTCTCCCATAACTTACACCTCTCCAGATTGGAAAGATACAGATTTGATGGGTGAGGAACTGTTTGCAAAATCATACCCAGAGAATAGTGGTCATTACTTGATGTCCATATGGAGATCAGCGACAAGAAAAATACCTCAGGGTCAGTACTGGGACCTTTGCTCTTTAATATCTTCATCAATGACATCAGCAGTGGGATTGAGTACACCCTTAGCAAGTTTGCGGATGACACCAAGCTGTGTGCTGTGGGCAGCACAGGAGAGGAAGAGATGGCATCCAGAGAGACCTAGACAGGCTCAAGCAGTGGGCCCAGGTGAACCTCATGAGATTTAAAAAATCCCAGCTCGTGTTCCTGCACCCGGGGTAATGGCAACCCCCTGCTATCAATACAAGCTGAAGGACAAAAGGACTAAGCACAGCCCTGACAAAAAGAACTTGTGGGTATTGGTGGATTGCAAGATGACCATGAGCCATCAATATGTCATCACAGCCCAGAAAGGCAACCGTATCCTGGGCTGAATCAAAAGAATCATGGCTAGCAGGTTGAGGGACTTGATCCTACCCCTCTACTCTGAGCTGCTGAGATATCACCTGGAGTAATGCATGCAGATGTGGAGTCCTTAGTACAGAAGAAATGTTGACCTGTTGTAGCATGTCCAGAGTAAGGCCACAAAAATGACCCAAGGAATAGAACACCTTCCCTACAAGTACTGGTTGAGAGAGCTGGGGCTGTTTAGTTTGGAGAAGAGAAGGCTTCAGAGAGACCTGATAGCAGCTTTTCAGTTTCTAAAGCAGATCTGTAAGAAAGAAGGGGACAGACTGTAGGATCTGTTGTAATAAGATTCGGGGAAATGTTTTAAAACTGAAAGAGGGAAGATTAAGACCGAGTGTAAGAAAAATGTTTTTTACAATAAGGGTAGTGATGCACAGGAACAAGTTGCCCAGGGAGTTGGTGGATGCCCTGTCCTTGGAAACATTAAAGGTCAGCCTGGACCAAGCTTTGATTTAGCTGTAGATGTTCCTGTTCATTGCTGGGGAGTTGGTCCAGATGACCTTTAGGGTTTTTTTCTAACTCAAACAGTTCTATCATTCTACCACTTTAATAGGGAAAAGGCAGGCAGATTTTGCCAGCTGCTCTCAAAATCATTACTTGTGCCCCAGCTTTGCGTATCTCCCAACACAAATACCTGAGCATCAAGTGGCCATTTTAGTCCATAGCCAAGCACACTGAAAAATAGTCATAATAATTCATTGTCTTTTCCACAGAAAAAGCCAGCACACTGCTGGCTCACAGGCAGCCTGTCATCCACTAGGACACCCAAGTTCCTCTCCTCAGAGCTCCTCTCCAGCAGGTCATCCCCCAACCTGTACAGGTGCATGTAGTTATTCCTCCCTAGGTGCAAGAGTCTATACTTGCTCTTGTTAAACCTCATCCAGCTTCTTTCTGCTCAACTCTCCAGCCTGTCCAGGTCTTGCTGAATGGCAGCACAGCCTTCTGGCATGTCACCCATTCCTCCCAGCTTTGTATCATCAGCAAACTTGCTGAGGGATTAAGACAAATGAATATAGGTGTCATTAAAGGAGTATAAGAACTGCTGCTCTCCTTACTGTCAGTAAACAACTAAGTTCAGTGCATGTGCTTAAACATACTGTCATTTGATATGGCCCAAAGTATTCAAGATATCCAGTAGAGCTGGCACAAGTAGCTCAAAACCAATCAGGCATGCCTTATCTGTCTGCAACTGGGAGACAGAAGGAATTGTTAAACAAGTAGGCATCTATGCTCAGGCAACTGCATCAAAATCTGCTAGTTTTTTTCATGTGTGCTGCTTTCTATGATCATAAAATAAATTAGGTTAAACATATGAGCTAAGAGTAATTGGTTTGTGTTCTTTCATTTTCCGTATAGTTTCCAAATATCCATCCAGGACATTTTTTTACTCAGTAGGCTTCAGAACAAACAACAGACATGCCCCCTAGAAGGGATGGTTTATACTATTCAGATTATATAAATGTATTATATGGCCAACGGAAAAAATGTGCTACATATTTGATCTTCAGCAAAATTCAGCAAGATAGAAGCAAAATTATGTTTTACAGTTCCAAAAAAGTTTTTCCCCTTTCTTCTAGCTTCAAATCTCAGTTAGAAAATATGGTATCCTGTATCAAAGGCGCCGAACAATGAACAGAAAGAATTTTGAAAAAGTTTTCTTACTATTTTCTTAAATATTTAATGATCAAACACTTATTTTAGTAATGGTGGAGAGAAAGTATGTATGTGAGAAAAAGCAACAAAGGCAGATATTTGCTGTTGGAAATAACTTCCTTTTGCAAAAGAAAAGAATTTCGCAGTCACTGAATTCTAATTATTCTCCAGTTGTAAATGAACAGAATAATAAAATTGTTAATATAATTTCCTGTTCTTCAAGACTGCCTAGTAGGAAGGATCAATTACATACATATTGTTAAACTTAATGCCACTTAAAGTTTTCTTAATACAATAAAATGTTAAGCAAAAAATATAATTGAAGATATAATTAACAATATATTAGCAGATTTCTCATCGTGGTTTGAAGTCAGAAAGGTATATAATAAGACATCTTAATTGCAGGGTTTTTGACAGTCAAGTCCTTTCCAAGACAAATGCAACTTGTGTTCACACTTATTCCTCAGACAGAACTTCAGATGACCCATAGCAATGTTCATTTCACTTTCAATTCTGCTTGTGCTATCTGATATTATGGAATTATGGTTTAATTTACACCACTATCAATGGAAAAGCATGGCCAAATTTAACCTTGGACTATCCCAAATGCCTTCTGATACCTTGAGTATCTCTTCTGACCTTAGTGGAATTATGATGCTGACAATAAACAAAAAACTGTTTGTCAGATGGTGATGGAAAGGAGATGGGGCAGCATCGCTTCTAATGCAGGACCAGCTTCACAGCACCCAAAAAAGAAGGGAAGAGCATGTCAGCTTGGTGAATTCTGGAAACATACGCAGCTCACTGCAAATCTCATAGCGGTATAATTTGGGTGCATAAAGCTGCATTTAGAGTCCAGCTTACAGTATACTTCTGAAGCTTGAAAGATTAAAATATATATGTATCTGAAATTACTAATATGATGTTTCCATGGATTGATCCAATGAGATTGTTCCCTGCATTGCTTCAAGGAAACCCCTTCACAATTACAAAGAATTAGAAGTGCCATGCAGCAAGAACTTCACAAAAACACCTTTCTCCCTCCTAACCCTCTCTCCCCAAAGTCATAGTCAGTTCCTCCTAAGTGGGCTGAATATTGATCACCACTTTTTGGAGCACTGTGTATGTCAGCCTACTCTATGAGAAGAGGGAAAAGTATGTGGAAGCAGTTTCAATAAGCCAGCTAGATGTTCCTTTACTGATGAATTCCAGGAAGTTTACAGCTCATAACCTAGAGCTGTAGGGTACGTTGCAGCTGTTTTTACTCCAGTACAATTTCATACGATGAACAGTTTTGTGCAATGTTAATTTACATCACAATTGTATTGAAAGGAAAGTGGTCCCTTAATATCTTTGATTGAATGTAATTGTTTGAGAAAGGGATGTAGAAGCTATGATACAGCTGTAATGGCCTAAATGGTCTGCAGGGCACTGTTGACGAATGCAGCACTCTAAAGTTTGAATTAAACTATTTCTGTGATTTAAATACCAAATTATGAAAATGCCAAGTTACATTGCTGGGTTCTGCCAAATTAACTGATGGAAAAAGGCAAAGAAAGGAAATGCTTCAGATCAGAGTCTCCTGACAGAGGCTGAAAATGAAAGCCTTAATAAGTATGACAGGATAAAACCAGCAGTTTTAAAACTGATAGTAAGAAAACTGGAAAAAATCTCTAGGGGAATCCAATTTATTCTCGTAGACACAACAAATTTAGGCTGAAGAGTTCTGTTAATGGAGAGTAGTTATAAAGTGGAAATCACTTCATTCCCATGAGGGTAAAAAAAAAACAAAAAAAAAAAACAGCACAATAAAAACTGCCTTCAGAAGTGAAAGGGGCTAAACAAGTACTGAAGAAAACAGAGCAGCCTAGAGTTATTTAATAACAGAGAGGATGTTGCAGAACTCTTTGAAAGCTAGTTCTTTCCAAAATTATCTGCTCTGGAGTTTACATTTCCTTCTAAATTATTTAAGAAATAAGAGAGTTATCTTACCATGCTGCAAAAACAACAATGATCACGTAAAGGAAAACAAAAGGACTCTGATCTGTAATATGTTTCATTTTCACAAGAAAATAGTCCTAAAAGCCATAAGAGTTGACTTTGAAAATTCTTTTCCACTTAGCTATCGTACATTCTGCTTTCTCTGTCCAGAGAGAAAAGAGAACCAATTTGAGTCCTAGTTCAAGGGGATTTGTCTTTGAAGTTATAATCACAATATTTATTGTTTAGTTCAGACCCTGTGTTTTACAGTGGAGGTTGATCTTGTAACCACTGGAGATAGAAAAATTGAATATAAAAGCAACTATCATTGAAAAGTGCTCTAAAGTATTCCTGTGAAATTGGTGATTATTTGATAGAACTTTATGCCTACAGTAATGTTGTACTCCATGCCTGCCTAAAGAATTCAGTTTTCCTAGTATCTTGTCCTGCTGCCCAGCCTGCAGAAATTCACACTCCAGTAACTTGAAGTAATCAGTAGTCCTAAGGAGCCCCAAAACGTTAAGAAGACACATGAAGTTTGTGCCCTCTCCTTGAAATAATTCCCCATATTAAATCCATTCTAAAATTTACCTCTAACATTAAACATTTTGAGATTTTGTAGATGAGAGATATGGAAAGAAGCTGCACAGTGATTTTTTTCAATCCAAATGTTATTAGAAGTACATACAAATCACTGGCCATACTCCCTCACTGCAAATGCTGTGCAAGAAACATTACTAAAAGTTGTTCATCCTCTAAGATAAAGCCACAGTAATAACAAAAGCCTTTCGTTATGACTAATCTTTCAGTGGATTCAGAATCCCAGAACATGTATTGGGAGCTTTGTCTTCATGGTTCAATGGTAACAGTAATGGAAAAAATCATGACTACCTTGCAGGAAGGACAAATCTTTATGAGTAATAGGGTGCTTACAAACTCCTCTCCTCTCCCCAGCCTCCAGCCTTTATACTTCAATACAGAGATATAAAAGTCTGAGGCTGCAAGAAATTCCAAGAGATCATTCAAGCCACAGACTGGATCAGGGATACAATGGTCATCACATCCATTTTTTAATTATTTTATTTTATTTTATTTTATTTTATATTTCCTAATCCATTCTAAAGAGCTAGGAACTTTTCCTCAGGATGAAAGGTTTTCTTACTTTGTTTTAAATTCAGAAACTTGTCCCCAGTGATCATGAAAAACAGTTAATCATAATTTTAGTAATCGTGTTTAATGCATTGGACTATTATACTTTCATTGCTTCACCATTTTTCTCTTATCTAGATTAAACTACTGAATTGCACCAAGATTTCTTCACAGTTTGTATTTTCTGTAGCAATGTGTTGCTGTTGTTGCTATATTTTAGACTGTCAGAGCTGTTCCTTAGAAGTTAAGGCACAGTACATAGAAACTAGGCACAGCATTTCAAGTGGTATTTTACTACTTCCTCACCTCTCTGGTATCTGCTCTCCTTGTCAGCATTTATGAGAAGAAGACAAACTATTTTTGCGGGAACACTGCTGACATATTTAGTTGGCATTTCACTGAAACTCTGAAATTCTTCAGAGCTGAAATCTCACCAGTCATTTCTTTTTCCTAAACCTACAGCATAAACATAGTATTAGTTTCACCCTTCTTCTGAGCTGATCTATCCTACACAGTATGTTTTTGGCATTACAAACCTTTCTCTCTTTAGTTCATATGCATATTCTCAAGGCTGTAATTAAAATTACGGTCTCACACTCTAGACCAGGCATGTCCAACCCACAGCCTGTGGGCCACCTGTGGCCTGGAGCTGCTTGTAATGCAGCCTGGAACAGTTCATAATGCAGTCCATGCCTTCCCAGCACCATCATGGCAGTAACTCTGCCCCTGCTGTGAGGCCCAGCCAAGTGTGTACCTGCCACTCAGCCACAACCAAACACGGGTATGTTCTTAACAGTGTCCCAGCTGAAATCAAAACAAGAAGAGTGCCCCCAGATCCTCTTTCTTGTCCTTCTTGAAGTTAAGAATTACATTTACTTTCCTACATTTTTCTGAAGAGTCCCTTCATTTCAGTCTGGGCTTTTGCTTTTCTAACCTGATTGCTAGCTGCTTAGAAAATGTGCTCTTGAGTCAAAGAAGTTCATTAACATCCTGGGCTACATTAGGCAAAGCATCAGCAGCAGGTCAAGAGAGTTGATCATTTACCTCTCTTCAGTACTTGTGAAGTCACACACGAAGGCATTCCTTGCACCAAAATAATAAAGGCAGAGGAAGTCAGTGATACTCTGTGAAATTATTATGAACTCTATACAAACAGGAAAGGCTAGGTTAATCCCTGTGCATGTGTGTAACAGGCAAAGTGCAATTGGCTTGTGATACACAGGAAACTGTGCAAGTGCCTAACATTTTTGTATTTTAGATACTTAATGTAGTGTTAAAGTTTTGTCATCTCATAATAGTGTAAACACAAAAGAACAAATCTGTTATTTAAGTTCTAAATTCACCCATTTGGTCTGTAATTATTATAAAAGGTACTGATATAAAATTGCAGACTGTTAAAAATTTGGCAAAACATTAAGAAAATGCATGATCAAGGAAAGGATCAGTGAGAAAGAAATATCAATTTCTAACTAACAATAGAGAAACTGCTATACTTTGAGAAGTACGTTAACTAAAATAAGCTTCAAGGATAAGTATAGACCAACATTACTTTTTCTCTACTATTCCTAAATATAGGAGTATTTTATTTTTTGAAGAGATGAAGAAGGTGCGCTTAAAATAAATACAGGACAATTGATATTATCCTGTGTAGAACTACAGAGCACATCCATTTCTGCAGGTATTTTATCAGCAGGAATAGCTGCACTGAGCTGCTTTTGAGACGTCTGCCCAGACTAATACTTTGTCAAGATTACCACTACCCAAACTACTTCTTGTAATCAGAGAACATATTTACAGTCCCAAGTGGTGAATACCTTCTTCACTACTTATACAACAGTGTATTAGGCATGATCCTTTCAGACTGCCACTGAAGAGGCTGAATATGATATGGTGTTGATAACAGCCTCATGGAGAGAAGTGACCAGCAAGGAGTCTATTTCATCACAGCTTAGAATCAAACTAGGAATAGTGTTTACTATTAGGGTAAAAAGTACTCACAAAGAACCACCACCAACAGAAATAGAGAATTTGAATATTTTTGGCATGTGTGTAACGGAGCTTTGGCTAAGGAGAAGAAAGTTACGATTTTGTGCTGAATTTCCATATTCTGATTATAAAGCATTCCTGCTTCCCCACCAGGAAAGGAATAAGAAGTTGAAGGCAATTGTTTCCTAGTCTGGATCCACCCTAGATGGAGCAGTTCATCCAATCCAATTATATGCATCTTTCTAAAACATTACAAAACATTTCTGTTTATTTAGGAATAAACCACCTTTATTACTTTCACAAGAGTTCCTCGTTCTCCTTTCCTCTCCTTTGAGTTAGATTCCATCCATTAAATAACAATTAAACAAACAAAAACAACAACAAAAATGTAAGGAAAAAAGCATTTAGCAGTATTTGTTCAGGAGAATTGTTCTAGCTCTCACTGTTATGAGGTACAATTACAGTGTAAAAGTTTCTTTACAGTAAAATTACTGCTTTGTTTAAAAGTACACAAAATAGACTTTAAAGCTGTTGGATTTTATAGCTATTCATAAGATTTTAGTGCTGTTTTTACAGAATAAAGCTCAAAAGGGTTGTTTCTCACCATGTTTTTCCTTTTCCTCTTTCTTTCTCCATAATTCCCAGAAAAATTCAAGGTCATACTGAGAATTAAATAAGAGAAATGGGCAGTAATATATATATTCCTACTTATTTAGAAAGTAGCTAAGCAATTTTTTCTTCAAAGGAATTTCTTAAAGTAGTTGGGGAGTGCATCATTAATAATTCTACAAATGTTACAGGCAAGATTCTCTACATTTAAATTGAGATTATGTTAGTGAAATCTATCCCCATTTGATTTGAAGCTAATGTCAAATGCTTCACTTAGCACTATCCCATAGGAAATGAATCAGACTACTAGCAAATTCCAACACTGACAGTTTAAAAATGTAAGGAGAAAAATATTTAAAATTATATGGATTAAGAATGGACTAACTAGTGTATCTCAGAAAACATACGTTTTGTCAGTGAGGAATCACTATCATTACTTTTCTGTATAAACTTCCAATAAGATGGTTGTAGGACACAATCTAGAATAATATTAAACAAGATAAATTCATTAAAAATTAAGAAATTTCAAAAAGTCGGACAATATCAAAGATATTTATGCACAGCAGAATGAAATGTCACCAGGAAGCAGCAGCTCAAAACCCCAGATGTATCTGGATTCCTATATATTGTTCCAAAGCTAATTACCGTGCTTTTCAGCAGAGCTTATTAAATTGGGCACTGGGTCAATCTGTGAATGGTTGTTTAGCTTCTGATTTTAAAGCAATTCATCTGATAACTTGGAAATCTCTGCAACATACTACATAATGAAGCATAGCTCAGGAATTACTAGTGGCAAATAAGAGTGAGAATGGAGGAGTCACACAGCTGGATCTCAATTTCATTGTAGGATTGTCCCAACTAAATTGCTTTAATGCAACAATTTCAAATCTATTCAATGTATGATTAAAAAGCAGATATTTAAATGGTTATTGACTTTGAGAAGATGTATATGTTTCTGTGTACAAGTGAACTAGAATGATACAGTTCCTTTCAGAAGCCAAATAGAATCTTTGAACATAAACACAGATGAGTAATTAAAAAAACATATTATTTCATCTTCATAAAAAGTGACAATTAATGAAGCTGGTATTACAGTTGTGTTCACAATATTTTAACAACAACAAAAAGTGGAAAAAATGAGAAAGATATAAAAAGCCATAAAAGAGAAAATGCATCACAATTTAAAAACAAACAAACAAATAGCAACAACAACAACAACAACAACAAACTATAACTTAATCTGTTTATTCTGTTTGAGTACTGTTTCCAGGTCTGGGACCCCCAATACAGGAAAGATGTGGAGCTCTTGAAGAGGGACCACAGGAGGGCCATGAAGGTGCTCAGGGGGCCGGAGCACCTCCCCTGTTAAGACAGGCTGAGCAAGCTGGGCTTGTTCAGCTTTGAGAAGAGATGGCTGCAAGATCTCATTGCATCCTTCCAGTATTTCAAAGCGGATTATATAAAGGAGGAAAATCAACTTTTTACTCAGATAGATATTGATAGGGGAATGGTTTTAAGCTCAAGGAGGGAAGGTTTAGATTGGATATCAGGGAAAAGTTCTTCTGAGAGAGCGGTGAGGTGCTGGAATGGGCTGTGGATGCTCCATCCCTGAAAGTGTTCAAGACGAAGTTGAATGGGACCCTGGGCAACCTGGTCTAGTACCAGATCTGGAGGTTGTTGGCCCTGTATGTGACAGGGTTGTTAGAACTTGATGATCCTTGGGATCCCTTCCAAACCATGCCATTCTATGATTTAGCAAATAAGCAATTTCTTAGAAAGTAAATATTATATTTGAAAATATGCTTGAGCAAGTAGAAAAGGGCTTGCTGTCCGAAGCCTAAGAAATTCAGGTTAAAATTTTCTCATAACTTTAAGGGTAATGGAAGTGGTTTGAATCTCCATGTTTGCTTTATGGAAATGTATTACAAGATTTTTTCCAGAAGGTGTTCTTCAGTCAGTAATAAGATATTCGTCTTAGCAAAAGAGAAAAGAGTTCTACCATGGTGATATATAAAGGATTAAACTAAGTGAATTAATCATGTGTTCTGGCTTTAAAAAATCATGAATTCATGAGAAATACTAAACAAATGAGCTAGTAGATTACATTATAATAGTTTGTTTTACTAATTCTAGTGCATCAGTAAAATAACTAGGATAAAATACTAGGGATCACTGTGGTTCAAACAGTATGTGTTACCCAATACATTGTTGAATGCCAGACCAACATTCTTGATTATTCATGCCAACCATATGCAATTCTGTGTTACTCAGTACCACCCACACAAACTCTGTGGGGTATTTGGAGGATAGGGAGCAACAGAACTTACTGTATGCACTCTCTTGGCTCACATAATGTTTCAAAACATGGGAAGATAGCTAGCTATAGCTGTTAGAAGTTCTTAAGTGAGATTAGAAGCTCATCTTTGGGAAAATTAATGTGTAGCCAGATATCATCATTCTGGTGAATGGCTTTTTCCCAGAAAGGTATTACAGGAAAGGGAGTTTTCCATTTGGGACGGTGGTGATTCCAGCTCTGTGATGTTCCTGCTAGTCAGCCAGGAGACTACAAAGACAGGGATGCTTCTTAGCATCTGGGCTGCATAGGAAGAAATGGAGAAAAGCAAAGCCAACAGAGGTTGAATCCTAGTACTGAGTGGTTAGGGAAACGGCAACTCCATTCCGGTTGGCTATCCAACAGACCTTACAGCTACAGGGCAGCACTGCAGCAGTGATAGTCATGATCAATTAACTAATCTGTCTTCCTCTTCTCTTCCTGCAACATAAGGTTGTCTGTCCCTTACCACATTCTCACTCCTGACCCCGTGAGACTGCATAGAAGCTGAATCTGTCAGAACTGGGGTTAAAAGGATGAGGAATTAGAAAATTAAATATAGGAAAAGAACTGCTGATCTAGCAAGAAAATTTACAGTGCAAAACTTTTTCGGCACTGAGTCTTTTGTGAACACAGAAGTGCATGCCAAGTGCCATCATCTCATATATATCTATAAATGAAGAGAATGTCATAGGTTAGCTAACCAATCATCAGCCTGAGACGTGCATTACTGAGATATTTTGGAAAAGACTAGCAATGGAGCAGTGGCATTTGACAATACTTGCAGTATATTCACAAGGTTTAAAAAACAGTCTTGATACTCATATTTTAATAAAATATCATATTTTAATTGTAAGTATAAAGCTATCTAAATAAAGTTAAAATCTATTCATTACCATAGAGCAAATGCAGCCAGATTTGTTTAACATGTGATGTGGATATGCTGTGCAGTTACGGAAGCTACTTGGTTTTCCTAGAGTTACATGCAGACAAAAGAATACAGAAATTAATGTGCATTGTGCAGACAATGATGACCAAGAATTGTGTCTTCAAGTGAGTAAAACTGAGGAGTACATATTAGTTACTTGGTTATTCCACTTGGTTTATTCAGCCCAGAGGAGACAAGGCTGACATAAGGGGAGTGGAAGAGTAGCACTGATCTCTACTGTCTGCTGATGGTGATAGGACATGAAGGAATGGCATGAAGCTTCATCAGCAGTGGGTCATGTTGCATATTAAGAAAAGATTTTTCACTGAGAGTGTGATCAGGCACAGGAAAAGGCTCCATAGGGCAGTGGTCATGGCACCAAGCCTGTCAGAGATTCAAGATGTATTTGGACAGCTGTCTCAGAAATATGGTCAGAATTTTGGGTGGTCCTTATGTGGAGCCAGCAGTTAGACTCGATGATCCTTTCCATCTCGGGATATTGTATGATTCTATGATTCCATATTTTGTGTTGATTTCAATATAGGAGCTACTTCATTGAAGTACACTTTTCTCAGGCTGTTACCAAGACTGCTGTGAACATATGACTTTTTCCTTTTTTTTATCCTGATTTGAAATCTAATGGGTGTGATTTCAATTTACAAGAGTGGTATTGTTAATCTATTAAAACATCATACAAGCTCTGTTACCTTAGCATATTTTCTTACTTCTCATAAAATTTCCATAAACTCAGGAACTTTTCATGCATTCATTCCCCAGCCCTTTTACTTGATATGAAAGCAAAGGATTAACATTCTGAGAATGAAGAATTTTTTATAGTCAACCAAATTCTGGAAAGTTGGGATTTAGGCATGTCAATTTATGCCCATTCTGTGGCTGATACAAGACCCTTGGTAATGCCAGCACTGCCTATTGTGAGCCCCCCTTACAGCATAGAGTGAGGCATTGGTTTGGCTTTAAAAAAGTATAACAGGCATCCCAATTCTTTCGCTGTCAGGTGATTGTAATTATTATTATTATTATTTTTTATCACTACAGAATGATAAAATCATAGATCGGTTTAGGTTGGAACGATCCTTTAAGATCAGAATCACCTCCCTCCACCTGGTGGCTACAGTTCTCTTGATGCAACCCAGGATATGGTTGGCTTACCCTGCAAGAGGATATTGTAGTCTCATGTTGAGTCTTTCATCAACTGACATCCCAATCCTTCTCCTCAGTGATTTTCTGCCCAGCCTGTATTTCTGCTTGGGATTACCCCTACCCAGGTTCACTTGGCCTTGTACTTCATGAGGCTGGCATGAGCCAACCTCTCAAGTTAGTCTAGATCCATATGTATGATTCTGTGGAGGTAGTGGCACAGCAGAACAGACAGAATGGGAAGGAACAGTTAGTTTTTTAGACCAATATAGCTGGCTTAATAAAATATGCAAAATAGCTGCAACAACACTTCAGCATCTTTAAGGAATTAAAACTATACTTCAGTTCTTTGCTGGGATGTGCATGCTGTTTGGTCCTGAATAATGACATACTTCCAACAGTAAAAACTGTTGAGCCATAATTTTGATACTTCACTCAGTAAAAAGAGTCTCTGTCTTCACCTTGTCTTCAGCATCACATTGTGGTCTGCCTCCTCTTCACACGAGGCCAGCATTTATGAAGCTGTGCAGTTACACAGCTCAAATAATAGCCCTTCAGAAAAACAGCAGCTAAGTCCTGTTAGCATAAAATAAGTTGTAGGAGGGAGAATAAATAGTTGGGGGCATAAAGGAGGTAGTAATGTTTATCTATTTCGGGTGAATATGCTGATTTACATGCATGTCAAAGTACACCCTCAGAAACTGATTTCAGGCAATAATTTTTCCTCTGACTCTATGTAAGAAAACTTATCTTTTTCACTCTGCATTAGTACAGGTTTAGACTTCATGAATTGCTTTACAATGCTTTACAAAGCATGCTTTTCACTTGTCTTTGTTAGTTTTTTCAAATATTTTATATGAGTGAAAATTATGATGAACAGGAGACAGAAGGCTCACTGAAAAGAAGCATGGCCACTCCTGGGTTTCATCTGGCTGATTTCTGGAATCTAGAAACAATTTGTTACTTGGAAGAAATAGTATTTATTTTCAGCTGAGTACACATTGTTATTTAATGTATGGCACCTGTTGCATTACCATGGTCATCTTTAGAGCTGCACAAAACACAATTCCTTATTTTTATTCACTGCTCGCAGAACAATTTGTATGTGTGCAGCTATCATAGATAGGCTCTGCTCTTTAGCAGAAAGGGAAGATGAGAGTTATACACAATCTTCCATTTATAATCTCACTAACATTTTGATTTTATTTGTCAGTTTTTCTCTTTTGCCATCTATGCAAAAAATTGTCAGCTTCACTTTGAGGATTATCACATACTCCAGTCCACCTTCAAGGATTTTGCTACAAGACAAAAATGATTTTTCAATTATTTTTTTCTGCAGTTAACTTCCTGCTTATAGAAATTTTCAATGTTGTTGAAATTCTTTAGCTCTCTGCAAAAAGGGAAAACAAAATCTGTATTGAACTGTCTTTTTCACCAAACAGCATGACATTTTTTATTCAAATGGCAATTTCCCTTTCAGTAGTTAAATAACATTTTTAGGTTTGTTTGTTTGATGTGTTGGTTTTTGGTTTTGGTCTTTTATTATTATTATTTTTTTTTTGTTGCATCCTCTTTTTAAACTTTTTAAATTAGTTTGACCACTTTTATCCACAAGGTGCTTTATAGATTTCAGGAGAGTACTCTACACCCTTCTTAATTAATTATGAGTGGCAATTCAGGCCCTTTGACAATATACACGGTTATCAGAGGAAATATCTCTTCAGTGAGCAACAGCATATTGTGCATTGCTTCTAATTATATAATAGTTTATAGTCTCTCATCCAATCCCTTGCAAGCAGGATGAGCAATGAGATCACTCCAGGTTCATCTGAGTTTTAGTCAGATCTTGAAAATCTTTATCAATTTAGACTACAGTACCTGATTGAATGTCCTCAAAGTTTCTCATTATGATTGGAGTCTATTCTGCATTGATTTATGTCCACTGTATTTCTTCCTTCCACTAGCCAAAGATGCAAAAGAGCATTACTCCACCTTTGTCTTCTTGGCACTGACTCATGAGGCTGGCTTTTAAGTCTTCCATAGCCAGCCCTCCTTTAGATGAACAACATTACCTCCCTTAGACTCTTCTTACATGGCAAGTGCTCCAGCCCTAACTAGCTTAGTGGTCCTCTGCTAAAATCGCTCCACTTTATCAATATCTTTCCTTTACTGGGAGGACCCGCTACTGGATACTGTGTAGTCTAGACAGTACTGACTAGAAGGCAGTACAGCCCAGGACAGCGTTGACTTTCTTAGTTTCAAGGACAAACAACTGGTTTCTATTCAGCCTACTGTCCTCCAGCTCCCCACAGTCCCCAGCCTTTCCTATTGCAAGGAGCTCTTCTTTCCCAAGTGCAGAGCTTGAAATTCGACCTTGTTGAATATCAAAGAGTTGGCCCAATCTGACAGGCTGTCTGAATGGCAACCTGGCCACTGAGCACATTGATAAATCTTCCTTCCCTTGGCATCATCTGCAAACTTGAAGGCACACACTGTCACCTCTTCCCAGCCATTGGTAAACATACTAAGTGGGATGTGTCCCTAACAGAATCTCATATTACTTCAATTGTCTGTACACTACCAGCTAGAGCCCAGCCCAATACCACCCTCAGAGTCACTCATTTTCTTCACCATTCACCATCTACTCAGACTGTGAAATCCTAAGTTGGATATGAGAGCATTGTGGAAGATAGTATTGAAATCAAAGACAATTAAATCCACTGCTCTCCTGTAATCTACAAATCCAGGCATTTTATCACAGAAAATAGTCAGGTTGGTCAGACCTCTGCTGACTGTTCCCATCAAACATACTGCAGAATGTTATACAAAACAAACTATAACACCAAAAAGACACCCTTCCTATTAGCCACTCCTTTCATCTTGTATTATGTTGGCCTTTGCAATGACCGGGGACCCTTGGGCCCTAACATTTGCAGTTTCAGCCTTCCTCAAGTGGATGGGGTATGATCCATGTTTAACCTCAAAAACTGATAATTATCCTTAAATCACGTTATGATAACTATAGAATCACAGAACTGTAGGGATTGGAAGGGACTTCCAGAGATCATTGAGTTCAACCCCCCTGCCAAAGAAGCTCCCCAGAACAGGTTGCACAGGTAGATATCCAGGTGGGTCTGGAACATCTCCAGAGATGGAGACTCCACCACCTCTCTGTGCAGCCTATGCCAGTGCTCTGTCCCCCTCACTGTGAAGAAGTTCCCATGCATATTTGTGCAGAACTTCCTATGCATCACTTTGTGGTCATTTCCCCTCATCCTATCGCCACGCACTGCAGAGAAGAGTCCAGCCTCGTCTTTTTGCGAAGGAATCATTTTTACCTCCCAAATTTAATATTCTAATAATTCTACTTTGCAACATAAATACACTTTTATATATTTATGCTTTCATCATCTTTTCTTCTGTTTAAACCTTTTATTGGTGACTTTACATCCCTCTTCTGATCTTTCAAATCTGTTCTGTGTCTTAGTAACTAAAATCAGCAGACTGCACGATATCCATTATGTAATGCACTGTCATTACATTTCATAAGTCTTTATAATACAGTTCTTGTTGTCTTTACAAAAAACTGCAGCAGCAACAAAAAACAACCACCTGCCACTTGATATCGATCTATTGTCTTCACTAGTTTAACTGCAAAGGCTTCTCACTTCCTTTTCAGAGGCTCTTGCCAAGCACTGATCCCTCAGTATACTTAAAACAATTCAAGACTGTGTTACACTAAACATATTTGAATGTGGTCCAGTTTTCAAACCAATTCTTGTGATAGCACAGACATTTCATTGCTTCTGAAGCATCAATATAATCAATTAAGCATTCAAATAACCAGGCATTTGCATGACTTAAACTTAGCTTCACAGGTAAGGTTTTATAATATATTTTTTTCCCCATTTTCTTGGAAAAATTCTATGATTAAAGCAAATTATATTGTCCTTGACCTACATAATGCAGTACAAAGATTCACTGAAAGCTCAAGGGTTTTTTATCAGATGAATCCGTAAAAAAACTTCTGGACTGCAAGGAAGAAAATATCCCTTTGTTGTGACATCACACGTATATGATTACTTTGCATTGGTATCTTTTAAGTTTAAAATTAAAATTTAAAGCATTGTTTCTACCCTCTTTATATGTAGTCTAGGCATTGTGCAGTATAATGATTATTATGTCAAATGATACAATTAATTCCATAAACCATGGATATTTTTATCCTCCTAATTCCAAGTGTACATTAAAATAAAGTCAAATTATTTTTAATCTTAGGCTAAGATGACACAAATTAATTCCTTACCGGAAATACACTAAGTTGCAATGGATGTTCAAACAATTTTAGTTCTTAATGCTTTATTCAGTGATTCTCACCATTTTTGTACTGGTATGATTTTTCCAGGCACAGTCTCATCTGAATAGCATAGTTTAACACAAGATTTTCCAAGTGTTTTAAATTACAAGTGAGAATAAAAGAATTCTGATTCTACACAAAAGGTGAAAGCCTGTACTTTGACTTGCCACTGTGCTGTGGACTTCGAAATATGAGAAAATCTTTCATTTCTAGCTGACACTGTTATCCTTTTCTAGAAGGGGGACAAAAACATTTTTTACTCTCTTCTGTTTTCTCCTTCTTACAAGATACACATCTATACTATCAGGTTTTTTTTGGAAAGTGCCTTTAGTCTTACTGGAATTTGTTAAAAGCATCAGGGAATAGAATTCATTATACACTCTAAGTAAAAACCACACGCATAGAAATTCTCTATCAAATCTATTCTGAGGAGAATATCTAGGTGAAAACAACATTCCTTTATTTTAGGAAATGTATAACATAGCCTCCATTAACAAACTAATGGTTATTAAAATGATTTTTAAAAAATCTG